>OY979707.1:25053735-26253735 GCA_963855925.1 Inga laurina
CGCTCCATCGATCTACACCTCACCGCAGCTCACCGTCGGCCAAATCGCGTCTCCTTCCACCTCCTACCACCGTTGTTCATCATCGATGTAATATCCCGATTTGTGGTTAGGGCTAAGGACTATGAGAATTATTGTAATTAGTGTAATTAAGAACTTTTGGGATTTATGTAATGTGAATTTGGTATAAGTGTGTGTGGTATTTGAGATCAAGGGTTGAGATTCATTGATCATAGGTTGGAATCCTATGCTTTGCGTTTGTGTGAGCTTTTTGAGAGAGTGTGTGGATTTGGACATGTGGCATTGTGTGAGCTATTGGATGAAGCCACAAAAGGACAAAACACCACTTTTCCTCTTTTCTCTCTCTCCAATTCGATGGGAGTGGGTATGGGAGGGAAAAGATCACACTTCATCATCATCATTTTACCATCTCACCATTTTCTCTCTCTTCTTCCTCCATTTCTGGCGCTCAAGCAAAGGGAAGGGAAAAGAGAAAGCTTGAATCTTGGTGAGTTATGATCTTCTTTTGCTCAAATCCTTTTCCCTAATATTGTGTATCTCATTGAGAGCTCCATTGTGATGATTGTAGAATCTTGAGAAGTGTTGATTTGTGATTTGGTCAGAATTGGAAGTTGGAGAATCAAGATTCCGAATTGAGCAAAGTGAAGAGGTAGGCATTTAGAGCATTTTGATACATTGTTTGTGATCTTTGGCTAAGTTTGGTAAAATCTGGAAAATTTGCCCTAGTTATGCCAAATGTTGAAAATGTGGATTTTATGGTGTTGAATATTGAAAATGGTTTAATATTGAGTTATTTGATTGTTGGATATAATCTGGAATGTGGGAAATGAGTTGAATGAAATTTGGATATTGTGTATCATAGAGACCTTAATGTTTGATTGTGGTCAAAATGGTTTTTGAAGTGTTTTTGGAGTTGCCTAGGTGTTCCCTAGATAGTGTTAAGAGTGTATGAGCTTTGGGAAAAGTTTGGGAACCATTGGGCATGATTTTGACCATCTGGTGTTTTCTGGTTTTTGCTGCGTTTTTGGTTCTGATGCACAACACTCGAGCACGGGATGATCATGCTCGAGTGATGTGAGTATTTTCCCTTTTCTGCTTGAGTGATAGTTGGGGTTCTTTGAAGGATGCTCGAGTGCATTTCCTTGTGCTCGAGTGAGGGAAGAACATGCTCGAGTGAGCTTGGGTCTGCTCGAGTGATGGTGTAAGCCTAGAGTAGGGGGTTACTCTCAGGTTGTCACTCGCGGGTAAGGTGCACGAGTGTGCCTTCTCACTCGCGGGCATGTGGTGTTCACTCAAGTGCATATGGCTATGCTCGAGTGATCCTGACCCATGAGAGCTTGTGTGCTCTCGGGTCCTCACTTCCTGGACTTCACTCGCAGGTGCTCGAGTGAGGCATTTGGCCTTCACTCGGGTGAGGTCCAGCGTGCTCGAGTGAGCCTGTTCCTAAAAGTTTCTTTGTGCTCTCAGGTGTTCACTCGCTATCTCTCACTCTCTTGTGCTCGAGTGATGTCCGTACCAATGCTCGAGTGAGAGCTTCTGTGCTCAAGTGAGGCTGCCAGAAATCAGTGTGTTGCCTTCGAAAAGGGGTCTTTGGGGTAGTGTCTTCCAACCCTTTAGTCATATGTTTAGGCCTCTAATAGTCACCTAAAGAGTCCTAAATGATAACCAACTTAGAGTATTATTGAAATATACATATGGAAAAGAGATTGATTGGTTGTCCCTAATTAATATAGGATTTGACATCTGTCGCCCTCGTGAGGCCGCGGTGCCGAAGCCAGTCAGGAAAGATACAGGTAGTGACTCTTTCTTTATATCTTATGTGATACATTGTATGTGTGCTATATCATTGTGATGGGATGAAATTTGTAGGCTGCAAGTTTTATGAAAATTGTGGAAGCACCGCTATACCAATAGTCCTTGAGTTACTAACAACGGTTCGGGTAAGGGCTGTGTGCCTTCCCGGCGGTAAAAGGGGATGAGGTTAGGGTGTGTATATGTGATTATGTGGGCCGAAAGGCCAATTGTGAGCCGAAAGGCTATTTGTGAAGGCCGACGGGCCATTTGTGAAGGCCGACGGGCCATTTATGAACGCTGAAAGGCTATATGTGAGCCGCAAGGCTATTTGTATGCACTGCCACGCCAATAGTCCCTGAGTCACTAACAACGGTTCGGGTTAGGACGGTGTGCCTTCCCGGCGGTAAAAGGGGATGAGGGTGGAGTGTGATTTGTGTTGCTGATATGAGATGATTTGTTTACATATTATGTGATTGCATGTGGTATGAAAAAGTTGTTACTATTGGGATTCTTTAGAATCTCACTCTTTCCAAATGACTAATCTTTTCAGACAGGGCGAGTGGCTCAAAAGGAAAGCGGACAACCAGGAGTAGTTAAGACTACTCTGAGACTTAGAGGTTGTTGGTTATCTTTGTTTTGGTTTTGGGGTTACCAAATGTATTTGAGATGTAAATGAGTATTTTGGATATGTAATCCCCATTTTGGGAACTTGTAAACCCATTATATTTATGAAGTAACCCGGGATTTTGCTGGGATTTTAGTTTCCGCACTCTGATATTTCTTATGTGATTTGAATGCTCAAGTAGTTATATCCGCACGTAGGGCTGAGCAAAACGCCCGTAACCTGCCCGTCCGCCCTCAACCCGCAGAATTTTCCCCATTTAGGCTCGCCCGTGTATGACCCGTAACGGGAAACGGGTTTCCCCGTACCCGTTTAAATATAATGGGCGGGTAATGGGTTTGGCCACGGGTAACCCGTTCCCGCCCGTTACCCGTTTGGCTGATTTATTTTTTTTTCCTGTCCGTCTCAGACTCTCAGTGTCTCACTCACCCAAATACCTAATCCCTAATTCGCACAGACCCCCCCCTAAATCCCCAATTTGCACTCACCCCCCAAATCCCCAATTCGCACACACCTGACTGGCACCACAGACCACACCATTCCAGCACGGTGCTTCACTCCCCGTCTCCCCCGAGCTCGACAGACCCCCCAGACATCCAGACCCCCACTCCGAGCCGCACAATTGCACCACGGCCCGAGACCTAGTCCCCGACGGCCGAGACAGTGCCGGCGATTCCCTGTGCGCCACGATCCCGTGACTCCCACTACCTCCCACACGGCCACACGCCCACACTCAATCGAGGTCCAACAGTCCCTCCGACGGTCTAGCCCTCCCTGCTCCAGTGCTTGCTCTCGAATCTCGATCGCTATCTGCCGGCCCTGCTGCAGTGCTCCTTGTCGATCGCAATCGCCCTGAGCCACAGACCTTGATTTCAAAACGGTGGGAGCCCTTCACGGTAGACGCACGCACTCACTCTCACGCCCCCAACCTCGCTCTCATTCCCAGTTCCCAATTCCTATCGGCAAGAGCTAAAATCTGTAAGGGTTTTCTTGAGTTCCAGAACGTTTAGAAGTGATATGTTTATCTGTTTGAGGCGTTTTGCTAGAACACTTGTTAGATTTGCAGGTTTTTTGGCCTTATTTTGTGAAGATATAATGCTTTGTTCTGTTTCAGGCCTGGCTCGATTTTATGTTTACTGTGCTGTGTTCAATATTTGATTTTATTATATTCATTGATATTTAGTTTGCTGTGTTCAATGTTCGACCAAAAAAAAAAAATTTCAGGTTTTCTTCACGAGTTGCCCGGCACCCGTTTATAAAGCTACGGGTTGCCCATTGGCTAGTAAATCCATCATTCCCCTTAGCTCCATCAACCCCCAACTCGTCATCTTCGATTTCTCAACACCCACAGCTCACCATCGTCACCGCCACCCCCATTCCTCCTAACCCCGCTCTCTCACTCCACCTCCCTCTACATCGCTCTCTCTCTCTCTCTCTCGGTCTTCACTGTTAAATCTACTTCCTCCACCGTCGGATTTCACCGTTGACCCACCACAGCCCACCGTCGACTGAGCCCTCCACCATCGGCTCAACTCCCAATCCTCCTAATCACTTGCGGTTACAAGGACGTGCTTGGCTCCTCTAGCTCTCCTCTGGTCTAGAAAGTTCCGTTTCCTCTTTCCTCCTCTTCAATTTCATCAATCTTGCCAAAAGAAGAACAAAACAGCAGCCTCGTGCATTGATCCTCTATTCTTCTTTGGTTTGGATGGCGTTGTTGTGCTCCCTTTTGCATCTATTTTGTGTTGTTCATCATTTCTGAGGTAACTTTTATGGCCTTTGCTGTTGTAATTTTGGCTTCTAGTTTTAGACCAGGGAGACTTTGATTAGAATAGCAATCAGCAGGATTCTGGTTCTGATTATGAGTTGACACTTGATTAACTTCGGCATGAACTGGTGTCGTTGGATTTGAGGATGTGGGTACTGAACATTGCTGGTGTTTATAGTCTCTGGAATGCATAAGTTATTGGCCATAATTTTCTAGCATGTATGCGCATGTCTGGTTGATTGGAGAATTGTTACATAAAGCTAGCTTCTGAAAAGAACATGGGCACTTTAGAGTTTTCAGACTGAATTTTGTGCTAGAGGTGCTTTATTTTTACACTTTGTGTTTTTAATTGTTTCAAAATTTGAAAAAAAAAAAAAATGATGATGAATCTGTCATTTTTGAAACTGCACCTCCATGTTCTCCAATTAACCTACATGTGCTACTTGTTTGGAAATTTTTCCAATCCTAGAACTTAATTTTTAAATGAGACGTGTTTTGTTGGAGGAAAGATAATCACAATTATTGATAATTACTTGTTCCATAGTCTCTTCGTTGAAAGGAGTTTAGTTTTCATTTCCTCTATTGCTCTATCCATCATTGGTCATCATGAGAACTTACAACATTCACTAATTTCTGACACCTGGGAATAAATTCTGACACTTTAGTTACTATTTTAGAAATGACTAGTTTCAGCTTAAAAAGTTTTAAACCTAGGTTTTGAACTTGAAGCAATCTTGAAAAGAAAAAGGGGGGGTTTGGAAGGGAATTTATCACCAAGAATCTAATGTTTGATGTTCTCTTGATTACTTTCATATACTTAGTGGACTTGGAAATTTTGCTCTGAAAGATTATTGGAATTGATGAGAATTAAGCTTGAATGGTGATTTGAGGATTAGCTATTAGCAACTACTGATGGTTGTTTAGGCTGGCTCTTGGATTCAGTGTTTGGATTGGCAATCCTATTGTTTTAGAAATAATAGGTTGATCAAGCACTATAATTTGCACTTGTGGCATGATTTTTGAATACTGAAAACTTTCTTTTACATCTTGAGGTGTAACTGGGCATGGATCTTGTTTTTGGTACCAAATTTTGCCCAATTCAACAAGATTTTAGGCCATATGGTGGTGTTGCGTGACTTGGTAGATATCTAACCTAGTGCTTGATCAAACTATTTTTGCATTTGTTGATGATAGTTCAATCTTGTCATTGTTTGCATGAGTTTTTGCAATAAGTAAGTCTTTCTGGCCTAATTTTTCTAGCATATTTTGGACATGAATGGTTAATTTAAGAACTGAGGCGTGTAGATAAGTTATGAACCTTTTGGTCACCGGGTGAGTAATTATATTAAGTAATTGAGTCCTGAAACAGTTGATCTGCTCTTTTACTCACCGGTTTGTAGCTGGACTTGAGTTCTCTGTTTTGGGAAATCATGTTTTGATTGCACTCCAAAGGTTTCATAACTTATTTCTGAACTTGAATGATTATTCAAGATTTTGTTTGTTCTCTTGATTAGCTAGTCTATGCTGGTTGCCTTGAAATTTTTTCTGATCCTATAAATGAAAATTTCTGATTTGGAAATATTGGTCTTGAAACATCCATGTACATGACAGATTGGGGATTTGTGCATCTCTGGTGGGTGCCAATTGTGTTCTACATAATAAACTCATTCAGCACTTCCACATGCAATTTGGCCAATTGGCTAAGTTTTGAAATTTCTAGGCAATTTGATCTAGTTTGAAAGGTTTTGCAATTTTTCCCTTTACATGATAATGTGTACCTGGAGGTGAATTTTCTGATTTTGATCACCATGTTTTGCCTAAACTCCAAGGATTGCAAATTGTCTCATTGAATTTTTGGAATTGCAAAGCTTTACATAAACTTGCAGTTGTTCTTGCACATGTGCTTCAATGGTCTAATTATGCAAAGTATCTTGGAATGTCTCCAATGCTGAAATTAACTTTGCTGAGATTGTGTCAATCTAAATTTTTGTTCTGAGGTGATTTGAGGTCATTATAAAAGAGGTAGTGAGGTTAGGTGTAGGTTTGGAATCATTGAGTGCAAAAAGGATTAGAAAGAATTCAAGTTTGGGGCATCTTTTCTTTTCTTTTTAGGATAGGTTAGGTTAGATTTTTTTTCATTTTGATTGTGGTGAGTTCTTTTGTGAAGGCCCTATGTTTTATTGTGTTAATCTGGCTGCCTTTAGATGTGAATGCATCCTTTTGCTTGTCATTATGAACCATGGCACACTCCTTTGTTCTAGATTAGGCTGCTGATTGCCTTTTGTTGTGGATTTGTGTATGTGGTTCTTGATGGTTACTGATGGCCAGTGTTATTTGACACTCTTGTTAACATGAGAATATGACTTTCCTAGCTGCTGTAGCTAGTTTGATGGCTCATATAACTGTCTCCTGATATTGCCTAGCTACTGATGGCTAGTGGTGAAAGTATATACAGGTTTTGTTCAGGCTACTGAGGGCCTTATTTTCTTTGTTATTGTTGTGGATGTGATTATATACAGGTGCTAGCTCTTTTATTTCCCTTCCTTTTAATTGACAATGAGGACATTGTCAGTTCTAAGTTTGGGGGTGGGAGTTTGCTGATTTTGAGATTTTCACAAATTTTGAAACTTTGATGTGTGCACAGTGAAAACTTTGAACAGTTTTTTTTTTTTTTGAAAAACTTGTTGGAATGTTTGAAATTTCTCATTCTTAAATTTTTGTTTGTGAAGAATGTTAAAAATGAGCTGAAATTCTCATTTATTTGTCAAAGTTGCTTGGATAATCCAATGATATAAATTACTGCTCACTCTTTTATTTTTGATAGGAAATTTTGTTTAATGTACATTGATGGATGTATTGTAGTGATAAATCATGTTATTCAGGAATTTTTAAGCTAAGAAAGCACTGTTGGAGTTAACTTTATTTTGGATGTTCTTGTTGAAGGGCTTTGTAGCAATTTGAGCTATATGCCTTTGTTTCAAATTTTTAATTTCAGAATAATCTTTAGAATTCTTCAAAGCTTTTGATTTATTTCATGATATTTAGAAAAATGATTAGTGCACTTCATAAAATGCGTTTGAGCCTTTCAAACTTACCAAATTGATGTTATTCCTTGTTTGAACCCTTATTTTGTGCCTAATTTAAAACAGAACAAAAAAAAAAAAGTGAAATGAGGAAAGAAAGAAGATATATGAATAGTAAGAACTCCACATGTCAAAGTCAAAAACCTATATGATGGTTTCATTCATAAAATCGATCATGGAAAAGAAAAACTTGAAATTATTAATCCAAAACAAGATAAACAGTACAAAATCTCACAACTTCCCAAGAAACTTTCTTTGCTTCTAAATGTTCGCTTCTTCAGCAAATACAAAATACAATATAATAATTTGGTCTTCTGTTCAACAAAATCCTGAGCAACAAATAAAAGTTACTCCTCTGGTCCTTAACCTATTTATCTAATTTGGGTAGATTAAAGAAAATAAATAAATTACTTAATTATAATATATGTGACATGATCTCTCTAAAATACTTTATGTAAAATTAGACTATATATCTTTCCATAAGCTAGGTAAATTACATTAGGAAAAAATGATAAATACAAGAGATAAAATGAAAAAAGATCTTACATTTAGGATTAAAATCCACCCCAAAATATAGGCCCTACATTTAGGATTGGAGGAGCACAATTTAATAATTTGGCCTTCGAACAAAAGTAGTCGAATAACCATATTGCACCATAATTTATTAGGTTTTAGACATACTCACCGTCAAATACAATAGCACTGGTATGATGTTGATAGAAAAATGAAAACTAAAACTTTAAGGAAATAAGTGATTCAGCAAACCCAAAAAAAAACTTGATAAGAAGATACTTAACCAAACTATCGCCAATATGAAAATATATGTAGAAACACGATAATTTCAAATGACTTTTAAACCTTCAAAAGTCTGAAACAGCCACCAATAAAGTTGCCATGAATATCACAACAAAACACCAAAGTCCTATATGGTTAGGATCCACATTACATAGCTTTGCAGTACAATTTCAAACCACAGTTTGTTTTCAACACTTTATATTACCATATCATTCACCAATAGGCCATCAATTCTCCATCTCATAACCATTAAACAAGCAGCACAAATTTTCATCAGAGTCCTGTATTGTAACACCATAAATGAGATAATTTCAGCATATTTTCCAGCAATTTAACAGTTCCAGAACGACCCAATTACATGAAAAATTTAACTTCATAGAGCAGCAATTACACAATTAACCTTAAGTTTGACTATAATAATAATTTTAATTATAATCCACAGAACACAACCAGTCCAATGTACCTCCAAATTCCCAACCAAATATCATCATCATTTATAGACTAAATTACATATCCAGAAACAATACAACAAAACCACATGACAACCTACAAAATCAACCTTTTCCTTCTAAAAATTACTCATTCTTGAGAATTTTAGGGGGAAAAACACTTAAATACCACTTGAACTTCAAAACTCCAAATTGGTTTTGTTGAAAATAAGAGTAATGGGATTGACAAAAAGAGTATAGCAATTGATAGCTCAAATTTTTGGGAAATCACTGATTTGGAATTTTGAAGTTCAAATGGTATTTATTTGTTTTTTTCCCAATTTTATTTTAGCTTTCACATTACCATTTACCAAAGATCATCATGCTATTTCCTTAATCTCACTATTTGCTAAGTGAATTACCAATTCCATGAGTCAACTCCTAATATTGAACTAGCAATTCTTATTGGAAGTACCATCTTGCAATTTTAATGATGAGTAGCTGATATCAATCTAATACTCACAAGTTAGTAAATAACAAAAGTATCACATAAATTATGTCCAAGCAAGAATTGCAATATACTCTTTCAGACATTTAACCGAAAGCTTGTTGTGCATACCCATACACTGCTATTTATTAGACTCTTCAACCTAATCATGATAGGAATCAATCTCCAAGAAACCAACAACCAACAATTCAATCAATTACATGAAAAAGACTCTCAATTTTACCATTTAAGGAGCTTGTGGCGAAGTGTAAATTTGAAGGTCCAACAAGAAAACCTCAACTCTAGAGTTCCTTCGCGTAAGACCGTAATCAGGCTTCACCCATGAGAAAAAATAGGAGGAAAATGGAAGAATGAAGGAGGATATTTACCCTTCTCCAACAGGCTTTGCAATGTCCGAAAATGAGCAGGACAAGAATAATCACATAGCTGATATAAGATCAAGGAACAAAAAACCAGACCGGACAATGAACTGGTCGCGGCACAAGTTCAAGGGTCAATGGGTCAACCGGGGCCTAACTGAGGGTCGGATTGGCCATATTAAAATATTATAATTTAATTGACAATAACAAAATAATCATCATTCATAACTCATAAGTCATCACTAACATCAAGATAGTTAAAATACCTAGTTAGTTCTTCAAACAAATCCCATAATAACATCAAAATACATCAAAATATAGTTAAAACATAACAATGTCAATCATTATTCATCAAACATAGCCAAGAACTAACATCAAAATAGTCAAAAGATAGCAATTTTAATCATCACTCATCAGGCATCCCCAGCTAGCTCTTCCCACTAGTAATAATTGACACTAAACTCTACAACTAATAATAATTATACAGTCGTTGAAAAAAAAAAGATTAAATGCATTGATTCTCAATTTTTCAACAACCAAAGGTAACCATTTGTATAGGTTGTAAGTAAACACCAATGGAACAAATTGACAATGAAGCAAAAAGTGGGATTCTATAGTTAGGTTTCTTAATTGTGGGGTGATAATAAAAACCAATTACTTCGTCAACCTTCATGCTATTTTGAAGTCAGAAAAAATTGTAAGCACGTTAATTTTCTTCTTTCTCTGGACAAATCCCAAAACAATTGCATTGACAACGTTAGTTATATCTAGACAATTGGGCAATACAGCATATGCTAATCCAAAAATGTAGACCATACCAAATAAGTTAATCATCATCGTGTTATATTTCATTCTATATATGAAATAGTGCATTTTTCCCAAATGATCAGTAAACCAAAATCACAATGGATCAAGTTCAAAAGCATATAAAGAGGGGCTGTGGGAACATCTGCACTTATTTGATGAAGATAAACCGAAATCACAATGGATCAAGCTCACAATTGCTTGTTTGATTATTGCTTAAGGGAATCAATACTCAATTAAGCTTTTTGTTCATACGAAAATTGAAATCTTTCCCCAAGATAAACCAAAAAAATTAATCATGCAAAAACGCAGAGCAAAAACTCTTAATCTATAACAGAAACAAGAAGGCAAAATGAGCAGGCAAAACTCACAATCACCGTCACTGTCATCGCTCGCCGGTTATCGTCGTCGCTTGCTGCTTGCCGGTCGCCGTTCATCGTCGTTAGGGCATGGGTTGGGGGCTAGGGTAGGGCACAGGGTTGAGGAGGCAGTTCCTACTTCTGAGTTTGACAGGGACTCTGTTTAGAGAAAGGTAATTAGACCCGAATTGGTAGGGTTTTGGGTCAAGGGTCAGTGGGTTAGATCGGAATCAAACCGGTGAGAAATAGAATATTTTAGGTTTATAGTATGAAATTCTAAAATGTGTCTTCACCACCATAGATTCATGAGAAACAAGAGTTTAGAGAAGGATTCTAAAGAAATGCTATAAGAATAATCAAAGAAACCATACTTACATTAGTTTCCTGCTTCCTTTTGCTCTCTAACTCTCCCAAGAACTCACAAACTCTCTCTCTTTTTGCTTGTGGTTGGCCGAAATGATGCTTGAAAGAGGAGGGAGTAAGTGTTTTATTATTTTGTCTCTTGTTGCCTTTTAGCCCTTGATTTAATCAATGGGTAAAAATAGGTGGAGTTACAGTTGGGCACTTTTTCAGTAGAGGCTGAAAAAGCATAATTACAAAAACGCCACTGAAATCCTTAAATAGGGGCTGTCAAAGGTATTTTCGTAATTTGATTGTGAATTTGGTGATTTTGAGCTCGGAAATGGATTCCTTGGGTGAAAATAAGTCAGAATAACCTTGGTCAAAATTTTGGAAAAACGTGCCATCGAACCGGGTATTGCGGGGTCCCAGGGGCATTTTGGTAAATTTTCACCATAGACTAATATAACCACAAGAAACATTATGGTTGAGTTTAAAATGATACTTGGATAAGTTATGACCTATTTCTGGTATATTTAATATTTTAGGACCTATTTGAAAGTCGGAACAACACGCGTTACGAGACACATCGGAAAAAGGGATTATAAAGCGTTGAGGTAGGGACATTATCCTTCATACATTATGCCATAATTATATGATTGTGTGGATGCCATTGTTTGTAAATGCACTTTATTAATTAACATGAATTGCCTAAAGAGAGGCTGTTAGTGCCAGTGTGCACTTACACTGGGAGTTAGCGGATGACCAACCGGTGTAAATTGTGGGGCTGGGCCTTACTCATGTATACATGACGATGATATGTTTATATTGTTCATTACTTTGTGCATAGCTTGGCGCATGTCATATTTACTTTTCGCATTCTCTATGAACGATATCATGTCTCTACGGGGATTTTTCGGAATCTCACCCTATTTTTAAAAAAATACCTCAACGGGTATCAGTGGGGCAAAGGGCAAGGACGTTGACACTTGAAAGCGAGTAGCATGTGTCTCGAGGCGAAGTCAAGAACGTGGTTATAATATATCAAGAACGTTATTATTTGACAGAGCGTAACTTTAGGAAATATATCAATTATCTAACTAAATTTGAGTAAAATAGTATCAATATGACCAGGTATCTCTTTGTTATTTCCAACACCCAAAGTTGTCGTTGATTTGCAGGAAACTTGTCATTTCCTGCTCCTTAAGTCATTGTTTTGTTGTGAACTCATCATGCGATTAGAAATGGAAGAAGTTTCTGTTATTAAATTTATGTATTTAGATTAGATAAGTTTGGTAAATATGAATTAATCCTAGATCCTTGCTGATTGTGGTTGACATTGAGAACTATTTGGTGCTCAAATTTCAAATTTTGTTTGTAGGGCCTCTTGTGGGATGGATGTATTGTCATGGATACAAGAGCTATGAATGACAACAAAAAACATTAATTCAAAATTGTAAGCCGGGTTTTGTTTTTCAAACTGCAGTTTGAGAGCCTTCAACGCAGAACCAACTAGAGCCCTCACAAGTCAATCCACCATTTGATTTCTCACTTTCCACCAAGCTGTTTCTGTGTTCTAAGCTTTGCTTATCTCCTCTGCAAAGTCAATCTCCCTTGGTGTAGCTTCAACTCGCCGAAGAGTCCTTTAGATAATAGAGACCTTTGAATTTTAATGGCAATTGGGCTAATCATTTTGTCATTATTCACTGTTGTATTGGCCTTAATTCTGCGATTCTCTTTCCTGGTAATCAATGGTAGAAGGAGTAGAAGTAAAGCCGTTGGCTTCTTCCATCCCTATACAAATGATGGCGGCGGTGGGGAAAGGGTGCTATGGTGTGCCGTTAGAGCCTTGCAAGAAGAAAATCCTGGCCTAAATTTTGTCATTTACACCGGGGATCACGACGCCACACCTCAGAGCTTGATTGGTCGAGCCCTCGATCGTTTTGGGGTCAAGCTTCTCTTTCCTCCAAAGGTTAGGTTTACATGTCTTTGGCTCATATTGTTGCGTTCTGTAATTCACTTGGAGAACATCCACCTATGCATTTTAAATTTCCTCCATGCTTTATTTGCTTTACAAGATAAATAGGAAGAAGATTTACGCTTTCCATTTTGTGGCAATAACCGGAAGTAATTCAGGTTTAGTGAGAGTGTGACTTTTGTCTTTTAAGTCATGTACTACTTCCAGTTAAAACATTGATAGTCTTTGGCTTTTTATATCAAAGAAGGATTTCGTTTGATATAATGGAAGTCGTCATTCTATGAATTTTACCCATGTGATGGTTATTTGATGAGATGAATTGATTAATTTTTTCAGTGCTAGTTACTTTTGGTTTGTATGATACTAGAGTCTAATGAGTTCGTTAAATAGTCTTCTCTTATCTTGTTATTCTCATTTCTTAGGTGGTGCATTTACATAAGAGGAAATGGATTGAAGAAACTACTTACCCACGTTTTACTATGATTGGCCAAAGTCTGGGTTCTATTTATCTCTCCTGGGAAGCTTTGTGTAAATTTACCCCATCATATTATTTTGACACAAGTGGATATGCATTTACATATCCACTTGCGCGGATGTTTGGGTGCAAAGTTATCTGCTACACACATTACCCTACTATCAGTATTGACATGCTATCTCGCGTTCGTCATCGCAACTTGATGTATAACAATGATGATTTAATTACGAAGAGGTTTGGCATTGAGTTTTTTTATGCTTCCCATTATTTTTGTTGATTTTTATTTTAAAAATTTAATTATTACTTCTTTAGGAGTTGCTCCAGTCCTCTTCTAAACCTGGAAAATGACAGTAATTGTCCTGCTTTTGATTAATTAGAGTACACACAACTACCGACTAAATGGAGGGAGAGTTAAATGAGAGATGGGATGGAAGGTCTACAAAAGTAGCTTCATTTAATGCTCCTGTTCTGTTTTAGGTGGTATATAATTTAATCATATCACATCTATTTGTCTAACCTGAAACTTTTACATGGGGAAGTACACCTCCAGTGCTGATTCTTTTACTTTTGCTTTTCCCTTCATCTCATACAAACAACTATACAATTATATGAACTAAATCCTTGGGTATTAGTGTCTAGGATTTGAAAACTTCATGGTTTTCCTTAATGTTTTGGATTTACTGAAGCACTTGAGTTATAATATTCGAACTAATATAATTTGTTGGAACTAATGTTTCATGAAATTAGAGAATTTCATGCTATAGAATTTTCACCTGTTTGAACCCAACAATATTTTTCTTGCAGTATTTGGCTGTCTTGGTGCAAGTTATTCTATTATACACTGTTCAGCTGGATGTATGGGTTTGTGGGATCTTTTGCACATCTAGCAATGGTCAACTCCACATGGACCCAATCCCATATTGAAAAGCTTTGGGGAATTTCTGACCGCATTACAAGAGTATATCCTCCTTGTGATACTTCAGGACTTCAGGTTTGTGATTTTGCCATTTCTTGTTTTCTGCGAACACCGTTGGTCTATAGCCATACCTCCAAAATCCCTCTCTTGCTATGTCTCAAATTGGACAACTAGCTTGCATTGCAATTTGTAATATGTTGGCCCAATATTCCCTTCTCTTTTGTTATCTCCTTGAGGAATAAGTTGACAATTTGTTAAGATTTCGCATTTTTCCCTCAAGCTCAGATTCAATCTGATCAGTTAGGAATTTTTTCTTTCTTGTGGTAATATCAGCTTAATCACTTATCACAGTACGAGACGTTTTACTCATTGTTTCAAAGCAATTTGAGCAGGTGCTTCCTTTGGAGAGACCAGCTGAAAATCCAGTAATAATATCTGTTGCACAATTTCGACCAGAGAAGGTGAGCATGTACATAAGAACCTTGTGAGTGGGAGGCACCACTGATTTTGGTGGCTCATTGTGCCCTTATTGATTATAGAAAGTTTACATATTTCCTTTTCTATCTTAGGCTCATAGTCTCCAACTTGAGGCTTTTTCAGCTGCCACTAAAAGACTAGATTCTAGCATGCCAAAACCTAAGCTCCAGTTTGTCGGTAGCTGTAGAAATAACTCAGATGAGGAACGACTTCAGATGTTAAAAGAGAAAGCAATTGAGCTAAATGTGGACAAGCAAGTGGAATTTTACAAGAATCTGACGTACAGGTTAGCAGACGTGGTTTTATTTCCTAATATTTGTTGTTATTCTTCTAAAATGATAAAATTTCTCTACGAAGAATAAAAATTTGGGAGAATTACACCAAGGTCCCAGTTAAGAATTAATTTCCTCCCTGTATTCAACCAATAGAATTATTCATCTGCAAAACCCATGCATTTAGGGATCTCATCCTTTATAGGCTTAGTTAGAACATCTACCACTAGATTAAACAAATAAGGGCTCAAAGCTGATCCCTGATATAGGCCAATTTTTATAGGAAAGTCTTTTGTAACACCTCTAGGCGTTTTAACATTGGTTGTAACTCTCTCATACTTGTCCTGAATGGTTTTGATATTTGTAACCTGCACCCCCTTCTTTTCCAAGGCTTTCCGAAGTATATCTTTTGGCACACGGTCATATGCTTTTTCCAAATCAATGAAGACCATATGCAAATCTCTTCCTTTGCTCCTATATTTTTCCATTAATCCCCTTAATAAATAAATCGGTTTTGTTGTAGAACTCCCTAGCATGAATCCAAATTGGCTTTTAGCAATATCAGTTTCCAATCTGAACCTATGTTTAATCACATTTTCCCACAATTTTATTGTATGATTCATAAGTTTAATTCATCTGTAGTTTGCACAATTCTAAATATCCCCTTTATTCTTGTAAATAGGGATCAAAGTACTTTTTCTCCGCTCATCCGGTATTTTCTTGGATCGTAAAATCTCATTAAATAATTTTTTGAGCCACAACACACCCTCTTCACCCAAACATTTTCAAACTTCAATAGGAATAGCATTAGGTCCAATAGCTTTACCATTTTCCATTTTCTTGATAGCTTCCTTAACTTCGCCAACTCAAATCCTGCGGTAAAATGACAAATTGAGATCACCTTCTCGAGTTGTCAAATCTTCCCAGTCGCAAGGCAACCCTCCCCTCCATCATTGAACAACTTATAAAAGCAAGCTTCCCACCTATTCTTAATATCTCCATCAATAACCAAAATTTGCCTTCTTCGTCCTTTATACACCTCACTTGGTCTAAGTCTCTCGATTTTCTCTCCTTGTTTTTTGCGATCTTGTAAATCTTACGCTCTCCTACCTTTGTCCCTAACTCCTTATAAAACTCCTCATATCCTTTATTACGAGTTTACCTCACTGCCTTCTTAGTCTCCTTTTTAGCCAAATGATACCTTTCCCAATTTTCAACATTATTACACAACTGTATAGCTTTAAAACAATCTTTCTTATGCTTGACTTTCTTTTGAACGGTCTCATCCCACCGCCAAGTCTCTGAAACTTGCCGACTAAAACCTTTTAATTCTCCCAAAATTGCTTTAGCAAACTTCTGGACCTTTTAGACATTCTCCCAAATGATATTAGCACTTCTCTGTAACTCCCACTCTTTCTTCTCCTCCAAAAGAATTCGCTTAAAAATCTCCCTCTTCTCCCCCTTTAATTTGTACCACCTGACCCTTGGGTTTAAAACTTACCGGCGCTTTTGTTTTACACTTAATATTGATTGTAAGGACCAAAACCCTATATTGTGTTGTCACGCCATCCCCAGGGATTGCAGTTAATACAAAGTTTTCTATTAGGATTCCTTACAAAAAAGAAGTCAATTTGTGTCCTGGCTGCTCCACTCTTGTATGTTATTAAATGCTTCTCCCGCTTCTTAAAACAAGTGTTGACAATCTTGAGGTTATATGTGAGGGAGAAATCAATAACAGATTGACTTTCATTATTGAGCACCCCAAATCCAAAACCACAATGAACCCTTGCATGAGGTTCTGCCTCCTTACCAACATGTCCATTAAGATCTCCAATAAAAATCTTTTCGGTTAATGGAATGCTCTGAATTAGCCCCTTCATATCTTCTCAGAACTTTTCCTTTCGATGTGCTTCTTCCCCTACTTGAGGTGCATTCGCACCAATAATGTTTATAGTATCATTCCCAACAACCATTCTCAAGGAAATGATTTTATCCTCAACCCTCTTAACTTCCACCACATTCTTCCTCTATTCATTATCAGCGATGATACCAAAACCATTGACCTTTCCTGAGTATCAGAGCTGAAAATCATTAATTTCCTAAAACTTTTCTCCTGCCCATTTAGTTTTCTGGAGGCACAAGATATTAATCTTTCGATCATTCATTATGCGCACCACTTCTCAAGATTTGTCATTCAAAGTTTCAATGTTCCTTGTGCCAAATCTGATCTTGCTCTCATGAACTAGCTTCTTTAGCCACCTCTGTTCAGAAGAGCCTTTGCTCATTTAACACTGCGTCTGGGTGACGATGTAGTGGCTCTCGCTCACTTCTCACTATACTCGAGCCATACAGCGTGTTACTTTTAGGCAACGACCTAGTATTAGCATAAATTCTTTATTGATCCATGTTCATAAGAGATTTGATAAGGTTTTACGTTGGTTGTCGGAGAGCCCCAGTATTAATGGCTCTTAATGATGATTTCCTAATCATAATCCTTGATTGATGGGGATACTAATTGATCTATATTATTTACAATATATTTCTGTGGGAATATTGTATATTTATTTTGGATTATTTAGATTAATTATTATGAAGTTTGATATTTAATATATCTTAGGATTAGATATGGATATATTATATCTTAGTTATTTTGATTTGATTGGATTAAATTAGATTCTAGGGTTAGCTTTAGGTTTGCCTATATAAAGGCCCATATGTATTCTCTTTTATTCATGGATTTAGAATATTTTTCTCTCAAATTGTCCACATGGTATCAGAGCTAATGGTGAAGAAGAAGGAAAAGAGAAAGAAGAACAAGAAGAATGAAGAATGTTCATTCCTTCACGCCCTCTTTCTTCAAACCTAACAGAATCCAGTCGTGTGATTCACAATCATTGCACCCAATGTTCGTTAGTTGTGTGATTCACTAGGAGCGATGATCACAGACCTAGTACTCGACGCCAACGAACTGCTCTGATTGTTGAGATTGAGACCGTCATTGGGAGCGATGATCACAAACCTAGTGCTCGACATTGACGGACTAGAGGGCCAAACTACCACTGCCTAAAACTTCAAACAACATTGTGCGTGTTTGGAGCCCCAATTGGAGGGGTCAATTGGGCTTATTTTAGCCTTAAACTCAATAGGTGGCTGAGGGAAAAAAAGTGTATGTTTGGTTGACAAAATGAGCAATTGGGCTTTTGGCAAATTGAGCACTATTCACATAAGATTGGGTAAAGCTCAATCTTGGAGCTTTTATCAAAAGCTCAATTGAAATATATCCCATGGTCCCACGTTTTTTTTTCTTCTCTCTCTCTCTCTTGCCTGCAATCAAAATATTTTTTCAGTTGTGTCTAGTGTGTTATCAGACTGATTGCAATTTTATCTTTAATATATTTTTTCAGCTACAAAAATTAATTAAAATATTTTTCGGTGCTTTTAACCCCTTAAAATATTTTTCCAACTGTACCCAGTATGTTATCATACTAATTGCAATTTTACCATTAATGTATTTTTTCAGCTCCAAAAATTACTTTAAAATATTTTTTTTGTGCTTTTAACCCTTTAAAATATTTTTTCAGTTATACCCAGTCTTCGGAAACCGACTAAAATTTTACCTTTAATGTATTTTTTTTTAGTAGTAAAGAGCACTCAAAACTTAGAATACTGATTTATTGATTTCCACCAACTCTAAAATATTTTTCCAGTAGCATCTAATATTTTAAAGTAATTACTTGATTTTTTAAATATTTTTCCAACCACTCTCTCTTACCATTATCACAAAAGCCCTTATACTTAAGCCAATCCAAACAAGTTTTATTTTTACAAAAGCCCAATTGACAATCGCCAGTTCAAACATAAATCACATTACACAATTTAACTTTTACCAAAAGTAATATTACAACAAGCCCAATTGAAACAAGCCCAATTACCAATCGCTGTTCCAAACACACCTACTGTCGGACTTAGAAATGTCGATTTTGAAGCTTCGAACAACACCGTTGGACTTGAGAAACGCCAATTAATTCTCCGGACGTGGAGAGGAGACTATCAGACGTTGGGTGCGATGAGGCATCACTGGGACTAGACCTTGGCACCGGAGAAGAGACTTCATGATTAGAGGAAGTAGTAGAAGTCATATTGACCCTACAATTAGTTGTTACTAATCGAGTAATTTTTTTTCCAGTGAGAGATTCTGAGTAAAAAAACAATAATACTACCCAATATTGGAGACCCGATATTGGATGAGAGGGATGGCGACCGAGGCTCTCTGCTATGACTGCATCTAAGAAAGGAGAGGACAACGGACTGGCCGATTGCAACTGGACAAGATGGCAAATAACGATGAGTCCACGAGAAGTGAGCTGTGACATTTAGGAAGCAATTTGAGAGGCATATAGTGATACAGGGAACAGGTCTTGCATATTTAACATTAAGGCAAAACTGTGGCAACTGAAACAAGATCACAACTCCATCAATGACTACTATCTTGAAAAATATGCTCTCTAGCAAGAATTGGATGCCTTAAAAAATAAAGTCCATCATTGTCATGCCGATGCTGTTGAAGATCACAAGGCCTAAGAAGAAGAGTCTTTGAATTGCTGGCTGGCCTTAATGTGATCTACTATGATACTCGAACATGGATCCTCAGCCAAGAAGAACCCTTACCTTTTTGTCCATGAAACTTACTCTATTCTTCGTAATGAAGAAGGCAGGCCCAAATCTATGCTAAAAATTGTTTCCGTTGCATCTCCTGAAGTCTCAGCCCTTGCTGCTCGCACCACGGAATCTAGAAATTCCAAAGGCCGACCTTTTTGTGATCATTGTAAGAAGTAGTGACATATTCAAGATAAATGTTGGGATCTACACGGTAAACCTGCTGATTGGAAACCAAAGAAAGGGTGAGGAAAGAACAATGTTGCCGAGGCATCTAACAGTGATGACTCATCTCCTCAAAGCAATCAACTGAGCAAAATCATGGAAATGTTAGCAGCACTGTAGCACAAAAAACAGGCCACGGCCACAGTTGTTAGAAGAGGATCTGCTAATGGGGACGACGATTGGGAGTGTGAAAGAGGTTGATGGCCTCTATTATCTTGGTGAAAGTGACGCTCGTAGTATGTCTCACTTATCGACCGATAAATCTTTAAGCTGGGGATGTGTTGACAAAAAGATTGCTCAAACTTGCATTTGAAAGTTGTATAAGCAAGTTGGACATGATTAATATCTTTGATCCAACTTGAGGGGGAGTGTGGGAATATTGCATATTTATTTTGGATTATTTAGATTAATTGTTATTAGGTTTGATATGTAATATATCTTAGGATTAGATATGGATATATTATATCTTTGGATATCATATCTTAGTTATTTTGATTTCTTTTGATTTGATTGGATTAAATTAGATTCTAGGGTTATATTTAGATTTGCCTATATAAAGGCCCATATGTACTCAATTTTATTTATGGATTCAAAATAATATTTTTCTCTCAAACTGTCCACAATTTCCTAACATATTTCGTAACTCTCCCCCTCAAATTGGAGCATAGATGTTAATCAAGCTCAACTTGTTACAAAGATAGTCAACACGAGTCCCATTTAAGGCCTTAGTCAGAAGATCACCCAATTGGTGGCCAGACCTCACATGCCCTATGGAAATGAAGTTCTCTTTGATCTTATTGCGTATAAAGTGACAGTTGATTTCAATATGTTTCATATGTTCATGAAACATAGAATTGGAGGCTATGTGTAAAGTAGTTTTATTATCACACCACAGCTTTGCAGGCAATGACGTGTCAAAACCAACCCCCTTCATTAACTGGTGAATCCACACAATTTCCTACATTGACTGAGCCATGGCTCTATGCTCAGCTTCCACATTAGATCAAGATACCACATCCAGCTTTTTGTTTCTCCAGGACACCGAATTTCCTCCCACATACATGTAATATCTTGTGGTGGATCTCCTGGTAGCCTTTGACCCCACATGGTCTGCATCACAAAAAACATTCAATCTAGGTGTGCCCATGATTCGTATGAAGTATACCATGACCAGGTGAACCCTTCAAGTAATCTAAGACATGCTCTAAGGCTTCGCATTGAGCAACGGTCGGTGCTGTTATGAATTGGCTAAACACACTAACGGGAAATGTCACATCAAGGTGAGTCATCTTGAGATAGTTCAATTTCCCAATCAGCCTACGGTATCTTTCAGAATATGCAAATGGTTTGATCTTCTTAAGATCAATCTTTTTTTTCACATGCTCAGGTAGCTCATCAAATGGTATTCTGTCGTCAATGTCTATAAAAGGATTAGGAATCATGAGAAAGTTACTTGATGCTGCTCCAAGTTTCCTGATTTCTTTTAGCAGATCAAGAACATATTTCCTCTATGTCAAGAGATATTAATTGATTCTATAGTAATTATAATATATTTCCCAACCAATTTCACAGCCGTAAAGTTCCATATCACCCCCTATTTGTTGTCATTCTGGTTGTCTTTTTATCCCTATTGCTTTAAACTGCAAACTGCATCACCTGTTGCTAATGTACCTTGTTGTAGTTGTGGCTGCTTCTGTGGCTGCATCAGGTCATACATTTGCTCTGCAATAGCAACACTACTTTGCTTTTTATTATCATTATTTTTCCCCCTGACAATCACTTCAAATTCAATTTAAATTTATTCTGTAATTTATTGATTCTTTAAAAGAGCCCACTGGTTTATCTTCAATTTTACAGTACTTCTGACTTTGAATAATATCCTTTATTTCACTTTTATTTTTCCTCATTTACCAAGCATAAACCTCAGGATTTTCAGATTGTTGATACTAGTTTCTTGAAGACTTGCTTAATATTTTAAGTTTTAGCATGTAGGTAGGGTGTAGAATAGATTGTTAGGATTTGCTGTCAGCAAGTTTTGGGGGTATTTCCAATTCTACAGAATTACATGTCTTTCTAAGTCAGCAATATTTCTTACAGGATAAAGCTAGATACTTTTCCCATGAGATACATGGGATAGATGAAAACTTCAAGTTTTTAAAAATTGTACTTGGTTTTTTCTAATATTTAAACATTGTTGGTATCTGTAGAAAAAAGATTGAATAACTGGGGGAAAAAAAAAAGCTGCACAAAATGTATTGAAGCATGGGAAGAAAAATTGAAAGAATAAAAAATGTTGCCCAAAACTCGACAGGAGCTGTATAATTCTTAACTTAGGAATAGCGAAACTCTTATGGATTTATATTTTATATTGCTTCAACTCTATCAATTATAATATTGATCTGGCTTATGATTGAAACCATAAGTGCTTGTATCCTCCCCTCAAATTAAATCATAAACTGTTGTAACCTTTTCTTGGTACCCTATATACTTTCTCGAGTCTCATTTATCTTAAAATCTCTTTGATTGTGGAAATCTTTATCATTTAATCATGGGTTAATATCATTGTAGGTCTATACAATTTAATCGAATTTTGATTTTGTTCCTATAGTTTCAAATCATGGTTTTTCATCCCTATAGTTTCTTCTGTCATAAATGTTAGTCCCTATAGTTTTATAAGGATTTGGTATGATTTTAAAGTAAACGTCATTAGATATATGGACTAAAACAAAAACTCATTAAAAATATAGGGATCAAAACCAATACTTATTAGTGAAAATTAGGGAAAAGTTCCAATCATCTAGTTGTTTTGTCAGAAGGACTTGGTGCATTTATTCTCTATGGTTGCAATTATTTTTCAGCTATGTGCCAATTATGTGCCAAAGTCTTCAATATGGAAGTTATTTGCACATAGTTGAATGTATTTTGCATATAGCTGAAGAAGAGTTGCACTCTCTCAAATTAATGAAATTAGATTTGAAAGTAAGAAAACATAGCATGAATTCAAATGTTGGAAATTAGATTTTATCTTCCGATCAAAATTGATCTTTGTCGTCTATCATGTATTTAAGTTTTCTTTTTTTATTTATATTTTTAACGAGTCTTGGTTCTAGCTCCTATATTTTTAGTCTCTGCAAGTTTTTGTTCTAGTCCTTATGAGTTTTGGTCTTGGTCCCTATACTCAACGAGTAATCAAAGTATTCTGACTGAAGAAACTATAAGGACGAAAAACCACAATTTGAAACTACAAGGACTAAAACAAAAATTTGATCAAAGTGTAAGAATTAACAATGTTATTAGCCCTTTAATCACTTGACTGATTTCAGTACACTATGCAAACATGCAGGGATTTGGTTGGACGTTTAGCAAGTGCTGTTGTTGGCATCCATTCCATGACAGATGAACATTTTGGCATAAGTGTTGTTGAATATATGGCTGCTGGTGCCATCCCAATTGGTGGGTTGATACATGATCCCACTTTTAGATGACAAATTTTATGTATATCTATTTATTTTTATCTCTAACGAAAGTAAACACATTATTTAATTTGCAATGTTTTCCCCCTACTTTCAGCTCATAATTCTGCTGGCCCAAAAATGGACATTGTACTAGAAGAAGATGGACAGAAAACAGGATTTCTTGCCTGCACTATTGACGAATATGCAGATGCTATTTTGGCAACTTTAAGGATGTCAGAGATGGAGAGGCTTAAGATGGCCGCTGCTGCGAGGACACGAGCAAGGAGATTTTCTGAGCAGAGATTCTATGAAGACTTCAAAGCCGCAGTACGCCCTATTCTCTGTAATACATCTGAATGATAGATCTACCAACTAATCAACACTATTCTAACTTATAGTGAAGATCCCCTGTTGTGTTGTTCTCTGCAAAATTTTTGCTCTGCTAACCCACTTTTCAGATATGACTGACCTAGTTTTTTTTCTGCTACAGATATAGTTACAATTTGACTTATATTTCCTTTCTTAGCTGAAGTTATTTTCTTGCTTTTTTGCGAAATGGTTGGGAAATGATTCTCTCGGAGAGTCGTGTTGGCGGTTGGATTGTAATATCAGGAAGTGGTCATATTATAGTACTACCTCCGGTCCATGATATAAGATCTGCTTAATTACTTTGGATAGATTTAGGAAATTAGTTAGTTGTAAAAAATGTGTTTTTTCCCAAAATACCCTCTTAAATCATTTGTATTGAAACTACCATTTCTTGCAAATTTCTTTAACATGTGCAACCAATAGAGATAATTTAGAAAAACAAAATGACGAGGGACAGAGGATTGGGGTCTTATGTTTAGAACTAAATCTAACTCCTCAACTAGTTCTTATGTCAGGGACCCAAGGTAGTACTTTTCTATATGTTGCTTTCTTCTAAGGCTTGCTAGTTCAATAATAAATGCCTAATCTTGTTCTACAGTTTTTGAAGCTCCTGATTATAAAAGAGAGCAAAATAAGATTATGGATTAATAAATGATTAATTGATGCTTTTAACTGGGAAATCGGGTTAAAGTACAGGCAAATTTGGTGATGTGTTCATGCTAACTATCCATTTGCAGTCTTTGGTTAATCTCAAATCATCCACTCCTTGTTAATGGTGGCTTAGAAACTTGTCGAGAAGTATAATTTTCAAGAAGTTAATTCCTTGACAAATTTATAAATGAATGTTTGTTTCAATTTTTTTGAAAGTCACGAGAAGTTGGTAAAATATACAATGAAGGGAAACATAACTTGTATTTTGCTTGCTATGTCACTTTCCTAATTGTGAGAAAAGTGTAAGGCTTAACTTCCGAAAAACTTCAGTGAGAAATTAAGTATTTTAGTTGATCAAGTGAGGAGGATTGTTACTTCCCAAGTAATTTAACTTCCCATCTCTACTTATCCCCAATCAAATGATCCCTTGAATTGAAAGATTTGCTAATAATGTGTTCTATAGAATATGAACCGCTTACTTAGTGAGATAAGGTGGTGGTGGTGTCGTTGTTGTGGGCGTGTTATAGAATTTGACCCCCTACGTTGCATTAACATTAATATCATGCAGTTAAATTTTAAAATTTACATTACTCTAGTCTTTAATATAAAATCTCATTCATAATATAAATTATATTACGAACGATACTTTATATTAAGAATTTGAGGTAGTATAACATTGTTTCTTTAGTTGTTTACAGCACGTTTTTTTATTAAAATGAAAAGGATATGAAAGAACTAACCCAATCAATATAGTATAATTTCTATGAGGCGAAGGATATAATTTGATATACCAAAACAAAAAATTGATATATATACTACGAAGAAAATGTTATTAAATAAATATTCTTCCGTATATTTTTAAGAAGTTGATGGTACAATTTTTCCCTAGTTGAATCCAAATCTTAGCTGTGGAAAGTTTTTTCTTCTAAAAAATTGCATCCAATACTCAATGAAGTTTTTTTTTTTCAGCAGCACTCAATATTCTAATCTAATTTTTGTGTATTCAACATTTTAAACTATTTTTTCAAAAGCACCCAATAAAGTAATTTTTGATGCAATTTTTTCTTAAAGTATTTTTCTCATTAGCAACAAGTACCCTATATTAAAATAATGTGTACTATTAGAAAAATACTCAAGGGCGTTACATATATCAAAAATTATTTTAGAATACTAAGTTTTATATTAAAAGTAAGTTTAGAATATTAAGTGTTATTGAAAAAATACTTCAGAGTGATGAATGTTACTTAACCTTTTTTCTCTCAAGAAAAAGAACTTGACGCTAAGGTTGTAGGCGATTAAACTCCTTGTTCCAATTATGGGAATTGCCTGATCATGTAAATTCAATGGTGGGTTTCTTCTCAGCCTTCACATATCTTACAAGAAGCAAATGCTGAAATGTGCCATAATATGCTTCATAACCACAATTTGGATGGAATAAGGTTTGCCAATTTTTGGGCCAAACTAAAATTCTCAATCATAGGTCATTCACAAATTAAGGGCTAGTAAGTTTGTTTCAAATTTTTAATGGAAAAAAAATATAATTTTCATTCTCGCATTTATTTTAAAAAAAGAAAGCTAGGATGCTTATTTAAATTTTTACAAAATGAAAAAATTCATATTTATTATTATTATAAAAACGTATACTCTAAAGAGCTTCTAATTATTTTGAAAATCACATTCAAGTAAACAAATGCTTCCCATAATCCTAACATCATGCAAAATGGTTTTTACTTCATCTAAAAAAAAGGTTTTTCCCTTTCATCAAATCACCCTACTACAAATTTGAGAATTTATAACACCTAATACATAACACTTAAAAGTAATGGTTAATTATGTGCATCGTCATATATTGAGTAACAATAGTTAAGGTTCTTTTTAAACAATCATTATGTAACATTTACAAACGATTTGTCTTCCAACATTACATCAGTGAAACACAAATATAACAGTTATCTCAATTGACCGTAAAGTATGAACAACAAAAACAACATTTCATAATAAACAATCGTCATGTAAAGTACAAATCTAAAAAGCGCCTTTTTAAAACCTCATTCAGTCCGACACCAAGTACCAATTATCCTAAAGTTAAATACTTTAAAACAAAGTATTCATAATACTTTTTTAAAAAGTACCTTTTCATAACCTCGTCCTTCTCTCCCTCATCATGCTCAGACGCTAGAAAGCTCTTTCCATTCGCCTTCCTCCTCATCCCTATGCTCGCCCTCCTTCCCCCTCCTCCTCCTAGTTATCCTCACCCTCCTCCTCTACAAGCCCCTCCTCCTCCTCCTCCTCCACAAGCTCCTCCTCCACGTCCACCACCTCATCCTCCTCCTCCTCCACCTCCACAAGGTCCTCCCTTTCCTCGTCCACCACCACCACCACCTAAACAAATGCTTCCCATAATCCTAACATCATGCAAAATGGTTTTTCCCTTTCATCAAATCACACTACTACAAATTTGAGAATTTATAACAATTAATACATAACATTTAAAAGTAACGGTTCATTATGTGCATCGGCATATATTGAGTAACAATAGTGAATGTTCTTTTGAAACAACCATTTTGTAACACTTACAAATGATTTGTCTTCCAACATTACATCGGTAAAAACACAAATATAATGGTTATCTCAATCGACCGTAAAGTATGAAGAACAAAAACGACATTTCATAATAAACAACTGTCATGTAAAGTACAAGTCTAAAAACACCTTTTTAAAACCTTATTTGGTCTGACACCAATTACCATTCTCCTAAAGTTAAATACTTTAAAACGAAGTATTTATGTTGTTCATAGTACTTTTCTAAAAAGTACCTTTTCATAACCTCATCCTTCTCTCTCTCATTATGGTCAAACGCTAGAAAGCTCTTTCCATTCGCCCTCCTCCTCATCCCTATGCCCGGCCCCCTCCTCGTCCTTGTTATCCTCACCCTCCTCCTCCTCCTCTCACCTCCACAAGGTCCTCCCCTTCCTCGTCCACCACCACCACCTCCTCCTCCTCCTCTACCTCCTATTCAAATGAAGGTTCTATTGCAGACGTTGGCTAGCCTTGATTGCTCCACAAGGCGTCTCGCTAGACACGCTCATAGTTTGAACAAGAAGTTGGATGTCGTCCTTCATCACAATTAGGTTGTATATGATCACTTCCAGTCAGACTCTTCATCTCCTTCCTCAGACGTTGATGATGTATTAAGCAAGGGGGAGGGGCAGGAGGAGGCCGATGACAGCAGTAGTGGTGATGATTGAAAATCACTACTGCTTTTTTATTTTTTGAAATTTAAAAAAATTAATCGTTAGGACAGTGTAGCAAAAAAATATTATAAAAAAATAATTGTCTCTTCATGGTTATTAGTAAACAACCATCACTAATTTAGGCATTTTTTGTTAGTTTATTCAAACTCTCATTTTCTTTTTTTAATATTTTGTTTGTAATATGGGGTTGAATGATCAAATTTAAAAATTATTTTAAAAATAATCAAATAAGTAATGGTTATTATGTAAAACCCACCACTTTTGAAATACCATGTCAAATGCCTAACAGTTATTAAGAATCACCGTTACTGTTTACAAAACTTAACAACTATGATGTTAAATGTAATATCCCGAATTTTAGGATTAGAGGCTTGAGAATAAGCCTGAATCAAGTGGACTGCTAAGCCCTGGTTTAGCAAGAGTTTTAGGAATGAGGATTTGCTGTCAGTATATTTTTCGAGCGTGACAGTCTAGTTGTGTGACATTTTTAAATAGGAAAATAATGCTCAATACTTATGATATTTTCCAATATGAAAGTAGACTTATCAAGCTTTAATTTGATAGTTCATACAGGTCATTTGGAGTTGTACACAAAGAGTTATGTATTTTTGAAGTTAGCCTAGTGATACCGGCAATTTTCAATAGTAGCGTCCAAAAACAAATAAACAATAATTCCGGGAATTGTGAGCTTTCAATTGGCTAAAGGCTATATTTTTTTTCTTAAAAATAGACTTAATAAGGGTCACATAGCCTTAGAATCATGCCAATTGGATCTCTATAAATAAATATATGAATTTTCAAAGTTTGATGAAAATTCTGCCCAGTTTTCTAGCAAATGCGAAAATGGAAATAAATGTAAGGGCAAAATGGTTATTTGACCAACAAAGCAAGCAACCATTTATTTTTCCCTTTAATAGGGATAAAGGTTGGCTGAAGTAGGGGGCTAAAAAGGTTAACCAAACGAATTATGGTAACTAATTAATTACTTACTTTTTGAAAAAACCATGAGCTCTTAACACTTGGCACCTTGCGGGCTAAGTGTTTGTTTAAATGAGATAATTATCCAAAAGCTCCCTCTCTCTTCTCATTTCGTCCAGCACATTTAGAGAGAGAAAAATAAATTTAAAAATCATAAGAAAATGGAAAGAAGAGAGAAGGAGAGGGAATAGTGGAAATTTTTGAGTTCCAAAGCTGATTTCACCCCCGATTCAACCTTTCCAGCTTCCGGAGTCTTCCTAACATTGTTCCCCTCATGGAGAGCAACATTTCTATGCTTTTTAATTTTCAATCAGAGGTGTTTGGTTCCGTTTACTTAGAGGAGGTACTACCAGAATCAAGAACAGATCACAGATTTGAGTTCCGATAAGTGTATGCTTCGATTTGAACCGAATATTCTATGATTTTGTTGAGTATTCTTGAGATGTTCAAACCCTCAATTTTAGGCAGAGGGAGCCTTTTAAGGTTTTATGTTCATATGTTGATGATTATGAGGTTAAAAGAGGTTTTGTGATGATTTATGATGACTTTGGAAGTTGTGTTCAAATCTGTCTGAATTTGTTTTTTGGAGGCAGAAAACTTGCAACGTGTTTTGATTAGTCAAACCTAGTCCAAATGCTATGAAATTTTTTTAGCTTAGAGTAGACATCCTGGGCTTTAATTGGATAGGTATTATAAGCAACTTGAACTAGTGGATTGAAAGTTATGGATTTGAAGTTGTGCCCTGTTTCTAGACTTGATTTTGGAATAGTGTGGGAATTTATGGAATTCTATAATTTTGTGGTTGTAGATGGTAGTGGTTTATATTTTTCATGTGTAGAGGACTTAAAGAGCTTTTCATAGAACTTTGAACCACTCCATTTGTATTTTTGTAGATTAAGTTATGATTTTTGGAAGTTCAACTAAGAAACAGGGGATATCTGGAAATATATGTTTTGGCTGGGCCAGGCACTTGAGCTGCTTCTTGGCTGCGGTCCAAATGTTTCTGACCTCTTTTAGCTGTAGCCAAAGAATTCCTTGGCTACAGCTAAAACCCCCAATTCTAGCATTTCATATTTTTATGAGAAACGTCAACTTGTTTAGCCTTTCCAACTTCTTGGACGTTGTTATACACTTCCAATGACTTGCTATAATGGCTTTAATTATGTGATTGGGTATCTAGGGCCATGAGAGGTCAAAAAAGAGGAAAAGGAAAGAATTTCCAAGAAGCTACAATGGTTGGAAGAAAAGGGAACCAAAGAAGGACTTAAAGCCATAAGGTAGAGAATTTTCCTAACTTGCATAACTTGATATGTGTGCTTGCGTATTGATGTATTAATTGCTTTGATGAATTGTATGAAGTATATGTGAATGAGTGAAGCTTTGTTTTACTTATGCTATGACCATTAGTGTAATGTGTTGAACATTGAGCATGCATACATGTCATTATGTTGGTATGAATTTATGTAAGCAAGCATGTCATGCACAAAGCATTCCTTGTATTCAATTGTTAGCACTGTTCGCTACTAGGATTCTCTTGAATCTCGCTCTCCCTCGCCAACCATGTAGGTAGGTAAGCTCTGAAGAGGAATGTAGGGAGACGTGCAAGAAGAAAAAGCGATTGCGAATTGAAGATTTGTATGTAATAATTAGTTATGAGTAAATTATGACTGTATGGGATTACTTATATAAACATGCCTAGTTGAATAGTCTTGAGGAATATATAAATGAATGAATTAAGTATGAGTAGAGAAATGAACAGCCAATCACTATGATTAAATTAAATGAAGATAAGAATCAATGAGTAATATTGAAGTAGCAAACAGCTAAAAGATGCTTCCGCAAGATTTTGAAAAATTTAGAAAAACCCACTCAACTATAGTTCGAATCATGTCTTGAGATTGGGAATTTAAAATGATTTTACAAAAGTGGTTCAGACTTATTGTGTACAAGCTCATCTGATCGATTACAAGAATAAGGCATTACAGTTTCGTAAATAAGGCGTTACATTAAAACCGTGGACTTTCATTCAAAGGTTCATTATGGTTGTAAATTAAGAACCGTAAGAAAATGCCACCTTTCATAATGACTTATGACTGTGAGCAAGTTTCATCAAGTCTTTTAAGAGATATAACCGTTATCTCGTGCCTCTTCACTTTCCCAAGTTATTACACTTAACACGCTTCTCTTTGGTCAAACGATATCCACCATCCTAGGAACCCCACAACTTTAGTTGACTTTTCCAACTGTCGACAGTCGCATCCATGCAAACCACATCCTCCACTGCTTTCTTTGAACTTCGGTCTGATAGCCATGCGAGTTGCTTCGATTGCCCTAATTCACTTTTTCATTTTGGACCCATAGTGAGGTCACATTCCTTTGTGTGCTCTGTTGTTCTTATTTTAAGGTATGATTTATCTTCTATATTTCGCATTCTTCATTCTGCATTTCGCATTCTCCTTATTTTTCACTTCGTCTTGCCTAGGTAGGTTTTGATCTTAGTCGTGCATCGTATTTTTCTAGAAAACCCATTACTCTGTTCCCTGTGATTGATTGAATCAGTTTTGTTTTTCAGTTAAAATGGTCAGTTCTACTTCTCATGGCAATATTTCTGATAATGCCTCTACTTCCAATGATATTCCTAGTAGCACTAATGTCATTCTTACGCCACCCAAAAACAAACCCCATCAGAGGCGATGAAACAAGTACAAAATATTGTAAAGAGGGGCCATTGTGCCTTGACTTTTTTTAACCAAGCAAAGTCTTTTGGGATAAGATTTCACGTGACATGTGTAACCCCCTTCCATAATTATATTCGAAATACGCGATTAAAGTGAAATAGAGACCAATAATAAACAAATAACATTTAAAATCCCATCACATGACGGGGTTTTCACAAATGCATTTCGAAATCCCAATAACTTGGTCTCATATTCACTTTTCGAATACAATTACTATACGGAATATCACATTCATAAACAAATCAGAGTGCATAATAATAATCCTGGCAATCCCGAGTTCCATACATTAACTCAAAGCCTTACAGGGCATATTCGCCCCTACAAGTCCTTATATGGGGATTACACAAAGTCTTCTCAAATATACATCTCAAATACATATCTGAATACATACTCAAATATACATCCATATCATATATAATTATTCCAACATCTATGATAACCAACAACCAAACTCAAATACTCTAAGGAGTCTTCACCGTCCTTGAATGCTTGCACCATCCTCGCTCTTCCTTCCCTGTCTGAAATGTTGATAGGGGAGGGTGAGATTCTAAAGAATCTCAGTAGGGAAAACAATTACCAATATGCATGCAAGATATGTGTTTAATGCATGACATGCTTGCATCACATAATTCATATTCACACATTGACAAATCTATAAGCTCAATGCTTTAAACAACATACTCATGGCCATAGCATAAATTGAAACACATCTTCAAATAATTTATACATGTATCACATAATCAAGCAAAGCAATAACATGCATAACACACTAACACAAATATCAAAGCATGCAGGAGAGGTAAGTTCCCTACCCTTAGTCTTTCCACGTATGCTCCAGCACTGCTTACTCACGACCAGGCGAATATCGAACCACGATCAGGGCGAATATCAACCCTATAACCAAAGCAATGACATAGGGTTATTCTCTATTCCAAAACCTTACTTTCATTACACTTAAATTTGGTTACCATTTATGACCTTTAGGTGGCTAATCAAAGCCTAAACATATGCTTAAAGGCTTTGGAAACACTTGACCAAAGATCACCTTTTAAAAGTCCAAAATGCTGATTTTTGGGGGTTGGCCGCGGCCCACAAATCCACTGGCCGCGGCTAAAAACTGCTCAGAAACATTTGGGCCACGGCCAAAGAATTCATTGGCCACGGCCAAGAAAATTCTATTTCTTGGCTGAACTTCCAAAAATCATAACTAATTCCACAGAAATCGAAATGAGGTGATTCCAAAGCAAAATGAAATCTATTTAAGTCCTATTCATAGGAAAAATATGGGCCATTACACGAAGTCACCATAAAAATACAGAATTCTCCAAAATTCAAGACTGTCCCAAAACAGAGTTCATTTTCGACCTCAAATTTTGGACAGCCATAACTCACAAAAGCCAAAACGAAATGGCACAAATTATGTGTCCATTTTGAAGCTTGGGAGGTGAAATTTAAGACTGGAAAGTTTCTGAATTTTATAACATCATTTGGTTATTCAAAATGACAACACAAACAGACTGCCCAGACAGAATTTCCAATGGACAGCATTTCCAGTTTTGCAACCAATGTATCCAATTCAATCCAAATCAATTCCAATGATTAAATACCACAACATGACACCATTTTCAACATAAAACAACATCCAATTCCACCATTTATATTCCACACGAAAATACCACAAAATCAGGGCAAAATTCACAATTCACAATACTCCACCAAAAACCACAATCAATAGATCAAAAAGAAGCAAACACTCACATCTTCCTCTTTCCCAAATCAATTCCTTGATTCTCCATCTTTCCACTTTTCCTCAAGCTATCAAACACCTCCAATCAATAATATAAAACCATAGAGATGAGGCTCTCATCAACATGATCAAGATTAATGAAGAAGATTTAGCCATTAGAGGCCAATTAGAGCACCATACCTTGAATTTCTTCTTTCTCTTTCCACTCTGAGCTCAGCGAAAATGGAGGCTTTGGAGAGATGAAGATGATGAAGAGAGTGATCAGTTTTTGGGATGCCAAAACCGACCAAATAGAGAGGAGAGGAGAGAGGAAATGTTTGAAATCTTGACCCAAGATCCAAGGGTCCAAATTGTACCAAGTGTCACCCTCTTGTTCCATCAACCATGAGTTCACATAGGCACATGCACATGGGATTCCACCCTTTGATCTCAACACCAATCAATCATAACCATTGATCTTGAAGTTACCAATGAGTTTCCTCTTTGGTAACCGATCAATCGGTCAATAACTTTATCGTTTTGCCCCTGATTATGACAATTCACACTGAATCACCACCAAATTCTTTTTCTCATTCATTTACACCATACATATGCCATTCCCCTTATTTTTATTCAATTTAGATGTTAATCCATAATTGAACTCAAATACAGGGTTTTGGCGCTGCTCATAACACATACGAATCACATCCGAAACTCAAATCACATTGGATTCTCCAAAAGGGTTCATTTATCAATAACCACCTCCACTTTTGGAGTTATTAACCCTTAATCATAATTTGAGATCTTGCTAAACTGGGGCTTAGCAATCCACTTATCTTAGCAATCCACTTATTTTAGGCTTATTCTCTAGCCTCAAATATCAAAATTTGGGATATTACATGTCTTCCCCATTCAAAAAAATTTCGTCCTCGAAATTTGACAAACCACTTAGTCCACAAACTACAGATGCTTCTTCATGATAGCTTCCGTTTCACAATTTATTTCATATTAGGATGGTCTCTTCTAGACCACCCTCACACACAAGATGCCACAATTTAATTCTCGCAAGAATCATAACTAATGAGTGCAACCCAGTTGCCATAAATTGCAATCGGCCCATTTCACGATTGCCACACAAACACATTCATCACATATCCAGAGGCTCTAAATCATGAGCCATATCATAAGATCTCGGCAGTTGGGTCATGTCATATTGCGACCTGGCATTCCTAGTAATTGTTATTCACAATTCATAAGACCTGCATGTATCTATTTAATATTAATTAGAGTGATGTGTTTTTTCAAAGGAATTAAGCTGGATGGGTAAGAAGAGGGTGAAGAACAATAAGTATCCCTACAAGGGAGGGTGAAAGGCGTATGCTTAGATTGCTAAAAAGTTGGCTGCTGAGAGTGGGGACAGTAGTAGACCTCCCCGTCATGAACTTTGGCCAGTGACAAGGCAAAATAAAGATGGCTCTTTTGATGATCCTCAAGTAAAGAAGGTAGTTGATAAAATGGTAAATATTAATATATTAGTCTTCGATTCATCGAAGTAATGTCTTCAATTAACTATCAATATTAACATTATTGTTAAATGCACAGCAAGCCATATCCCAGGAAGTTACAATACGGGGACTGCCTTTCTGCGGATGAGGATGCATCAACCTTGATAAATCACAGTTGTTGTCTAACAACTATTACTTATGTCAACTATATATAACGGTTATTAAAATGAAACCGTTATGCATGACGCCATATATCATGGTTGTCATTTAAAAACTGTTATTCATGTCAACTATATATAACGGTTGTTAAAGTGGAACTGTTATGTATGATACAAGCATTACCATATATTATTATGGTTGTTAACATGTGCCCGTTAATTATTATCACAACAATGGGCATATTAAGGTCTCACCAAGCATCAATACATAACAGATGTTATATTATAACTGTTATAATATGTCTGAAATAAATAAAGGTTTCAAACCGTAATGTATTTGCGTCAAGATTTTATAGTGCTCGCATTTATGACAGTTTAGAAACATGATGTATGGCCGTTAATAACTGTCATATATCGCGATTTCTGTAGTAGTATCATTAAATAATTAATTCATCTTTTAAATAATTATAAAATTAATTTTGTTAAGTTTCAAAATGTAGGACTTTACTTTTCCATGTTAAAAAAATCAGACCGACTAGTTTAGGCTGAAAACCGGTGAATCGACCAATTGTCTAGTCTAGTTTAAGGCTTGAATCAAGTAAAATGCAACTTATACTGACTTGTTTTTGAATCGAGAAACTTGGTGGCAACTAGGGTTGTGTAATGGGTTGGATAGGCTGCCGATGGTCAGCCCACAGTCCACCCATCTGTTTCTCAATCCTCGTCAAATGCCCATTAAAGCCCATGTCAAATAGGCTGGACTAAACCTGTGTGGGTTTTGAATGAACATGGGCAACCCGGTAGTATATCTTCTTCAAAAAAAAAAATAATATGGAGCTGCACTTCTACTACATTGTTGCCACTAATTTCTTAATATAAATTACAAAAAAAAAACACTAATAATAAATCACCACAATCCTCATAATTCCTTATTGAAATCACACATGAAATGACATGCATAAAATCATCAATATTAGCCTCCTTCAATTCGATAGAACTTGTGTGTAGCCAATTTTGAGTACATATGAGTGCTTCCGCCATCTTTAAAGATAAGGAACTTCTAAAAGTATCTAGCAGTAGAGACTTGTACAATTCAATCCAACATTTTGTTCCTTTGGGTTTGATTGTGTCATAGCTCTATAATTTAGATTAGGTTTACTCGACCCTCAATATCAAAAGCGGATTCTGTAGACACCGTACTGTGGAGACTGATGCAGCCAAGAAATCACATCTAATCAAATTTAGAACTTTATACTTGGAAGCACGCACTTTCTACCATGCCAAAAGGATAAATTTTGATTCGCAATATTCAATTAAATCGATTTGAAGATATTTATCCACCTTTGAAAGTTACTCAGCTCTCTTAGTTAAAGTCTTTATACTAGCTAAAAACTTCTTAAATGTGTGATCAATGGAAAATAAGGACATTTTAGTTTCAACCTCTAGAACTAAAACATTTATAGCATAAACACTACTATGCACTTGCTCTAATGTTGACTTAGGCTAAGATCCAGATGCTTCATTACAAGTAATTAAGCTACCATATAAGATATGCAAGATATCCATAATCTGCTTCAACTTATCTTCTCACTATATTTTAGTTCCAAAGCACCTTTGACTTCGCCTTATATATGATATAATATAATATATTTATATTTAAATATATATTTTACCTCACATATGTGAGATATAATTAAATTAACATGGGTTCATGTGCCTAAATTTATACTTAAATATATTATAATATATATCTTATATTTATAATTATATATATATAGACACACATATATATGGGCGGGCATGGGCAGCTCGAGGGTGTGCCCTTAGCCCGTCCGTTTAGTACATGAGCCCACCTATTTAAGCCTGCTCGTTATGGGCCTTTCTTGGACAAGCCAAAATGGACAATTTTTCATTGGGCTTAGGAGCGCTCTTTGGGCTGTGGACGACTTGCTCAGCCTTATTGGCAACCCCGATAACTTGTTGGGTTAGATTGGTTACTCGAGTCACTATTCTAGTGGCTTGAAAAATGTAGGAACTATTGGAAATGAGAAGAAAGTTCATCAAGGGAAAAAGATGGGAGGAAGAAGAGATAAATAGAAAAAATAAATACCAAACAAACTTTACTATAAAAGAGAACTCTTGAATATGCTAAAAAAAATGAAGTGAAGTATTTTGGAGTTGAAACTACAAAGCAGGATAGCAAGAAGAGAAGAAACATGGTGCTTCTACTTCATTGCTGAAATTGTACGAAGAGACCGAGTCCTGAGAGAGAAGCCGGAAACTAGAGAGCATATAGAGAGAGTGATTGAGAGATTCAAATTGAAAAAGTATAGAGAGGAAACACATAATGATACCACTTATGGGAAGGGATCGCCTTCATTAGTCTCTCTCTTCACTTAATCCACTTAATGTTTTCATCATTAAATCAATTTTTAATGGTTGAGATTTATTTTTTAAAAATATTTAATAATAAAAAAATAAATAAGTAAAGGTATATTGTTAAAATTTGATGTGAATAGTTTACAATTGTAGATTTTTATTATATTTAATATCATAATAATATTTTTAACATAATTTTAAATCTCAATAATTGAAAGTTGATCTAATAATAAGAGACATTAAATGGATAGGATGAGGTGGAAAGGGAAGTTAGCAGAGACAACTCTCACACCTTGGATTACATGTTGCACAACTCCCATAGACATATAGGCCATCACCCTATCCGTGTCCTATCCCATCCATCACCCTATATATTAATTATATTATCATTTATATTAATAATTGGGGAAATTCTTGAAAAATAATTTTTAAAATGCTAAAGGACAAAAGATATTCTGAATATTCATAATACCAAAATGGTATGAGGGTCTAATTTTTTCCTTTTCAAAATTAAATGGAAATGACCAAAATGTCCTTTTGGGTTTAAAAAATGTGCCACCAATTTTTATAGGGATTTAAAAAGTTCAGATAAAATTTTAACATGTTTTAATAAGATTTTCAGAAATTCCAATTCAAAATTCACCACTTACTATCAAATAAGATTATCATAATTTATTAAAATCTTATTTGAACTTATGAAACTCTTATCAAAATGGGAACCAAGACCTTGCCATTTATTGTAAGTGGTGATTTTTGAATTGGAATTTGTGAAAAATTTATTAAAACTTATTCAAATTTTATCTGAACTTGTGAAACCTTTATAAAAAAATGTGAATCAATACCTTGCCATTGTAACAAGTGGTGAATTTTAAATTAGAATTTGTGAAAACCTTATCTAAACTCTTGATATCCTTATCAGAAGTGGGAATCAATACATTGTCATTTTAGCAAGTGGTGGATTTTGAATTAAAATTTGTGAAAATATTATCAAAATTTTCTCCTTTCATTTATTAAAGCTCTTTCTTTATGAGTATTGTAATTGGAATGGTCTTATTACTCTGAAAAAAGGATAAACCTTGTTCCTACATGACTCGATCAATTCGATAAGGTACTCGCCATCTATTTTCATAATTTAACTCTTTGACAACATAAAAAAAAAAAAAACAAAAGCTTTGCCCTCCTAATCTTTTTTTTCCTAGTTTCTTCATTCTCTATTTCTATTTAAGACAATCCTTAAGAAAAACATTTTATTTTCATTGAGCTAAAAATATAGAAATTTGCCAATATTTATTCCGAAGCTTTTGTATACTCTCCGTTACTTGTGTGGATAAAGTATATAACTTCGATCATAGGGATCAATTTCTAGTTGCATAGCTTCATAATAATTATGTAAAGCTTCCGCATAGTTTACTTCGGATTGAGCCGAACCATCTCTATAAAGATGACATACCCACTCTTTGTATTATCAATAGGATCAATTATATCCGTGTAGAGGAAGATTCTGAATTTGAGACTTTCTACACAAAAAATATTCCCTTAAACAAAGGTTTTTGTGCTTGGATGGTGGTTCAAGATCAATCTCATGAAAACCTTATATGAACTTTTCAAATCCTTATAAAAAGGGGATAAGGTCCATTTTTGCCTCGAAAATTTTCACTACACATAGAAATAGGCCAGGCCAGGCTTCGGCTATATAGCCCTGAGCCTATAATGGGGTCAAAAGGCTTGAGCCTAAATGTATGCCTTTTTGTAAGCTTAGGCCTAAGCCTTCATAAGGCGTGATTGAGTTTGAAACATTTTTAAAGACCTACTTATAATGTAGGCCTTTAAAAATTCCTCATATTTCAGGCTTTTGTGTGCTTTGAGCCTATCAAAACCTATATAAATGTAGGCTTTTGGTAGGCTTCAAAGCATAATATTTACAAAATGTACCCTTTAAATAAGCTTTTAGCCTACATATAATTAAAATAAAATCTTATTATTATTATTAAAATGATTTCACCAACATTCAAAGCTAATAATATAATCGTTCAAAATAAAACATTATTGTTATTAAAGAGAATAGTAAGGATATAGCCATGAATAGTTAAGACGATGTTCCAAGGAAAATTTCCTAAAGAATGGTACGGATATTACTATAATTAACTAATTATAACTTGAAATTAGAATATAAGAATAAAAAAATAAATATTGTGTTATTTATATAATATAAATATAATTATATTTATTCAATATATAAACAGACTAGGCCTTAAACAAGGCTTAACAAAATAGACTTGATCTATTTACACATTTAGAACTTTAAATAGATCTTGACTTGGCCTTTTTAACAAACAAGTCAGGTCAGACCAGTCTCTAAATAGGCCAAGCTATAGACGGCCTGATAAGGGCTTGACTTATTTCTACCCTTAATTTTCACTGAGCAGTACTAGGTATTCGGAAGTTTTTTTAAGAGCAATTTCACTCTAAATAGCAATTTTGGCATGCCTACATCCAATGTTAAGTTTGACTTAAGTTAGTCAAACATCTTATATGTCATGCCACCTCGTCAGTAAACCTAACATGCATCATCACACCTCATCATCTCTCTCCTCATTCACTTTTTTTTCTGAAAAAAAAAAAAAAAACTCCTTCCCGGACCCTTCAATCCCCGCCCCCAAGTGCAACACTGAGCTCTCTCTTCCTTCATCACATTTCAAGGAAGCCTCAGCTTTAGAAACCATATGTCCAAGGAAGACGAAGAGATGTCTAGGTCTGATCTCTCAACCTTTAAGGTCAAGGAGGAAAAGATTGAGAGGAAGAAGATGGAGGTGAGAGAGAGGGTTCAGGCTCAGTTGGGTTGTGTTGAGGAGGAAACCAAGCGTCTTACCTTGGTTCTTGAGGTATGCTCCTTATTAATGTCCGCTATTCGAAATTTGACTCATATTTCTAAGAAAATGTCACCTGTAATTCGCTGCCAAACAACGATTATGGGATTCGCTGCTTCTCGAGAACTAATAATAGGATTTGGCTGCTCCTTAAAAATATGTGATCCCAACTACTTATCCCCACCCCCCCCCCACCCCCGGGGGGAGGGGGTTTCGCTCTGAACATGTGGCAATTCTTGGTTATGGAAAGCAAGAAAGTATTTGGGATTCTAAAGAAACAAGAAAGAAATTGCATTACCTTTCATGATAAAGGTTAATTTTGGGTGTTTGTAAACTTATCACGGCCTGAATTTCTGGCGCACACAAGTTCCATCCTTTTTCATGTATTTTCCCGTATATCGTTTTTATTCTTAACGAGGACAACGACATAGATTTGAAGAATAATTGAAGCATTCGGATATGCCCGATTTGCGTGATTTTGAAGAATAAATTTTGAAGCGTGAGGAAGGGAGAGCTCAGTGTTGGTGGGGGCGGGGATCGAAGGATCACGGAAGGAGGTTTTTTTTTTTTTTTTCCCCAATAAGGTCCCTGTACTTTTTTTTATTATTTATTCAATCAATTCTAATAATGTTCTTCTATAAACATAAAATATAATAATTCTGTAAATACTAATATTATGCAAATAATAAATTATCATGAAATCTTTTTTAACATTCTTGTTTATGAATTATTTTAATATTCTGCATAATTTTTTAATTAAAAATATATTTATATTATTTAATGAAGGAGAGGGTAGATATATAGGATTTTAAAGTGTTGGTGCTTTTACAAAATTACCCTTCACTGACTATACTTGTTAGAAGTGTTATTGAAATGGTAAATATCTTTATCAAAGATCTTCTAACCTAATAGTACCAGAGCTCTCATCTAAATGGAGGTTGCCAGTTCGATTATCCATGTTTCCTACCTTTTTTTCCCTATTTGCATTTTTGCTTATTTGTATGACTTTTTGGAAATTTTGAAATTTGCATACACATGATGACAGACATTAAACTAAGCTTAATTTTTTATTTTCTTTGATTATCCTATACTAATATTATTTTATCTTCCATAAAAAAACATAATTTTTTATACCCACAAGTTGCACTTTTTAAAATTCAAATATCATTAGCAAATACCTTGAAATATTTTTTGTGCCTTGGTGCTGGATATACAGAAAATATTTTAAGATGTTAGATGTACTTGAAAAAATATTTCAGAGTGCTGAATACACCAATAATTATTTTAAGATGCGACCATTTATAAATACTTTAGGTAGAGGTGTTTACAGTGTCTCAATCCCGGACGTTTTGATCCTAAAATGTCCTGTTTGGGACTGAGATTGGGACATATTAGGATTGGGATGGGATCCAGTCTCATCCTTGAGATCCCGATCCCGGCCCCGATCCCTTTTTTTTATTTTTTATTTTGTACCTTATAAATTAAATTATCCTCTATTGTTTTTCCTCCAAACCTCTATTCTTTATTTATTCTCACTCGTATTGAATGGAAAGTTTTCCCACTTTATTGTTGTGTCGATTATATTTTTTTGGCTAATTTTTTATAACATAATTTTCTTGATTTCTAATAAATCTGGTTAGAAAATGTTTTTGTTATTCATTAGAATAATGCTAATATAGTACACACTGATATATGCATAGCTCTCGGGTATTTGATTAGATGTGTCTGGCAAAAAAATTTTGATTAGATGTGGATCATATCTTTAGTTAGAGTTATTCTACATATTTCGTGATACTAATCTTAACCATATAATGTATAAAAATAATAATAAAGAAGTGGTGGTGGTGGTGGTTAGATCAATTTGTGTAATTATTATAGCCTTGTTAGTCATTATAAATGATCAAAATATAAAGAATTTAACTCATAATGATATTTTTTAGGTTTATTTTTTTAAAAAAATAAGTCGGGATTTCTCGAACCCGTCTTGGTATTACAGGGATCAGGATGCAAATTGCATCATGGCCAAAAACTAGGATGGGAATCGGGATTGGGGTGTCCTGGTTCCATCTTGGGTTTTGAGTCCTCTTAATTTTAGGATGCTGGATATACTACAAAATGTTTTAAGATGCTGTATGTACTTAGAAAATATTTCGGAGTTTGATGTATCTTAACTCTTTTTTTAATGTAAAGATTAATTACTCTCTATCTCTCTCAATAGGGGTGAGCATGGTGCCTAGTGGCACAGTGCGCCCACCCTAGTCCTGTAAAAAATTGCCTAGTCCAGCCCAAAAATATTGGCTTGACAAAATTTTGGGCAACTTTGGGCAGACTAATGACCAGGCAAGGCCGGGCATCGGGCAAGGGGTGTTTCCCTGCCCGGAAAAGTATTTACATTTATTTAAAATATAAAATTTTATATCAATTTAAAATATTATTATTTAGGGCGAAGTTAAGACATGTGGTATTGGTAATTACAGAAATATTCATAAAATTTACATGGAATTACTCTTTTCATATGTGGACAAGACATTGTGTTATCACTTGAGCAGGAAAGTCCACCCTGCCCAGACTACCTTTACCCAGCCTAAAATGGTTAGAGCTTTAACGAGCAGGGCAAGGCATTGGGCTACAAAATGCAACCCGTTCATCCTTCGGGCTAAGTAACGGGTAGGGGTCTCGCCCTGTTCAGCCTTACCTATGTTCACCCTATCTCTCAAGTGTCTCTACTATGTGAATTTTGTAACCACATAGCAATATTATACTTTGACTTAGGTCTTCCTCACCCATTAATATCGTTTTTTTTAAATCAAAGCTCACCCATTAATATCTTAATAGGGACTTTTTCCCTCCGGCACATAGAGAGGGAGAGAGAGACTTTTTCCCAATTTTTCAATTTTTTTTTTCTAACATGCACTTTCCCCCAATTTTCTTTTGTTGTTTTGCCTTTCTTATTATCATCATGCTCTCCAAGGCAGACAAATCACTTTGCGTGTGAAAAAGAGAAAGGACCAGAACAAGGCCCTGTTTGGTTGGAGGAAAGGGGATGAAAAATTTCTCCTTATTTAGTATGAAAAATTTGAGGATAGGAGCCTAAAAAAGGAGTTATAAATCCCTCCTATCCCTTCATAATTTTTTCCTTTAACTTGGGGTTTTGGAGAGAACAAAAAATTTGGAATTATTTTAGGGAAAATCACTGTCAGGTCCCAAGGAAGCAAAATATTGTCAGAAAAGTCCCAAGAAAAACTGAAATATTTGAAAAGTCCCTAGGGACTTTTCTGATATTATTTTCTAAAGCCAAATTACACACATGCCCCTCTTCTATCTCTCTCTCTCTCTCTCTCTCTCTCTCTCTCTCTCACGTTTTTAGCTCACTCTCTCTAACCGTTTCAGATCGCAAATCTCTTCTTAATATTTGCAGATTCGGTTTTTGCAATGGTGGAGGGTGAAGCTTTGAGGTGGTGAAAGATTTGTGGGATGAAAAGTAAGATAGAAGGAAGAAGAAGATGGAAGGAAGGTGGTGGGATTTTTTTGATCTCAAGCTTCCGCCATTTTTAAAGAAGGAAGGGATGAAGGTGATGATGATGATGAATAGTCCAACCTCATTGACAAGTGAAAACGCTGAAATGGGAAAAAATTAAGTTGTTGTTAATTTCCGCAGTAGTAGTTGTTAATATAACTCTAGTAGTTGTTAATACGAAAAATGAGGTTTGGGCGCCATTTTGCTCTGTTTTTAGGAAAGAAAATAGAGGAAGTGGTGTGTTTTAAGTGGTTGGGTACTATGAAAACGCTGATATGGAAGAAAAATAAGTTGTTGTTAATTCGCACAGTGGAGGTTGTTAATTCGCACAGTGGAGGTTGTTAATATGGAAAATGACGTTGGACGCCATGGTGCTCTGTTTTTGGGAGAGGAAACAGAGGAAGTGGTGCGTTTGAGGTGGTGGGGTGCTATGAAAATGATGATATGGAAGAAAAATAAGTTGTTGTTAATTCGAACAGTGGAGGTTGTTAATACGGAAAATGACGTTGAGTGTTAGTGGGTGCTCTGTTTTTGGGGAATATAATAGAGGAAGTGCTCTGTAAATTGCTCAATTGGTCATATTTAACATAAGGCAATATAGTGTCAGAGAGAAAGTCATTGGAGGTTGTGAAAACAACTCAAAAGGTTGTTAATACACGCTTTATGAGTTATAAATACACCGTCAAGTTGTTCCGTATTAACAACCTCCACTGTTATATTAACAACCTCCACTGTGCGAATTAACAACAACTTATTTTTCTTCCATATCATCATTTTCATAGCACCCCACCACCTCAAACGCACAACTTCCTCTGTTTCCTCTCCCAAAAACAAAGCACCATGGCGTCCAACGTCATTTTCCGTATTAACAACCTCCACTGTTATATTAACAACCTCCATTGTGCGAATTAACAACAACTTATTTTTCTTCCATATCATCATTTTCATAGCACCCCACCACCTCAAACGCACCACTTCCTCTGTTTCCTCTCCCAAAAACAGAGCACCATGGCGTCCAACGTCATTTTCCATATTAACAACCTCCACTGTGCGAATTAACAACTTATTTTTCTTCCATATCATCATTTTCATAGCACCCCACCACCTCAAACACATCACTTCCTCTGTTTCCTCTCCCAAAAACAGAGCACCATGGCGTCCAACGTCATTTTCCGTATTAACAACCTCCACTGTTATATTAACAACCTCCACTGTGCGAATTAACAACAACTTATTTTTCTTCCATATCATCATTTTCATAGCACCCCACCATTTCAAACACACCACTTCCTCTGTTTTCTCTCCCAAAAACAGAGCACCATGGCGTCCAATGTCATTTTCCGTATTAACAATCTCCACTGTTATATTAATAACCTCCACTGTGCGAATTAACAACAACTTATTTTTCTTCCATATCATCATTTTCATAGCACCCCACCACCTCAAACACACCACTTCCTCTGTTTCCTCTCCCAAAAACAGAGCACCATGGCGTCCAATGTCATTTTCCGTATTAACAACCTCCACTGTGCGAATTAACAACCTCCACTGTGCGAATTAACAACCTCCACTGTGCGAATTAACAACAACTTATTTTTCTTCCATATCAGCGTTTTCATAGCACCCAACCACTTAAAACACACCACTTCCTCTGTTTTCTTTCCCAAAAACAGAGCAAAATGGCGCCCAAACCTCATTTTTCGTATTAACAACTACTAGAGTTATATTAACAACTACTACTGCGGAAATTAATAACAACTTAATTTTTTCCCATTTCAGCGTTTTCACTTGTCAATGAGGTTGGACTATTCATCATCATCATCACCTTCATCCCTTCCTTCTTTAAAAATGGCGGAAGCTTGAGATCAAAAAAATCTCACCACCTTCCTTCTATCTTACTTTTCATCCCACAAATCTTTCACCACCTCAAAGCTTCACCCTCCACCATTGCAAAAACTGAATCTGCAAATATTAAGAAGAGATTTGCGATCTGAAACGGTTACAGAGACTGAGCTGAAAACGTGAGAGAGGGAGAAATAGAAGAGGGGCATGTGTGTAATTTGGCTTTAGAAAATAATATCAGAAAAGTCCCTAGGGACTTTTCAGATATTTCAGTTTTTCTTGGGACTTTTCTGATAATATTTTACTTCCTTAGGACCTGACAGTGATTTTCCCATTATTTTATCCCATGAGCTCTCCATATTCTCATTGACACACTGTTGACAAAAGAAAAACATACCTCCGTTCTCCAGTGTTCCAAGTTCGGACCTCGCGTCTCAGCTCAGCTCAGCTCTCACGGTCTCTTCTTCCGTCTTCTTCCGTCGTCTCGCTCGGCTGTGTGGCGTCGTCTAGCTCGGCTGTGTGGCATCGTCTCGCTTGGCTGTGTGGCGTCGTCTTCCTCGGTTCTCTCTGGCGCTGTCAGGTTTTTCTTCTTCTTGATTTTGATTGTCTCCAGTTTCTCTGTGGCGCTATCAGTTCCCTGGGCTGGGTGGGTGTTTTCTGAATCTGATTTTCTCATCAGGTTTTTATTAATATTCTTTGTCGAACCCCACCTTCAGTAGAGATTTCTATTTTCTCTCCCTTGTTCTTTTGTGATATTGGGTTTGGTTCTGGACCCACTTGATCTCTTCAACAGCGTCTTCGTGTAGTTTTAAAAAATGGGTGTAGTTTTGCAATAGCATTCATTTATTTAGCAACGCTGTTCTATCCATGCCTGACGCCATTGGCTTCCAATTTGGTTGTAGTTTGGTCAATTTTTTTTTTTTTTTTGAGAAATACAACTCAAATGCATGTAAAGCTTTTTTTTCCTGGGTTGAGAAATATCATGCACTGTAAATTTTCAATATTCATCATATGGATAGGATTGATGTTTTCTATCAAGTATTTGTACATATTTGTTATGTGTTGATGAAACATAATGCATTATTTCTCAACCCATAGCCTATGAACCAATTCATGTGATTATAGGTCATAATATTAAGATCAAGGTTTATCTTTTGTGTCCCAGATGTTGGGTAACTTCTAAATTATTGACCTGAGGTTTATTGCTTTGAGAAACTTGTGCCTTTTGCGACCATCATTATTTAATTCACTACATGGAGGTTGACCATAAAAGTTTCTCACCCCCTATCAGACAATCCTTTCTAAAATTTAATTCTTTTTTGGTTTTTGGTATTCTCTTTACAGATTGCAATAGGCACCGGTAACCTTTTGATTGCACATTTCTATACTTAGGATTCAGAAAGTTATTCGTTGCTGCTACCGTTCAATTTTTTTTTGAATCAGCTTTTTTGATTGCACATAGTTAGATATATCAGTTGGTTGCACATGCTATGTTGGAGTTTGGGAAGCTGTCATTGTGAACTTGTCAATTTGTGTTGTTGCTGACTTACTTGCTTATTGATATGCATTTTTCATTTACTTTGTTAGATGGACTTGGAAACTCAATACTTTCTATTGGTGTGTTGGTGGCTTGAGTTGCGTCAAAGAGTAATAGCTTTGCTTATGTGTGTTTTGGCTCAAGTATGTGCCAATGAAATATGTGCTAGAAGAATAAGTTATAGTTTGAGTGGCAAAAGAGAGAGGGTGCATGATGAAATACTGAATGGAATAAGTTGTTGTCCGTCTAGTCGAAATATAATTAGAATGACACCTAGAGCATTCTTAGAGTTATGTGGTATGTTAGAAAGAGGCTGTGGTTTGCAACCCACACGTTGGTCAAGTGTGGAAGAACAAGAACAAGAACAAGTTGCAAAACCTCATTATATATTAACATATAGTGCGAAAAATCGTGAAGTCAATTTTTGGTTTAGGCATTCTGGTGAGACAATTAGTCGTCATTTTCATACAGTTTTGGCAGCCATCATTGAGTTAGAAGAAAAATTTGTTGTCCAACCTGATGGGTCTAGAATTCCTCTAGAAATTCAAAATGAACATAAGTTCTTTCCGTATTTTAAGAATTGTATTGATGCTATAGATGGAACACATATACATGTGAAGGTGTCTTCTTTAGATGCTCCTCGATATCATGGTAGGAAGGAATTCCCTACATGATGGTTTCATTTATAAAATCGATCATGGAAAGAACTTCACATGTCAAAGTCAAAAACCTATATGATGGTTTCATTTATAAAATCGATCACGGAAAGAAAAACTTGAAATTATTAATCCAAAACAAGATAAACAGTACAAAATCTCACAACTTCCCAAGAAACTTTCTTTGCTTCTAAATGTTCACTTCTTCAGCAAATACAAAATACAATATAATAATTTGGTCTTCAGTTCAACAAAATCCTGAGCAACATATAAAAGTTACTCCTCTGGTCCTTAACCTATTTATCTGATTTGGGTAGATTAAAAAAACTAAATAAATTACTTAATTATAACATGTGACATGATCTCTCTAAAATACTTTTGTGTAATATTAGACTGTATATCTATCCATAAGTTAGGCAAATTAGTTTAGGAAAGAATGATAAATACAAGAGATAAAATGAAAAAAGGTTTTACATTTAGGATTAAAATCCAACCAAAAATAGGCCCTAAATTTAGGACTGGAGGAGCACAATATAATAATTTGGCCTTCGAACAAAAGTAGTTGAATAACCATATTGCACCATAATTTATTAGGTTTTAGACATACTCACAGTCTAATACAGTAGCACTGGTATGATGTTGATAAAAAATGAAAACTAAACCATTAAGGAAATAAGTTCGATTCAACAAACCCAAAAAAGAAAACTTGAAAAGAAGATACTTAAACCAAACTATCACCAACATGAAAATATATGTAGAAACACAATTTCAAATGAATTTTAACCCTTCAAAAGTCTGAAACAACCACCAATAAAGAGTCCATGAATATCACAACAAAACACCAAAGTCCTACACGGTTAGGATCCACATTACTCAGCTTTGCAGTACAATTTCAAACCACAGTTTGTTTTCAACACTCTATATTACAATATCATTCACCAATAGGCCATTAATTCTCCATCTCATAACTTAAACAAGCAGCACAAATTTTCATCAGAGTCCTGTATTTACACTTCGCCATAAGCTCCTTAAATGGTAAAGGTGAGAGTATTTTTCATGTAATTGATTATATTGTTGCTTGTCTCTTGGAGGTTGATTCCTATCACGGTTATGGTTGGAGAAGAGTCTAATAAATAACATTTATGGCTATGTGCAGCAAGCGTTCGATTAAATATTTTAAAGAGTAAATTGCGATTGAAAAGTAGCCACTAATTAATTGCAATTCTTACTTGGACATAATTTATGTGATACTTCTGTTATTTACTAACTTTTACTTATTAGATTGATATCATCTTCACATCATTAAAATTGCAAGATTGTACTTCAAATAAGAATTGCTATTTCAATATTTAGGAGTTGACTTATGTAATAGGCAATTCACTTAACAAATAGTGAGATTAAGGAAACAGCATGATGATCTTTGGTAAGTGGTAATGTGAAAGCTAAAATAAAATTCTCAGGAATGAATTTTTTGTTAGAAGGAAAAGTTTGATTCTGTACTCTGTAGGTAGTCATGTGGTTCTGTTGTGCTGTTTCTTGGGATGTAATTTTGCTAATAAATGATAATATTTGGGTGGGAACTTAGTGGTACATTGGACTGGTTAGGTTCCATGGATTATAACTAAAATTATTATTATGGTCATGTATTGACCAATTTATGTGCTATACAAGACCCAAGTATGAAGATTAATAGTGCGATTGCTGCTTTATGATGCTAAATTGTTCATGTAATTGGGTTGTTCTGGAACTATTAAATTGAAATTATCTGGTTTATGGTGTTGCAATACAGGACTTTTGAGAATTAATGGCCTATTGGTGAATGATATTGTAATATAGAGTGTTGAAAACAAATTGTAGTTTGAAATTTGTACTGCAAAGCTTTGTAATGTGGATCCTAACCATGTAGGACTTTGGTATTTTGTTGTGATATTCATGGCAGATTTATTGGTGGCTGTTTAAGACTTTTGAAGGGTTTAAAGTGATTTGAATTTATGGTGTTTCTACATATTTTTTCATGTTGGTGATAGTTTGGTTTAAATATTTTCTTTCCAAGTTTTTTTTGTTTTGCGGAATCAAACTTTTTTTCCCTTAAAGTTTTAGTTTTCATTTTTTTTCCTGAATTCAATTGATGCATGTATTAGACTGAGTGTGTCTAAAACCGAAATAAATTATGGTGTAATATGGCTATTTGAATGCTTTTGTTTGAAGGCCAAATTATTAAATTGTAAATTTTATTTGTTGATCAGGGTTTCATTGAACAGAAGGCCAGATTATTATATTATATTTTTTATATGCTTATCATTGGTTGATGAATATAAGAGTTTAGTTCTGTATGATGCTGAAGAAGTGAATATTAAGAAGAACAGAAAGTTTCTTGGAAAGTTGTGTGATTTTGTCCTGTTTAGCTTGCTATAGATTAATAATTTCAACTTTTATTTCCTAGATTGATTTTATAAATGAAAAAATTACATAGGTTTTTGACTTTGACATGTGGAGTTCTTACTATTCATATATCTGCTTTGCCCCCCTTCAGTTCACTTTTATATTGTTCTGTTTCAAATTTTCTATGTTTGGACCCATATATGTGCGTGTGGTATCTGTAATAATCACAGACTTGAAGAGTTTGGTACAACAATTGGACCCAACCAGCTCATGCATGTCTAAGTTTCATATTTGTTATGAGAACTCCGCTTTCGTGCTTTACCTCCTTTGTTCGGGTATTTAGATTAAACTTTGGCCATGTGTGCAAAATATCTGTGACATCCATATTATGTAGGACTAAAATGCAATTTGCTTATATTCTTTAATTTGCTTTCTCTGAAAAATGGATTGCTATATGATAGGTTCATTTACTATGTTGTATGACTCAAGTATGTTTCTTGCATATGAATATGCAGGAGTTGTGAAAGACTAATTAGGATGGGGAGTGTTACTGAAGGAAAGCTGAAGTTTTGTATTGATAGAGGGGGCACATTCACTGATGTTTACGCTGAAATCCCTGGTCAGTCTGATGGCCGAGTGTTGAAGCTGCTGTCTGTTGACCCATCAAACTATGATGATGCTCCGATAGAAGGGATCCGAAGGATTCTTGAAGAATTCACGGGGGAGAAAATTTCAAAAAGTTCAAAAATACCTACTGAGAAGATAGAGTGGATAAGGATGGGTACAACTGTGGCAACAAATGCACTTTTAGAGCGGAAAGGAGAAAGGATTGCTGTGTGTGTTACTCAAGGTTTCCGAGATTTACTCCAGATTGGTAACCAGGCTCGCCCCAACATATTTGACATCACTGTATCAAGACCTTCGAATCTGTATGAGGAGATTGTAGAGGTGGAGGAGAGAGTCCAGTTGGTGCAAAATGAGGAGGTAGAACATGAGGATTATTCATCATTGGTTAAAGGCATTTCTGGGGAGCTTGTGAGAATTGTGAAGCCTCTTAATGAAGAAGCACTGAAGCCAGCACTGAAAAGATTATTGGACAAAGGAATCTGTTGCTTGGCTGTTGTGTTGATTCATTCATACACTTTTCCACAGCACGAACAACAGGTTGAGAAATTAGCTTTGAGCCTGGGATTCAGACATGTTTCTATTTCATCTGCTTTGACTCCTATGGTTCGTGCTGTTCCCCGAGGTTTAACAGCAAGTGTAGATGCTTATTTGACCCCGGTTATTAAAGAGTATCTATCAGGGTTCTTGTCCAAATTTGATGATGGACTAGGGAAGTTAAATGTTTTGTTTATGCAATCAGATGGCGGGCTTGCTCCTGAGAGTTCCTTTTCAGGGCATAAAGCTATTTTGTCTGGACCTGCTGGTGGTGTTGTTGGTTACTCTCAAACTCTTTTTGGACTGGAAACAGATAAGCCGTTAATTGGATTTGACATGGGAGGTACATCCACCGATGTTAGTCGTTATGCTGGAAGTTATGAGCAAGTGCTGGAGACACAGGTTGCTGGTGCCATAATACAAGCTCCTCAGCTTGACATAAACACTGTTGCTGCTGGTGGTGGTTCAAAATTGAAGTTCCAATTTGGAGCATTTCGAGTTGGACCAGAATCCGTTGGGGCACACCCTGGTCCTGTGTGTTATCGGAAAGGTGGGGAGTTGGCAATTACTGATGCCAACTTGATTTTGGGATATGTTATTCCTGATTATTTTCCATCCATCTTCGGGCCAAATGAGGATCAACCTCTTGATGTCAAGTCTACAAGAGAAGAATTTGAGAAGCTTGCTGCACAAATAAATGCTTACCGAAAGAACCAGGATCCATCTGCAAAATACATGACGGTGGAAGAGATTGCACGTGGTTTTGTGAATGTTGCTAATGAGACAATGTGTCGTCCAATAAGGCAGCTGACTGAAATGAAGGGCCATGATACAAAAAGTCATGCGCTTGCATGCTTTGGAGGCGCTGGACCTCAACATGCTTGTGCTATTGCTAGATCATTGGGTATGAAAGAAGTGCTGGTTCACAAATTTTGTGGAATCTTAAGTGCATATGGCATGGGGTTGGCAAACGTTGTGGAAGAGATGCAAGAGCCTTATTCTGCAGTGTATGAAGCTGAATCTATTGTTGAGGTCTCACAAAGAGAAGCTGTATTGTTGAGGCAGGTGAAGCAGAAACTACAGAATCAAGGGTTTAAAGAGGAAAGAATTTCAATAGAGACATATCTAAACTTGAGATATGAAGGTACAGATACTGCCATCATGGTCAAAAGACAAATAACTGAAGATGGAAAACCATGTGATTATGCAACTGAGTTTGTGAAGCTCTTTCAGCAAGAGTACGGCTTTAAACTCCTAAATAGAAAGATAGTGATTTGTGATGTTGGAGCTCGTGGTATAGGAGTTACCAACATACTGAAGCCATGGGCCTTAGAACCTGCATCTAGCAGTCCCAAGGTTGATGGCTACTATAGGGTATACTTTGGAAATGGTTGGCAAGAAACTCCTCTATATAAGCTTGAAAACCTGGGGTATGGCCATACAATGCTTGGCCCTGCAATCATTATGAATGGAAATAGCACTGTGATTGTAGAGCCCAACTGCAGGGCTATTATAACCAAATATGGAAATATCAAGATTGAAATTGATTCTTCTTTAAGAATTGTTAATATATCTGATAAGGTTGCAGATGTTGTACAACTCTCCATATTCAATCACAAATTTATGGGAATAGCTGAGCAGATGGGAAGAACACTGCAAAGAACTTCTATTTCAACAAATATCAAAGAACGACTTGATTTCTCTTGTGCTCTCTTTGATCCTACTGGTGGCCTAGTTGCAAATGCTCCTCACGTCCCTGTGCATCTAGGAGCAATGTCTACTACAGTTCGGTGGCAACTCAACTACTGGGGTGACAATTTAAATGAAGGAGATGTTTTGGTTACTAATCATCCTTGTGCGGGAGGTAGTCATCTTCCTGACATAACTGTTGTTACGCCAGTTTTCTACAATGGAAAGCTGGTGTTTTTTGTTGCAAACAGAGGGCATCATGCAGAAATTGGGGGTATCACTCCTGGCAGCATGCCACCATTCTCAAAGTCCATATTGGAGGAAGGAGCTGCCATAAAAGCATTTAAGCTTGTTGAAAAGGGGATTTTCCAAGAAGAAGGAATCATCAAAATCCTTCAGTGCCCAGGCACTGATGAGCGTGGAAATAAAATCTCAGGAACTCGAAGGATTCAGGATAACTTATCAGACATGCGAGCACAAGTAGCAGCAAATCAGAGAGGAATTTCTCTTCTTCAAGAGCTCATTGAGCAGTATGGTTTGGAAACTGTTCAGGCATACATGAATTATGTACAGATGAATGCAGAAGAAGCAGTGAGAGAGATGCTCAAGACAGTTGGTAATAAGGTTTCGTCTAAGTCGGATGAAAATTCTGTGACTCTTGTGGAAGAGGATTGCATGGATGATGGATCTGTCATTCACTTGAAACTAAGCATTGATTTTAATAAAGGAGAAGCGATTTTTGATTTTGGTGGGACCAGCTCAGAAGTTTATGGTAACTGGAATGCACCAGAAGCTGTAACAGCTGCTGCAGTAATATACTGTCTTCGATGTTTGGTAGATGTTGACATTCCCCTCAATCAAGGTTGTTTGGCTCCTGTGAAGATTCTTATTCCCGAGGGCTCATTCCTTTCCCCGAGCGACATGGCTGCTGTTGTAGGAGGTAATGTTATGACATCTCAAAGGATAACCGATGTCATATTTTCTGCATTTCAGGCCTGTGCTTGTTCCCTAGGTTGTATGAATAATCTCACTTTTGGCGATAATAGTTTCGGATACTATGAAACCATTGGTGGTGGGAGCGGGGCTGGTCCCACCTGGGATGGTACTAGTGGAGTCCAATGCCACATGACAAACACAAGAATGACTGATCCGGAGATTTTCGAGCAAAGGTATCCAGTAACTCTGCACAAGTTTGGACTAAGAGAAGACAGTGGTGGAGCAGGATTTCATCGAGGTGGTGATGGGCTTGTAAGAGAGATAGAGTTCAGGCGTCCTGTTACTGTTAGCATTCTTTCCGAGAGACGTGTTCATGCGCCAAGAGGGCTGAAAGGAGGAAAATATGGCGCTCGTGGGGCGAACTACCTTGTAAAGAAAGATAAACGAAGGATTTATCTTGGCGGCAAGAATTCTATTGAGGTACAACCAGGTGATACTCTTCAGATTTTGACTCCTGGTGGTGGTGGATGGGGTTCTCCATCTTAAAACCTTTAGTTTCTGATGGTATAAATTGGATGTTCCATTATGGGGTTCAGTTACTACGGCTTAGCAATGTTTTGGATATCACCATACTGCTATATGAATAAAGGTCGTGATCAATTTGTCTTGTTAAAATAATCTGGCAGCATTACTTCTCGCATTTTAGTAATTGTTAATTAAAGTTGCTTCTTAATAGTGTGGTTATCAAGCGTTAACAAAGGTTTGTATAATTGCTAAATCATAGGATCTGCCTTAACTTTCAAGTTTCTGTTGTGTGTGAGTTCGTCTAAGCTGTTTGGTACAAGGGATTTGGAGGGTGGGGAAGGGAACATTTTTATGAATTGGATTAAAAAAAAATTAGAGAAGTGGATAAAAGTGTAAGAAAAATTAATTAAAAACTTTAACCCCGCTTGTCTAATTTTTGTTTTAAAATCCAACTTCAAAAATTTTCCCTCCCCTCCTAATAAACACAAGCTTGTTTCCAATCCTCTAGAAAGAATGCTGCTACTGTTTGTAATTTTAAAACTAAAATTTATCATGTAAAGGAGTAAATAATTAATTGATCTCTATTTATGGATATATATACATATAGAGAGAGAGATAGAGAGGAATAATTCACTTTAAACTGAAAGGTTAGGCTATTATTATGGTTAAATATATTATATCCAAGATGACAGCGGATTGACGTCGGAACTCTGAATTAATGACCAATAGGTTGTCGAGAATTTTTTTTTTGAAAAATAATTTACACACAAATATATTGATTTATGCAAATGTATCTTAATTATAGATTGGAAATTAAGTTTAAATATACTCCCTCTAATACTCCCTCTGATATTGAAGATATTTACACCATGTACTTCGTACTTGTTTACAAATTTGATTCCCTTCTTTTTTTATCTTTACTCCTAATTAATTATATGTTTCTTTCATATTTTTTTTTCTACTCATTTTTTTTCCTTATATCTTTCTTCACTCATTCTCTCACTTATACTCCCCATAAATAAGGTTATATTTTAAAAAAATTATATTTCTCACTTATTTATAGGCAAGTGTGTGAGAGATGCATCAATTTTCCCACTAGTTTTTGATAACATTTCTTATTTGTGGGCGTTTGGTTTAGGTAAATACCCAAATGGTGATTCATTTCCATTGGAGACTCTGTCACTCTACAGTTGCTCATTCTAGTCTCACAAAGGAGGTCTTGTACCTACTTTCTTTGTGAGAGAAAGATTCCATGATCTGATTGGGTTACTTAAGTCCCAAGAAAATATTTTAGCTAGCCCAGATCTTTCATGTCAAATTTGGTGGTCAATCGTTTTTCAGTTCTTCAATTTCAACTATATCATCTCTAGTTAGGATCGTTCACATATACAAGCAAGACAGCCATCTTACCCTTTCTTCGCTTGATGAATAGAGTGTGATCAGAGTTGCATTGTTTGTAGCCAAATTGCTTTAATGTTGTTGTTAATTTTCCAAACCAGGCACGTGGTAATTGTTTCAACCCATATAACGATTTTCTCAACAGACATACTTTGGTACCATTTATATAATCATATCCTGCTCTAGGTGGTAGGTCCATGTAAACCTCCTCCTCCAAATCTACATTAAGGAATGCGTCTTTCACATCAAGTTGCATCAGTGGCCAATTTTCATTTGCAATTAAAGAGAGTAGTAAGTGAATAGTATTGATCTTGACTACTGGGGCGAATGTTTCATCATAGTCTACACCATATTTTTTGGATGTAGCCTTTGCCTATTATTGGAAGTTGGACCCTATTCAGCTAATGATGGACGAAACCCTAACCCTAATTAGAGTTAGGTTAATTATCCTATTTATTATTATTATTATTATTATGTTGTTTTTATTTGAATTTTGAATACTCCTTGATTATAGGAGATATTTTGTTAGGTTTAGTTAATCTACACCCTTCTCTATATCACCTTATAAGTATTCTACACGATCAATGAATAAAGATATAGAGTTGTTGAATAATTTATCAATTTATTTCATGGTACCAGAGCCAATTTCCTTATATCTTATCGTGCAGCTCTAAATGGCTAGCCCCGAGCTTTTACGATCAATGATGGAGAACAACAAGCTATATTGACCAGTGATGGCTCAAAAACTCTGGACACACTAAATTATAGGGGTTTGACTGGTGCTAACTCGTCTCTGCCTTCAGGGATGGGTGGTACAGTGCTAGAGTCCCTCACACAAGTTATGGTTACACATCGTTGCAGTGGCAACAACTACTTACAGTGGTCTCAAAACATGTTGATGTTCATTCATGGGAAGAACAAGGAAAAATACCTCACTTGAACACATGCAGCACCTTCACTAGAGGATCCTACATTCGAGACATGGTTAGCTGAGAATAATATGGTCATGGCTTGGCTCGTGAACTCCAAGATGATTGACATTAGTGAAAATTACCTCCTAGCATCCACAACAAAGGAGATTTGGGACTCAGCTCACCATCTATATTCAGAAAAAGATAATATTGTTGCTATCATACAGGTTAAGCATTCTCTTCGTGGCTTAATTCAAGTTGCAAAGTCAGTTACTCTTTATTATAGTTCCTTAATGAAACTATGCCAGCATATAGACTTATACAAAGTTCATGAATGGCTTTGCCATGTTTCACTTGCTTACTTTCGGGTAATTACAGATTGAAATCGCTACATAAACTTCCTTTTTGGCCTCCCTGACTCATTTGAGCCAATTTGAGCTCAAATAATGAATCTAAAACCGCTACCCTGTCTAAAAGAGGCCTTCTACATAGTTAAGAATGAGGAAAGTCGTCACTCCTTGCTTAAAGCAACATATGAACCTTCCTCTGCAACATTAACGCCTCAGCCTTTATTTCCAGTGATATAAAGAATAAGAAAAGTGAAAAATGGTGTGATCATTGTAGTAGGAGTAGTCATACTAGAGATGAGTGTTGGAAACTTCATGGCAGACCTTCCAACACTAAAAATAGAGGTAAGTTTGATAAAAAATGGGCTATTGATTGGCAGTGCCGACTTTGATAGGGACTTGTTAAGCAGTGAAGAACTTTCAATACTGAAAAGCTTCTAGAAAAGCACTATGATTCATCCTCTTCTTTGAAATTATGTGAGACTCATTCCCCTTCTGTGACTATGGCCCAAGCAGGTGTTACTCTCATGAACATTCTTGGTTCCACAATTCAAAATATTTGGATTGTAGATTCTGATACAACAAATCATATAACAAGTTTTAAAGGAGCATTTCTGAATTTACTGGGCACTCTAAACATGTAACCGTAGAAGTTGTAAATGGCCAATTTGCAAAGGGTTTAGGATATGGTTTTGTGTGTATTTCTGGAAATATTGTGTTGAAAAATGTCCTTTATGTGCTGGATATTAAGTGCAGTATGCTTTTTGTTTGTTGTGTGGCAGAACAATTAAATTGTCTTGTGGCTTTTGACAAATTTGGTTGTGATTTTTGGGATTTGGCATTAGGGAAAAGGATTGGGAATGCTAAAGTATGGAATGGGCTCTACTTCATCCAAGGATCATCTCTAAATAAAGCTGGTGCTTTGAATTCAATAATGTCATCTGATGATATAAAGTTGTGGCACTCTAGATTAGGCCACCCTAGTCTTAGTTACATGAAATTTCTATTTCCAAATATTGCAAATAATTGTATATTGAATTTTCATTGTGACTCTTGCCAATTTGTTAAACAAATTCAAAATTCCTACCCTTCTCACTCTTATACACCATCCTCTCTATCCTCGTTGGTTCATAGTGGTGTCTGGGGTCCTTCAAAAATTGAAACTAACTCAAAGGATAAATGGTTTGTAACTTTTATTGACAATTGTAACCCCCTTCACGATTAAGGCCGAGATTTACGTTCGTAACACGTAATTAAGTTTGAATTAGAGACTGTAAGATGATTTGGGACTTATTTAGATTAAATTTCCCAAAATCAGGGTTTTCAAAAACTTTTTCAAAACCTCATCATAACAATCTCATATTCATAATACAAAATAAATATGGCCTATATCGGTTGGTTTCATTCATACATATCAGAGATGACCACTGTCACTCCCTATACGGCTCACGCTGACCTGCTCCCGCCGTAATGGACCGTGGCACATATTTCACAAATTCAATGATAAGTTATGCATGCCAAAACATCATACATAATATGAGAGAAGAGTCACTACCTCGATCCTTCCGTGCGTGTCCTAACGCCGGTCTCTCCCGAGTAGGGCAAATGTCAAATCCTATATTCACAATTAGGGACGAAGAGTTATTCTCTATTCCAAGACTTAATTCACTTTATAATACTTAATTGGTTATCATTATCCCTCACTCGAGCACACTCACTCTCACCTCAAGCACGATTATCAGAAACCAGAAAACGCAGAAGGTATGACAGCATTTCCAGAAATTTTTCCAAGTGATCCAAATGAACCCAAATACCAACCCAAAGCTACTCCCACACAAAAACACCCAAGGAATTCAATGGAATCATTAAAATGATCAAAATCCAACTCCATTTTCATGTTTTGGTTTGAATCAACACAAATCATCAATTTTCCCAAAATCACTAAACTTAACATTTCAACCTCTAATCAATCTATCTATCCAAAACTCATTCCAAAACACCATTCTTATGCCAAAAACATACCAAATGAACAGTGGCATTCAATTTTCGGATTCAAGCCAAAATTTCCAGAATTTATAAACTACTTCAAATGGCATGAAACTTAGATTGATAGATTAGTTTCACTCACCTCTTTCACTTTTCCAAAGACACTCTTTGATTCTCCAACAATCAGATTTTTGTGTGGCACAAAACAACACCAAATGGCCAAACTATACACACCAAAATGAAGCTCTTAACCCAAGGATCAACATTTATGAATGGAGTTTGAGCAATGGAGGGCATTTACTTACCCAAAGATCAAGCTTTTCCTTCTTCCTTTCTTCCTCTTCAATGGCCGAAAGAGAGAGAGAGAGAGATGAGATGGAGAGATGGAGTGAGAGAGTTGACAAAATGATGATGATGATACCCCTCCTTCCATGCTTCAGCCGAATAGGAGAGAGAAGAGAGGAAAAAGTGGACTTTTTTCCTCTTGTGACTTCATCCAACAACTCCCATAATGCCACTTGTCAGCATCTCATTCATTTCCACAATGAGCTCTCACAAGCTTAATACACTAGATTCCGACCCATGTGCAATGAATCTCAACCCTTGATCTTAAATACCACACGCATATACACTAAATAAGTCACCAATTAACTTATATAATCTCTCCATTAGCCATTTTAATTACATTTCTCATTTCTCTCATAGTTAGTAATTAGTTTCTCCATTAATTACCAACTCATGACCAATAATTCCATTCTTCCAATTTTTCACTAATTATGACATATTAATTAATATTGCCATAAAACACATAATAATTCCAATTACATTCATAATTATCCACAATAATCATGATTATCCCTTAATCAAAAATTGGGATATTACAACAATCACACTAGACTCACATGGGTCACTCCTTTAAAGGACAAATCAGAGGTCTTCAGCGTTTTCAAACATTTTTACATATTCACTGAAAACCAATTTCAAAGATCAATTAAGATTCTTCATAGCGATAATGGTAAAGAATATGTAAATTCAACTTTCAAAGAATTTTTACTTGAAAATGGGATTCATCATCAAACCTCATGTGTTCACACCCTATACAAAATGGGTAGGCTAAAAGGAAAAATCGTCATCTCTTAGAAGTGGCTAGGTCACTCATGCTTGAAAGTAATGTACCACATAGGTTTTGGGGGGATGCAATTCTTACATCTACTTATCTAATCAATCGTTTATCTTCTAAAGTCCTAAATTTGTGTACGCCAATTCAAAAATTTTCTGAAACTTACCCTAATTCGCCTCTTATAACTCCAACTCCTAACAAAGTTTTTGGCTATACAGTTTGTGTATAGCAAAGGGGGAGGGAAATTGAATTCTTAGGCTATCAAAAGTATTTTCTTGGGATACTCACCTACTCAAAAAGGATATAAATGTTACTCTCCTCTCACCAATAGGGCCTATATTACACTAAATTTGTTAAACACCAGCCTTATTATCCCAAATCAACCATTCAGGGGGAGTTAAGTAGAAAAGAGAAAGAAAGGGAATGTCTTATTTGTGATGTTAACTGTAACACCCATTCCTTATGCCCCTTTATTATGCATCAAAAGAAATATCTTTATTATTATGGCTCAGGAGAATCAATAAATAAAGCTCTTAGCCAAAAACCTTCACAATTATTCTTGGGGCACTGTTCATTCGGTAAAACCATATTTACTAGATTAATTAACTTTATTCACGGGGTTACTATTCACTTCAAATTTTCAATTCTATAATTCATTATTATCAAGGTTTTTCTCGGCTTATCAATTCCTCATATTACTTAACTAATGGGCTTGTACTATGCGATTACCCATTCCTAGTTCAATTTTGTACTTATGAAACAATTCATCCGTTATGCAGATTATACAATTAATCACTTCTAACGTTATTTTATACATGACGATTAGCACGTAATAATCTTTAATTCTTCTTTGCAACTTCTTCACCTGACACATAATCTTGTACTCCTCTTCTGTGCTTATGTGCCTATATGGTTGGTTGAAGGAGGGTGAGATTCATAGGAATCTCAGTAGCAAATAATACCAAACAATGCATGTAAGATAAATGCTAGTGCATGATATACTTGCCTTACGTAAGCTCATGTTAACATAATGGTATATCTGCATTGTAATATCCCAATTTGTGATTAAGGGATAATGACAATGGTATTGATTGTAATTTGTGTAATTAAATGTTTTTGGAGAAATGAGATGTGAATTTAGTATAAATGTGTGTGGTGTTTAAGATCAAGGGTTGACATGTTGACATGTGGCAATGTTATGGACCATAGGATGAGGCATAAGAGACAAAAACCACCTTTTTTCTCTCTCTTCTCTCTCCTATGCGTTTTTGAGCATGGGCAAGGGGGAAAAGTGGTACATCATCATCATCCTTTCTTTATCCCTTCCATCTCTCATTTTCTCTCTCTTCCTTCCCCATTTTCGCTGAACTCAAGCTTGGAAAGAGAAAGGAAAAACTTTGATTTTGGGTGAGTAATAGTCCTCCTTTTCTCAAATCCTTTTCTCTAATGTTGTGCATCTTATTGAGAGCTTCATTATGGTGATTTCAGAATTTGGACAGGTGGTGGTTTGTGTGTTGGAGTGAAATCAAAAGTTGAGAATCAAGAAACTAGTCTTGGAAAGAGGAAGAGATAAGAATTTGGAACCTTTTGACATATTTATTGTGGTCATTGGTTTAGCTTTGAGGATTTTGGATTTTTGCCTTGATTTTGGCTTAATTTTGAAATGTGTGAATTGGTTAGTGTTTATTGTGAAATTGGTGTCATAGTGTGTCTTTGAGCATTTGAAATTGATTTGGAATGTTGGTTTGAATTGGTTTGCAATATGGTGGTTTGATTGAGTTCTTGGTAAGACATGTGGTGGTCATTGTGTAACATGTCAATGGAGGTTGAATTGGGTTGTTTTGATGATTTCAATGGATTCCTTGTTCAAATTTATGTGGGAATGATATTTGATATGAATTTGGGAACCATTGGAAGCATTGGTGCAAAATTGAAATGTTGTCCAATGAAAGTCTATTCTGGGCAGTCAGGTTGTGTGAACGTTTTGACTGGGCAAATGATGTCAGAAAATTATGAAACTTTCCAGTATTAAAGTTCACATTCCAAGCTTCAAAATGGACACATAATTTGTGCCATTTTGTTTTGGGAACTGGGGGATATGACTGTCCAAATTTTGAGGTCGAAAATGGACTCTGTTTTGGGGTAGTGATGAAATTTGTGTGATTCTGTATTTTTGTGGTGATTTCCAGTAATGGCTAATATTTTTCCTAGGAAGAGAACTTCAATATATTTTATTTGGCTTTGGGATCACCTCATTTTGATTTTTCTAGAATTAATTATGATTTTTCAAAGTTGTCTTGGCTGCAGCACAAAAGTTTCTGTGCTCGTTTTGGCCGCAGCCAGAAATTCTTGACTGCAGCCAAAACCCTTCCGTGCGCGTTTTGGCTGCAGCAAAAAATTCTTGGCTGCAGCCAAAAACCTTCTGTGCACGTTTTGGCTGCAGCCAGAGGATTCTTGGCTGCAGCCAACCCCTATTTTTAGCATTTTGTGATTTTGCAAAGTAATTTCCAACCTAGTACTTACCAATCATTTTAGATTCTCTTTGAGCTTATTATAACCATTTAAGGGACTCATATGGAACCTATTTTAAGTGTTTGGAAGTAAGAATTAGGGGTGAAATTAATCCACCATTCTTGATTTTTTTGTTTATAGGCTTTGACATTTGTCGTACCCGCGAGCCCACTGTGCCAAAGGACTTCAGGAAAGAACGAGGTAGTGACTCCTTCTTTATACCTTATGTGATACATTGTATGTGTGCTAAATCATTGACTTGTGATGGATTCGTATGTTGCAAGATTTGTGAAATTGTGAATGCACCGCTATACCAATAGTCCCTGAGTCGCTAACAATGGTTCGGGTAAGGGCTGTGTGCCTTCCCGGCGGTAAAAGGGGATGAGGTTAGGGTGTGATATTTGTGAATTTGTGGGCCGAAAGGCTATTTGTGGGCTGAAAGGCAATATGTGAGCCGTAAGGCTATTTGTATGCATTGCCATACCAACAGTCCCTGAGTCGCTAACAACGGTTTGGATTAGGACGGTGTACCTTCCTGACAGTAAAAGGGGATGAGGGTGGAGTGTGATTTGTGTTATTGCTGATTATGTGGTGATTTGTTTACATGCTATGTGATTACGTGTGGTATGAATGATTTGTTACTACTGGGATTCTTTAGAATCTCACTCTTTCCAAATGACTAACATTTCAGACAGGGCGAGTGGCTCCAAGGATAAGCGGCCAACCAGGAGCAGTTAAGGCTTGTAGGGACATTTATTTTGGTCTATGTTAGTTATCTATTTTGGTTGGGATTACTGTATGTATATAGTGAAGTTTTTTGGATATGTAATTCCCATTTGGGAAACCTTAAACCCATTTTATATATATATATGAACCCCGGGGTTGCCAGGATTTTAGTTACATACTTTGATATTTGTGAATGTGATATATCTGCACGGGTAATTGTATTCAAAAGTGGATGTGAGACCAGATGAAATTGTGTTTATGAACTGTTTTTTTGGACACCCTATCTTGAAGATAAGGGATTTTAAATGTTGTTTTGTCTTATTGGTCTCTATTTCACTTAAATTTTTTAATCCAGATATAATTACCGTGAGGGGGTTACATGCATGCTCAATGCTTCATTTCTTACATATGGTTATAGCATCAATAGAAAACAGAGCTTTAATCATTCAACTATGTTGCACATAGATAAGTAAAGCAATTATGCACATCAACACACAAGTGTACATATCAATACACACAAGTAGGGTAAGTTCACTACCTTTCATCTTTGACTCCCCTTTTATACCTTGTCTTCCAACCACTGAAGTTGATTCCATTGTCTCTTCTTTGTCATCTTATGGCCCTAAATAAATGGCAATATTATTAGAACCATGACAAATAAATGTCCAATGGCCTATATGGGCCTTCAACAACTTTAAGGGCCTAACCCTAACCCTTGGAGTTCCTAATTATTACATTTGTGCCATTAAGTCTTAAATTCGCATAAGACATAAAGTTGGCAGATTGTTCACTGTACTTTGAAAACTCATAAATAATTCTACAAAACTCCAATTGGATTGGTTCAAAGCTCAATGTGATCCTTATTAAGTCCACTTTAAGGGAAAATAGTTAGCACTGTTAGTTACACGTACACATTTCCAGAATTCTTAATTATTCACTTCTGTCAAATTAATGCCCAACTTCCAATAATCATAACTTTTTGTGTACTTATCCAATTAGTACAAATTACCCATCAAATTAACAATTATTGGGTATACTTTATTTCTGAAAAATTTCATGGATATTGGAATTCATTTGGCTAAACAAAAACATGTCACCATCAATCTGCCATAGAACAACTTCCAGGTTCAATGCCCAATTTTCAAAAATCATAATTAATTCTAAAAACTCCAAATTGAATGACTCCAAGTACATTGTAAACATATTTAAGTTTAATTTAAAATAAAAATATCATTTATTGGAAAATGCAGCCACACAATTTTCAGAAATTCGTCAAACTTTAACTGTTCCAGAATTGGTTTCAGAAATAGGGTACAACTTTGAAAAATCATAACTTTAAATCCATTAGTCAAAACATTATATTCTAACTATCAAAATAAAGCTCAAGATGTCTACTTTCATTCTGGAAAGTTTCATAGCATTTGGACCAGGTTTGATAGGTCAAAAACACGCCACAACATCACTGCCTTCTAGAAAACAAAATCTTGCAGCACTACTCTTAAGTTCCAAATTTGTAATTTCTCATATCTAGACCTTATTTAACACCATTTACAAGACTAAACCACCATGAACTCTAAGAATAACTATATAACTGAAAATTAGGGCAAAAATACCCTTCCACAAAGCTCCGCCAAACCACACAATATATGGTTCAAAAGAAAGCTCTTACTCACCTCTTGCTTCTTCTCAGATCTTGAAATACTCTTTTTGACTCAAAGCACTTTGGATCATCAGAATTGCCTTACTGTTGAGAGTGATGAATTTCCTGTCATTCTTATCACATTCCGCTAGCATTTTAGGAATTTTTTGTGAATCTACAACTTTTACAAGTTGATAGTCTCCACTTTTAATTACATCCGATAATCCATATTCTGTAGCCATTACGAATACTCTGAACTTGACTTTTTAGAAAGAGAAGTGTTCGCCACTAAGACTCGGAGGTCTGGTGATAAAAGCTCTGTCGGGAAGAATTCCAAAACCCATGCTTGCTATTTGATCCTTCTTAGGTTGTTATACCTTAACAAGAAGACCTACACTCTGATACCAAATGTTAGTGCAATTGTTTCACTTAAAGGGGGTGAATTGGATGATACCAGAAAATTTGTTGCGTATATAAAAATTGATTGTAAATTTAAAGAAGTTAAGAGCTAGGAGAAATATCTCCGAAGTGTACACCGAGAGTTATATTGGTTCGGCCACAACCACTTTGACCTACATCCAATCCTCAGAGCTTCTCTAAGAGTTTCACTATATCTTTCAAGATTCGGTGGGTTCTTGGCACCTCAGTACATAGCAAGTTCCTTTACTGGACACTCGCTCCCCCTTACACATTGTAAACCAATCCCCAAATCAAGGTTCCACAATCTTAAGTTGTCTCAATAACAAATATTGAGTTTGTAATGAAAATCTCTCTTACAGAGCAAATGTATAATAAATGAAGTACAAATAATGAATATAAGAAAAGAGAGCACAAAGAATATATTGATCGATGTGAGTTTGTATTCTCAGTTGTTGTGTTCTGTTCTTCATTGAATGCTCCATATATATAGATGAATTATGATGTCCATTGGAAGTATTTCAAACATGTCTGTTAGAGTCACGCAGCTTTGTTTGACCGTTCTTTAAATTTGAAAACTAGCCATTTGTGGTAGGTGAGCGTTTCGGACATTGCGGATGATATATTTAAGTTTTCTCTTAATGCATGATCTCTTCATTGTTTCTCTGCAAATATAGTTAGGAAACTAATATAATGAAATATTAGTCTTATAGATAACAAATTATTGAACAATGGATTAAAATCATACTTCTTGTATTGCATTACTCGAGTGGCTACTCAAGTGATCATGCTTTATCACTCGAGTAGCACTCGAGTGAGCCTTTTAAAAAAACTCGGCAGAGAGTTTAGTCAATGACTGTGACTTGATTATTGGAGTGATTATTATCCATTACTTGAGTAGTCCCTCGAGTAACCTCATTAAAAATATGCTAGATAGTAAGTCATTCATTTTATAAAACTTTATAGATTACTCGAGTGATCTCTTCAAGTAATGTTATTCATTTCTTGGCTGAGAGTTATTACATCATTGCTGCTCCGATTACTTGAGTGATCCCTCAAGTAATATTTCAAATAACATTGCAGATTACTCGAGTGATCCCTTCGAGTTATCCCATGCAATTTTTGACAGATAGCTTCTGAAACAATTTCTCACACATTACTTGAGTGATCCCTCCAATAATAAACACCATTACTCAAGGGCTTACTAGAGTAATGCCTTAAAAAATCTCAGTGTTGTTTTCTCCTGTTCTCTGTCTTTCATTACTTGAGTAGTCACTCGAGTAATGGTTTTTCTTTTGCCACAGATAGCTTAGTTCCTTTGTTCAGACCTTTTTATTTATCATTAAAACCTTTTGTAATATTTATCCAATCTTTGTTATCATGAAAATATATGGGATCTAACAAATCTTAGTAGTAACATTTCACTCATATGATATATAATTAATAAAGCATGTAAGCAATTCTCACAAACCAGAATTCACAATCAACATACATCATAGCATTCACAATCGTGACTTTCATCACATTCATCATAGTTTGTGACATTCACAACATCTTTCACAACTGTATACACATTCATGACATTCGTCAAATTCATGACAGATTTCACAGCTGTATACACATTCGTCACCATTCAATGATAAGCACATACATACAAAGCATTATATATGATATAAGAGAAAGAGTGACTACCTTGTTCTTTTCGTTCTTGCTCAGGCACATGTTTCTTACGTTTAGGGCAGATGTCAAATCTTATAAATCATAATTAAGGATGACGAGTTATTGCCTATTTCAATTCTTAAATAACTCCAAAACACTAGGGGTTGGTTATTATTTGGGTCCCTTATGTGGCTATGAAAAGCTCAAATAAAAGCCTAAAAGGTTGGGGAGAGCTAGACTAAAAACCACCTTTTAGGAATTCAAAATGTAGGAATTTAGGGGTTGGCCTCGGCCAAGACCCTCTTTGGCCATGGCCAAGAATAGGATAGAAGCTTTTGGGCCGTGGCCAAGAACTAGTCAGAATGTTTTTTACTGTAGCCAAAATGCTTGGCCGCGGCCAAAAACTAACCTCTTTCTTTGCTGACCTCAACAACCATAACTCAACATACACATTGAAATGACACCCACTTTATATTATTTTAAAGCTTGTCATGTCTACTAAATAATTGGAAAGTTTCATAACTTTTAGACTTATTTTCTATTTCAAAACACCATGCAAAACAACTCACCTACATAGAAATTTCATTACCAAAACTTCCAATTTTTCAACCTAAGTTTCCAATGGTTTAAAATTCACAACCAAGACGATTCCCATTTAGTTTTTCATATAGAATCCAATGGAAACATAAAAAACTACCAAATTCACATTCCTTTCACATGTTCTATTTTGGGCAACAATTCTACATAAAACTAAAAATTGCCAAACTTCACATTCAAGTTTCAAATTAATTCCATTTATCCAAACTACAACACAAGACATGATTACAATCAACAAAACACCATGAACTCTCTAAACCCTAATTTACATGAAAATAGGGCAAAATTCCACAAGCTAAAGCACTCAACCAATTATCATAATGTACACATCAAAAGATTGCCTTTACTCACCTCTATTACTTCCTCTAGTTAGTTCTTTGATTCTTCAACCTCTAATTTTTCTTGAGCATATAAAACACCTCCTCTTAAAAATCTAAACCATATAAATGAAGCTCTCATCAAGAGGAACAAGATTAGGGAAGAGGTTTTGAACATTAGAGGTCATCTACAAGGTCAAATCTCAAGAAATGGAGCTCACTCCACCTTGATTCTTCTTTCTCTTTCCTCCTCCTTCTTGGCCGACCTTGAGAGAGCTTGAAAGAGAGAGATGATGATTATGATCAATTTTTTCTAGCCTTCCTCATGCCTCTTGACCGAAAATGAGAAGAGAGAGAAGGGAGTTGATTGTTTGACCTCATCTTCAATTAATTGCCTAAGTTCAATTGTGTCATGCGTCATCTCCTTGTGATTTCTCTAAAAAGAAATTCACTATTTAGTTACTTTAACTAGTTTCATTAGTCATTTAGTTACACCTTTAACTCTTTTAGTTAGTGATCAATTCCTTCTTCAATTACTGATTAATTAGCCGATAAATTTCTTTCTTCCTGTTTTGCCCCTGATTATGGCAATTTCTATTAGATTGCTACTTAACACATTATTTGATTCCATTCTCTCTTCCACGCACCATTCACCTTCTCTTTTAATTCAATTTAAGCATTGTCACCATAATTAAGCTTAAATGCTGGGGTTGGGCACTTTCCACTGCTAATTCGGGTCATAATTCACACTTTATTCTCCAAAGGTGTTTGTCTAACATTAATTACATTCACTTTTGGAGTCATGAGCCCTTATACAAATTTTATGGCATTACATATGGGAGGCAAGATAGATCACTCCAAGAATTCTGGTAGTGGTTCATACTGTTTTGTACTGTCAGGCCAAATCCACCATAACATAGAAAGTTTATTATTGCCTGATGGTTCATGCCCAGTTTATTCTCAGTTGTACATTTTTGATATAGAGAATAAGTGAGGAACCGAATTGATGCAGTAAGGTGATTTATTAATTCATAATACTTTTATATTTTTATCTTAACATTTAAAATACAAGTTAAACTTTGGAAATTCTATTTTTTTGATAGTAAATATAAAAAAGAATCATCAATCGATACAAGGATTGTTGTAGGAATCAAGAATACATTGGATGAAGTCAACTCATTTGTGAAACAATATCATTTTAAATCAAAATAGTTACAAAATCAGAGATATAATGAAATGAAGTTATGCTTGCCTGATAAGCATAAGGCAACATGATGGTTGAATTTACAATGTACTAACTGCTTCAGAAGTCGCAACACTAATTATGGGTGATATAGACATGTCCTTCAATGTAAGAGACTTAATAGTTAGAGAACAATCAGGGTGCCCACAATAGATCTATGAATTGCAAGCTTCTTATTTACCACTTCAATATCCTCTTTTATTCCCTTATAGTGAAGATGGTGTATAGAGAGAATGAGATTTCTACATTACCACATGCCTCTAGACTGCTTCAACAATTCATAGTTGATGGATATACAATGATTGAATCTCAAAGATTAATATGGACTTGAACCCACCAGAAAGAACTTAGGGCTAATCTATACCAAGGTCTTTTTGAGGCTGTAATCAGGGGTGAAGCAGATGCAACCTTGGTAGGAAAAATGAACATTCTACTATCTACATTTACTAGAGGAGCTAGAATTATGATTCAAAATTACCAAGATGGCATGGCCATATCTCATTGGGCTAGTTATCCATATATCTTTTTAACTTTCACATGTATTCCATCATGGCCAAAAATTACAAAGTATTGTGAGCATCATTTAGTACATCTGTCAAATAGGCCCAAAATATTTTCCAAGATTTTCAAATTAAAGTTTCAATCACTCATGAAGTTCTTGAAAGAGAACAAGATATTTGAAACTATACGTGCAGGTATGATTTTGTTACATAGGAATAGATTTTCAATTACAAAGTCTTTCAATATTACAACCAGTTTACAATCCCAGCATATATTTATAAGTTAATAATTCATTTCTTTTTATTTCATACAGAAGTTTATACCATTGAATTCCAAAAGCATGGATTACCTCATACACACATGTTTCTATTCCTTGTGAAAGGTAATAAAATTTTAACATCTGAAGCCATTGATAAGGTGATCACTACAGAAATTCCAAACAAAGAAAAATTACTTTATTGTATGAATTAGTCAAAAAATTCATGATTCACTATCCATATGATAAAGGCAATCCTAAGTCACCATACATGAAGGACAACAAATGCAATAATCATTTTCCAAATAAATTCAATGAGAATATGATATATAATTGTAGATAATTGATATAATTGATATTATATTGTAGAGAATTAGGATTAGGGGTTAGTAGGGGATATACTAAGTCTATGAGTCCTCACTAACGGCTAGTTGTCACCAGCGCACTAAGTCTATGAGGTCGGTGGTGATATATATCAGTGGGTAGAGGTAGTTAGGAATAACTATATAAAGGGGATTTGTATACCTCTTTCGGTTGTTAGCCATTTCCCAATTGTCAATGAATAAGATGCAATTCTGATTCTCTCTTCTCCTTCTCTTATGTTCTTCTCTCATTTCCCTCCTCTTCTCCTATTCCTCTACATCCCCCATATCAGTGGTATCAAAGTGCTACTCTTTGCGCCTATTCTTCTTTATGAGCGGTCCTCACTCACTCCCAGAATTCCTCAATAGGCTAATCATCTGATGCTCATTTCTAAAGAATTAAAACTCAACTCCAGTCTTTTCCTGGTTTGCTCATGGCAGTGCAACAACTTACCAATTAGATGGTTGCCCTCATCCAAGATCATAGTTTGGGCACCTATGGCGGCGACTACCACGAGCGACAGCATCCACATAATGGCAGTGGGGAGTACCAAACGCCTACTCAGCTCACCAAGATGGATTTTCCATTCTTCCACCATGCCGATATTGATAGTTGGATTCAACGGTGTGAACTTTATTTTGAACTCGATGAAATGCTAGAAAATTGGAAAGTTAGACTCGCGCCAGTCAATCTTAACAAGCGGGCCTACATTTGGCATCAAGCATTTTAAGATGATGAGCATGGCCGACCGATTGCATGGCAAGAATACAAGCGTGCATTAAAGATTTGCTTTGGAAGTCCTTACGAGTTGCCGATGGCAGATTTTAAATGGCTCCGTCAAGATGGTTTTCTGGACCACTACGACCCTGAGTTTGATAATCTTCACTGGAAATTACACCTCTCTGAGAACATTCAGTTCAAGCATATATTGAAGGCCTTCAAGATGAGTTCGCTAAGTAAGTTCGCATCTAATGGCCCCAAACTATGCTCGAGGCTCGCCGAATCATGAGAATTCATGAAATTAACACCCGTAGAGGAGGAGACCTTAAATCCACGTCACGATTATCACAATGGGACACGTTGTCTCTCTAAGATAGATGGCATGATTTGAAATCATAGACATTCAAGAGTGGGTCCCAGACGGTGGGGCCAAAGGTGAATTCTTGGTCCCGTTCTCTGCCAAGTCACTCCAAGACTGAATCTTCATCCACGGTGTCATCCAAAATTCCCGCCACATCCTTGCCTATTAACTTTCATCATTCTCACAAGATGACTCTTGAAGAAGTTGAGGAACACCGTGCCAAGAACCTCTATTTCTATTTCCATCAACCGTATTCTCGCGATCATCACTGCACCCAACTCCAGCATATGGAAATACACCTTGAACTTGAACTCGAGGAGGATGAACCACCGGACCCCGGCGACGACGTAGGTTATGCTGCCAATTGTCCTAATACATCAAAATGTTTCCAGATTTCTCTCCACACCATCCAGGGTAGTATAAGTGTTGTGTTTATGCATATTCAAGGGTTTGTGGGAGGGCGGCCAATACAAATTTTGATTGACAATGGGGAAACTCATGGTTAGATGGATTGCACCTTAGCTCACAAGTTAGGATAGAAGGATATTGATTGCCTTGTCGTTGAGGTTGAAGTAGCATAAGGTAGCCGCTTGTACATTTATGGACTATGGAAAAATCTCAAATAGAGGATGTAGGGTCATGAATTTCAATGGGATTTTCGCATCATGATCATTAAGACTTATGATCTAGTTATGGGACTCAACTGGTTAAGGAATGTGGTCTATCATGAGTCTAGGAACTATGATTGCCTAGCAATGACCTTTTGGTATGAGGGAGCACTATGCATATTAGAGCCACAGGGTCAAGAAGAATGTCACATGGTCAGGAAGTTAGATATGCATATTACTGACGGCTGTCAGCTCTTTTTGCTTTAGGCATGGGAGGATTCGTCCGCATCAGGTTGTATTTTACATAACACTCAGAGTTATGATGATGGTGTGTGTGTGTGTGGACTCTTAATATAGTATAAAGATGTTTTCTCAAAACCAAAGTCTCTCCCACCTCTTTGACAGGGTTATAACTACTCTATTATACTCTAAGAAGGAGCAGATCCAGTGAACTTACGTCCCTACTGTTACCCTGTAGCCCAGAAGAATGTGATTGAGAAGTAAGTCAAAGACTTATTACAGGTTGGGGTAATTCAAAATAGTTCCTCCCCATTCGCTTCCCCAATTGTCTTAATCAAGAAGAAGGATGGATCTTGGTGCATGTGTATAGACTATAGGGAACTCAATAAGAAGACAATAAAGAACAAATACCCTATTCCCTTAGTTAAAAATTTGTTAGATGAACTTAAGGAGGCACGATGGTTCACAAAATTAGATCTTTGTGCTGGGTATCATCAAGTTAGAATGTTAATATAAGACACTTACAAGACAGCCTTTCATACTCATAAAGGACACTATAAGTGGCTGATTATGCCCTTTGGGCTCACTAATGCTCTAGCTACATTTCAAAGGGCCATAAATCACATTTAAGGAACTTCTAAGGTGGTTTGTCCTTATTTTCTTTGATGATATACTCGTGTATAATGCTAGTATGTATTTATATCTCCAACATCTTAAAAAAATTCTAGAAATCCTTAGGGCTAACCACTTTGGCAGCTATTAAGGCAGAATACCTTGGCCATATTATTTCAGAAGGAAAGGTTGCCACATATCTAACAAAAATTTTGGCTATATCAGATTGGCCTAAACCTAAAACAATAAAATAGTTAAGATCCTTCTTAGGGCTGGTTGGGTACTACTATAGGTTTATTAAGGGTTATAGGGAGTTGGCTAGACCTTTAACAAATCTACTAAGGCTCAATGGGTTTGAATGGAATACAACAATCACAGCAGCCTTCCAAAAGTTGAAGCAAACCTTGGTTTCGGCTTCAATATTGACTTTGCCAAATTTTTCTAAGGTCTTCATTATTGAAACTGATGCATGTGGTAATGGTTTAGGGGCTTTTATTATGCAACAGGGCTAGCCGTTGGCTTACTTTAGCAAGGCATTGGCTCCATGACATCATTCCCTTTCAGTATATGAGAAGGAACTACTAGTAGTAGTGCATGCTATAGAGCATTGGCACCAATATCTTGAGGGCCAAAAATTCATCATTAGAACAGATTAGCAGAGTTTTAAACACCTCTTGGATCAGAAACTCAAAACCTCTTTTCAAATGTATTGGGTGTCAAAATTATTAGGGTATGATTATGAGATCCAATATAAGAAAGGCAATACTAATAAGGTAGCCGATACCCTTTCTTGAATGCCAAAAATGAAGTTTCTTGAAATAGATCTTTCTACTTGTTCAGATAAGCTATTACAGGAAATTAAAGATAGATGGAAAACTGATGCAGAGGTGGGTAGTTTGATTACTTCTTTACAACAACAACATGGGGAAAATGGGAAGTATACTTGGGATGGTCTATTACTTAAGAAGAGTAGCCGACTAGTTATGGTAATAATGTGACCCTTCGATAGAAAATTCTGAAATGGATGCACACTAGAGCTCAAGGAGGGCATTCTGGGGTGCATGCTACATACCAGCAAATCAAGACCCTTTTTTGATGGAAGCATTAATTTGCTACTGTGAAGGATTTTATTAAACAATGTGATGTGTGTGCAAGGTGTAAGTATGATACAACAACTTACCCAGTAGATGGCTATTTCATATGAGAAGGATGTAATTCCCTATAAACTTAAGTTCTGTAATGAATATCAACAAAAGTCAGGGACAATCTCTCCGTCATGTTGCGATGTATCTGTTTAAGCCTGTATCACACATGGTCAATTATATGTGCATATCAAGGCTTAGAAACATAGATGGCTTGAAATTATATGTCCCAACTAATGCAAATGGTTCTAATAGGACTAAAACAAGTGTGGTGTACAAGGAAGTTTTCAAGAATTTATATGAGCGTGTTTGGTGAGGGCGTTTGGGGGGCCCAAACGCTCAATTGGCTGTGAAACACAAATGGGCAATTGAAAAAAACAATTGTGAGTATTTGGTAACCCCAATTACCAATTAAGCTTATGATAGTAAAAATAGCTTATGTTATAAGCTCAACATTGGAGCTTTTACTAATTTAACTTTTGGGGAGAGTGGGAATGATTAAAATATTTTTTCAATTGTATCCAGTGTGCTATCAGACTGATTGTAATTTTACTCTTAATGTACTTTTTCGGCTACAAAAATTAATTTCAACTATTTTTTGGTGCTTTTAACCTTTAAAATATTTTTTCAACTATACCTAGTGTGTTATCAGACTGATTGTAATTTTATCTTTAATATACTTTTTCAATTCAAAAAATTATTTTAAACTATTTTTTGGTGCTTTTAACCCTTTAAAATATTTTTCCACCCACTCTCTCTTACTATTATCACAAAAGTCACTTGTGTTTAAGTCAATCCAAACAAGTTTTACTTTTGCAAAAGTTATTTATACAATCGCTGTTCCAAACATAAATCACATTACACAATTGGGCTTTTACCAAAAATAAAATTACCAAAAGCTAAATTGAGAAACTCCATTTTTCCAATCGCTGTTCCAAACACACACATAATATTGGTTGATTGTGGTAATATTGATTAGGAGAAGAACTCATCATTATGGATACCACATAGTTCATGAGCTTGATATTTGTTGTTCTAGTTCAATGTGATTTTTTTTTGGATTTGTTTTTGTGTTTACAGCTTAAACTGAACTTTATGATCATCCCATGTTTATTTTAGCTTTTGTACGCTTGTAGTTAATGAATGCATCCATTTACCATGACAACCTTCTATTCCAACCTTTAGTGGGGCAATGTATTTTTGGGTTTTCTTGTAGCTTGGCTTAAATGTGTTGATTCCAATTTTTAAGTTGCTAAAGCACGTATGCTTTTTTAATTTCATTCTTTATGTTGTTAATCCTAATTTTTTTGTTTGTATTATTTAATGTATTTGCTCCCTATGCAACAAGCAGGGGAGTTCATGCTAGTTACTCTAATAATGCAAATAGGATCCTTTATTCCTTTAAGAATGTTGATAATAACCATTAAACAACACATACAAGGTGTAATGACCCAAAATGTGAACACGGGCTTATGATTCCAAAAGTAGATGTTATAAACATTAGTCAAACACTTTTGGAGAATACAGTGTGAGTATTGACTTGAATGACCTGAATTAATAGCGGAAAGTGCCTAAACCCAATATTTAAGCTTAATCATGGTGACAAAGCTTAAGTTGAATTAAAAGTCAGGGGAGGGAGCATGGCATGAAGAAATGGAAGTATATAATGTGTTAAGAGGTAATCCAATTGAAATTGCAGTAGCCAAGGGAACAACTGGAAGAAAGAAATTTATTGGCCAATTAGTTAGTCATCAACTGAAGAGAAAATTGACTAATACCTAAAAGAGTAGGTGGTGTGATTAAATGGCTAATGGAAGTAGTGAGAATAATCCTATGGTTGCATGCCCTTGATTGGAGTTATAAGATCATGACACTTGGCAACACATTGGACCATTGGATGAGGAGTCAAAGTTTCAACTCAAATTTTTCCCTTTCTCTCCTTTAAGTCTGTTAAAGGGCAAGGAGGGAGTTGAAAACTAATCATTCATCATCATCTCTCTCTCTCTCCAACTCTCATGGACGTCCAAGCACATGAAGGAGGAAAGAGAAGGAAATTTTGTAAAGATGAGCCATTTTGACCTAGTAGATGACTCCTTTTGCTCAAAACATCTTCTCTAAACTTGTTCCTCTTGATGTAAGCTTCATTCTTATGGTTTTAGATTTTCAAGAGGAGGTGTTTTGTGAATTCAAGAAAAGCTAGTGGTTGGAGAATCAAAGAACAAACAAGTGGAAGAATAGAGGTGAGCAAAAGCTACTTTTGACATGAGTATTGTGGTCATTGGTTGAGTATTTGAACTTGTGGATTTTTGCCCTATTTTTGTGTATATAGGGTTTTAGTGGGTTTATGGTGTTTTTTTGATGGTATTGGTGTTTTGTGTCGTCCATTCGCTAAATGGAATCGATTTGGGAATTAAATGTGAAGTTTGGTAGCTTATGAGATTTTGTGTAATGTCTCCTCTAAAACAGAACTTGTGAAAGGAATGTGAATTTGGTTTTTTTTATGTTTCCATTATATTCCATGTGAAAAATTTTGTGGGAGTGGTCTTAGTTGTGAATTTTGAACCTTTGGAAACATTTGTTAAAAAACTGGAAAATGTTGTTGGTGGAAACTTTGTGTAAGCAATCAGTTTGCATGGCAGTTTTGAATGAGTAAACGGTGTCTAAAATTTCTGAAACTTTTCATTCTAATAGTGCACATGCCAAGCTTTAAATTGATACATTATGGGAGTCATTTTGATGTGTTTGCTAGAAGTTGTGTATTTCCAAATTTTGAGGTTAAAACTGGACTTAAATCTAGAGCAGTATGGAATTTCGTGTAATTTTGTATTTTTGTGGTTATATATGACAATGATTCATATTTTTCTTGTATAAAGGACTTAACTAGCTTTCCATAGGCTTTATAATCACCTTATTTTGATTTTTGTAGAATTAGTTATGATTTTTAGAAATTCAGTTAAGAAACAGGATTTTCTTGGCTACAACCTAAAAGTTTCTGACCTGTTTTTAGTTGCGGCCAGAGCATTCCTTGGCCATGGCCAACCCCCCAAAATTAGCATTTTTCACTTCTAAAAGGTGGTTTTTGGTATAGTTCTTTCTAACCCTTTAGGCATTTGTTTGACTTTCTCATAGCCACCAAAAGGACTCAAATGATAACTACAAAGTGTTTTGTAGTTATTTAAGAATTGGCATAGGGAATAACTTGTTTTCCTTGATTATGATTATAGGACTTGATATCCGCCCCGAGCGTGAGAAATCGATGCCCAAGCGCCAATAGAAAGAACAAGGTAGTGACTCTTTCTCTTATATCATGTGTAATGCTGCATGTTTGTGTTTATCATTGAATTGTGATGAATGTGAATGTTGTTGTTTTGTTGTTGTGAAATTGTGATGAACATAAATGTTGTTATTTATGCCATTGTGAACACAGCAAAAGCTGTCATAATGTCGTGCAAGTGAATATGGCAAGAGCTGTTGATGTATATGCCGTTGTGAACATAACGAAAGCTGTCGTAATGTCGTGAAAGTGAATATGGCGAGGGCTATTGTTGTATATGCCGTTGTGAACATAGCGAAAGTTGTCATTTTGTGACATTAATCACACATCAATGTGGTAGCTGAACACAACAAAAGTTGTTGTGATGTTTGTCATTCATCATTACGGAATCTGTCGAGAATGTTGTTGTGATAATTGCTTACATGCATTGGTTATTATATCTCATATAATTAAAATTGTTACTACTGAGATTCCTATTAATCTCACTCTTTCCACTACTAACCTACAGCTAGGGCAGGTGGATCAAAAGAGAAGCTGGTATACAAGCACAGTTAGAGTTTGTGGCTAGGAGATAAGTTTTGTTAGTTGGTTATCATCATTTTGAGATATTTGTACATATTGTTAGTTATGTAAGTTCAAGTGCATTGAAGTAAAGTTGGTTGTATCCACCAAAGAGTTGTATAAATGTATGTAAGGATCGGTACCGGACAGGCCAAGTAGTTTTGAAATGTGGACATAAAACTTGATTAAAACAGATTGTGAAAAGTTTTGAAAAACCCTATTTACCATAGGCCTAAGTCCTGTCTTGAAGGTGGGATTGTTTAAATTGTTCTTGGGTCTCTCGCTTACTTTATGACACATTTTCAAACCATATTAACAGTTGTCAAGGTAGGGGATTACACAATGCTCACTGGCAGAATGAGAAATATTTACTTACTCCTAGAGTGCTAACTAATATGAACTCTGACCAATGAAAAGCTCTAACTCAAACAATTTTAGTTCACATGTCATCCTAATCATGTCTATTAATTTGTTATATTTAAAAAATAAAAATGCCTAGGGTTTAATGATTTCTATTACTTCCCTTATTCTCTTTATCTCAACAGTTGACACCTCTACCTTGTCTCTTTACTCTCCCCCTTCTTCCCGCATCTCCCCATCTTCTCAGATGTTAGTGGCGGGGACGGCGACATCCCACACTGGCAGTGGCAACAATGTTGGCATGAACCCTTTTCATGTCTTATTTGTTGGATCCCATATGTTTTGATGATAACAAAGATTGGATCAATGATATAAAAGGATTTGATAGCAAAGAAATGAATTCTTACAAAGTAGCAAAGCATTACTTGAAGTAAGTACTGGAGCAATAAACAAATTTTGTGAAGGCTTACTCGAGTAGCTACTCGAGTAAGGGAAGCTATTACTCGAGTAACCACTCGAGTAATCACAGAGAATTTCATCCAGAGAAGCATTGCCAAAATTTGGAAGATGTTACTCGAGGGACTACTTGAGTAATCTGCAAAGTTATATAGACCATTACTCGAGTAGCCACTCGAGTAACATGATTTGCAAAGGCATAACTCGAGTAACCAAGGCAAAAATTTTCCAGTAGCTCTCGGCCAAGAAATGCAACAATTTACTCGAGTAACCATGTGAGAAAAAAAGGTATCAATCAAAGGAGCACTCTAGTAATCTGCAGAGTTATTTGATCCATTACTCGAGGGATCACTCAAGTAACCAAGTAAGCAAACTCTCGGCCAAGATTTGAATGACATTACTCGAGGGAAGAATCGAGTAATCTGAAAACTTATTTGAAATCCACTCAAGGGAGCACTCAGGTAACTTCTGAAGAAAACACATGGCCACTCGAGTAACCACTCAAGTAATCAAATAACCAGAGTCAGCACCCGAGTAACCTGTGAAGGAAAGACATGGCCACTCGAGTAGCCACTCGAGTAATTAGGTATTTCCAAGGTTTGTGATTTATTGCACTCCATGTCTTACCCGAGTAATATTTTATAAAAATTGTTCAATTACTCACTGCCATATTTTTTATAGGTTTACTCGAGGGACCACCCGAGTAACAGACATGATTACTTGAGTAGCCACTCGAGTAAGGCAGTCCAGAAATTATGTTTTTAATTGAATGTTTATTAAATTGTTTTCTATATGATTAACTCTTCATAACATTAGTATCCTAAGTACATTTATAGAGAAACAATGAAGAGATCATGCAAGAAAAGTAAAGTCAAATAAAGTGTTCGAGATCTCACCTACCGCTACCTACCGCAACGGATAGTTTTCAAATTCATAGAATAGTCAACCGTTGCTACATGACTCTAACGGACATGTTTGAATTGCTTCCAACGGACATGTTTGAATTGCTTCCAACAGACATTACAAATTATCTATATATATGGAGCATTCAAAGTGAAGAAACCAAGAGACATAAGAACTGAGAATACACTGATCAACACACTCTTAGAGCTTTGTTTTCTTATACTCATTCATTATACTTCAGTGATTATATATTTGCTCTGTGAAAGATTTTTTTCATTACAAACTCAATATTTGTTATTGAGATAACTTAAGGTTGTGGAACCTTGAGTTAGGGATTTGATTACAACGTGTAAGGGGGAGCGAGTGTCCAGGTGAAGGAACTTGTTGTGTACTGAGGTGCCAAGAACCCACTGAATCTTGGAGAATATAGTGAAACTCTTAGAAACGCTCTGAGGACTGGACGTAGGTCAAAGTGGTTGTGGCCGAACCAATATAACTCTTGGTGTACATTTCGATGATATTTCTATTTCCTCTCAACTATTTTAAATATTCAATTAATTTACTTATACGCAACGAAATTTATGGTATCACCCAATTCACCCCCCTCTTGGGTGAAACGCTTGCACTGACATTGTTAAGCCAATCTCTTGACTTTTTCACTTTTTATTTTTCTTGGTTCCCTCTTTTTAATGAATCGTAGAAGTCAGAATTAGGTACAATAAACATTAAAAAGGTGTACTTTTTCAAAGCTTAGGATGGCAAACATACACACAATTACACATAATGAGTGATGGAGATGGAAGGAGGCAAAAATGCAAAATTAGGGTGGTTGTTGGCGGAGTCAAGGCTAAGAAAGATATTAGCAATAATGGTTATTGTAGTAAATGAATGGTCTTTTCATAGCATAAATGAATGGTTTCTGTTTGATTGTAGTTAAGCATAAAAGGAACATAGTGGAAGTTAAAATTCTTCTAGTGTTGATGGAGAATCTCCGTTGCTATTGTTGATGGAGGGTGCCCTGCCATTACTGCTAGTGTCTAAGATGGGGGGATTGGGAAAGGAAGGGGGAGAGTGAAGGTGTAACCCTCTGCCTTATAAAAAATAATTGTGATTCAAAAATGCGTAATTAGAATGGATTAGAGACCAGCAGATAATCAAAATTCATTTCCAATCCCTTCCTTATGGTAGGGTTTTCACAAATTCTTTCAAAATTTTTGCCTTACCCTGGTCTTAGATTCAATATTCCGAATATAATTACCTAAGCGGTTAAATCACAATTATATATATCAGAGTGTATAACAAAAATCCTGGGAACCCCCGAGTTTCATATATATATATACACACACACACACACTAAGGGTTTATACATTCCCATTTAGGGGATTACACAACCATATCCAAAATAATATTTTCATCTCATCAATGTACAGTAAACCCAAACCAAAATCCGATAACCAACGACCCAAATTATATTCCTACGGAAGTCTTAGCCGCCATTGGTCATCTCCTTCCCTTTGAAGCCACTTGCCCTATCTCAAGGTTAGACAAAGAAAAGAATGATATTCAAAAGAATCCCAGTAGTAACAAATCACTTATTCCACACATAAATACATAGCATACAAGTAAATCATCAAACAACACAGCAATACACAAAACATAGCATATCAGCTGTCACATATACTTTTTGCCCACTGGCATACACATAACACATTGCCTCACTGGTTTTCACATAGCCTCTCTGACTTTCACATTACCTCTCTGGCATTCACATAGCCTCTCTGGCTTGTAGCATTCACAATTATCACAAAACAATGATAACACATAAATACAGTTCTTTTACACATAGTATAAGGGAAAGTGCCACTACCTTGTTCTTTCCTAACGTGCTCAGGCATAGGTTGATCACGAATAGGGAAAATATCAAGCCCTATAAACCAAAATCAAGAATGGCGGATTAATTTTCTATTTCAATTTCTTAATTTAACAACACTTAAAGTTGGTTATCATTTGGACTCTTTGAATGGTTATTGGAAGCCTAGACCCATGCCCAAAGGGTTGGGAAAAGCTTGCCCAAAGACCATCTTTCAAAAGTTTAAAATGCCAAATTTGAATAGTTGGCCGCGACCAGCCCCCTCTTAGGCCGAGGCCAACAGATGGTTAGAAACATTTGGGCTGCGGCTAGAATCAAGTCAGAAACTTTTGGGTCGTGGCTAACCTCCTTGGCCTACGACCAAAAGCATGTCAAAAATTATTGGACCGCGGCCAGCCCTTCTTAGGTTGCGGCCATCAGATGGTCAGAAGGTTTTGGGTCACGGCCAGTACTTTCGGCGGCGGCCAACTTATGACCTGACTCCTGGCTGATTTTCAAGTGTCCATATCTTTGTGCACAAAACTCATAATGACACAAACTTTATATGCATGGAAAGCTTGCAATGTGAACTACAATCCTGGAAAATGTTACAACATTTATATACCATTTGATATGTCAAAATACCATACAAAGTTGGTCTCCTACACAACATTTTACACTTAGCCAAAATTCTAGAATTTCAGTTTTCACATTCCAATGGTTCCAAATTTCCATCAAACACCATCTCTATACAAATTTGCATAAGGAAGCCATTGAAAACACCAAAACCACTTGATTCACATTACATTGACATGTTTCCCAATGGTCACAACATGTCACACAAGAACACAATTCAAAATTCAACATTGCAATCCTTTCCATTCCAAAATTCCAAACCACTTACAATGGCACAAGGACACAACTTGACTCCATTTACAACACAATATACTAACTGTAATATCCCAATTTTTGATTAAGGGAAAAACATGATTATCATGGATAATTATGAAATTAAATTGAATTATTATGTGTTCTATGGCTATTTTGATTAATATGTCATAATTATTGAGAAATTGGAAGAATTGAATTATTGGTCATGAGTTGGTAATTAATGGAGAAATTAATTACTAACTAAGAGAAAATGAGATGTGTGATTAAAATGGCTAATGGAGATATTAGATAAGTTAATTGGTGACTTATTTGGTGAGAGCCAATAGCAAGTTGACATGTGGCAAAGTGTGTATGGTGAGTGTTGTGGAGAAAAGTCAAAAGGGGGATAAAATATTATTTTCTCTTTCTTCCTCTTTCTCCATTTCGCTGCAGAATGGGGGAGGGAGAATTATCATCATTTCTCATCTCCTCTCACACTCAAACTCTCCTTCTCTCTCTAGTTCACCATTGTTGAAGGCAAGGGAAAGAAGAAAGCTTGATCTTTGGGTAAGTAAATGCCTTCCTTTGCTCAAACTCCCTTCATTAAAGTTGATCCTTGAGTTAAGAGCAACATTTCTATGGTTGTAGTTTGTCCATTGGTTGTGGTTTGTGGCCACTCGAAATTTTGGAAAGTGGTGAATCAAGAACTGCTTTTGAGAAAGTTGATAAGGTGAGTGAGACCTATCTATCTATCTATGTTTTATGCCAAATGGATTAACTTGGAATTTCTGGAATTTTGGGACCCATTTTCAAAAATGAGGGCCATTGGGAGTTTGGTATGTGTTTGATATGGAATTTGTATGTTTGGAATGCATTTTGGATAGATAGAAAGTGATTGGGTTTGAAATTGTTAAGTTGGAGATTTTGAGAGTTTGGTGTTTAATGTTACCCACAACTAAAGCATGATAATGAAATAGGATTTTTGTGATTTTGACACTTCCATTGGATTCCTTGAGTGATTTTGTGTGGGAATGAGCTTGGTTATTGATTTTGGGTTCATTAAAATCACTTGGGGAAAAGTTGGAAAGTTGTCTAGTTGAGCTCTGTTTTGCGCTGTAAGTTTGAATGAGCGTTTTGAATGACCAAATGATATTGGAAAATTATGAAACTTTCCAGTCTTAATGTTCACATCCCAAGATTCAAAATGGACATATATTTTATGTTATTTCGTTTAGTATTCGGTGAGATATGGTTGTCCAAATTTTGGGATTGAAACAGAACTCTGTTTTGGAGTAGTGTGTAGGTTTTGGTGATTCTGTATTTTTGTAGTGATTTCAAGTGATGGGATATATTTTTCCTTGAAATAGGACTCATATACCTTTCATTTGGCTTTAGAATCACTCCGTTTTGATTTTTCTAGGATTAGTTATAAATTTTCGAAGTTCAGCCAAGAGTCAGGAAATTTCTTGGCCGCGGCCCAAACCTTTCTGGCCTGATTCGGGCTGCGGCCCATGAGTGGCTGGCCGCAGCCCATGGCCTTCTGACCATATTTGGGCCGCAGCCCAAGGAAGGGCTGGCCGTGGCCCACCCCTGTGTTCCAGCACTTTGTGTTTTCGAAAAGTGACCTTCAACCTTTTGTTTCCCAACCTTTAGGGCTTTCATTAGAGACATTTGTGGCCTCTTAAGAGTCCTAAATGATAACCAACTTAGTGTATTATGGGATTAAGTAATTGGAGAAGAGATTGATCAATTGTCCCTAATTTGGTATAGGATTTGATATCTGCCGAACGCGTGAGCCCATTGTGTCAAAGATTGTCAGGAAAGATACAGGTAGCGACTCCTCTCTTATACTTTGTGTAAATGTATTGTATGTTTGCTTGTCATTCATTGTGTGGATGCTACTGCTACTGCTTTGAGATACCTTGTGGAATTTAGTGATACATGGTGCTTTGAGATGCTTTGTGGTGCTTTGTGCTTCGTGTTGCTGCTACATAGTGTTCACCGCGAAAGCGGGCGTTGTGCATAGTGAATACAGCGAAAGCTGGCATAGTGTTCACCACGAAAGTGGGCGTAGTGCATTGTGATTACAGTCGTGAGTGCTGTCGTATGTGGCGCGAGCCAAAGATCATTGTGAAGCTGCTGAACATGATGAACATACATGATTTATGTTTATATATTGTATGAGTGACTTGTTGCTACTGGGATTCTTTAGAATCTCACTCTTTCCATATGACTAACCTTTTCAGACAGGGCGAGTGGCTCGAAAGGGAAGCGACCAACCAGGAGTGGTTAGGGTTTAGGGACATTTTATATTTGGATGTTGGTTATCCTTGTTTTGGTTTTGGGATTACCAAGTGTATATGAGATGTAAATGAATATTTTGGATATGTAATCCCCATTTTGGGAACTCACAACCCATGTTATATATGTAGATGAACCCGGGGTTTGCCAGGATTTTAGTTTCCGCACTCTGATATTTCTTATGTAATTTGATTTCCCAAGTAGTTATATCCGCATGTGAATGTGAGACCCGGAATTAATACATTTTGAATTGATTTTGAAATACCTCATCCCGAGTTGAGGGATTATAAATTGTTGATTTGATTTTATTAGTCTCTATTTCACTTAAACTTTGAAATCCGGATGTAATTACCGTGAGGGGGTTACGCTAACCATCTCATGCATTTTGAAATTACACCAAAATCAGGGCAACAATCACAAATCTTAAAACTTAACCAATGACTACACTAGTTAGGTCAAAATGTGCCAAATTCTTACCTCTTCCTCTTCCCAAAGTGAATCCCTTGATTCTTCTACTTTCCAAATTTCTTCAACCTCTCAAACACCACTTTTCAAAAATCTGAAACCATAGCCATGAAGCCCTCAACACCATGATCAATATTAAAGAAGGTGAGTAGAGCATTCAAGAACACTTTCTCACCTATAACTTGAGTTATTCCTTTCTCTTTCTTGCTTGCTCTTGGACGATAATAGAGGTGAGACAAGAGATAAGATGTTGATGAGAGTGGTCTGAATTTTGGGGCATAAAGGCCCTTAGGCCATCTTGAGGAAGAGAAGAGAGAGGGAAGGAGTTGACACGTTGACTTGATCCCATGGTCCATGCAATGACACTTGGCAACATCTTGTTCCTCCTTTGTTTCTCCTTCCATAATTACACATAGGCACATGCACACACAATTCCACCCTATGGATCACTTGCTAAGTGAATTCTAACCATTGATCTTTAAGTTACTTATGAGTTTTCTCTTCAGTAACTGACCAATTGGTCGGTAACTTTCCTTTTTACCCATTTTGCCCCTGATTTTGGCAATTCCACTAAAACTACCACCAAATGCATTTTATGATTCATATTACTCAACCATGCTCCCTCCCCTACATTAGGGTTCATTAAAAGCTTTATCACACAATTAAGCTTAAATGCAGGGTTCGAGCACCAATCAAAACACATCCGAATCAAAATTCACATCATATTCTTCAAAAGTATTTAATTAACAATAATTACATCACTTTTGAAGTCATTAGCCCTTAATCCCATTTTTGGGTCATTACATAAGGGACATGGGAGAGGGTTGGAGATAAAAAGATAATAGGGGTAGTAATGGAAATCACCAACTACAATGCACTTTATTTTTATAAATCAGCAAATTAATGGAAATGATTAGGATGACATGTGGATTAAAATTATTTGAGTTGGAGCATTTTCATTGGTTAGAGTTTAGATTAGTTGGCACTCTAAGAGTAAGCAAGCATTTCGCTGGCAGAACAAAATAATCAATAAAGATTAAGCAACACATATAAGACTCGTTCGCGGAACACACACTTACAACTTACTCCTATGAGTAAGGTTGTCAAACATAAATTCAATTGTGAAATTGAATTGTAAATTTGTAAGAGTTTACTTTTATCAATAAGTAGCTATTAAAAGTATATAATTAAATAATTAAAATATGAAAATGACAATAATTTGATTTAAATATATTTCAATTTCAAATAATTTAAATTAATCTATCAATACTCATAAATCATCACATGTAACAAAGAAATATCTATAAAGTTCATGCATGAAGTTATTTAATATGATCAATACAAATAGTTAGTACAAGTGTAAGAGCAAGTTAATACGATTTTATAATATAGAAATGTAAAAACGGTAAACTCAGTGTGTGAACTTGAGAGTTTACCCGAGTTTGTAGCTAGCACGAATTTAAGAGTGAGTTGATGCATTTTGTAAGTTAGAAATGTAAATTAGGAGTGTCAGCTTACGAGTTTAAAAGCAATACTTGTAAGTATATTACTATCTCTGGTCTTTAATATAAGATCCACTTTATAGTTCAATTTCTTAAATAAAATGGATTTTATATTAGTCAGGGGAGGTTGTACTTTCTTTCTAGTTGTGAATGTAAGAGTTAGTAAAATGATTTGTCATGGTCCTAAATATAAGATCTTAATTCATTTTGTATCTAACTTTCTAATTTTTCTCCAAACTCTATTTTTTATTACCTGAACCCCAAACTCTGATGATTGCATATATTTAGGGGCTGTCCATCAAATAAATAGTTTTCCATGCAAAAAGTTAGAATGTGTTTTTTATGAAAACCAACACATATCTCTTACAAATAACTAATTTAACTAATATTTTTTAATCTCTACAAATTAATTATACATTCAACACTAACATTTAGGACAAAATGTGGTAGTTATTTTTTTCCCCAGTAGGATTACTATTGTTGTTGTATTTTTGTTTTAATGACATTCGTGAGTGTAATAAATAATTGGTTTTCTGATTAATGAAATTGAATGTTTTTGTAAAAATAAAAGGCACATTTTTCATCTCATTATATTATTTGTGGGTGTGATAATTATGGCAAGAGGCTGAAGTTCGCAGTTACCAACTATTAATTTATTTATACTTCTAAAACATGTTCCAACATTTTACTAAAATTACAAAATAATCCCTAAATTATTTTCATTTTAGTTTCTACGTTTTTACATTATACATTTTTTGATTATATAAAAAGTCAATTTCCATCTATTATATCGTAAACAAACAAATTATAAATTACTACCTCCACCAATTAATGGATTGACACTCCTTAAAAAAAAAAGGTTGATGCAATTTCGTAAACAATCATCAGATCAAAATGAACTATAAAAATACAACCATCTCAATTGGTACAAAATATATATCACTATATATTGAGTCATATATTTCCTCACACACATATATTAATTGTTAACGAGATTATGCTATAATTAAGGGATATTATTAGATAATATTTATGCTATTATTATTGTAAATATTTAGCTGATTTAGTATATTTGATTGGATTTATGAGATAGGATAGTCATGATCTTATAAATATATATGCCCACCTTTGCTGTGTAGAAACGCGAACGAAATAGAATTTTCTCTTGTATATTGTTTCATGGAATCAGAGCTGTGATCCTTCAAACCGTAAAAGCCACAAATCGAAACCCCATATCTTGAATACTTGAACGAAGCCTCGAGACCCTTTCAATGGCAGATGAAGCAATGAAACCTAGCGCCACACCAATCATCATCCAGCAAGATAACTCTACTTTCCCTGTGACTCTTGTATTGGATGAGATGAATTACCTATTATGATCGCAACTCATGGAGATGCGGATCTCTGCCCGTAATATGTATGGGTACCTCGCCGGAGAATCAAAAAAGCCTGCATCTATGGACCCATCATATGCTTCCTGGCTCACCAACAATAATAAGGAACAGAGCTAGCTTATTGATGCTATGCAACCAAGTCTGATGCAACAGTTCATCCAACTTCCTATGGCAAAGAAGATCTGGGATGCACTAGCCAGAACTTTCTATGACGGCACGGACGAAACTATAATCTTTGAACTGAATCAACGATCCTTCTACGCCAAACATAATGGTAGGCCTCTCTCCGTCTATTATAATGAACTTGTAGAAATATTTCAGGAGTTCGATCATTGAACGAAGACCCAAGCCAACATGGCCGATGGTGTCGTTTAATTGCACTCAGCAATGGCCAAACTCTGTGTTCATATCTTCTTCAGCAGACTCAACATTGAATTTGATTAGGTTCATTATCAAATTCTTCGAAGAGAGCAGAAACTGAATCTGGAAAGTATGCTCATGTTCTTTGTGAATATCAGCAGAAGCAAGCGATGAACGGTTCCAAGGTTCCCACTGAAAGTTCCAACATTTTAATGAAACAAAGCACTACTACACCAAAACCTTACACAAAATAGAATGACCTGACTTTCACTTTTTTGCGAGGAAACAAGACACTCTAAATAATGATGTTATGAGGTCATCGGTTATCCAAAGTGGTGGGTCTTCTCAAAGAAACTGAGTAGGAAAACTAGTGGTAAGGCTACTAATACTATCGTAGATGAACACCCTTGTTTGAATGTTCCTGTACCTAAACCTGAAATTGCAAAGTGTAAGACCCTGTCTTACATATCTTTTAATATTGCGATATTAACCAGAGTAGCAATACGCAGCTCAGTGAGCACACAAGAATAACATAAATATACTGATATTATTGAAACAATATTGCTTGATTATAATACAGGAGTTTCCCACAAGGGTTCGTACATAATAATTATAGACCTTTCAACAAAAAAAAGGCCTTCAGACAACCAATGACTCCTCTTGTGCTCAATCGAAACTTTTGTTGCCGGTAATTACAATTCTGCCCGCTGAGCCACTGTCTGCTGAAAACTTTTTACATTTATGGAAAGGGTGAGATTCAGGTAAATCACAGTAACAAACAATACCAATATGCATGAAAAATAAGTGCTTAATGCATGACATGCTTGCCTTACATAAACTCATGCGAACACAATGACATATCTGCGTGTTCAATGTTTCAAACAATATACTCATGGCCATGGCATAAATAGAAATAGAGCTTCAATCATTCATATATGTTTTACATAATCAAGTAAAGCAATTACATGCATCAATACACGAGCAAAAATACCAAATATATGCAGGAGAGGTAAGCTCACTACCTAGATTGCCCTTCCCTTGACTGACTGTCTGTCCAATACTGTTTCCGGCTCGGGCTATGGTATATCCTAAAATTCCAAATTTAGGATAAATGAGTCATTACTCATTCGTAAATGACTATAAATTCAATTTGTTGGTTATCTTAACTCAAAATCACATTTTGACTGTTATGCCCTTGGGAACCCAATCTAAGCCCCTTATACCCTATATTTTTGCAAAAATTATGACGCGGACTTATCCTTTACAATTTTGCCCAAAGAATCCATTTTTCACCTTAGTTTTATCAATTTCCTGCCCAAATCACGAATTTACCCCTAGCAGCCCCTATGTGAGGGTTTTAGGGGTAATATTGTCATTTCACAACCTAAAGCCTTCACACTTCATATTATACATGATCCCTATACAATTTTTCATTCTAAGCACAGTGAAAATAACTGCTAGATAAAATTCCATAAAAATTGGGAAAATTCGAATTTCTTGATTTCAATCAACCAAACATCTTCTTTTCACTTGTAATCCCATGTTCAATCACTTAGTCACCTATTGATCATGATTAATCCAAATTTGGGCAGCATAACCCCTTAGAGTTTGAGCTATCCAAATTTCAAAACCAACCAAAACAACCATAAATCCAACCACAACAACAATATACAACCTTGTATCAATAAGATAACAAGGTTTTGAGTAATTACCTCTTGATTTCCCTTTCTCTCTCTAAAAATCATGGCTGCCTCTTTCTCTAACTTCTTGATTATGCCCATACATTTTTATGATTTTCGCACCTTGTTGGAAATCTGGCAGAATTTTAATCAAACTTTGAAAATTCATATCTAATTGTACAAATGTTCAATTGGTATTGTTCCAAAGCTTATATAACCCTTATTAAGTCTGTTTTCAAGAAAAAAAAATAGCCTTTAGCCAACTGGAAGCTCACAATTCCCAGAATTATTGTTTTTGGACTCTGCCACTGAAAATCGTCAGTTTTACTGGGCTAACTTCAAAAATTCATAACTTTTTGTGTACAGCTTCAAACGACGTATATGACCTATCAAATTAAAGCTTGAAAAGTTTACTTTCATATTGAAAAATATCATAGGCATTAGACATAATTTTCCTATTTAACAATGTCACACAACAAGACTGCTACACATAGAAACTCATTGATGGCAAATTCAAATGTTTACAATTTGTGTTTCAAACATACTCATATTAGATGTGACCACTAATTGCCTTGTTTTGTCATTCCACATGCTCTTTACTTCACTTTTTTATTCCCTTTAATATAAGGAATTTCGGTGACCAAAATTTGGATGTTACATTTCTCCCCCTGTTCAATAAATTTCGTCCTTAAAGTTTGAACATCGTATAGAATCATCTATACCTTAGGGAATCCCATCTTGATATGCAAATTGTTCTTGTTGACCATATTGTGTACACTATTCAACATAGCATAGAGTATTAGTCAAGTCTTACTGCTCAGGGACATTGCCCCATGCAAACATGCACATTTGGTCTTACTGCCTCTGTTCTCTGTTTGACACAACTTTGAATGCTTAACAATCTACTAGCCTGTGGATAAACTAGTCCAACAAGTTTTATGACCTTAGGACATATTATCCACTAGTTACTCTAAGCCTCATTGCCTTATCAAGACGCTACCCAGTGTATTTAACCTTATAGCTTGTATCATTCTATTCTCATGACATTGAATATTCTGGTCTTATTGCCTTATACAATCATATACACTAGAACTTACTGCCAACAGGCCTGTCTATAAACATGACTGTCTATAACTGTGTTCACTATATGTAACCGTGTCTTCCTGTTTGGTGTTCAGGATCAAATAACCGTTCAACCCTTACTATCCATACTATATATTGTCTGATCCAACTATGTGTTTTGCTCAGGATCGAATGACTATTTGCCCCTGTTCTAATCATACTGTGTGCACTGGCCACTGCGTGCACTATTCACTGTGTGCGCCATCCACTGTATACACTGTATCACGAGTAGGTGATTCATTCTATGAGGCTATAGTTGTCGAGAAGTATTCGCTACCATTATTCCCTACTACACTAGGGCTCATCCCAATTCCAATTCACATGTGTTACCACAAACCACAAGGGTTGTGTGACTGTTAACCATATAGGCCATTACATTGTACACCACGTAGAGTGTGATATTGTACATCACACCGATTATATCATTGTATACCACACAAGGTGTAATACTGTACATCACACATACTAAAATACAAACCATTAAGGCCATATTGTGTTTTGGGATTATTAAAACTAGTGCGAATATCAGCTTCCCCTGTAAGTCTCAAAAATTGCACCTAGATTCACCATACTTCCGCTGCCCACTTGATGCTTCATACTGTTAAATACAATATAGGTGAGGCTGCACTGTCTACCCACCCTTGTCTTACTATCTCAGTTCTATCCCACTTGACCTTTGAAATAACACACAATCATTCATAGAAAATGTGATAAATAAATATGTCATATACCATATAAGTAATAGAATTATAACACCTTAAATCTGACTGTTTGTCGGCATTCGGGTACAACCCAGTTGGTGCCCCTACTAGCATGGCTTATACATTATTAAGGATCATATGACTATATGACCCCTACTTCTTGCCCTCATTAGCTGCATGCATTATTCAGGATCATATAACTATATGACCCCTACTTGTGCCCTCATGGGCTGCATGTATTATTCAAGATCATATAACTGTATGACCCCTACTTGTGCCCTGTTCTGGCATAAACCACTATCTGCCCAAAAATGTTTCACTGTCCTGATACAGACAACTGCCTGTCTGAAAATGTTGTTTCCCTATCCTAATTGGTTCTACGCCCTAACCAGGCTATATGTCTACAACTCATGTCACAAAACATGGCATATAAAGCATATAGATAATCACATAGTGTATGAAAGAGAGAGTCGCTACATTAGCCTTTCATGAATAATAAATGGATTTCTAATCTTCCCCTGGTCTGTGTTTTGCTGCACCTCTACAGCTTATTACTGTGATCCTAGTTTGACACAGCAGAATTAGGTCTCTGGTATCCTAAAGGAAAAGTGAATACTAATTGCATTCTCAGACTCTGATCATGGAGGATACAAGACTGACAGAAAGAGTACCAGTGGACAAAGCTAGTTTCTTAAAGGTTCACTCATGTTATGGTTTAGCAAGAAACAAAACACAATGTCTCTGTCGTTAACAGAAGCTGAGTATGTCGCGGCATCAAGTTGTTGTGCACAAGTGTTATGGCTGAAGCAACAATTATAAGATCTTGATATTTATTTGAAGGAAATACCTATATACTGTGACAACACTAGCACAATAAGCTTGGCAAAGAATCCAGTTCAACACTCCAGAACCAAGCATATTGATGTTAGACATCATTTCATCAGAGATCATGTCCAAAAGAAAGATGTCAAAGTGATATTCATTCCAACTCATCTTCAACTAGCTGATATTTTTACAAAACCTCTTGCAAAAGATCAATTCTTATATATTAGAAGAGAATTGGGAATGGTAAATCCCAATGAATTGTAAGTTATTTAGTGTTTATAAAATGTTAGATGATGTTTTGATGATTACTAACTTAAGCATCGGAGTTTCTAACAATATGTTTTACAGGCTCTTGATATTCTATTTTAGGGTATGAAAAGCAGAGGTTAACAGAGTATTATATCACTCAAGGGACAACTTCAAGTAACCTATATTATCCAAGTGATAACTGGAAGTGATGATAAACATTACTCGAGTAACCACTCGAGTGATAACCTTGAAAATGAGGTAGAGAAGCATTAATTTAAAAAGAAGTGACAAAACGATTAAATGTAAACAATTAGTAGCTCAAAAGACTGATCACTCGAGTAGCTACTCGAGTGATGCCACAAAGTCACTCGAGCAAGCCCTCAAGTGATCTTGACAGCAGATTACAAATCAACCTTATTTTCAACTCAATTATGCCTTAAAGTACCATCAAATTATCAAGGGAATATACATGAATAATTACAATATTATTCATGCCAAGTACATGTTTAAATTCGCTTCATTTTTAAATTTTTGGTATGATGACTCGAGTAGCTTCTCGAGTGATGCCTTAAGATCACTTGAGTAGGCCCTCGAATGATGTCAAGCACTAGGGCTTTATCTATAGCAACTCCATCATTTGTCTCAAAATCTCCTCAAGTGATTCTCCTAGTGCTCTCTTAAAAAATTTTCACAAGCACTTTTTCATCGCACTTTCGTCAAAACCCAGTGATTTTTACCTCTAAAAACCTCTCAAATCTCTCAAAATCTTTAGCCCTAGACCTTCGACTTCCGAGAGATAATTTCCAGAAAATTTTGATTCTCTCAATCACAATGGTCAGAACTAAATCTCCTAATCCTAATACTTCTTCTAAGTCTTCTGAACCATATCAATCGTCTAATTCACCTCCATATCCTCCAGCCAAAAGACAAAAGCTCACTCCTAGATCAAAAGCAAAAACCAAGCCGCAAGCCAACCCTAAGGTCAAGGGGGTCATGATCAAGGAACCTATTGACACAGGAACTCAATCTAAGAAGGCAATTGCTCCTGGTAGAGGCAAAGAGTCTAAGGCACCATCTCTACCTCCTTCTGATTCGTCTGACACTTCTTCCTTCTTTGAAAAACTATCCAAAAAGGCCAAGTTTGACAGAAAACTTGCTCAAGCTATGGCAAGTATACTAGATGAGGCTCACAAGTCTAGAAGAGGGAAGCAAGGCCAATCTTCAAAGAAACCAGAAGAAGAAGAAATCACATTTCCTCCAAAAGGATATAATGTGAAAAAGCTTGAGGAATCACATAAATTCAAATATCACTTTTCAAGAAGAAAACTATGCAAGATGCACTTCATTAACCTCAGTGTTCTATAGGAGGTATTGAAATTCAACCCCAATCCTTATCTTGAGTCCTATATGCCTTGGCTTTCAATTAAACTTCTACTTTGCACCAAGATAGTGAGGCATTTCTATTGCAACTTAGAGCCTGTCAATGATCCCTTTCATGATGCTTTAGAAAAAGAAATGGTTTCTTCTAAGGTTAGAGGCCAAGAAATCTTAATCTCACTGTCTAAAATAAACACCTCGTTAGGGATAAAGGACCCCCTGAAGATATTTATCCTACCTTTGACTCGAGCCAGTTGTTTTCCATTCTAAGGCCTGGTGAGATAGTAGGACCTCTCAGTTTTAACTCGAGTGATATGTGTGATCTTCATCGAGTACTATAGTATATCTATTCTAGAGCCATAGTAAATAAATCAAACAACTTCACTCATTTCATAAAGAGGGATTTCAAAAAATTTGCCTCATTTCTTCTCAAAGAGAAAAAGGACTTGGGAGAATATATTTTTGGTGAAATTAAAAGATACAGATTTGAAGGTAAAATGACCACTCCAATGCCTTATCCTCAACTTATATCCTTGTTTCTCAAAAAGAACAAGATTTGGTACTTGGAGAAGAATGAACCAATTGAGAGGCTAACTCCAGTAGGATGAAATTAGATTGGGAAATTGCACATTGATTTTCCCCTAAAGACTCCTCTTGAATCTGGTCCCAAGAAGAAAAAGACTGAGGATGAATCCAGTAGGTTGGATGATACTCAATCGTCTGCCCCTGCTTCTATTTCTGCTCCATCATTCCTTGGTTTAGCATTACAGACATTTATGGAGAATATTCTTAGGGGTTTCATATCGACATTGCAAATACAATGCTGAGTTAATAACCAATATGAATGTGAAGATGGGAGAGCTTATGGAGAAAATAGATAAGAGGCATGAGGAGATTTTGGTAGAACAGCAGACTCAGGGTGAGCTTCTGAGATCACTTCATGCCATACTTGATGCTATGGCACCTAGTTCATCCACTCCTGGTCCATCTATGCCTGCATTAGTTTCTGGGCTTGTACTATCTGAGCCAATACCTACTTATGTGCCTTCTTTTATTCTTGAGTTAGTATCACCTTATGAGCCTAGACCTTCTAAGCCTGGACCTTCTTCTATCCCTCTTCCTACTTTGCCTATCACCATCCCCAGAAACCTCCTATTCTCCTTACCCAGACACATTCGAGACCATTCACATCACTATTGATGATTCAGTTCCTCCAGTCCAGCCAGTTCAGCCTAAGCCAGTGCCCACACCTGCTACTTCAACTGCAGGCACTGAGGAAGTAATTATTTCTTCCAAAGAGCATCAGTCACCTGTTGGAACAAAGGAAGTAAAGGTTACATTTGCACAAAATCCTTTACAGATACCTCCATTGAATCTTCCTGAACCTGAATCATCATCTTCCAATTCAAGTGATTCACATGGCTCTAGATTTATGCCTCTTCCTGTCAATCCCATTTCTGCAGTCCAACCATCTAGCCCTACTCCTTCTCTTGATTGATCCTACTCTTGTGATAAAGACAAAAAGTGGGAGAAGAACTTGGATGATTTGTGAAAAATGATGTGATATGGTTTTGTAAAAGAATGTATGTGGATATGGGTATATAGGGTTTAAGGGAGCTTTATTAGCTTTTGTTTGAAGTTTGATTATGTTGATATCATGAACTCATCTTGCAATTTCAATTGAAGTTATATTACATTATGGACTAATGAATTTTTGATTTGTATGCAAGTTGAACAAATTAGAACATATTTAGAAAATTATGAGCTTTTGATTTTAACATCATTAAAATTAGATTCAAAAAGATTTCAAATACTAAATTTCTCAAAATCATTAGATTTGGATTCAAAATGATCTTCCCAAAGTCATTTCAGAAGAGTTTTCAAGCTTAAATTAAACAAGATTTCATATGAAAAGTTATCAAGAAGCATATGATTGAAAACTCAATTTCAAAAACTTTGTTTAAAATTACCAAGTTTTGTCATCATAAAAAAGGGGGAGAATGTTAGATCCCATATGTTTTGATGATAACAAATATTGGATGAATAGTACAAAAAGTTTTGATAATAAATAAAAAGGTTTGAACAAAAGAACTAAGATATCTATGGCAGAAGAAAAACCATTACTCGAGTGACCACTCAAGTAATGAAAGACAGAGAACATGAGAAAACAACACTGTGAGATTGTTGAAGGTATTACTTGAGTAAGCCCTTGGGTAATGGTGTTCATTACTCGAGGGATCACTTGAGTAATGTGTGAGAAATTGGTCCGGAAGCTCTCTGTCAAAAATTGCATGGAATCGAAGGGATCACTAGAGTAATCTGCAAAGTTATTTGAAATATAACTCGAGGGATCACTCGAGTAATCAGAGCAGCAATGATGCAATAACTCTCAGCCAAGAAATAAATGACATTACTCGAAGGGATCACTCCAGTAATCTGCAAAGTTATTTAAAACATTACTCAAGGGATCACTTAACTAATCAGAGCAGCAATGATGAAGTTACTCTCGGCCAAGATTTGGATGCCTTTACTCGAGGGATTACTGGAGTAATGAGAGGAGAATAGCAAGCATTACTCGAGGGATCACTCGAGTAATCAGAGATCAAAAGAAACACTTACTCAAGTGATCACTCGAGTAAGCAAGTATGCAAAGTTTTATAAAATGAATGACTTACTCTCTGGCATATTTTTAATGAGGTTACTCTAGGGACTACTCAAGTAATGGATAATAATCACTCCAATAGCCACTCCAGTAATCAGGTCACAGTCATTGACTTAACTCTCTGCCAAGTTTTTTTAAAGGCCCACTCTAGTAGCCACTTGAGTAATGCAGTGCAAGAAGCATAATTTTAATCCATTGATCAATGATTTGTTATCTATAAGACAAATCTTTCATTGTATTAGTTTCCTAAGTATATTTGCAGAGAAACAATGAAGAGATCATGCATTAAGAAGAAAGTCAAATATATTGTCCACATTGTCCTAAATGCTCACCTATCGCAAACGGCTAGTTTTCAAATTTTTAGAACAGTCAAACGAAGCTGCGTGACTCTAACGGACATGTTTGAAATGCTTCCAACGGACATCACAATTCATCTATATATATGGAGCATTCAACGAAGAACAGAACACAACAACTGAGAACACAAACTCACATCGATCAATATATCTTTGTGCTCTGTTTTCTTATATTCATTATATGTATTCAGTGATTATACATTTGCTCTGTGAGAGAGTTTTTTTATTACAAACTCAATATTTGTTATTGAGACAACTTAAGGTTGTGGAACCTTGAGTTGGGGATTGGTTTACAACGTGTAAGGGGGAGTGAGTGTCCAGTGAAGGAACTTGCTATGTACTAAGGTGCCAAGAACCCACTGAATCTTGGAAGATATAGTGAAACTCTCAGAGAAGCTCTGAGAACTGGGCGTAGGTCAAAGTGGTTGTGGCTGAATCAGTATAACTCCCGGTGTACACTTCGGTGATATTTCTTCTAGTTCTTAACTGCTTTAAATTTACAGTTAATTTTCATATACGCAACGAATTTTCTAATATCACCTAATTCACCCCCCCCCCCTCTTGGTTGAAATGCTTGCACTAACAAGATTCATATAAATATCACTCGTTCCAATGACTAACCTACAACCAGGACAAGCAAATCGAAGGAGAAGCAAGTAACCAAGGGCGGCTAGTGCTCACGACAAGGAGATTAAAGCCTTATATTGGTTATCAATCTTTGGATAAATGTATATGGTGTAAATGTAAGTTCTATGTAGTAATGGCGGGTGTATCCACCATAGATTTGTGAATTGTATGTAATCCCCGGTATAGGAACTAAGACGAGTGATGACGCTATTTAGACCTTATTAGATATTGAATATAACCCAAGGGTTCATCGGGAAATTTTGTTAAGTACTCTGATATTAATGAATGGAATAGAACAGAACAGGCCAAATAGATTCGAAAAGTGGAAGTGAGACCATATTAAACAGGTTTTGAAAAGTTTTTGAAAACCTACTTTATCACAGGACCGAATCCTGTCTTGAAGTCAGGACTTCTAATGAGTTTTAAATTATCCATTGATCTCCAGTTTATTTTATGACACGTTTTCGAACTATATTCAATGCTTTTAAGTAGGGGGTTACACCATAGATGTGAATTCGAACGTGTTGTTGTATTGCCTTATATTTTCATAGAAATTTCTTGCATCCCAACTTTTCTTGTCAAGGAATACCCTCTTGAAGCAAAGGTAGAGGTGTTTTCGTGCTTGGCAATGCAAGCTTCCCATGCAGGCAGCACATATTAAACGAATTGAGGACTCTCATTTTGTTGTCCTCTATAGGTCTTTCATTATACCAAAATGTAGCATGACAGTATTTGCAAGTATATATAGGATCTCCCTCATCTAGACAATTTGCTAAATATGAAATCAAATATAGTAAGATTGCTAACAAATGGTTCTCAACTTTAGGTTTAATGCATACATTTGTTTTACACAATCTTACCTTCAGTAGGTCCTATTCTAGATTGAGCTACATTCATAGACATGTTTGTACCACTAATTGGGTCTACCATTTCACCTGACACTTCATCTGCATGCAGGTAAATTAAATTCAGGCACACTACTACAAACAAACTGAAGTTTTCAAGCTGTTTATATTTCAATCTGAGAAGTTACCTAAATCTTCATCAGAACTTGAGGATAGATCTGATTGCATATCTTCCTCATTAAGATCCAAATTAATTTGTATGTCTTTATAATGTTTCCCATCGATTGTCAGAAAATTCAACACAAAGACAAATGTCCATTATCTATACTTTATCATACTATACTATTAAAAAAGCATGGCTAACCAATTCCTTATTAAGTGTACCTGTGTTAAATGGTGCATTGGCATTCCTCAAGTCAGTTGGGTGAATCTCAACATTATTGAAGTCTGGACGGAACAACTGGCTACAATTATTGACCACATGCTTTTATCCTAGGCATATAGGAAAAATGACAGGAAGATAGCTTGAAGCACAAAGATGTTATGCATATTTATATTAAACAATGAATTTGTCATATTTCTCAAAACAAACCATGAAAGCTGCTTGCATTGTTAATTTGTCGGCTATAGTTAGAATTTTTGCTTCCATTGCTGGATAGTTTCTTCAAAGGGCTTCTATCTGACTCAATATTACTCCTTATTCCTTTCAGTCTAGCATTTTTGGCACTGGAAACATGATCAACAGGTCCTTGTACTAACTTCTATGCTTTGCTGAATCCCAATGATTTAAATAGGGATATTCTGTAAGTATGGAAAAAATTAGTGTAATCTAAGCTATAGAATAATTAACAACCACATAAAGCCGAAGTCATTCAATGTAATAGCAAAAACGAACTTGTGCTAACATTTCTTGTTATTTCACTTGATACATTTGATTGGCGATGGGTATAATCTGTCAGTGAATTTAGTTCTCTTTGCTGATTACATGCCAGATTTCTCTTTTTCTGGTTTTTGACTGTTAACAGATTAACCGATGTAGATAATTTGCAGAGAGATTTAGATGGCTTTGAAAAATATGGAGTTCTTGTTTTCTTTTGTTGAGCCCGAAGCATTAGTAACCTAAGTACTTCTTGACTTCCCTACTGCTATTTCTTGAAGGGTATTACTCATTGGGCCCTTTAGTCTAGTACTTTTGTGCGTGAAAACCTGATCTAAAGGTTCTTCAAAGAAATTTGACTGAGCATTTAAACTCCCCTCATTCGACATGCTATAACTTGATTTTGATCCACAAAGCAAGACTATATGTCATCCATTAATTGAGAATATTAAACACATAGGCAAAGTATTAGATAGAACCTGTTGAAGAACCACTTGCAAAGCGCTTTTCCAAGTTTGATGCAACATTCTTTATGTCTTGCAAGATTCCTCCTCTTCTTCTATCATGTTTTTGGGAAAGTCTGTTACTTTGAGAGGATATAACTACAGATGGTTGAGTGTTGATGACAGAACCGTTTCTCTGCTCTTGGACACAAGATGAACATGCTTCATTCTCGTCAACTGGTTTAGGTGTTAAATCATTCATGATGCTTCACTTGCTTCAGAATGTAAATAATTGTTTAATCTAAATTTTACATGGAGATAATGTACGACAGTGAGATACAGTAAGAGAAATCTACATATAATAACATGAACTCATAACAAAAAAGATGAACAGGTTATGACTTAAGATGAAATATGAACTCCTAACATGCATATAATAATATGCAGGTTGTTCTGTATCTTCATATAATAATATGAACTCCTAACAAAAAAGATGAACTTCTTACCAAGACTAATCATTATCTAGATATTTTGCTAAGGAAGATCTTCATTGTAACCTAATGAGGAGCAAAACGATTTTTCTGTTGCATTGAGGAGGGAGAGTTACTAGGAGTGTGTAAACAATTTTCTCACCATTGCCTAAGCAACCTGCTAACCTGAATAGGATTTATGCAGAATGATAATGACAAGTCAATGAGCATCTTGTGTACGCCTGTGGAATGAAGTTACTTTTCATTTTACAAAGCTAGCTTTATTAGCAGTTGACCCAGGTAAGTAATATGAGTGTGCACAGTATAAGTGCCTGGTGGTAAATATGCATGGTCTAATATTTGTCATATTGTTCCTTGGTTTACTTGGGCAAAATGAATTCTCTTTTTATGAATCCATTGATGAGGGATAATTAATTAGAGTGTCTAAAAATTTTTCATACCATTGCTTAAGCAAGATGCTGACGTCAATGCTGGCTTTATAAGCAATTGACCAAGGTAAGTAATATCAGTGTGTACAGTACAAGTACATGGTACTAAATGGGCTTGGTCTAATATTTTCCAATTGGTACCTTGGTGTGCTTAGGCAAAATGATTTTTCTGTTTATGAATCCATTGATCCATTGATAAGGGAGAGTTACTAAGAGTGTCTAAACAATTTTCTTACAATTTCCCCAAGCAAGATGTTGACCTGAATAAGATTTTCTCATAATGATAAACTCAATGCTGGCTTTATCAGAAGTTGACCAAGGTAAGTACTATGCGTGAGCAGAGTATAAGTGGCAGGTTCTAAATGTGCTTGGCCTAATATTTTGCTATTCCTACACATCCGCATAATCCCATGTTATTTGCTATGATTTAGATGCAAATATTTTCACCAAAATATTAAATACCATCCCTCATGCCCACATTTCGCCTGCACTATAAGAATCAAGAGTAATAAATCAATATCAGAGCAACAGAATCTATGGAAATATGCACTTACCAAAATCAAACTGATGGGAATTGCATGTCTTGATTTGTGTCTGATTCAGATTTCAATAAGTTAAATACTGCTTTGCCCTCTCATATTAAAAATGGTTACTGATTGGAATAACTGTTGGAATTATGTGTCTTGATCTACCTTTTTTTATCCAAATGATTTATGAGTATAGATTAACTCATATTAAAAGTGGTTAAGTGTTTTCAATGGCCTTTACAATGTTGCAGTTGTTTGTCTTATAGTTGAAAGAGGCAAGCTTCACCCAAGAGGGGGGTGAATTGGGTGATGTTATAAATTTTTCGCTTGAAGAGGTGATATGAAAAATATAGTAGACAGAGTGGAGATGAGAAGATTTGGACACAGAGAGTTATACTGGTTCAGCCTAACAACCAGGCCTACGTCCAGTCCTCAGAGATCAAGACCTACTGAGATTTTCACTATACTTCCAAGATTCAATGGGCTCTCAGAACGCCACAAAACATTAGTTGTCCTTGAAAGAACTACGAGCAGAAATATTCTCTCACTAAGAAATTTCTCTCCCCCTTACGACAAGTCTTACGTGCAGAAAAACAACCTATGACCTTTCTCACTTGCTTATGTATACAAGGCTTATGAGCAGCAACGTTCTCTCCTGCTTACACCATTGTAAGTCTTACGAGCAGCAACGTTCTCTTCTGCTTGTATCTTATAAGACTTATGAATGGAAGGTTCAACAAGGAATTCTCTCAACTGCTTCTCTCGTAAGGAAAACTACCCTCTCAAGGTCCCAATACCTTGAGATCACATAAACATATAATTTGAATTGTATGAAGACTCTCTTACAGAGCAAATGAATAAATACTGAAGATCAATGTTTATACAGAGAAAAATGATGAATAGTAGAGACTCGTGTATAAGCTTATGAATTCTTGTGCTTCGTTGTTCTTGACGTTCTCTGAATCTCTGTATTTATAGATGTTCAGTTTTTGCCCGTTTGAGTTATCATCATTTGAGGAGTGGGACTTAGCACCTGTAGAAAGACACGCGCATGTTTGAATATTTTGAATGCGGTAGGTACAAGCGTGTCTGTAATCATGTTGTCTGCCGTTTGTTTGACTTTCTTTGTGTAGTTTATTTCAAACGTTCATCCTCCTATATCACACTTATAAAACAGTCAAAATAATGTTAGACAATGATAATAAGTAATGATGATATGAATAATTAACAATAAACCATATTCGGATTGAACGTTGTGAGACTTGGTATTTTGGTGATCTGGCAGAGCATCACTCGAGCATGAAAGGCTCACTTCGAGTGATCTCCTTATTTTCCTTCATATGCGCCAGTTCACGGGTTGTGCTCGCATAGGATTTCAGAGAGTCGGAATTCTCACTCGCGAGTGATCTGGGGTCTCACTCGAGCACAACTCCTCCTACTCGAGTGATGTTGCATTTTCCACTGGGAGTGTCTTCTCGGGTCATCACTTGCATATCATTTTAACAAGAGTGAGATTTTGTACTCGCGGGTGATATGGTCCCTCACTCGAGCACACACACTACTGCTCGAGTGAGACGCATATTCTCCAGGGATATGCTCTCAATACCAACACTCGCATCAGGATTTCAGAGGGATGAAATTATCACTCGCAGGTGATGTGGGCCTTCACTCGAGCACACAGACTCCTGCTCGAGTGAGAAGAATATTCCCAAGCAATATACCTTTTAACCAAGCACTCGCATCAGATTTGGAGAGGGATAGAATTTTCACTCGCAAGTGTTGATGTATCACTCGAGCATATAAGGTTGTGCTCGAGCACACTTGCACTTCTCTGAAGATCATGACTCTCGGCCAAACACTCGCAGTACCTTGCTCGAGCACAGAATGCTCATGCTCGAGCATTGGCGTCTCTGCTCGAGTGAATCAAGGAAGCATGAAAATATTTGCTCTCGGCCAAGCACTCGCGAACCTTCACTCGCATGTGCTCGAGTGAGAATGACTTCTCTGCTCGAGTGAATCAGAGAATATCACAGTGGCATGCCTCTCGGGTAAACACTTTCTGGCTTTCACTCGCACCTGCTCGAGCACAGAAGGGATCTATGCTCGAGTGCAAAACCTCTGCTCGAGCACTCCAGTTCATTTTCTCAGCAGATACCAGAAAACGCTGTTATATGCATTTGGTAACTATGTAAACTTTTCTTACACATATTAAAACATGATTTGTACACAATTGACTTTTTGTTGTCATCAAAACTTGGGATCTAACAATAGTGTTCTTAATGGCTACAATAGTTGAAAAGATAATTAGATTGCAAAGCAGTGTTGGAAGTGCTGAAATTGAAATTGACATGAACACTGGAAGTAAAGGTTCTACAACAACAGACAAGCATCACCTAACACAAACATTAAAAGTAACACAATAGCAGGCTATGAAACAACTAAAACAGACACGACAGAAGATGAAAGCTTTAACATATGAAGCAGGCTGGTTGTGATTCATTAGAAAATGAATCCACTACCAGCATGATAATGGTTGTCTCAACACTCTTCAAGGTAGTAGTAGGTTGATCCTCTAAGCACAACTGCTATTTCTCCTACTTCTCTTGCTTGACAACTTTTAGGAGTCTTTCACCAGCAGCTATGCTTGTTGATGGCTGAATTACTGAGCTAGATTCACTTGCCACAACATTTCTCTTCAAGATAGTCTTCCTTTTTCCTTTTGTAGAGGCAGCAGAAACATCCTTTGCAAGCTGTGCTAGATTTATCTCAGCCAAATCTAAACTCACTGTATTTGTTGCTTAAGACATAGGGGTCTGATTGTAAGCCATGTCACTTTCTTTCTCTGAACTCACATGAATAAGAGGCTAAATATTGAAATTTTATCTTAGTATACATTAGATTATATTATACAACAAAAATAAAGTTACAGATTGACATGTCAAACATATATATGCAAACCTGACTGACTTTATCAGCTGTGTTCTCAGCTTGAGCATCATCCTGCAAGTGAACATAGGAAAATGAATCAGATGATTTAATCTTTATTACTGTAATATTAAAATCATTATTCAATCTGAGCAATTCTTGGCTTGCAATAACAGGTAACTAACTCGTTAACTGCACCAATGAATTCATTTTCCAGGTCCTCACATTTAGTAAACTGAACTACACTTATACTGGAACCTGTGTAGTTGAAGTCAAAATCATTGAGCTTCAACTTAAGCATGAAGGTTTTCCCAACAACTGGGTCATACTCATTAGGGAAATCATATTCATCATCCGGAAACATGAAGGGAATGCAGCTTTAGAAAATATAAATAATGACCTCAGTTACACATGTATAATTTAGGAGAAAATGCATATTATATCCTTGAGGCTTCTTTAAGTATCGTTTTCAGCTCAGCTGCAGTATTTCCTAGCAATTCAACACCAAGCTTGTCCTAGAAAATCTCAGATGCAACTCCAGGCCTATCAGCAATGGTGTAGTGTACTTCAATCCTGCATAACAGACCAAATATCACCATCAGCAATGGTGTAGTGTACTTCAATCCTGCATAACAGACCAAGCTTGTCCTAGAAAATCTCAGATGCAACTCCAGGCCTATCAGCAATGGTGTAGTGTACTTCAATCCTGCATAACAGACCAAATATCACCATGTCAACCATCTACCCAGCTACAAATTTTAATAAATTTAAATCAGCAATTATACTTGGGCTTCACAGATTCTGGCTTCTTTTTGCAGCCTGAACATATTGTTGACTTAGCCTCATCCCTGAGTTTTAATAAACACTTCCCACATCCATCATAGACCCATCCATGTCGGATTTCCAATTTTTGTAATGAACAAACCACCACAAAAGGTTGACCCTATTAGCATTAATGAAAACATAAATTTAGACTTAGTCATATGTAATAAACTCAAACTCAAATAAGGAAAACATGAGTTGTGATTCTATACAATCTTTTGATCAGCAATCTGAGAGATCAAAATCTTGTACTTGTTCCTTAAGATGCTGGAATTAGATTGCTGGCTGGAGTGGTATGGCATGAGTTGATTGATGCTAGGTGTTGCAAGTAAATCATTGTCCTTGGCACTAACAAAAAGAAATAGGACAATTAAAGTGGCAAAAAACAAAATGATTAGGTACTGCGTAAGTGCCTAGATGGTCACATGGAACATACTTAAATATGATAACTTTCAATCATATCCTCACTTCTTTACTTGCAAGATTGAAGAAAACTCTTGTAGCACTAAATGAACTACACACTTGTGGCCTCCCTGGAAAATAGAAAGATCAAACCTTCAGTTAACTATTACCATTAGTGCAAGTGTTTCAAAATTTAAGAACACACTTCATTAGCTTCTTCAGAAAAAGCTATCCTGACCAGATTTAAGACAACAACAACTGGTGTTTCCATATTCTCCAGTTGTGACATATAAGCATTGGTAGAATACTCATATAATAAGACACATTCAAGGTCATTGTTCCTACATTGAAAACAATTAAAGTAAATACTTAATTAGTTATTAGTTAAGTAGTAGTGACATTAAGCATGTTCCAGGTACATTTGATAGCAAATCTCAAATAAAGAGTCTCATACTCAGTATCAGTAAGGAGCATTCTCATCTTGTTCTTTGTTTCATTGTCCCTACGAAATTCTTCCAGTGGTCAACAGATTTCACAAATGCAACAACATCTACATCAAACATGATTGGTGAGAAAATGTAAATCAGTAATTAATTTCATATCATTATGGTATAATGAGTTTGGATCAGAAATACCAATCAAATGATCTGCAAAGTTCCTTTCTTGACTCTTCAATATTTCTACTATTAGAGTGAAGTTGTAATCATGCAGAGGTATGTTGGCATCTTCTTGCTTCACAAATGTTTGGCCTGTGAAATTAATCTTGAATTGGTGCTTGGTGGCTTTGTATTGAACGGAATTTTGGGAGACCACAAAGTTGGCAACAAAATAAGTTTTCCCTTCATATATGCTTCTACAAAATCTATCATGTAGGCCTTTGGGGATCACATTGACGTAAATTGTGTTCCCCTTATTGACAAAAATTGCACCAAATTCTGAACACTCTAACAACAATGCTCCATCTTTCAGTGCCATCATGTAATTCTTTAAGTAATGAATGCCGGGCTATTGGTGATAGCAAGGATTGATTGAGCTGTGAAGAATGTAAGATGAGATGAAGAAGCTATGTTGATGGACTTGTGAACAATTAAGCCTCAATCTGAATTGATAGGGATCATTGAAAAGAAAAGCTACAGGTCTGGCACCATGTTTCATACTATCCTTTGAATTTTTGAAGTTCTGTTGTTCTTCCCGCCAGGTGAAATTGGAACCGAATAGGTCACCACCAAGTTTCTTTGGAGACAAAATACATTGAGAGAGTTGATCACCTACATTTCAATTTCAATTTGAATTTTGAATTTTATTAGCTCTGTCTTGCCTAATCACAGAAAGCAGATATGGTGTATCATGTAACTTAATAACACTGCATCATTGCAGTATTGCAGCCTTACTGATAGTAAAAAGACACAGGTTACAACAATTGGTGCAATCTTATTCACACGCAAGCACAACCCTTTTACAGTTGATAGCTGAAATGTAGAAATTTACCATATAAGAGATTAAGGTATGATGACATTAAAGGGCACAGAGAAAGCATGTTCTTTATGGCAGCCTGAAAACAAATCAAAGATATGAATACAATTTTCATTAATGAATTTGTCTCGTCTGAATAAAAAGTTTCACAAGTAAGGGACTGTCACTATGTTAGAGTCTCTTTAAAATAGGTTCCACACCAAAATTAGCTTGGTCCAAGTAAGAAACTGTATGGCTGTTGGCCTCATGCCAGTGAATACAATTTTCATTAATGAATTTCTCGTCTAAATAAAAAGTTCACAAGTAAAGGAATGTCGCTAAGCTATAATCTCTTTAAAATAGGTTCCACACCAAAATTAGCTCCATCCAAGCAAGAAACCGCATGGCTATTGACCTCATACCAGTTTACTGGTTATATGAATATAGGCCTATGGATTATCTTTTATCAGAGGTACTCTTTCAACCTAGGCAGTGATACTACTAAATAAGTTTTAAAGATTCACATTTGCCAATGTATGGCATTAAAGATATCTTCAGTTTTGACTTTCTTAATAGCCTCTTTGTTGCGTTACTTGTTTTTTGCAGAGAGTTGCTTTGCCTTCTATTACTCTTGAGGAAAAGAACATGGAGAAAGCTGGCTCATCACCGTCAAGAACCAGTCAAACCAAAGCTATAATGCTATGGCTAGGCACAGATACAACATATGATGGAAGACAAAGGTTCTGCTTCTGTGGTCGTCTTGCACCTCAATGGACATCATGGACTTATACTAATCAAGGGAGAAGATTATATGGCTGCCCTGATCTATTGTGCAGGGAGGTTGTGGTTTTTGCATGGCATGATAATGATGTCGATGATAGGTGGAAGGTTGTAATTAATGAGCTTATTGATCATATGTATTCTAAGAAGATACGGTGAATCAGTGGAGAGAATCACATGCATATTGAAGGAAAGAAAAAGATTGTGGTGATGAAGAAGCAGCTCCAGATAGTTGTCATTGCCCTTGTTATGTCATAGTTTATCTCTTTTTATGTAATGTATTTTTAAGGGAGGTTTCCAATTAATCACTTAGTTGTAGGATTTTAAGTACTGTCTGGTTGCGTCTTTGTTGTTGAACATCATGTCAGTTAACTTTAATTTAATTTGCAGCAATGTTTCAATTGAATTGAATGTTGAAGAAACTATTGTTCGTCAGTTTAGTTTCTAACCTGAGTCAGAACCCCCTGGCAATCAAGTAATCAAGTAAAACATAATATACCATGTACCATGTACATCAACACTGAACAATCTAATGAGCTTTAATTATTTTGCTTCATTTGCACACGTCAAGTAGTAGTAGTAAATGTCTAGAATGAAATATGGGGGAATTTAAGGTAATGAAGTAACGTATCACAGAATAAGGCAGAACTAATATATACCAAGTATGAGCATTTATTCACAATCAAACTGCATGCAACTAATGTAAATATCAACAAACCTCTATAAATCTAATATCTAAGCAAGATATTATTAACATATGGGAATTAGGAACTAATTGATCTGTAGCCTATCTTGTTACAGGGACTGTATTCCAGCTTGAAACAAACTAATACCAAATTGGGACGGTTGTGCACCTGGTCAACAGAAGGAGGGTTTTGGCAGTTAGCATCCTCTTAAGTCTAAATGATATATATATTAATTACTTCCCTCGAGATTATGAATGCCGACCAATTCTTGCTACTATTGAATATAATCCATATGCACAACTAGACACTTCCAAAAGCAAACTAATTCAATTGCCAAAACTAATTTCAAACCTACACGGAGCTCCAGGCCTTATGTAATTATAATGACTGCATAATTTAGTTTTAACATGTCTAAGGTATCTGAAAAAGAGACTTTAATAAGGCAGGAATATTTGAAAACCCATGAAAGGGCCTTTATAACGACAGGACATAATGATTTGAGTAGATGTAATGGAGATTCCTGGAATTTTTTAATTATTTAAGGACTTGATGTTGTTACTGATATAAAAGAGCCAAATAAGTACATCAATAAGCAATAAATGCTATATGTGGGCATGTGGCTCTTTCATGTATGCCTCTTTTTAACTTTACAGATAGGCATCAAATCATCAAATGGGGAAAAAGGAAGTCAGAAAGCATACCAACCTTAAAGAATGAAAGCGACCCCTCATTATTTAATTTTTCTTATCTGCAGAAACAGTCGCATGGTCAACATAAATGGAATCATATTATTGTTGAAGGTATAATGCAAAAGAGGACAGAAAAAATTCAATGTTTAGAAGGTAGAAGATTAATGATCCCATACATGCCACTCTTGAAAAAATAAGAACTTTGGTGACTGACCAATTATTATAACCTGTTTGATAGCTTTTTCTAATCTGGACTGGCATAATTCCAACTTCATCTAGAGTTCACAACCCCACAACTGCATAATTCCAACTTCATCTAGAGTTCACAACCTCACAACTTCAAAAGCTAACTAAATCATTTGTAAAAGCTAAAGTTCATACTTGAAATAAGACCAATGCATTAGCATCAGACCTCAAAGAATCAGCATTGATTCAGTCTTGCAATCATCCCCTTATCTATTATGAGGACATCAGAAATCAGTTTTAACATGTTTAAGGTATCTGGTCCTGCTAAGGTTGTAAAAGCGAGTTTCATGAGGCAGGGAAATATGGAAAACACAAATAGCATTTCAAAAACGCTAAAAAAAAGGTTACTAGTAGGTGATACACCAAATCCTAGACTTTTTACATTCTTTTAGAACCTAAACTTTTATCTGATGCCAAGAGGCATGTATGTGTATTATTAAATGTTTTGTGTGCTTCTTTCATGTATGCCTCTTTTAAACATTTCAGATAAAGCTTCTCAGTATCAGATAAAGCTTTAAAGCTGAAAGGGAACTTAATGAAGGACATTAACCAAATAGCATTAACCAAAGGATAAGAGCACAAACTAAGCAATACACATCAAAATATGCATGTTTTGTCTTCTGGGCGACATGGGGTAACTCAAAACCTCACGAATAATAGGTATTATATAACCACCTTCAGCAAACAACATGAAGTGACATTGCAAGATTATCTTCTAAGAAACCATCCATTATGAGTGCATTTAGTACCTTCTCTCAAAATGAACTCTACACAAAACTACGTCATTGGAGGGAAATTGGAGTAACCTCGCTAAGAATATCATGTGGTCCTCTCATCATTTTTGCAAGCTATGACTTCAACAATGAGTTATGGAGAGTTCATGGTATAAGAAGAGGTAAAATCATGCTTGGAACAATTCACTTTTATTCACCAAGGTAGGCACTATTCCGTTGTATTTATGGAATGATGAGGACACCAGGATTAGAGTGCCATGAATGGCAGCATGCAAATCCTCATAGCTTCAGACACCATATTGAGTACCTCAACATCATCAACCAATACGTACCATACATGAGGGTCAAAATGCAACATGGATCAATGAAGCCATTTTCATCCAGAACCTCTTGAGCCATAACTACATGAAAGTAACTCCTATCAGAGGAAACAATGGAGGAAATTACCAAGGAATCACATTTGGTACATGTCCTACAGATAAGGGAACTAAATCAGAAGGGCCATTGTATTTGCCCTCATCATTTGCACTCAGACAACAACTGGGATTCATGAGTGTTCATGAAGATGGTCCCTGCTAAACAATAGTTAGCTTTGTTCAGGTTTTTAGTGAATTTTAAGCATGAGTTGTTTGTTATAGGATGTTGAGTTCTTCTATTTTTTCCATTTTGGTAATCCATCCCTTAAGTTTGATACGGTTTTTAGTTAGGAGAGTGTCGTTTTGCTGGATGTAATGTTCTTTTGGATTTTATTAGAGTGGTAAGATGTCCTTTAAGTTTGATTAAATTTTTAGTTAGGAGTGTGTTGTTTTAGTGCAAGGTTTGTCATGTCTGCAATATGAGTTCATGTTTATTCGTCCTTCCTGTTATCTATGAGTTATGTTTTGGATCGTTTTATAATTGAAGGATTCTAAAACCAAAGTTCTCATTCATGTAATCTAAGTACAGATATATATATACAAATAAATACATTTGAAAAATAGTGTGAAACCATAGATCGTTTTCTAACTTCCTGACGGTGGGGGATATGATTATTGACTTGTATAATTATTGACTTCCAACACTCCCCCTCAAGTTGGAGCATATATATTGATCATGCCCAACTTGTTACAAAGATATTGAACCCGTGTTCCATTTAAGGCTTTTGTCAGAAGATCTGCCAGTTGGTCGTCGGATCGTATGTATCCTGTAGATACAATATTTTCTTTGATCTTATCACGAATAAAATGATAGTCAATTTTAATATGTTTTGTTTGTTCATGGAACACAGAGTTCGATGCTATATGCAGTGCTACTTTGTTGTCACACCATAGTTTTGCAGGCAAAGTCGTAGTGATGCCAATTTCTTTCAAAAGTTGAAATACCCACACAATTTCTTGTATTGACTGTGACATGGCTCTGTATTCCACTTCTGCACTTGATTTTGACACAACTCCTTGCTTCTTACTTCTCCAAGATATCAAATTTCCACCAACAAACACACAGTAACCTGTAGTGGATCGTCTTGTGGCCTTAGATCCTGCATGATCCGCATCACAAAAACACTCGACATTAGTGTACCCATAATCTGTATAAAGAATACCAAGACCTGGAGAACCTTTCAAATAATACAAGATATGTTCTAAAGCTTCCCATTGTGCCACTGTTGGTGATGTTATGAATTGGCTGAGCCTACTAACTGAAAAGGTTATATCAAGACGAGTTACTGTTAGATAATTCAGCTTCCCAATGAGTCTTCTATATCTCTCAGGAAATGAAAACGGCTTCAATTTCTCTGGATCAATCTTCTTCTTCAAATCATCAAGAAGCTCATCAAACATACTAGCATCAAGATCTAGGAAGGGATTCGAAATCATGGAAATGTTGCTTGGTGCAGCTCCAAGCTTTCCAGTCTCTTTTAAGAGATCAAGAACATACTTCCTTTGACTCAAAAGAATACCTTTCTTGCTTCTCAAAACTTCAATACCAAGAAAGTACTTTAATGACCCCAAATATTTTGTCTGGAAATGAGAATTCAGGAAGATTTTAAATTCTGAGATTCCAGAAATGTTATTCCCTGTAATCACAGTATCATCAACGTATACTACTAGAAGAATCATGCCTGCATCAGATTGCTGGTAAAACACAGAGTGATCACACTTGCTTTGACTTAATCCAAACTTCTTGACTACATCACAGAATTTATCAAACCAGGCTCGAGGACTTTGCTTTAAACCATACAGTGACTTTCGGAGGTAACACACTTTTCTATTCTCCCCCTGAGCAACAAACCCAGCTGGTTGCTCCATATAAACTTCTTCAAGAAGGTCGCCATTCAAGAAAGCATTCTTAACATCTAATTGATGTAAATCCCAATGATATGTGGCCGCCAAAGAAATAAGAAGACGAACTGAGGTGAGTTTGGCCACAGGAGAAAAAGTCTCAGAATAATCAATACCATAAGTTTGGGCATACCCTTTGGCAACAAGCCGAGCTTTTAACCGTTCCAAAGACCCATCAGCCTTAGTTTTAACAACAAACACCCATTTACATCCAATGGCTTTCTTCCCAGGAGGTAGATCAACAAGAGTCCAGGTACCAGCTTTTTCAAGAGCCATAAGTTCTTCTTCCATTGCTGTACGCCAACCAGGATGAGTCAAGGCTTGGTGAAGAGTAGTAGGGGTGGATATGGAATCAAGGGTGACCACAAGCGAAAAATAAGTAGGAGACAAATTCTGGTAAGACACGAAAGAGGATATAGGATAGGTATAGTTGGCATATCTTTTGGGAGGACAACGAGGACGGGTACCTTTCCGGAGGGCAATAGGTAGGTCATGGGAGTGATCAATAGCAGAATCAGGAACAACTAGATCGATCAGGTACAGTAATGGGAGGATCTGAGGTATCAGGAACAGAAACCAAGGAGTCATGACCAGAATCTGTTGGCGAAGCAGTGACTGGTAACGACAAAACATTGGCGGCATCAACATCATTGATGATATCAGGTTCTGGAACAATAGCTTGTACTGGTGAGAGTGGGACACGATAAACTAGGACATCATCAGACTCAAAAATGACAGATGAAGACTCAAAGAAGGTCGAAGATGTAAAGAAAGGAGAAAACTCATGAAAGATTACATCAGTGGACACAAGGTAACGACAAAGGTCAGGAGAGTAACATCGATAACCTTTCTGAATTCGAGAATAACCAAGGAAGACACATCGTAAGGACTTGGGATCGAGTTTAATGACACTTAGACGAACATCCCGAACAAAACAAACACAACCAAAGATTTTTGGATCAATAGGAAACAGCTTAGTGGTGGGAAACATAATGGAATATGGAATATCCCCACTAAGAACGGCTGAAGGCATGCGATTTATGAGAAAACAGCTGTAGAAACGGCATCGGCCCAAAAACTTTTAGGGACAGAGGAATGAAACATGAGAGCTCGGGCATTTTCTAATAGATGTCGGTTCTTTCTTTCAGCAACACCGTTTTGAGCGGGGGTATCAACACAAGAGGATTGGTGAAGAATACCATGACTTTGCATATACTCAGTGAATGGGGCGGAAAAATATTCTTTTGCATTATCACTTCGTAAGATTTTCACAGGAGTGTTAAACTGGGTTTGAATTTCAGCGCATAAATGACGAAAGTGAGTAAATAATTCAGAACGTTGTTTCATCAAGTAAAGCCCAGTGGTTCGAGAAAAATCATCAACAAAAGTGACAAAATAACGATAACCAGATTGAGACATGATTGAACAAGGACCCCAGACATCAGAATGTACTAACTCAAATGGGGACGCAGCTCGTTTATTGACGCGAGGTGCCAAATGAACACGATGGTGTTTGGCAAATTGACAGGATTCACAATTTAAAGTAGACACAGAAGAGAATTGAGGATATAATTTTCGGAGAGATGATAGTGACATATGACCTAGACGACAATGAATTTCAAAAAGAGATGACCCACCAGAACAAGCAATAGAACGTGGTACCTGATCATCAAGGATGTAATGACCACTAGATGCATAGCCCTTACCAATAACATGTTTCGTCGTGAGATCCTGAATCAAACAATGGTCAAGAAAGAGTGTGATAAAACAATTTAATTGTTGAGTAAATTTGCTGGTAGATAAAAGATTAAAAGCAAGATCAGGAACATGAAGGACAGAGGATAAAGAAACAGACAGGGTAGGTTTGATAGTGCTAGATCTGAGAACACGAGAATAAGAACCATTAGCAATAGTTATACTAGAGGGGTTGACATAAGGTGTATATGAGGAGAACAAATTTTTGTTACTTGTCATATGATCAGTTGCACTGGAATCGATAATCCACTTTGACGAACAAGTGGCAAGGCTAGAAGTGACGTTCCCTGTAGCAAGAGCACCTGAAGATCTAGACTTAAAATCCTCTATTATCAAACAAGGAGATGTACTAAACAGCAAAGGTGAAGTGACAACTAACTCTCAAAGCAAGAATAAAAGAAGCACACAAACATTAACTGCAGCAACAATCTGAAAAATCCCAAACGAGGCTTTAAGATCCTCCAACTACAATAACAACCGTCACACTAGTGACTAAAAGGAAATTTCTCACAACCAGAAATATCCCAAACGATGAACAGAAGCCGCCAGATGAACAGTAACAGTGCTAGATGAATAGTAACCATGAGTGAATAGTACCTCAAAGATTTTTTTTTTAAGAGGGACCCACACAAAAGAAATCACCGAAAGAGTTTATGTACTACCACTTTCTTAGCAAATATCCGAATGGTGATTCCATAAATAGACCCACAACTTGTAATAATACCCGAAAAAAAATAAGTCACAAAATGCCAAGAGCTCACAGCAAAAATGAAACTTCAAGTCAATAAAGATGTCCACTTGTAATGAGAAAAGCAATGAACTTAACCAAAGGATAGAAAAGAGGAATTGAAAACACCTCAGAAAATCACGGAGCCTTCTGCTTGAACAAGAGAGGCAAGTACCCAATAATTTCAAAGTGAGAGTTGGACCAAATGGCAACCGGAGATGGAACAGGGAGGATGATTCGATCAGAACGCCCTTGGAATCGCCGGAAAATCTCACCGGAATATTCCTCACGCGCCGGCGAGTGGGTCTGACAGCGAAGTTGGCAGTGGCGCGTGCTCACTCACGCGATGTCGGAATGGAACGCCGTCTTGGGTTCTGACCGATCTGGTGCCGGAGATGAGGATGGTGTGGTGCGTGTCTCTTAATGAGGTACAGGAAAGGGAGATCTGAACCTTGATTTCGCCGGAAACAATGGCTTTTGTTGCCGGAATACTGACTGAAGATATTCTGTTGTTTTTCTCGAAAAGCTCTGATACCATAAAGAATTCTAAAACCAAAGTTCTCATTCATGTAATCTAAGTACAGATATATATATATATAAATACATTTGAAAAATAGTGTGAAACCATAGATCGTTTTCTAACTTCCTAACGGTGGGGGATATGATTATTCACTTGTATAATTATTGACTTCCAACAATAATCACGCCTTTCTGATTAGTGTTCCTACACAGTTCCATTTTTCAAATTACCATTACCAGTTCACAAAGATCTAAATAACCTCACTAATGCCCTTATGGTGAGTCAAGTGTTTCAAGTGAATTTCAGTATAGTAGCATAAAACGAAGATGTGTGTATGTATAAGAACAAAATGAAAACTTGAACGAAATTCAAACATTACAAACTGCTCTAATTCATGGCATCGCATGAATTAAAGCATGGAGATTAATAGGGTCCATACAGTTCGAAAATAAAGACGGAAATACAAATGAACGTCGACTACATGGGATACAAAACAGGCACAACCTAATCTTCATCCTATGATCTAAACAAAGTCTGGCTCAAAGAAGACTCTGGTAGGCCCACCTAAATTTCAGCTAGAAAAAAATTCAACTTAACCCATGCTACTCAAAGTAATGAGCTTCATTATAAAGGACCATGACTCAAAATAATGTCACCATAACTACCAGCCTCAGTGCCATAAGCATACTGCACCACCACGTTGTTCCTTGGCTTGATGCTACGTCATTTGATGTAAGCCATTGTCACCATAGCACACTCTCCAAACAAAACGCATTTGAGCTCATTCTCACCCCTGTAAACGGTCAAGGACATCTACATTAGTTTAATGGTTATATACTTGAATGGTCAAGGTAATTTAACCTGGGAGATGTTAAAAGCATTACCATCTATAGCTGGACTCATCTACATTAGTTTAATGGTTAATCACCTCCTCTTGTGAACAGTGATTTGTGTCTGTAGCCACATGTGAGCTGGCTAAGAGCAATCGGCTTGGTGGAGAGGTACTATAGGATATATTGATTAATTACTAATTTCTTGTACAAATAAGTTCTAGCTGTCCAATGAAGGACTATATATAATATAATACTATATAATTATATACTGATTAATGATTAATTATTAATGTTTAAGTATTGCTAATTAATTACGTTTTTTGATATGATGCTAATTAATTACTTCCTCTGGTACTTATTATAAGGCACCAACTAATAAGTGTATTTGATCCTTTTTATAAGGCTCTTGCTTGTTTTCAAAGAGTATTAAATATTTTTTTTCATGTATGTCCATAATTAATAAGAGTAGTGTGTGAGAGTAATAATTAATATGATATTAGAGTTTAGTGCAATTAGTAGGGCTAATGTTGGAAATTACTTAAACTTTAGGACAAATTTAATGATTTTAGCTGTTTTATTGATTTGTGAGAATCTGATACATTATAATAAGGACAACAGGAAGTACTTTTGAGAAGGCATAAGTCATAAAGTCAACTTTAAACTTTGCTAGCAACTTTGATGGTTTTTTTTTTTTTTTTTTGCCAGCAAATTTAATATATCTTTGGAAGGAAAAAAAAACTAGTATTAAAGTTGCTGGCAAAAAAAAAACTATTAAAGTTATTATATTCTGGTTCAACTGTAATCCAAATGAAATTTCTTCTGCAATTGGATTTATAATTAGAATATATATATTATGTATCCAATTAACATTATATATAATACATCAATAAAAATTTATACTTATGTCTTAATTTGATGTCTATTCACAAGACCAGACCACAATTTTAATTTTAATTAATTGAATAACTTGAATTTGTAAAATTATTTATCATTTTTTAAGAAAATGACAGAATTGACTGAAGAAGCGGAAAAAAGAGCCACATAATAATAGAATTTTCATGAGTCTGACTTTTATGACTTACATCATTATATATTATATTGACATAACTATAATTTTAGTTGTTTAATTTTATCTGAGGTTTTAGTTTAATCCTTTATCGTTTAAAAGGTCATTTTAGTCATTTATCCCTAAGGATCATTAATAAAAAATGCTTATAATAAATTTTTAACGTTGATAGAAAACTACCAAATGCTATCATATAAAATATTAAAATAATAATGACTGTTACACAAAGGTTATCATTTGTGGACAATAATGTTAGGGTTAGAAAACTAAAAAGATTATTTTTAAAGTTCAGGGAATAAACTGAAGCCTTATAGAAAAAAGTTAGATAACCAAATATATACTTTTGCCTTTTTATAATATATAGATTCTTTTTTTTTAAATTTGATCAAGGTATCCCTTTCATGTTTTTTCTTTTGATTCTGTTATATAAAAAATCAAGGTATATATATCCCTTTCAAAGTTTACAAATCATTGATTACTAGCTTAGCTTATAACATACCGACGGCTCTCTCTTGGAATACGTGCCAACTAGTGTTACTCTCATGGATGATCCTAGTGTCCAAAAAACGCCGCTAGATAGAGCACTGGAGACCAGTGCCATTGCCGGAAGGGTAAAGAAGTTGAAGAAGGAGATGCAAGAAGACTCCATAATGTCAGATAGAATGCTGGAAGTGGACGAATGGGAAGAGGAATCAGAGAAGATGAACAAAGACAATTTGCCAAGGGACTCTGGTCAGACTCTTTCATACAAAGAATCATTGTTAGGCTTTAAAGGAATAGAATATAATAGGGTAGGTTATGGTAGTTCAAGTATGGAGGAAGACCCGTTGCTATCTTATCTCTTTGATCAGTCCTGGGAAATTCTTGAGCCGCCAGAGGAACTGAGGAAACTTATGGATGTATACCTAGCAATGCCTATGTCACATGAGGAATATAATAGATGGGTGAGACCCTAGAACAACGTGCTTATTATCACAATCTTGGGTGCCAAAATCAATTTTTATCGGTTGAAAGAACATTTGAGCAAGATTTGGCAGATTAGTAGCTTTGAACTAATTGATTTACCTAATAATTACTACATGGTGAAAGTGAAGGACCTGGAGAACTAGGGACATCACTACAAAAAAAAAAATTCTATTTGAAGGTCCCTGGACAATAGAACGCCATACAATTCTTGTACAGAGATGGTCATCATATTTCGATCCTTTCTACAATTCATTAGGCCAAGTGGCAACCTAGGTAAGAATCCCAAATGTTCCTTTATTGTGCTATAATAAGGAATGCATGTAGATGTTAGGAGATATGATTGGGAAAACTCTCAAGGTCGATATAAACACGATTGAGAATATAGATGAAAAGGAAGCCAAGATTCACAGGGGTAGGTATGCCAGAATTTGTGTGGAACTTGATTTACAGAAAAAATTAGTTCCCAAAATCATTTTAGCATCAGCATTGTTTGACAAAGCGTATAAGGGCTTGGGACTTATTTGCTTTACCTGTGGTCGATACGGCCACCGAAAAGAACAGTGTCCATGAAGGGTGGCGGAAGAGGGATTGGTCTCAGCAAGGAGTTAGAACAGAGCAACAACGATGGCCCCAAAAATGTCACTAGAAAGTGCTTTACCGGCCAAGGAAGTCAGTTCAGACCATGGATGTTCATCCAGAAGCCACCCAAAGCACGATTTTCAAGAAGAAGCGAGGGAAAGAACAGATCTGGTGATAGAAGTTAGTTTGGGTACAAAGAAGGTATGGCCAAAGGTAGGATTTCTTACTCTCGATTTACAGTGCCAGAGGTACAGACCTAGAGGAGGGGATGTCTCAGAGTTGGATTTGAATTTTACAGAAAGAAAAGGGCAAGATGTGGTCAGTAGCACGGTCATGATGGCAGAGGCAAGGAGGCAGGAAGGTCAGAGAAAGATGACGGATGTAAGAGGGGTGGGCACGCTAAGTCAAAGAAGGGAGCAGCTTTAGGAGTGAAAAGATGGATTGAGACTAAAGAAAAAGAAAATGGTAAATCCACTAGGAAAAGTGAGATGGGAAAAGCCCAACAGGGTGCCTCGGGTCTATTAAAAGAGATTAAAGTGGGAAGTCATGAGGAGGGGAAGCAAAGAAATGACCCAAAGGACCCATAATGTGATAAAAGGAAATATAGAGTCAAGTGGGCCAATAGTGATAGAGCAAAGAATGGAGATAGAGGAGGGAAAGAAAGCCTAACAAGGAGGAAAAGGAAACATGCCTCCTCTGATACCTATTTGGGAGGCCGAGAACCAGGGACCCCAGTGTGCAGCTGAGCAAACAAGAATGGCAATGGTTCAGTACAGCGTGCAAGCAACATCCCAAGTGGAATAACACTGGAATCACGATGCCGCCAAGATCCCAACAGGAGGCAAATATTATGCATAAAGAAAAACCACTAGATAAGTAAAAAAATTATCTCTTCCCTCGCCATTATATCAGTTATATATGATAGTATTTTCTTGGAATTGCCGTAGAGCGAGTGGCTTAGCGTTCCCATGGGTTTTCAAAGATGTGGTTAAAAAATACGGAATAAACATGATGGGTTTAGTAGAACCTCATATTTGCGGAAACAGAGCTAAAAAAGTAGTGAGGAAATTGGGATTTTCTGACTGGCTAAGAGTAGAAGCTACAGGATATATAGGGGCATTTGGGTGTTATGGAACAATTGGGAAGTTATGATTGAATATGTTACTTCTAATACTCAAATGTTACATTGCAAAATTTTGGAAAAAAATAGTCCAGAGCCTGTACTTGTGACTTTTGTTTATGGAGACACTAGTATAGCTAAGAGACACGACTTGTGGGTGGCACTATGTGCTATTAATCAGTCTATAAACACCTCCTAGCTTGTTTTAGGGGATTTTAATGCTATATTGAACCCAAAACATAAGGAAAGGGAATGCCACCCATAAATAGTTCAATGCAAGAGTTTCAAGGCTGTATTAATAGTTGTAATTTAATTGAAGTGCCAGTGGTAGGGGATCAGTTTACCTAGGAAAAAACAGGGGTCAAGGAAAGGTTAGACTAGGTGTTTTGTAATTTTGATTGGGAAATCAAAAACCCGTAAAGCCTTTCACCGCCTCCAGTTTAAATCTGATCACCAAGTAGTAGTTGCAGCAGATAGTAACTCACGAACAGCTAATAAAAGGGGTAGAAGGTTCCAATAGCAAGTAGCTTGGTGTATGGAAGATGGTTTTCTTGAAATTGTAAATTCAGCCTAGAATGAGAGAGATTGGGTCCAAGGACAAAACAAGATTTAAAAAAGAGGTGACAGAATGGAACAACACAGTGGTGGGAAACGTGGTAAAAAAGAAGAACAAGATCATACAACGGCTAGAAGGAATAGATTAGGCCAAGTGAATTAATGGCTCTCAAAATGGGCTTTATAGGATTGAAAAAAAAACTTTGGGAGGAATATCACAAAATTGCATTACAAGAAGAGCTTATATGGTTTCAGAAATCAAGATGCAAGTGGATAAATGGGGATGACAAAAATATGAGATTTTTCCATGCTAATGTAATAAATAGAAGGAAATGAAGTAAAGTTGCGGCTTTACCAGATGAGAATGGTAATTGGGTCACCAAGGAAGATCAGCTGAGGAATATGCCAAAAATATCTCAATAACTTTCTCTCCCTAGCCGGCACACTTTCTAACAGTGGAACCACAACAGTTAGACTTCTTACGGAGAGATGTCTCCCCAATTGAGATAAAAAATACAGCTTTTGAGATGGGAGCTTTTAAAGCCACAGGACCGGATGGCCTTCATCCTTACTTCTTTCACACCCAATGGGATTTGGTTGGACCGAAGATATGTGACTTGATGACTAACATTTTTGCTAACCCTAAAGACATTCAAGTAATAAATAAGGCTAATATGTCCTAATTCCTAAAATTGATCATCCTACATCAATGAGGGATTTTAGGCCTATTTCCTTATGCAATGTTGGTGCTAAAATTGTCAGTAAGGTGTTTGCTAATCATCTTAGGGGTGTGATGAATTATCTTGTGACAGAGAATCAATGTAGAAAATTGCAGGAAGACAAGGATGCGATAACATTATCATAGCATAAGAAGCAATACATACAATAAGAAACAAGAAAGGAAAAAAGGGATATGTAGCAATGAAGGTAGATAGGGAAAAAACATATGACAAACTGGATTGGCATTTCTTAGAATTCACCCTTCAAAGTTCAGGTTTGAATGGGGAATTTGTTAAGTTGATTATATGATGTGTCTCAACTACTTCCATGAGTGTCCTTTGGAATGGTGTGGCCTCAGAAACTTTCTTCTCTTCAAGGGGGTGAGACAAGGAGACCCCCTAAGCCCATACATGTTTGTGCTATGTATGGAGCTTCTGGGACAACTGATCCAACAAGAGGTACAAATAGGTAATTGGAAACCTACCATAGGACCGCAGATATCACATTTGTTTTTTGTAAATGATCTACTGTTATTTGTGAAGCCTCAACTGTGAAGATAAACAAGTTAAGGAATGTCATGCAAGTGTTCTGTCAGGTGTCAGGCCATAAAATTAATTTGAATAAGTCCAAAATGTTTGTGTCAAGAAATGTTCACTTCAACAGAACATACAAGATTAGCCAAAGTGTGGGAATTGGGTTGACAGCTAATCTTGGAAAATATTTGGGGGTTCCTCTATTACATAAAAGAATGGTCATAGTGACATTTGCCCCTTTAATCCAGAAAGTAAGATTGAAATTAGCAAATTGGGAAGAAAGATATTTGAGTATGGCAGGTAGAACTATACTTATCAACTACTGTAGAAATCCATGCAATCCAGAGTGGTTTAAAATTGTGTAAACAAATGGGTTTCAAGAAGATCAAACTATTCACAAACTCCATACAGGCTATATGAGCTATTATTGGTAGATTATGGGGGTTCAACACCCCTTTTATGAGGACATTTCTGACATCAAGTCCCTTATATGCTCGAGCTGGGTCTTGGAGATTTCACATTCTTACAGGAAAGGCCTCTGATATGCGGATTATCCAATGAAAATGGCGCAAAGGAGTGACTACGAGTATGTGGAGGTGGAGACATCCCCTGGTGTGTGTCATGAACATTTTGCATTAGAGTGTGGAGCACTGTCTCAAGAACAATCTATGATGTCTAGGTTCTGTGAGTGTTTGGGAAACATCCAAACCGTGGTTTCAGAAGCTATTTTCCGCAAGTCGGGACAAAAATCCTCTCACATACTTACCTCATAAATCGTAAAAGCTATTTTTAAAAACTAATCCAAACATATACTAGACTTATTGTAATATACAAGCTTAGCTTGCCTTTGTATTAAAAAAAAAAGTTTACAAAACATTTCTTTAAGGAAAAAATAGGAAAAAAAAAAACAGAAAATTTGCAACGGATTTTATTATATAAGTTTTTAAGGCCCAAAAGTTCATCTCAATTCCATCACGATTTTTTTTGCGTCACAAAAATTCAAATTCATTGCAAAATTGTAAGAATCCAAATTCATATTTCTCCGAAAGAAAATTCAAACTCATAGCAAATCTATCTCAAATGTTGTCCCAAATTTATTCTAAATTTCCTATTTTTAGTAGTGCATATATGTGTGGGTGTGAGAGACACGAATCTTAGGTTAAGTTATCTATATTGATTGACACACAAAAAAAAAAAAAAAAAACAAGGAGAGGGAGAGATGAATGTTAGGTTAAGTTATCTATATCGATTGAGTCAAGGTACTTGTTATTTTGTTATTATTAATTGTTAAAATGTATATGTGTAGTTATAAATTTGCTCGTGAACTCTTTAAATTTTTGTTATAAGCTCTTATAATATAAATTAGGGTTTATGAATTTCACATGAATATTTGTTATTTTGTTATTATTAGCTGTGAAAATTAGAATTTGTAAACTTTCATATAAATACTTGTTATTTTTTATTATTAGATGTTAGTTGCTAAATGATAGGAATCTAAAGGGCAATTTTGTCAATTTTGCTCCACGTCTTGTGTGACATTCAACTTTCAAGATGTGCAAGACAAATAGGCTCTCAATTAAATCATTTTATTTTTATTTTTAATGTAATTTTATTATTTAAAAGAGTCCATTTGTATTTCCCATGTTATTAAGAAGATATGATATATGTTTTAGATATTTCAAATCATCCTAACAATATTTTAAATTTATTAGTAGTTTTCTTTTTAGAATATTACTCTGAGTATATGAGTTGCCAAATAGGGATCTCAAAGATATTATTAATATCTTACTAGTATCCTTTATTTAATTATTTTTAGATAGTATCTTATACTTAGTATTGTAGAATATCTTTTTCTAATTTTTGAGTTATATTAGGATTAAAAAGTTTTTTTATTCAAGGGTCGAGTTGTACTCAATTATTTTCGAGAGATTTTGAAATAAGAAGTTTTCTTCTTGCGAGTGCCTATTTGGGATAGAATGTGGTCAGGTTGCAAGACTTTGATCATCTCTTATGAAATCCTTTATAGCTAAAGATTCAGAGGGGAGTTCCTCCAAGGTTTTAGCTGATCAATTCCTATAATTTCAGGTTTTTTCATAGAATTCCTGCATTACTATAATGCATATGTTCACTTATAAATTTATTTATGAACTTAGGCACAAGGGCGATTGTGTGGCATCTTTTTTTTTTTTTTTTTTTTTTTTTGCACTTAGAATCAATTACAACTTAGGATTTATATATTGAAGGAGTATATAATTAATAATTAATAATTTTTAAAAAAAATTACCAAATTCCAATTATTTATTCTATACATTAAAAAAGGAGTACAAATGGAATAAGTAAAATTCCAAATATGTATGTGAAAATATATCTTTCTTTTTTTTTTAATAAGTAAAAAGATGCATCTAGGAATCTGAATATTACTATTATTATTTCTTAATAAAAATACTATTTTGATCAGAGAAACAAACCCTAAATCTACTTCTAAGGTTTTTTTCTCCACACTCTATACCGAACCCACGGCTCTCCTCATCTATTGTTTAGTCTTGTCATGGCTATCCTCTTCTTACTGTGCGTGATTTATAGGACTTCGAAAAAAACAAAAATTCATTTGTGCCTCACCCCATTTTCTTCAGTCCGAGCGGCGTGCGTGGGTGTGTACATATCAAGGTACTGAAAATCGCATCGGATATTAAACCGGTCGAGGTATTGAGTTAAGGGTCAGTGATTCAGACCGGAGTCAACCCGGGGGTTAAACCGGGGGTCAGACCGGGGTCAATTTAAAAATATATATATAATTTAAATGTTCATACATACCTTTCAAAAAACTATATGAGAGTTATTTTTCAACTAATAGTCCAATATAATCTCCTGAACCTAATACCTACAAAAATATCATTAAATATATAAGGATTTTTCTCCAACCAATGCTAAAAATATTCCACAATCCTTTTAAAGCTCCTTATAAATAAAAAATTGTTAGGAAAATTTTTTTGTTTAAAAAAAAAAAGCCAAAATGACTTCATTTGGAGTATAAAAAAGTTTTTAAAAAAAAAAAAAAAAGGATCAAACCTTGACTAGTCCGGGTCAGACCGGGTTGACCGGTTCACCGGTTCACTGGTTTTTTCCCCTCACCCGGATCGGACCAGTGACCGGTTCATCGGTTTCCAGTCTGAACCGGCCGGTCCGGTTTTCCATACATTGGTACATATACACATTTTTTTTTATAACCCCATCTCCCTCTATGTCTGCGTGATGCTGATATATATATATATATATGGGGTGTGTTTGGTTCAATTTATTGGGCAAAAATAAGCCTGTTTTTGAGCAATAAACCCAAATAAAAACGTGTTACGTTTTTGCAGTGTTTGGTTCAACTTATTAGGTAGAAATAAGCCCGTTTTTGCAATATTTCAAACGAGCACATACAACTTTTTTATTAAGTCACTTATTACGTAAGTCGAGATAAAACTCCTCTCACATACTTACCTCGTATACCGTAAATCACGATTTATAAGAACTTATTGTCCAAAAATAAATCGTTAATCCAAACATAAATTACATTACAAAAACTGACTTTTCTATTAAATCATTTTTCATAAGTCAAAATCATAATAAATCATTTTTCCTACCGCTATCCCAAACACACACTATATCTTACAAGAGCAAGACCGGTTCTCTATATACTTATAAATTTGAGTCTCTTCGTAAATCTACCCACTGGTGATTGTTGCACCATTTTGTCTTTCACTATTACTCACTTCGGTCCTAATTATAATATATGGTAAAATTGATTTTTTTGGAGAAATTAAGGAAGCTAATTAAGTTATTTTAGAATATTTTTATTTTTATTTTTTTCTTCAAAGTTCAAACCAATTAGTTTGACTAATAAATTAATATATAATCTAATGATACATAACATATTATATGATTAAGTAACTTATTTAATTTCTTTAATTTCTCTTTAAAAAATCAACTTTATCTTATAATTAGAATTAGAGGTAGTATTTTTTTTTTAATTCTTCTCTCATTATTTTGGTTTAGTCTCTAATGCAACTAAGATGTGTGTCTTTGAGATGAAATGAAATCTCCCGTCTCAACACAAACCCATTTTTGTCGCGGCTCCTCTCACATGTGTTCCCATACTTTTCCTCTCCCTTACCCCAAAACTATACGGCTTTGGGTGTTAAGAAGAGAGACTGGCCTATTTTTTTTAAATAACAATTAACATTTTGAAGTATATTTTTAATAGCAACTAGTACCCTAAAATAATTTTTAATACACTGATCACCTTCAAATATTTTTTCAGTAGTAACTATTATCTAGTAAATTACACTTTAAAGTAACTTTTTAGTAATACCTAGTATCTATTGTCCAGCAAACTGCATTTTAAAATATTTTTTAGTAACACCGGCATTATAAATTAATTTTGAGTTCACCCAACACCTTAAATAATTTTTTCAATAACACCCAGTATTCTAAAATATTTTTTTTTTACATTTAATCTCCTGAAATATTTTTTTATCAACACTCAGTATCTTATGTTTAGACTTTTTGTTGTAACTAGAAACATATTTTATAGTAATAGATGCTCGAAAAATTATTTTAACATACTCAGTAACGCTGAAAAAAATACTTCAGGTGCTGAATTTTATTTTTGAATAAAAAAAAGTTCAACCCTCCCTTTTTAACATCCTAAGTGCTGTAGTAACACCCAAAACGATGTAATTTTGGGATAAGGAAGAGGAAAAGGGTGAGAACCCAAGGAGAGAAGCCACGCGCATTTTTGTCATTCTTATAAGTATGACATATATAAATATAATATATATATATATCGTAATATGAACCCATTTTATATATTTTATGCTCTTAAAAAATACGTGTGTGTTATATAGGGTTGATATTACTTTTGATTCTTAAAATTTCATCTAATTTTAATTTTAGTCCTTTAAATTTAAAACGGATGGTTTTAATCCTTTAAATTTACTAAGTTTATAACCGTTGATTCCTAAAATTTGAAAAAGATTTAAAACTGTATTTAACAGTGTTAATTTATCCTCCATTATACTAACTCTATGAAATTGATTTATGTGGCATGCTGATTAGAAAAATTGAAATGAAACATTTATTATAAAATCTATGGACTGTTATTTAAATTTAAAAATAAAAACAAAGAAAAGCTGAAATAAAACCAAGATCACTATCAGTATCTTTTTACAGTTCTTCTTCTTCATTAAACCGTAAGAGCAGTGACTACTTTCTTTGTTTGTGGTTCAATCTTCTTCATCATAGTGCACAAGTGCTTGAAAAGAAGAAGGAAACAGGAGGCTGTTTTTCCTCAGAATCAAATCAATGGGTTTGAGCGAATCCGGGAAAATGTCAGAGGATTGATTGTTGATAGAAAGAGATATATGGAGAAGAATAATATTTTAATGTTGGCGTACAGTGCCAGGGTTTATTCTTGCATTTATATATCCATGTACAGAACCCTAGATTACATATTATATTGCCACGTATACTGTTGTACAACAAATAAAAGAATAGTCTAGAACTAGTAAAGCTTATCTGAATGTAATGAGCTTGGGCTGATTCTTGGATCCAATGGACTTAAGTTGTGAGCCCAATAATACTATTTTTACATTCCCCCTCAAACTAGGATTAGGTGATTGAACCAGACCTAGTTTGTCACGGAAATCCCAGAACTTAGAGTGAGTTAAAGCTTTTGTAAACAGGTCTGCTATTTGCTCAGAAGAAGGAATGTATTGCACAGATAGCTAACGGTTTATGACTCTGTCTCTGATGTAGTGAACATCGAGTTCAATGTGCTTAGAACGAGCATGAAAAACAGGATTCGATGCAAGAGCTGCTGCACTAAGATTATCACACCAAGCAATTGGGGGTTCCTTCAAGTAAAGGTCTAATTCACCAACAAATGACTGAATCCATGCTAATTCTCTAGAAAGATTTGATAAGGCTCTATATTCAGATTCGGCACTTGAGAGAGCTACTACTTGTTGCTTCTTTGCAGACTAAGAGATTAAGGAATCCCCAAGGAACACACAATACCCTCCTGTTGAGCGTCGATCATCTGGGCAAACAGCCCAATCGGCATCAGAGAAACCTTGTAGAGTAAGTTGACTGCTGGGTTTAATATGCAAGGCTATATTTCTTGTTCCCTTGAGATAGCGAAGTATTCGCTTAAGAGCTTGCCAATGTATTTCTGTAGGAGAGGATAGAAACTGACTTAGCTTGTTGACAGCAAAGGTAATATCTGGTCTAGTGTTAACCAAGTATTGTAGAGTACCAATTGCTTGCCTAAAGAAAGTTGGATTCTTGAGGGGTATCCCTTCATTCTTAGAATAATGCCTGTTAGCTACCATGGGAGTTGGTACTGATGATGAGTGAGACATACCAAACTTCTCTAAAATATTTAGGATATAGCCTTCTTGTTTCAAATAGAGACTAGTATCATCTCGATAAGCTTCAATTCCCAAGAAATGAAGCTGTCCAAGATCCTTCAAAGCAAAATATGAATTCAATTGCTTGATGAAAAGTTCTAAGATTCTGGGAATGTTGCTAGTAACAATTATGTCATCAACATAAATTAGCACAAACATAACAAGTGTCTTGTGCCTAATAAAGAATAAAGATGTGTCACACTTTGAGTGAATAAAGCCCCAGCTTAATAGTGTTGTTCTTAGCTTATCAAACCATGCCCTTGGGGCTTGTTTTAGACCATAGAGAGCTTTGTCTAATAAACACACATGATTAGGATAGTGAGAAGAGATAAAACCTTCAAGCCGTTTCATTAGTACTTCCTCTTGTAAATCACCATTAAGAAATGCATTATTAATATCTAATTGTCTTATTTGCCATCCAAAAGTCACAGCAAGAGTTAGGACAAACCTTAACATTGATGTTTTCAGCACTGGACTAAAAGTCTCATCAAAGTCCACCCCAGGACATTGTTGGAATCCCTTTGCAACAAGCCTAGCTTTAGGTCTGTAACCGGAACTATTAGATTTGGTTTAAACTTTGAAAACCCATTTGCAATCAATTATTTTCTTCTGACCATTGTAAGGAATAAGTCGCCATGTTTTATTCTTCATCAAGGCATTATATTCTTTTAGCATAGCATTTCTCTATTCAGTAGAGTTTAAAGCTTCTTGAACATTTATAGGTTCCTTCAAAGGAGTCAATTCTGTCATAACAACTCCAATATATGGTTGCTTCTGTTTGCAAATGCCAACTTTGCTTCTAGTAATCATATGATGTCCTGCTGGAACAATAGCATCAGAATGAGAACTTATTTGAGCAGAAGAAGGAGAGTGAGAACTTTCCTGAGATGAAGAATTTTGATTATTATTTTCTGATTCTTCTGCTTCATGAGTAGCACTTGGTGAGGTTTCAACACTTGCTGACTAAGAATGAGACATATTATCATCAAGTTGTTCAGATGATGCAGATTCAGGAATATGAGAAGACAGAGGAGGTACTGTTGAAGACGATTGGAAATCAGACAATTGTGTTCCTGAATTAACTGAAGTTACAGGACAATAGCTAGGCAACGAAGAGACAGCAGATTCAAAGAAAGCCTTTGGATTCACTTGTTCTTCAGGTACTTTCCTTTTGTTTATGAAACCTGTAGCAAAAGGGAACTCACATTCATTAAATACTACATGTCTAGACATGTAAATCTTTCTAGTAGAACTCAAACATTTATATCCTTTATGAGCATTACTGTAGCCAATAAAAACACACTTGGTAGTTCTGAACTGTAGCTTGTGATCATTATAGGGTCTTAGGCATGGATAACAAGCTGTACCAAAGATTTTGAGAGATTCATAATTTGGTTCTTTACCAAGAAGTCTAAAATAAGGTGAGGCACCTCTCAAAACAGTAGAGGGCAGTTATCAGAGGAGGAATTATTGGTCGAGCTCCTTCCACCTCCATTTGTTTTCCTATTACCAGAAGGAACAAAAGAGCAGTCAAAGCGATAAAAATAAGTTTCAACTTCATGCCCAAATCTCTTATAGGGCTGGCAATGGGGATTATCATCATTGTTATTCGAGTTAAAACTTGAATAGCCTCCTCCTCGACTGTTTCTTCCTCTACCACGTCTGCCATGGTTGCTTCTGCCACCAATCCATGTATTTCTAGGCGTAAATGCTCTGTTAGTTCTGGCATAATTTGCAAAGTTGTTGTTTGGATTAAGCGAGAGTTGAGAGAGTTGATTTAGTTGATCTAATCTGCTCTCATATATGAACAGAGAAGTCTGGAATTCAATCCAACTTAATTCATCAACATCATGAGACAATTGAACAACAATAGGGTTGTAATCTGCATCTAAACTAGCAAGTGCTTGAATCATGAGATCAGGTAGAGGGATCAGACTTCCAGCAAGAGAGAGTTGTTCTGCAATGTTTTTAATCTTGGCAAGATAATCATGCATCTGTTGTGCACCCTTCCTAGTGCGCTGCAACTCAGATCGAAGGAGAAGTAATCTTGATTTTGTTTGAGCCTCAGTAATCTGCTTGGCTGCTGTCCATAAACCAGCTGACGTTGAGACATTTGTCATCTCTGATGAAACATCTAATGTCATCATGTTGAGCAACCAACCAAACAAAAGTTGGTCAGCGGCTTCCTAATCTTCAAAATCTTGGTTAATCTTAGTGACAAAATTTTCTGTGATAAACTGGGGAGCGCATTTTCTGGTTCCATTGATGAAACCTTCAAGCTTGTGGCCCTTGATGGTAGGTAGTACGTGGGTGAGCCAAACATGATAGTTGGTTCTATCCAACTTGACAGAACAACCTTAAGACAAGCCATTGCCTTTTTCTGTGAGTTTGGCAAGGGAGGACACCGATGCTAAGGAGCTGATGTTGTTCTGATTGGAAGCAGCACTTGGCGTTGCTTGAGGGCTTTGTGATTCACTTGATCCATCGGGATTCGTCATGGCGGCTGACCTATTGGCTCTGATACCAAGAAAGAGATATATGGAGAAGAATAATATTTTAATGTTGGCGTACAATGCCAGTGTTTATTCTTGCATTTATATATCCATGTACAGAACCCTAGATTATGTAACACCCCAATTTTTGATTAAAGGCTAATGGTAATTATTGAGGATAATTATCGAATTAAAGTGGAATAATTATGGGTTTGGTGGCTATATTAATTAATATGCCATAATTGTTGGGAAAATTGAAAGAATGGCTCTAAATTAGTGATTAATGGAAGAGATTAATTACTAATTAAGAGGGCATGAGATGTGAAATTAAAATGGATAATGAAGTGGTTAGAGTAACTAGTTGGGTTACTTGCTTTATTGAAGCCAATGAAAAGTTGACATGTGGCAAAAGGAGGTGAAGCAAGAGAGTGAGGAAAAGCCAAATGAGATATTTTAATAATTTCTCTCTCTCTTTCCTCATTGTTTTGCTGAAGAGTGTGGCAGGGAGTATCATTTATTCATCTTCTCCAACTCATTTCCCTCTCTTCCTTCTCTCTCTCACGTTCTCTCTCTTCTCTCCCTTGTGCAGCCATTGTTGGCCAAGAAAGATAAAGGAAAAGTTGGATTTTGAGGTAAGCAAATGGCCTCAAATGCCAAAATGCTCTTCATTAATATTGTTCCTTGAGCTAAGAGCTTCCATCCTATGGTTGTAGATTCTCCATTGGTGGTGATTTGAGGAATCATGAAATTATGGACTTGGGAGAATCATGAAGTGCCTTTGGGAAAGTTGTTGAGGTAAGTGAAAGCTTCTTTTTCATATAAGTTTTGTGGCCATTTGTTGGGCCTTGAATTTCTGGAATTTAAGCCCTAATTTTCGTGATTTAGGGTCTTGGGGAGTATAACATGTTGTCATGGAATTGGTGCCTTGTTTAGTGTTTTGAATTGATAGAAGGGAATTGAAGCTTAAATGTGAAAGTTGATCCCTTTGTGATAGCTTTGGTGCTTTGGTTAAAACAGGGCATGTTGATAGGTTGTGATTTTGGTCATTTTGAGGTTACCATTTTGTTCCTTGAGTGATTTTGTGTGGGAATAAGCTTGGTTATTAATTTTGGAGTTATTGAACACTTTGGTAGGAAATTGGAAATCTGTTTGGTTTAAGCTCTGTTTTGCACAGTAATTTTGTATGAGCGTTTTGAATGACCAAATGGTATTGGAAAATTCTGAAACTTTCCAGTCTTAAATTTCTCATCCCAAGCTTCAAAATAGACATATATTTTGTGTCATTTCGTTGAGTATTCTGTGAGATATGATTGTCCAAAGTTTGGGATTGAAACAGAACTCTGTTTTGGGGGCAGTGATGAGTGTTGTGTAATTCTGGAATTGTGTAGTCATTTCCAGTGAAGGGCTATATTTTTCCTTGAAAGAGGACTCATACACCTTTCATTTGGCTTTGAAATCACTTCGTTTCGATTTTTCTAGAATTAGTTATGGTTTTTCGAAGTTCAGCCCAGAGTCAGGAAATTTTTGGGCCGCAGCCCAAGCCTTTCTGACCTGATTTGGGCTGCGGCCCATAAGTGGCGGGCCGCAGCCCAAGACCTTCTGACCATATTTGGGCCGCAGCCCAAGGAAGGGCGGGCCGCGGCCCAACCCTGTGTTCCAGCACTTTGTGTTTTCGAAAAGTGACCTTCAACCTTTTGTTTCCCAACCTTTTAGGGCTTTCATTAGAGGCATTTGTGGTCTCTTAAGAGTCCTAAATGATAACCATTTAAGTTATAAGAAGTCATTGAGAATTGGAATAAAGGATTGATACTTCGTCACGCATTGTGAATTATAGGAAGCGACGTGTGCCCTCTTGGGAGCAAGCAGTGCTAGAGTGTGCACGGAAGGAACGAACAGGTAGTGATTTCTCACTCATATTGTGTATGATATATGGTATGCATGATTTATCATAGCGTTTGTGAAACGTGACTTTGTGCTTAGTGATTTGTGAATTGTATATGCCATGGTCCATTACAGCGTGAGCAGGTTAGCGTGAGCCGTTTAGGGAGTGACAGTAGTCATCTCTAGCTCGGCCGTTGAACTGCCGTTGTAATCGATATGGATCGATTGTGAACTAAAAACCGGCCAGTACGGCTGTGCATTGTGAATTGTTATATGAATCCCAGCTGTGGTGAAGTATATATGTGTTTGTGAACTGTGATACGTGCGATACAGCGTGAGCACTTCAGCGTGAGCAAACGTAAGGGTGACATGAGTCATGCCTGCCTTTGCCGCTGTAACTGCCGTTGTAGTTGCAATGTCTGTGTTATGTGATTGCTTTCATGCCTTACTGTTATGCACATTCTGAGTGATTTGACACTACAGGGATTCTTTAGAATCTCACTCTCCCAAAAACAATGTTTTAGACAAGGCCGAAGGATCGAAGGGAAAGCGGGTGACGAAGAGCGACTAGAGCTCTAATGTAGAGTTCCTTTTTGGTTATTTGGATATTGGTTATAGTTGGTATTTTGGATAATTGTATATGGATATTGAATAGATTTTGTGTAATCCCCAAGTTAAGGGTAATGAATTGTGGGCTTTGTGCCTTTGTAAATCCCTTATTTAATGAATGGAACCCGAGTGTGTCGGGAATTTGCCTTATACTTTGATATTTGTGAATGAAATCAACTTGTACAGGCCATTTAGTATTAAAATGTGAATATGAGACCGTCATGAATAAATTTTGTAAAAGTTTTTGTAAGCCATGATTTTGGGAAGTTTGATTTTGTTTAAGTCCCAAAATCATCTAAGGTCTATAATTCCACATCAATTACGTGTTTATGAACTAAATCTCGGCCTTAAGCGTGAAGGGGGTTACAGATTACATATTATATTGCCACGTATACTGTTGTACAACAAATAAAAGAATAGTCTAGAACTAGTAAAGCTTATCTGAATGTAATGAGCTTGGGCTGATTCTTGGATCCAATGGACTTAAGTTGTGAGCCCAATAATACTGTTTTACATGAGAATGGATTGGATCTGGTTTACTAGAGAAAGCCTTAAGGAAGAAACTTCAAAAAGGATTTCCAGAAGGAGGATTGGAACAAATAACACCAAGAAAAACCAGAGACAATTCAAGATCAATTGCCTTTGCTTCGTGGGAAATCTTTGACTTCGCAGATACCAGAAGACGATGATTAATCAAATCGAATAATTACAGCAAGAACTAGTAGCCTTCCTCCTACGTCAGCAATTCCGAAACGGAATAGTTCGGCCCCACCAACTTCCCCGCCTCCTCTCCAACCAGCTCAGGCTAGAAAGAGTTCGCCGCCGACACGGTCACAGCCTCGGCCACCACCAGCTATGAAGTCATTACCGACATCTCGTTCAACGCCAAATAACAACGGTGAGCCTGGAAATTCTTCCAGAGAAGGCATGTCGGAATCCCGTTACGGCCAGGTAAATCAGAAGATGGCGTTCGCGCGTTTTATTTCAGCCTTTCTTTGTTTTTTTAAATTTAAATAACAACTCATAATTTTTATAATAAATTTTCATGTCATTTTTCCTAATCAACATTCCACATAAGTCAATTTAACAAGGTTAATGCTACGTAGGATAAATTAATACCGTTAAATACAGTTTTAAATCCTTTCAAACTTTAAGAACCAATATTTATAAACGGAGTAAACCTGAAGACGAAAAAACCATCAGTTTCGAATTTAAGGGATAAAAATTAAAATTAGGTGAAACTTCAAAGACTAAAAATAATATTAATCCTATTATATATATGCACATATTTTCTATATGAATAGCTTCTTTAGATCTGTTAAACCCATCTTCCAAATAATTTTGTATATGTAGCTCGGCCTTCTTTCCTTCTTTAAATTTCTACATTCAACATAAATTTTTATGAGTGTCAAGTTATTCTTATTCTTATTTTCCCCACCCTTTCCTTCGTGTCAAGTCTTTACTTTTGTCTTTTTTCTCAACTCATTTTTCTGAGGTTATGTCTCGGGTCTTTGACTTCCAATCCAATCAAACATTTTATTGTTCATTGTTTTCATATTCATTAGATTGCACATGCCTCATGGCCTTCTTCACTTTGTAGTCCCCGCATGTGTGTGTGTGTGTGTGTTTATATGGAGATACTATGTGGGTTTGTTGGAGGGTAGCTTTAATGTTTAGAATGGTTTTAGGGTAATTTTTTGTTGGCAAAAAAAAAAAAAAAAAGTTTTAGGGTAATTTTTGAATAAGAATGAGTTACATATTAATAGATCTATTTGTGGCTTTGTAAACTCCTATTGAGAACCTTGGATTCCTATTGAGAACCTTGGAGTAACATTTTATAATTATTTGTAAGCTATATATGGAGTAACATATAACTCTAAATATTTTTCTATATACTTGTGAATTATGTATGATTGTGAATTACTATCTTTTATTTAAAAAAATACACTGAATCATATGTATAAGTGTATGTACTATCAATTCTTAAGTAAATAATGTTATCTGTAAATTTCTTTATAGCTCACTTTATTCACATAGTTAATAATTTAATTATAATTAATGTATTGTTGGATTACTGTTTCCTTTTAGGCATGTCTCTGTAACCCCTACCTTATAAACCGTAATATTATAATTCGAAATACGTAATTAAAATGGATTAGAGATCAGCGGATAATCAAAACTTATTTTCAATCGCATATTTTTAAGATAGGGTTTTCACAAATATCTTTCGAAATCCAATTACCCTGATCTCATATTCACACTTTGAATATAATTACCCTACGCAGTTAAGTCACATTCATACATATTAGAGTGTACAACAAAATTCTCGGTAAACCTCGAGTTTCATACCTTTACTAAAGGGGTACACAAGGCACATTCGCCCATTTATAGTTTCCTATACAGGGGATTACACGATATCAATCCAAAATTTCATCCAAAACATATACAGTAATCCCAACCAAAATTGACAACCAACTACCAACATTACATTCCTAACGGAGTCCTAGCCGCCTTTGGTTGTTTGCTTCCCCTTTGGAGCCGCTTGCTATAACCCCCTTGCTGTAATTATATCCGAAATACGTGATTAAAGTGAAATAAAGACCAATAATAATCAAATCTCATTCTCAAACCCATATATCAGACGGGGTTTTCACAAATACATTTCGAAATACAATTACCCTGGTCTCATATTCACGTTTCGAATACAATTACAACATGAAGATAAATCACATTCATATAAATATCAAAGTGCACAACATAATACCCGGCAACCCTGAGTTCCATTCATTAACTCAAGCTTTATAAGGCATATTCGCCCATTATAATTTCTCATACAGGGATTACACAAATCCATCTCAAATACATATCCAAATACTCATCCACATATACACATCCAAATCTAATACGAATATCCAATACACAATACTCCCAACTATGATAACCAACTACCAAAATGACAACCTGAATGAGTCCTCATCGCCCTTGGATGCTTGCCCCATCCTCGATCCACCTACCCTGTTTGCATGGTTAGTAGGGGAGGGTGAGATTCGAGAGAATCTCAATAGGAAACAAATACCAATATGCGTGCAAGATAAGTGTCTAATACATGACATGCTCACAATACATAACTCATGCTCATACAATGACATATCTGCATGCTCAATATTTCAACAACATACTCATGGCCATAGCATAAATAGAAACAGAGCTACAATCATTCATATATGTTTTACAAAATCAAACAAAGCAATACACACACCAACACACCAACACAAATATCAAATATATGCAGAAGAGGTAAGTTCCCTACACTTGTTATTTCTACGTATGCTCCAGCACCGGCTACGTACGATCAAAGCGACATCAGACCATATAACCAAAGCAAGGACATAGGGTTATTTTCTACTCCAAATCCTTACTTTCATAACACTTAAAGTTGGTTATTATTCACAATCTTTAGGTGGCTACTCAAAGTCCAAATATATGCCTAAAGGGTTGGGAAAGATTACACCAAAAACTACCTCTCAATAGTACGAAATACTGATTTTTGGGGGTTGGCCGCTCCCACAAATCCACTGGCCATGACCAAAAATAGGTCAGAAACATTTGGGCCACCACTAAAGAAATTCTGTTTCTTGGCTGAATTTTCAAAAATCATAACTAATTCCAAAAAAATCAAAATTAGGTGATTCTAAAGCCAAATGAAATCTATTTAAGTCCTATTTATTGGAAAAATATGGACCATTACCAGAAATCACCATACAAATACAGAATTGCACAAAATCCAACACTGCTCCAAAACAGATTCCAATTTTAATCCCAAACTTTGAACAACCATAACTCCCAGCTCACAAAACGAAATGACATGAATTATATGTCCATTTTGAAGTTTGAAATGTGAAATTTAAGACTGGAAAGTTTCAGAATTTTTACACACAATTTGGTCATTCAAAACTTTCATGTAAACTAACTGCCCAGCACAAAGTTTCAATTGACATAATTTCCAGATTTTGGTCATTTGTCCCCAATGGTCCCAAATTCACAACAAACACCATTCTCTCACAAAATTTCACAAAGAATCCATTGGAAACACCAAATCAATCAAATTCACATCGCATTGGCATGTTTCACAACAATCTCAACATGCAACACAATTCACAATTCAACTCAAAATTGCAAACTCTTTTCATTTCTAATTCAAAACCAATTCCAATGATATTAAAACACAATATGGTAACATTTTACCACAATACACAAACCAAACCATCCATTTCATAATTACACCAAGATCAGGGCAAATTCCACAATTCTCAAAACTTAACCAATAATCACAATATATAGGTCAAAAGAGAGCTCTTACTCACCTCTTCCTCTTTCCCAAACTAATTCTTTGATTCTTCAACTTCAAGATTCCTCAAGCTCTTAAAACACCTTCCACAAATCTAAAACCATAGAGATGAAGCTCTCATCACTATGAACAACATTAGAGATGGGCATTAGAGCATTAGAGGACATTATCTCACCTAAACATTGAACTATTTCTTTCTCTTTTTTCCTTATGCTTGGGGTTCATGGAGGATGAAAAGAGAGATGAGATGATGAAGTTAAATCAGATTTTTAGCCCTTCAATACTCATTTGGCCGACCTAATAGAGAGAAGAGAGAGAGGAAAGAGTGTTGAACTTTTGACCATAATCCAAGGGTCCATATTGTGACACTTGTCAATATCTTGTCACCTCCATGAGCTCACATGAACACAATTGTACATGATTCCACCCCTTATGATCTCTTAACATTCAATCCTAACCATTGATCTTTGAGTTTCCAATGAGCTTCCTCTTCAGTAACTGATCAATTGGTTGGTAACTTTCCCATTTTGCCCCTGATTATGGCAATTCTTCCTAAATCACCACCAAACACATTTTCTCATTCTTTTAGCCACAATATGCGCCCTCCCTATATTTAAAGTCAATTTAGATGTTTATCCATAATTGAACTTAAATACAGGGATTTGGCACTGCTCAAAGCACATTCAAATCTCAAAGCACATCACATTATCCAAAAGTGTCGATTTAACGATAATCACATTCATTTTTAGAGTCATTAACCCTTAGTTGAATTTTAGGATATTAAACTTGCCCTGTCTGAAGGTTAGTCAATAGAAAGAATGATATTCAAAAGAATCCCAGTAGTAACAAATCATTCATACCATATATAATCACATAGCATGTAAGTAAATCATCAAGCAGCACAGCAACACGAACACAACATACACAAGCTGTCACATATGCACATTGCCTTCACGGCATTCACATTTACAACAGTATATCAACCGCAAGGGTAGAGATGACTAGCGTCACTCCCTACGACTACTCACGTTGACATGCACACGCTGTAATTCACATAGCCTTACGGCTTTCACATATGCAAACTTCACAGCATTCGAAGTCATTACAAAATAATGATAAATCAAACATACCATGCATCACATATAGTATAAGGGAAAGCGTCACTACCTTGTTCTTTCCGGGTGTGCTCTTGCACAGGTTGCTGACATTTAGGGCAAATATCGAATCCTATCAATCAAAATCAAGGACATAGTGTTATTCTTGTTAGAACAAGCGTTTCACCCAAGAGGGGGGGTGAATTGGGTGATACTAAAATTTCGTCGGAAATATAAAACTTTAGCAGAGGAATTATAAACAGTAATGAGTAAGGAGAAATATCACCGAAGTGTGCATCAGGAGTTATACTGGTTCGGTCACAACCACTTTGACCTACGTCCAGTCCTCAGATTTTCTCTGAGAGTTTCACTATAACTTCCAAGATTCAGTGGGTTCTTGGCACCTCAGTACAAGCAAGTTCCTATACCTGGACACTCGCTCCCCCTTACAAGTTGCAATTCTATCCCAACTCAAGGTTCCACAACCTTAAGTTATCTCAATAACAAATATTGAGTTTGAATGAAATATCTCTCTTACAGAGTGAATAAGGATCACTGAAGCATAGAAATACAATTCCAATGTGAAAACAGAGCAATAAACTTGATAATACGTTTGTGTGTGTGCTTGTTGTTTTTTCTCTGTTTGAAGGTTCCCATATATATAGATATGTTGGTGATGACCGTTGGAACATTTTCTTTCGTCCGTTGGAGAGTGCGCAGCCACTATTGACTTTTCAAGTTTTTGAAAAATATCCGTTGGCGGTGGTTGGCATTTGAACGTTTCCTTTGACTTTCATTACTTGAGATGATTTCTTCATTGTTTATCTGTAAATAGACTAAGAATACTAATACAATGAAATATAAATCATTAGGGAACAAATCAATGAACGTTTGAATGATTTCTGGATTTCTGGGTATGCTTACTCGAGTAGCTACTCGAGTATTCCTTGAAGGTTACTCGAGTACCTACTCGAGTATCTTCGGGAATTCTGAAAGTCAATGAATAAAAATAAGAACACTCGGGTAGTGCATGGAATAACTTAACTTTAAACCTTTGGAAAAATCATTTACTCGGATACACACTCGAGTAATGCACTGTCAACTTTTATATATTACTCGGGTACCTACTCGAGTAATTCACTCACAACTTTATGAGTTACTCGGGTACCTACTCGAGTAATGTTGCAGAATTTCAAAGCCGAGAGCACTTACCATGTTATTCGAGTACTTACTTGAGTAATTGATTCATTTTTGCATGGGTTACTCGGGTATCACCTCGAGTAACAGTACTTTCTGAACATGGCTTACCCGGGTAGTGACTTGAGGTTTACCTTCCAAATAACTTATCATACTCGGGTACCAACTTCAAGTTTTTCACTTACCTTAGTGAGTTACTCGAGTACATACTCGAGTAAATTGTTGCAGTGGTACAAAGTGCCGAGAGCTTCATCTTTTCAGAAACAGAGTTACTCGAGTAGCGCCTCGAGTATCGTTGGTAACCTGAAGGCAACTGGAAGTTTTCCACATGATTACTCGAGTAGCTCCTCGAGTAATGTTGCAGTAGTACTAAATGCCGAGAGCTGCACATTTTTAGAAACAGGGTTACTCGAGTAGCTCCTCGAGTATCAATGGCATCCTGAAAACTTTTACACTGTTACTCGAGTAGCTCCTCGAGTAAAGTTGCCTGGTTACTAGAAGTTGTCTCTGGTTACTTCAAGTTTTGTCTCATTACTCGAGTACATACTCGAGTAATGCTTTAGGAAACTTGAAGTTAATCAAGTTTCTCAACATTTCTTCCTGTCCTTTCTTCATTACTTCCAAGCTTACTTCAAGTGATGCTTATTCCTGTAATTTCTTAGATCAAACTTGTTTAATAATTATTTCCTTTTCAAACCATTCTTTTGTTATCATCAAAACATGAGATCTAACATTCTCCCCCTTTTTGATGATGACAAAACTTGGTGATTTTGGATAGCTAAAAAAAAATATATCTCAGTTCACCTTACATTCACAGAAACTTTATTAGTTCAAACTTTAACATCATAACTTAAATATACTTGCATTAAACTTTAAAAATTTCAAATTACAAGATAAAGTTCATAATTAAAAATGAAATGCTCCCTAAAACCCATATACACCCAATTATCCCAAAATAAACTAGGACATATCCACAAAATCACTCTCATCTCTTCTCCCCCTTTTTGGCTTCATCAATCAAGAGGAGGGCTAGGTGGCTTGACGAAGGAAATGGGTGTCACTGGAAGGACCGGAGAACCATCTGAGCTCAAAGAGTCAAAAGAGCTAGATGGGACAGGGTCAGGTAAATGAACTGGAGGCACTTGGATGTCATCCCCTGGAGGAGTGGATTGGAAGACAACCATAGAAGATGTATCTCCTCCTGGAGTGGTCTGATTCTCAGGGGTGGTCTCAGCCGAGGGAGTAAGATGTTCAGAGGAGGATGTGGAAGAAGAGATTTCCTCTGTGGGAGCAGGTGATGGAGTTGGTTTAGGATCAGTTTCTGGTTGAGGATTGGGAGGTGAATCATCAATGGTAATGTGAGTGGTTTCATGGGTTTCAGGATCATCCACTGTGAATAGAATTTCTTTGCCTTGGGGCTCAAGTGGATCAGAACCCAGAGGGGTAGATGGTTCAGCCTCAGGAATGGGATCAATAATAGGAGGGTTCTCTGGAGGTGGTGGTGGTGCAGATGAGGAAGGACCAACAGAAGGTCCAGGGCCCAAAGAATCCAACCGTGCCAGAATTAATCTCAAAGTCTCTCCCTGGGCACGTTGCTCTGCTAGTAACTCCTCATGCCTTCTATCCATCCTTTCAACCATTTCCTCATGCCTTTTGTCGATTTTCTCAACCAGCTCTCCCATTTTGAAGTTCGTATTGGTGATTAACTCAGCGTTTGTATTGGCTATGTCCACATGGAAGCCTCTGAGCATATTCTCCATAAAGTGCTGGAGAGTGGCATTGAGGAAGGATGGTGATGATGTGGTACCAGCTGGAGCCGATGACTGAGTGTCATCCATCCTACTGGTTTCAGCCTCAGTAGCCTTCCGCTTCTTCACAGATCCAGACTCCAGAGGGCCTTTGAGAGGGATGTCAATTTTCAACTTCCCAATTTGATTTCTCCCCACTGGGGTCAACCTTTCAATCGGCTCCTTACTATCCAAGTACCATATCTTGTTTTCTTTCAAGATCAGTGACACAATCTGTGGATATGGCATTGGTGTAGTAGGCTTCCCTTCCACCTTGTACCTCTTCATCTCTGAGAAGATATACTCTCCCAGATCCTTTTGTTCCTTAAGAAGCAGTGAAGCAAACCACCTAAAGTCCCTATCAGAGAAGTGGGTATAATTGTTGGCTTTGTTTACTAGGGACCTAGAGTATATGTACCAAAGGACCCTATGATGATCACACATATCACTGGGTTTGAAATTTAGAGGGCCAACTATCTCACCGGGTTTGAGAATTGTGAAAATTTGGTTTGGCTCAAGCTCTGAATAGATATCATCAGGGGGGTTCTCTATCCCTAACCACAAGTTAATTCTGGAAGGTGAAATTAAGATCTCTTGACCTCTTACAAATGTGGTCATTTCTTCCTCTACTGAGGTTCGGTTAGGCTTACTTATAATTTCTAGGTTGCAATAGAAATGGGTAATTACTTTAGTACAAAATGGTAACCTAATAGAAAGCCAGGGCATAAAGGGTTCTAGATAAGAGCTTAGGTCATACTTCACTACCTCTTGAAGCAACTTCAGATCAACATAGTGTGTTTTGCACACTTTCCTTCTGGAGAATTGAGTTGAGTACTTCAGAGACTCCACCAATTTGTTCACATTGTATTCCTTTGGTGGGGAAGTGATCTCTGCTTCCGGAATCTTGGACTTCTTAGAAGATTGACCCTTCTCCATTTGGTCAATGATCCCAGCCATAGCACTTGCCACTTTCTTGTCATATTTTGGCTTTTTGAGTGGCTTAGGAGTGAAAGAAGGGGTAGAGGAATCAGAGTGAGGAGGTGAGGGAGATTTGGTACTCTTCCCTCTTCCGGTAGAGGTACTCTTCTTGGATTGAGCCCTAGTGACAATAGGTTCTTTAATCACAATACCTTTGGCTTTTGGTTGTGGTTGGAGAGGAATTTTGGCTTTTGATCTCGGAGTCAATTTTCTTCTCTTTTTGGGAGGAGAAGAAGGAGGATCAGAGTGAGGTTGGGAATCAGAGGAATTCATGGGAGTAAGATTTTTGGTTCTCATTGTTCAGAAAAATTGAAAAACGAGAAACTCAGAAAAAAAATGAGAAAACTGTCGCACAGAGATTTTGAACAGAATAGGAAGTTTTGGAACTTGAAATCAGTTGGGTTTTGATGGAAATGAGGCAAGGAATCACTCAAGAAAAATTTTTGTGAGAGGAAATAGTGATTTACTCGAGGAGATTCTGTGGAAATGACCAAGTTCGCGACTGATAAAGCCCTAGAACCCGACGTTACTCGAGGCCTTACTCGAGTAATGTTCAAGTTTACTCGAGGCCTTACTCGAGTGTTCATACAGAAAATTTCTAAAATAATTCATTTAAATTGCGTACCTGGCATGAATAATATTGTAATTATCCATGGATGTTCCCTCGATCATTTATAACCCATTCCGAACATATTTGAATCATTTTTCATCAATTTGAAAATCTGGACTCCGACGTTACTCGAGGCCTTACTCGAGTAACATTCAAGTTTACTCGAGGCACGCCTCGGGTAACCATCTTTTTAATTTCTGACTTTTCATTTCCTGAGCCGTTATGTTTGAAAATCAAGTAACTTGATCCATTACTTCCAGTTTTGGTGTCCATTACTCGAGTACATACTCGAGTAACATGCTCCTTTACTTCAAGTTACTCCTCGGGTAACGTTTCTCATATAGCCAAAACTTCAAGTTGGTACTCCAGTAAATATGTCCTCTGATCACCTCTGTTTTTATTTCACAAAACAGAGTTTCAACCTTCCTGTAAAACAAATTTCTATATACTCCGATGCTTAAGTTAGTAATCATCAAAACTTTAACAAGTGACTTCATCTAATATTATGAAATGCTGAAATTACTTATAACTCATTGGGATTTACCATTCCCAATTCTCTTCTAATGTATAGAAATTGATCTTTTGCAAGGGGTTTTGTGAAGATATCTGCTAGTTGAAGATGAGTAGGAATGAATATTACTTTCACATCTTTCTTCTGTACATGGTCTCTGATGAAGTGATGCCTGACATCGATATGCTTGGTTCTAGAGTGTTGAACTGGATTCTTTGCCAAGCTTATCGTACTTGTATTGTCACAATAGATTGGTATTTCCTTGAGATAAATACCAAGATCTTGTAGTTGTTGTTTTAACCATATCACTTGTGCACAACAACTTGAGACTGCAACATATTCGGCTTCCGTTGACGAAAGAGACACTGTATTTTGTTTCTTGCTGAACCACGATACAAGAGATCCCCCAAGAAATTGTCCTTGTCCACTGGTGCTCTTTCTGTCTGTTTTGTATCCTCCATGATCTGAATCTGAATATGCAACAAGATATTCACTTCTTCCTTTGGGATACCACAGACCCAGTTCGGGTGTGTCAGCAAGGTATCTAAAGATTCGTTTGACTGTTTCAGCATGTGATTCTTTTGGTGCTGATTGATATCTTGCACATATGCCAACACTAAATTGGATGTCCGGTCTACTTGCCGTGAGGTAGAGTAATGATCCAATCATTCCTCTATACTTTGTTATGTTGTAGTCTTTACCTTTGACATCAGCATCAAGCAATGTAGTTGAACTCATAGGCGTATCTGTCCCATTTGCTTCATCCATTCCATACTTCTTCAATAGCTCTTTTAAATACTTTGTTTGAGATATGAAGATTCCATTCTTTCTTTGTTTGATTTGTAAACCAAGAAAGAAATTCAATTCTCCCATCATTGACATCTCAAATTCTCCCTGCATTATCTCAGAAAATTCCTTACATAGAGATTCATTAGTAGCACCGAAAACAATGTCATCAACATATATTTGAACAATTAAAATATCATTGTGTTTTCGTTTTATAAAGAGTGTTGTATCAACTTTTCCTCGTACAAAACCTTGATCGATGAGAAACTTACTGAGCCTTTCATACCATGCTCTAGGAGCTTGTTTTAAACCGTATAAAGCCTTTTTGAGTTTGAAAACATGGTCAGGTTTAGTAACATCCTCAAAGCCTGGAGGTTGTTCTACATACACTTCTTCCATGATGTAACCATTTAGAAAAGCACTCTTTACATCCATTTGATAGAGTTTGAATCCCTTGATGCATGCAAAGGCTAAGAGTACACGTATAGCTTCCAATCTAGCCACTGGAGCATACGTTTCCTCATAATCAATTCCTTCTTCCTGATTATAGCCTTTGGCCACCAATCTTGCCTTGTTTCTGACAATAATTGCAGATTCATCAAGTTTGTTCTTGAATACCCATTTAGTACCAATGATCGGATGATCTTTGGGTCGGGGCACCAAATCCCAAACTTGATTTCTCTCAAATTGATTTAGTTCTTCTTGCATTGCTATAACCCAATCATTGTCTGATAAGGCTTCATCAATGTTAGAAGGTTCAATCTCAGAAATGAATGCAGAAAAACTTACTTCATTGAAAATTCTATTTCTAGTTTTGATCCCTTCATTCACATCTCCTATGACTTGATCTAGGGGATGGCTTTTATTGTATTTCCAAGCTCTAGGTTGACCTAGGGATTGCTCTTCTTCCTTAGTTGCATCAACCTCTGGAATAAGAGACTTAGAAATAGATTTTTCTTGATTTAAAACAATTTCCTGTTCTTCATCAATGGTTTTGTCAGAGGATTCAAATTCATCAAATACAATATGAATTGATTCTTCAACAACACATGTTCGTTTATTGAAAACTCTATATGCTTTACTTCGGTTAGAGTATCCTAGGAAAATTCCTTCATCAGTTTTAGAATCAAATTTTCCTAAGTTATCTTTACCATTATTATGAATGAAACACTTACAGCCGAAGATGTGTAGATGAGCAATGTTTGGCTTTCTTCCTTTGTACAGCTCGTATGGTGTCTTACCAAGTTTTGTTCTGATATAGGCTATATTTGAAATGTAGCATGCTGTACACATGGCATCAGCCCAAAATACTTGAGACACGTTCTTTTCGTTCAACATTGCTCTAGCCATTTCTGTAAGCACTCTATTCTTGCGTTCTACAACTCCATTTTGTTGAGGCGTCCTTGGAGCAGAGAAATTGTGATCAATCCCATTAGTATCACAATACTCTTCAAATGCTTGATTTTCAAATTCTCCGCCATGGTCGGTCCTAATACCTGCAATGGACATACCTTTCTCATTTTGCACTTTCTTAGCAAAGACAATAAATTCTTCAAACGTTTCATCTTTTGATGATAGAAAGATAACCCATGTAAATCTAGAGAAATCATCAACAATGACCAATGAATATAAGTTGCCACCAAGACTCTTTACTCTTGCTGGACCAACTAAATCCATATGCAATAGTTGTAGTGGTCTATTTGTTGAAATCTCATTTTTCAATTTAAAAGATGATTTAGTTTGTTTACCCTTTTGACATGCATCACAAATCAAATCATTTTTGAAAATCACTTTGGGCAATCCAAGAACTAAATCCTTTTTGAGTAGTTTGCCTAATTGATGCATATTAACATGAGCCAATCTCTTATGCCATAACCAACTTTCATCAGTATTACTCAGGAAACAATTTTCAGATTCATTTCTACTAATATCTAGAGTATAGCAGTTACCTTCCCTTTTTGCTCTGAGCTTAGCCTTGATATTCTTCTTATCAAGTTGTAAGTCATTCTTGTTGATAATTAAGCATTCTTCTGAGTCAAATATTACCCAGTTGTCTTTATCTGCACTTTGACTTACGCTCAGCAAATTATGACACAAGCCTTCAACATAATATACATCTTTGACTTGTATTCCTTTGTCATTTTTAATTTCACCAATTCCTGCTATTCTTCCGGTTTGATTTCCTCCAAATTTTACCTCTCTACCTTCTTTAGGTTGCAATTTGGTAAAACTTTCGAAATCACCGGTCATATGTCTAGAGCATCCACTATCAATATACCACTTGTTATTTTTGGATGCTTTGAGACATTCCTGCAATCGAATGACTAAGTCTTAGGTACCCACATCTTTTTGGGTCCTTTTGGATTAGTACAAATAATTTTCTGGATATATGAACCTTTAGGTACCCATTTGTAGGTTCCTATCGTTCCTTTCTTCTTATGAATGCATGAAGAAGTATAATGGCCTTTTCTATTACAGTAATTACAAAATGCAAAAGGATTTGATGTATGCACAGAATGCTGGAAATAATTCAAATATGATTTACCCCCTGCTTTCTTTCTACCTTTCCTTTTATCTGATTTTGGATCGTATCCAATTCCAGATCGATCATTTACAAATCGTTGAGCTTTTAAAATAACATTTAGCATCTCACTACCTTGTGTAAATTTTTCAAGAGTTTTTGTAAGATCAACGTTTTTCTTTTTCAGAGATAAACAATTTTCACAAATCTTTTCTTTAAGTTCAGTTTCAAGAACTTTGTTTTTCTTTTTGTAAACAATCAATTCTTTAACTACTTTGATGAATTCAGAATGCAAAGCATTATATTCGGAAAGTAATTCATCATAGGTAGGTTCAGAGTCATTTACCTCTCTTTCTGTTTCTTCTTGAGCAACGAGGCATATGTTAGCTACTTCTTCCTCATCACTTTCTTCGTCAGAAGAGCTATCACCCCATATAGCGGATACGAAGGCTTTCTTTTTGTTGAAGAATTTGCCTTTTCTCTTTTCTTTGCTCTTTTGATTCAGTTCTGGACATTCTGATTTGATATGTCCTGGTTTTCCACATTCGTAGCAAATGATGTGATCTTTGTTGCTAGTTCCACCTTTTTGAAAGTGTTTGAATCCTTGTCCTTTCTTGTAGAACTTTCTGAATCGTTTTATGATTAGACCCATTTCGTCATCGTCGAACTCTTCATTCTCATCTTGATTTTCTTCTTTTGCTTTTAGTGCTAGACCTTTCTTTTTCTTGTCACCGATATCATCTAGTTCCCGTTTGAACTTTAGTTTGCTTTCATATTCAGAAAGACTTCCAAATAGAGAAGCAACTGATCTCATTGATTCTCCTTTTGCTTCTTCTATCACAGTGACTTTGGCTTCCCACTCTTTAGAAAGAATATTCAAAATCTTTCGTACTTGGGTATGTTGATCATAAGATTTCCCAAGTGCTGCAAGTTGATTAACAAGATGAGTATATCTAAGTTCAAATTCAGAAATTGATTCACCTGATTTCATTCGAAGTAGATCGAATTCAGTGACCAAGGTGTTGATGCGATTCTCCTTTATTCCCGAAGTCCCTTCATGAGCTATTTCCAGAGCTTCCCACATTTCCTTTGCTGTTGGAAGTGTGCAGATTCTGAAGTATTCACTTTGGCTTAAGGCACTTTGTAACATCAGAATTGCCTTGCTGTTAAGAGTGATAAGTTTCTTGTCATTCTCATCATATTCCGCTGGTGTCTTGGGAATTTTCTGAGAATCTACAATCTTTGTAGGTTGATAATTTCCACTCTCAATTACATCCCATAGCCCATATTCGGTAGCCATCACGAACACTCTGAATTTTGCTTTCCAAAATGAAAAGTGTTCTCCACTGAAACTGGGAGGTCTAGTGATGGATGCTCCGTCGGGAAGAATTCCTTCACCCATGCTTGCCATTGGATCCTTCTTAGGTTGTTATACCTTAACAAGAAGACCTACTCTCTGATACCAAATGTTAGAACAAGCGTTTCACCCAAGAGGGGGGGTGAATTGGGTGATACTAAAATTTCGTCGGAAATATAAAACTTTAGCAGAGGAATTATAAACAGTAATGAGTAAGGAGAAATATCACCGAAGTGTGCATCAGGAGTTATACTGGTTCGGTCACAACCACTTTGACCTACGTCCAGTCCTCAGATTTTCTCTGAGAGTTTCACTATAACTTCCAAGATTCAGTGGGTTCTTGGCACCTCAGTACAAGCAAGTTCCTATACCTGGACACTCGCTCCCCCTTACAAGTTGCAATTCTATCCCAACTCAAGGTTCCACAACCTTAAGTTATCTCAATAACAAATATTGAGTTTGAATGAAATATCTCTCTTACAGAGTGAATAAGGATCACTGAAGCATAGAAATACAATTCCAATGTGAAAACAGAGCAATAAACTTGATAATACGTTTGTGTGTGTGCTTGTTGTTTTTTCTCTGTTTGAAGGTTCCCATATATATAGATATGTTGGTGATGACCGTTGGAACATTTTCTTTCGTCCGTTGGAGAGTGCGCAGCCACTATTGACTTTTCAAGTTTTTGAAAAATATCCGTTGGCGGTGGTTGGCATTTGAACGTTTCCTTTGACTTTCATTACTTGAGATGATTTCTTCATTGTTTATCTGTAAATAGACTAAGAATACTAATACAATGAAATATAAATCATTAGGGAACAAATCAATGAACGTTTGAATGATTTCTGGATTTCTGGGTATGCTTACTCGAGTAGCTACTCGAGTATTCCTTGAAGGTTACTCGAGTACCTACTCGAGTATCTTCGAGAATTCTGAAAGTCAATGAATAAAAATAAGAACACTCGGGTAGTGCATGGAATAACTTAACTTTAAACCTTTGGAAAAATCATTTACTCGGATACACACTCGAGTAATGCACTGTCAACTTTTATATATTACTCGGGTACCTACTCGAGTAATTCACTCACAACTTTATGAGTTACTCGGGTACCTACTCGAGTAATGTTGCAGAATTTCAAAGCCGAGAGCACTTACCATGTTATTCGAGTACTTACTTGAGTAATTGATTCATTTTTGCATGGGTTACTCGGGTATCACCTCGAGTAACAGTACTTTCTGAACATGGCTTACCCGGGTAGTGACTTGAGGTTTACCTTCCAAATAACTTATCATACTCGGGTACCAACTTCAAGTTTTTCACTTACCTTAGTGAGTTACTCGAGTACATACTCGAGTAAATTGTTGCAGTGGTACAAAGTGCCGAGAGCTTCATCTTTTCAGAAACAGAGTTACTCGAGTAGCGCCTCGAGTATCGTTGGTAACCTGAAGGCAACTGGAAGTTTTCCACATGATTACTCGAGTAGCTCCTCGAGTAATGTTGCAGTAGTACTAAATGCCGAGAGCTGCACATTTTTAGAAACAGGGTTACTCGAGTAGCTCCTCGAGTATCAATGGCATCCTGAAAACTTTTACACTGTTACTCGAGTAGCTCCTCGAGTAAAGTTGCCTGGTTACTGGAAGTTGTCTCTGGTTACTTCAAGTTTTGTCTCATTACTCGAGTACATACTCGAGTAATGCTTTAGGAAACTTGAAGTTAATCAAGTTTCTCAACATTTCTTCCTGTCCTTTCTTCATTACTTCCAAGCTTACTTCAAGTGATGCTTATTCCTGTAATTGCTTAGATCAAACTTGTTTAATAATTATTTCCTTTTCAAACCATTCTTTTGTTATCATCAAAACATGAGATCTAACAATTCTCTTTTCCAATTCCTTAACTTTAAAATACTTAAGGTTGGTTGTCATTTGAGTCTTTTAGGTGGCTATGACAAGCTCAACGAAAGCCTAAAAGAATTAGGGAAATACTAGGTTAAAAACCACATTTTAAAATCACAAAGTGCTAAAAACAGGGGTTGGTTGCAGCCAAAAAATCTCTGGCTATGACCAAAAACAGCATAGAGAGTTTTTGGCTGCAGCCAAAATTTTCTGGCTACGGCTAAAAACTGCACAGAAAATTTTGGGCTGCAGCCAAAAGTCAAGGAAACTTCGAAAAATCATAACTGATTCTAGAAAAATTGAAATGGGGTGATCCCAAAGCTAATTGAAAGCTATTTAAGTCCTTTTCACTAGAAAAATATGGATCAGTGCTGTTCATAACCACAAAAATACAGAATTACATGAAATCTCATACTGCTCCAGAATAGCTTCCAATTTCAATCCCAAACTTTGGAAAATCATAACTCCTAGCTCACAAATCAAAATGACACAAATTATATGTCCATTTTGAAGCTTGGAATGTGAAATTTAAGACTGAAAAGTGTCAAAATTTTTAGACACCATTTTCTCATTCAAAACATCCTTACAAACCAATTGCCTTGTACAGAGTTTCAATGGACAAAATTTCCAACTTTTGCACAATTGTTCCCAATGGTTCCAATTTCACAACAAACACTCTGCCTACACAAATTTTCCCAAGGAAGCCATTGGAATCACTAAAACAACCAAATTCTCATCACATTCACACATATTCAGTTTTGAACCACAATACAACACAAACCATCAAATCGCCAAACTTTCCATTTCAAGTTCCAAACCAATTCTAATGTCACAATGGCACAATATGACCCCATTTTTACCACAATACACTAGGCAATTCATCCATTCCAAAATCACACTAAAATTAGGACAAAATCCACAATTTCCTAAACTCAACCCCAATGATCACAATACTTAGGTCAAAATGCCACAATTACTCACCTCTTCCCCTTCCCAAGGCTAGTTCCTTAATTCCTCTACTTTCCAATTTTTTTTTAAGCACTCAAACACCTTCTTTCATAAATCTAAAATCATAGAGATGAAGGTCTCATCACCATGAACAACATTATAGAAGAGTATTTGAGCTAAAGAGGACACCAAGCAAGCAAAATCTCACCTTTTCCTTTCTCTTTCCTCCTTGAACTTGCACGAAAATGGAGTATGGAAGAGAGAGAGATGAGATGAAGATGAAGAATCAGATTTTTGGGGCATGAAGGGCCTCTTGGCCAACCTAAAGGGAGAGAGGAGAGAGGAATGATTGGTTGAAATGTTGACTTAATCCATGACTCATATGGTGACACTTGTCATGATCTTGCAACATCTCTCATGTGCACACATGATCACACAAGCACATGATTCCACTCTCTTGACCAATTGTGCACTAATCACAACCATTGATTTTTGAGTTACCAATGAGTTTCCTCTTCAATAACTAACCAATTGGTCGATAACTTTCCTTTTTCCCATTTTACCCCTGATTATGGTAATTCTCACTGGATCACTACTAAATACATTTTTATTCTATTTCACCATAATATGCGCCCTCCCTTTATTCCAATTCAATTTAGATGTTAATCTACAATTGAACTTAAATATAGGGTTTAGGCATTGCTCATAACACATTCGAATCATAAATTCACATCGTATTCTCTAAAAGTGTTTATTTATCAATACTTGCATCCACTTTTGAAGTCATTAACCCTTAATTACTTTTTGGGATATTACAGTTTCAATATGTAATGATATTTGATATGAATGAAAGTATAATTTATTGTACGTTGTCTTTTAATGATATTATATTTATCAGTGATTGAATATAACTGTCATGGCGATTGCATTGATGATGGGTTGGAGTAAGGAGGAGGAATATGTATAGTGAGATCTTTTGCCATGTGGTATGCTATCACTCAGTGCATAGTGCACTATTACAGAATATAGATTTTGCTACCCTAAAGAACATCCCTTTTTAAAATAGGGACGTCTAAAACATAGGCTGTGGCATTTTTGTAATTATGTGTGGGAACTGGGTAGCTTTAGATGTCCCAAATTGAATTTGGGACATCTAAAGTTAAAAAAAATTTAATTTTTTTTTACACTTTAGAGGTCCCAAATTCCATTTGGGGCGTCTAAAGTCAAAAAAAATTTAAATGTTTTTTAATTACACTTTAGACGTCCCAAATTCCTTTTGGGACATCTAAAGTCCCCACTTTGGACGTCCCAAATGGAATTTGGGACGTCTAAAGTAATTTAAAAATTTTCTTGCGATCTGTTTTGAATATAAGGGACGCTCGTACCTTATATTAAATAAAGGGACGTTTTCCTTCCTTCCTCTCTCTCTCTCTCTCTCTCTCTCTCTCTCTCTCTCTCTCGCTCCCACAGCATTTTTCAATTTCTTTGATAGGAGTTGCAGAGAGAGACCCACATTCTATAGATTCAAATTGCTTTTTCCTTCGGTGTTTTCGCCATCGTCCCCCTCTCATCATGCCCTTCGATGCCCCTATTTGCGACTGTAACTCTCTCTTTATCACTTCTCAAATCTTACATGCTTGTCTGTTTATTATATAAGTTCCTCTCTTTTTTCACAATTAGATCTAGTACAGTGCATCTGGGTAAAAAATGGATTTTTGAATTTTAAAGTTTGACTAAAAGAAGTTTGAACAAAGCTAGCAAAGTGGTGGAAGTGTGGTAATGCCAAAAAAGGAAATTCCGGAGCCAAAAAGAGAATGGGGAAAGCTAGCATTTATGTTCAACAAAACCATTGCAGATAATTCTCGTCTGGAACTTGTGTTTGCTTTCGTAATTGATGACCTCAGCATTTACAGGTAATTTGAAATTCAAATGACTTTAGACGTCCCTTTTTTAAAAAAGGGACATCTAAAGTGGAGATTTTAGACGTCCCAATTTTGAAATTGGGACGTCTAAAGTGGAGAACTTTAGACATCCCAAATTGAGATTTGGGACATCTAAAGTCCTACACAGGGGGACTTTAGACGTCCCATTTTTTTCGTACGTCTTTTCTTAAAACATACTACGCCCCCACATAGACGTTCCCCAGTTTTTGGACGTTAAAAGTGCCAAAATAGGGACGTTAAAACCCCTTTTTGTAGTAGTGGTAGATGGCACTTGTCAGTGCTCATTCTTCCATATTTTCCTTTGCCCAAGATTGCATTGGTGCTGTAGAACATGTGACACGTCCTTAATTTTGTTCTTTTAAGGAGGGGAGTCATAGTTCAGGCTTAAGTTATACGCCTTTGGCCGAGTGTGTCTTAAGAACTGGCAAGCTTGAGACAATCCAGTTGAATGAATGAATTTCTGTTGGACTATGTGTTAGCCTATGGCTCTAGTCAGCGAAATAAGGATTGACAGTGGTATAAGGGAAGTTGCATATTGCATATTGCGTAATTGTAAATTAAATGTGATGAAAATTGATATTGACATAATGATGATTAAATGTGAAATCGTTTTGTATGAAAATCATGATACATACATACATACATACATACATACATACATACATACATACATAATCAGTTCTTTCTTTTAAATCATATTGATTTGCTTGTGTGTGGTAAAAACATTCAGTAGTTACCGAGACACGAAATCTCATTCCATTATTTTTACATTTTTCAAGTGAATGTTCTAATAAGGAAAGGCACATGTAGAATGAACCTTAAAGGCTCTATTAGATTCCTTGTGCTCCTTTAGCCACTTTATATTTAATTGATATGACACTAGGCTTGTTTTTCATCCTAAAGTATGTCAATTGATAAATGTTTTGTTTGAAGCTAAACCCTTGAGCTAATATTTGAAAGTATTAAGCAAGTGTTGTTAAGTTTTGTATAATTGGGATAAAGTTCCTAAGGCCATAAGTGATGTTAAAGGGATTGAACGTTAAGCATATATATCATTTGGATGAGGTGTTACATATCGCATGCTTCAATATACTCCTCTAGTCTGATTTATAAGGTAAAGCAAAATTTGTCACATGAATATATAATTTTAGTCTTAATTTATTACTCCTCTCCGTTGTTATCTCTTCATTTACTTTTTTTTTTAAATTTTATCCCTAATTAATTATATGTCCCACTCATCTATTTTTTCCGACTTCTTTTCTCTCATCTCTTTTTCCACTTACCCTCCCCATAAATAAGGGCTTTTAGGAAAGTAATTTATATGTTTTTACATATGTATTGTCTTTAACCAATTTTAACTAAATTTTTGAATTGTGTAATTTAGTTAGTTGACTTTTTTATTTTGAACCGGAGGTGGTATTATATTTACTTAGTTATCATGAGATATAATGTATATCAAATAGGAATAAAGTTAAACAGCTCTTGAATTTTAAGGTAGAGTTTTAAAAAAATTAAAGTTTTTTTCTTGATAAGTGTAAAACATGCCGAAGTAACTTTATAAATATAACTAAAAGAGTATGCATTTTGGCTGCAATAATCAATGACTTGTAAAAAGAAAACTAAACAAACTTTGTGCCTGTTTGGATTAACATCAGAAGTTGCTTTTCCGACATGATTTACGGTATATGAGGTAAGTGTTGGAAATTGTGCCATAAGGGCCAATCATTGTACTTTAAACATTATTATTTCAATGAAATTTCTCCATTCTGTTATCATATTATTTGCATGTTAACTGTGATAATTGGATCCTTGGATAATTCATGAAGATTGTCCTAAAATGTCCCTGGTTGGTCATCTATGCGGGAGCATAGATGAAACAAGACCAGTATGACTTTGATAAGATATGGAGATACTAATCAAAATCTTAGGCACTTGTAAAAGTATAAGGTGTTGGACTGACCCACTATGAGAAAGCTACATGGATCAAGTCATAAGCTTTTCTCATGTATAACCACATCACAATGCCCTTAGACCTGAGGTCATCATGGATTCCTACATGAGAGTTGATAAGCTTTGAACTAGTCAAAAGTCACTTTTGACCGAGTGATGATAAAGGCTATGATCGGGCTTGGTGGTTTTTCATGCGGAGGAATATGAATGATCAAGATGGAATTTGTCCCTCACATTAGTAGAGAGATATTACTAGGCCCCTCGACAAGTGCGTCTGAGAAATGTATGGCCATACTACAATGGAAAGGAGTTTCCATTTCTTTTGTCAGGCTACTCAGGAATTGAGAAAGTAATGGTCAGGAACAAGAGAATGACATTATCCATGCCTTATCCTTGATTGATATATTGTGTGACAAAAGAGACATGACATGGTTGTATGACAAGTTGCATCGTGATAACAATCCTCATATGATTTGGGTAGTCGTATTGTCTTACTAGAGGCCGCTTGCAACTTTTGGGTTAGTATAGTTATTAGCCCACTGCCAACTTCATATGGGCCTACAGGGTCGCACACAAGAATGACCCAACACGATATAATGTTTAATTTAGTGTGGACGAATTTTATATTTATATATATATAATATAAAATTCGTTAATAATATTATATAGATATATATTTTCGAAATACATATCTTATATTATATATATATGTATATGTATATATACATATATATTATATGATATTATTATATTGTATTAGTTTTAAATTTAATTTATTAAGATATATTAAATTTAATAACTAACATGATAGAGATATAGTATCTTAGATTTAATTTATGAAGATAAATTAAATCTAATGGCTATTTATTTGGATTAAATAAATAGGTTAAATTAAAACTGTTGGACAGATTTAATTTAAACTGAATTTATTTAATTAACTCATCAAGATAATTAATTGTTGATTAATTTTGAAATTAATGATGATTAATTTTGAAATTTGAATATAGTCATCATAGGTTATAAACTTGATAGAGCAGATATACTTATATGCGCATGAGAATTTAGAGCTGCAAAGGAAGCCCTAAAAACATTAGAGGCACTAGCACGTGGTCTCGGTTGGAGAGCATTCGTGTGGATACCAGTAGAGGGAGCGAACCTAACGTGTTGGCTCCTAGAGATCGTGAAAACCCTAAGTTGAAAAAGGTACGGGTTCTTTCTAACCCGATTTAAACGCCGTTGATAGATCCTCGATTAGGATCGGTAAAATTTTTAAAATTCTTCCACTGTGCCTGCCGATCCTAACAGTAAGTATGTGAAAGGGGTTTTATCTCAACTTGTGTGAATGCGCTTTTTAAATGCCAACTCAAACAGATCTTTTATCCTATTAAGTTGGGTTAATTATTTCAAAAAATGAATTAGGGACTTGTGAAAAATCAAAGTTACTTAAATTTATTTTGGGAATTTTTGTTCACAAAAAAATTATTCCTTTAATCTTGATCCTAAATATAAGACCTATTTATTATATTTGTCAACCTTTTTTAATTTATCTTATTGATACTCCCTCAATAATAATTAAGTAAGAAAGATATGGATGAAATTAAGAAAGATTAATATGGTTTTTAGGAAAAATACGTCATATTAACTAACTTTATTAACTTCTTTATCATAATTAAATTAGTCAAATAAGTCTTACTTCCTCTGCTCCACAATATAGGGCGTTTTTAAAAGAATAACTTGGTCCAAAATATAAAGGCCCATTTGGTACACTGGAATTTATTTTGATGGAAATAGATATGGAGATGGAAATGAGGTTAAAAAGTATGTTTGGTATGTCATGAAAATGAAGGACATTTTGGTCTTTTTACATGGAAATGAGGTCTCATTTCCATGTAAAAAGACCAAAATGTCCTAATTTTTTTTTAAAAAAACTCTTCCCAAAGACAGAACCTTTGCTCCTCCATAGAAACTATGAAGGTCAGGCCATATCACAACAGATCTCAAGCCACATCTCAACAAATATGTGATGGTCAAAGGACAAATCACCAGCAAATCTATGAATGTTTGAATAATATTTCACCTTTGGGTTGTAAAAAACCTTTATCTCCTCTATTTTTCATAGATCGAAGCCCTTCCCATCAAAATGATGCCACCGTTGTCGATCTGCAGTGCAGTCAATTTAGTGCCGCAAGGTTGCCACTCTTCGTCGTCGTTGCCTGATTTGTGAGCACAAGCCATTGTTGAGCCACAAGTTTGCATTGGTCTTCAAATTTGCCGTCTTCGATCAGATCTATAAGTTGGGCTTGTCGGAGAACAAGGAGGAAGACAAAGAGGCTGTTGTGCTTTGCTCGCTGGCAATGGTGGTGGTTTATGCTTGTGCTCGTCACTGGTTGGTTGGTTCATGGAGTTTTTGTGGATGCAAATGAAAAGGGAGAGGGGTAAAACTAGAAATCCATGGAATTTCTTCCAAATCCTTGGGTCAACACATGGAAGCTATTTTGATGGAATTAGGCTACCTGGCTTTTATGTGGAAATAGAATTGAGATCCAATTCCATCATACCAAACAAGCTTCTTCATGGAATTGGGTCCCAGTTCCATCATACCAAACGGACCCTAAATCATTTGTAAGAAAATTAATGCTAATTTTTTAGTTTCGCCCCTGTAATTAATACTTATTTTTAATTTTACCCACTCATTAAATTTTCAAAGACATTTTTCAATAAGGATAAAATGTTTTTAAAAAAATTAAATTTAAGACTTTAATAGAGGGCTAAGTGCAAAAATGCCCATAAACTTCTCAAAAGTGTGTAAGGCCCCACCTTACGAATCACTTAACATCGATATTAATCAGAGTAACAATTGCGCAGTTCAGTAGACACACAGAAATAATATAGATATACTAATAAAATGCACATGATTATATTACAGAAACCCAACAGGGTGTATTCACAATTGTTACAGACCTCAAAAAATAAAAAGGTCTTCAAATAACCAACTGTCTTGATTGATCTGCACCAGAATCATCAGTTGCCAGTAAGTACACCTTTGTCCCTTGAGCCACTGTCTACTGCTGAAAACTTTATATATTTATGGAAAGGGTGAGATTCGAAAGAATCTTAATAGTAACATGCAATCAATCATATAAAATGTGACAAATGAATATGTCATTCCCTATGTAATACAACATAACAATAATACAAAGCATATAGACACTCACATAATGTATGAGAAAGAGTTGCTACCTGGACTTGCCCTTTCCTACTCTACTGGCTGTTCAATACCTTTGATTCGGCTCGGGCTATTGTAAATTTATATAAATTAAAGTTATAAGTAACTGGTTATTACTTGAACTATTACTGTCTTTAATAGTAGTTTGTTGGTTATCTATTACAGTTTCAGCAATTTCTGCATAGTACAATTCTACGCAGTGCAGTTTCATAGTTTTCCAGAAAACTGACAAATTTTCAGTCGACTTTGGAAAATCATAATTAATTTTAGAAAATTTTAAATTGGCCGGTTCCAAAGCCTTTGTACAGCTCTCTAAGTTTATTTTTACAGAAAAATACCCAAGGCTAGTCACTATGATCACATTTTTCCCATAAATTCACCAAACTTTCTCTATTCTATATTACATTCCAGAAACAGGGCACAACTTTGAAAAATCATATCTCTTAATCTACTCATCCAAAAATTATGTTCTACCCATCAAATTAAAACTCTACATGTGTACTTTAATCTTGTAAAATTTAATAACATTTGGACTAGATTTTCCCCACGAAAAATATGTTACAACAACATTGCCTCCAGGAATCAAATCAACCAGCACTTACTTTCAATTTCAAAAATTTTCAGATTTGCATATATAAACATCCAAAAATCATGAACACATGTATTCATACACCATTTTCCCTTCTAAATCCAATGGAAACATCAAATCAGCCAATTCCAGTCCAAACCCTTTGTGAACAGTGCCTATACGAAATTTATAAAATTTAGGGAAAATGTGATTTTCACTTTCCATATAATTAAACATCTTCCTTACACTTCTAATCACATTATAAACCACTTAAACACGTTTTAAACATGATTAATCAAGATTTGGATAGCACCTTCTCTAAGCCAACACACAAAGTCAATAATCAACTACAACAACAACTACAACCTTGAACTAACAAGATATAAAGGTTTTATGGCTTTACCTTTGATTTTCTTCTTTCTCTCATTAAAACGCCACCTCTCTCTCCTTCTTCCCTCTTGATTTTGCTCTTGCTATATGATTTCAAGAAGGATATGAAGATTAGGGAGAGTTTACAAAAGTTTGAAGGCAAGAACAAGTGATTTCAACCACAACTTAACTTGATCTTGCTTCTTGAATCACTTGAGCTTCTCTCTTGTTCATGTATTTTCAAGACACACTCTCTCTCTTACTTCTTGAGTTGGATGAAAAGATGGAGTCTTGGAAGAGGCTAATTGCTCTTAAAAGTATCTCTTACACCTCCTCAAAATATATTAGTTTATGACCCTTTTTGCACACGCCAAATTATCAAGCCTTATCTACTTTTATTTGATTATAATTGTTCTCTCTTTCTTCCCTCCAAAATGGAGTATAAATGCCTGCACAAAGAGACCAAATAAGTCTCCTAATTTGACTTCATTCAAGTCTTGTGATAACCATGTAAAAGCTCCTTTTATTACATTTGCCCTTGACTTTTCAAAGTTCACTTTTGCTTGACCAAAATACTCCAACTAATGACATTTAGACTTCAATCATATTCATTTTGCCTCATTCCAAAAAGTGACGTAAATGGAGGCCCCAAAATAACTAAATTGGCTTTTTGAAATATCATAATATTGCCTCCTCAAGTATTACAACATTAGCTTATAATTTTTGACTTTCCAACTCAACTTTTCACTTGCCCACAATTCCTCCATATTGAAGCATAATATGAACCAAGTATTTAAATTTCCTTCTTGCTTTCTCATTTGGACGTCCAAGAGCACATAAGAAAAGGAAAAATATGGGCTTTGAATTAAATCTAGTCAAATGACTATTTTGCCCTTACATTTTGTGATTTTCGCACAAGTTGGCAGAATTTTCATCAAACTTTAAAAATTCATATATTTATTTATAGAGATTTAATTGGTGTGGTTCTAAAGGCTATGTGACCCTTATTAAATTTATTTTTAAGGAAAAATATAGCCTTTAGCCAACTGGAAGCTCATAATTCCCAAAATTTCCATTTTTGGATGTTGTCACGGAAACTTGCCAGTTTCATTAGGCTAACTTAAAAAATTCATAACTCTTTGTTATAGCTCTAAATGACTTATATGACCTATCAAATTGAAGCTTGATATGTCTAATCTTATTCTGAAAAATTTCATGTTCATTGGATATCATTTGATCATCCAAAAGACCAAAACCATCACACAACCAGATTGTCATGTAGGAAAACACACTAGCAACAAAGTTTACATCCCTTGAATTCTTTCTAAATAGAGGTTGAGCAGTCCACTTGATCTAGGCTTATTTTCAAGCTTCTAATATCAAAATTTGGGATATTATAAAGTGAGTCTAGCACTATAAACTTTTTATGGGAGCAAACATATCCATAAACTTTTTTAAATGGGGTAAAAATACGCATTCTGTTAGGTAGGAGAAATGGCGATTATCTTTGGGTTTGTGGGCCCCACATAAATTGTTTTTAAATGAATATTTTTTTTAAAAAAATCTACACCTGCTCTCTCTTCCTGTCTTTCTCTTCCCCCAATGTAGACATGATTCCCTCTATCCCCCACTAAGGGTGTTCGGGATCGGGAAATCCCATTCCTGATCCCGAAAATGACGGGACGGGAAATTTAATTCCCTATCTCAGATTTCCTTTTTTTTTTAAAAAAAAAAAAATTCTCTATATTGAATTTTTTGTTGTGTTTCCTTTAGTATAGTACAAATATATAATTTATCTAATATTATATTGTACTAAATTAGTCTAATACAAATATATAATAAGTTTGATACATACTCAAAGTTGTCAATTCAGCTGCAAAAAGTATAAAGACAAGAACAAAAAATTTGAATTATTTAATAAATAATAAATCAAATTGGGAAAATCGTCAGTAAATACCAAACAGTGGAGTTAATTGCTATTTGCCACCAACAGCCACTGGGTACTGAAATGTCATTAATGTTGAACATAAAAAGACCAAAGAGCCCTTATTTTAGTTTGGAAAGCTGATACTATGCACAGAAGCAAACGATAAAATTGATCGCAATGGCTTGTTGTGCTATCATGTTTGGCGAAGTGCGGTGATTTGATTTTGCTGTTGTGGCTGTCGATCACTGTGGAGTCCGCCGGAGGTCGATCACTGTGGAGTCAGTCGATCACTTTGAAGCCCTTCATATTTCAGTTTTTGATGGAGGTGATGATTTATATATTGGTTGTGGAACTTAGTATTATGCATTGCTGTGTGTGTGAGTAAGGAAATAGTAAATATAACTGTGGGTTCCCTAGATATTATGAGTTTGGCCATTATTGTGAAGTTATTTATTTGAGTTGATGGAGATTTGTATATTCTATATCGTGTATTGCGTATTGGGTATTGTTGCCTGATTGTTGGTGGAAGTAATAATGCTACAATGGAGATTCACATATGATAGCCATTATATGAAATTGATCTTTCGTTTTTGTGCGATGGATCTTTTCCATACGTGGCTAATGGTCATCCACGATATGTGCAAAAGATGTTCCATTATGTGCTAATGATATTCCGTTTTGTGCAATTGATCTTCCATATATGGTATTGTTGCCCGATTATTGCTGGAAGTAATAATTCTTTTCTTTGTTTGGGTAATATTGCTTGCTGGTTTTGATGAAATTGAGTTCAAAGGCATTGTGTAGTGCTATCTTTGCAGTGTTGAATGTTTGGGAAAAAAGAATGGAAGATCAATTGAACATAATGGAAGATCATTGGCACATAATAGCTCATCATTGTGGATGACCATTGGGCACGTATGGAAAAGATATATTGCTCAAAACGGAAGATCAATCGCATACAACGGAAGATCAATCGCACATCATGGAAGATCAATGGCACACAACGGAAGCTCAATCACACGTCATGGAAGATACATTGCACATATCAGGGATCATTGGGAATACAAGGAAAAGATCCATCGCACAAAACGGAAGATCAATCGCACACAACGAAAGATCAATTACACATCATGTAAGATCAATGGCACACAACGGAAGCTCAATCACACATTATGGAAGATACATTGCACATATCAAGGATCATTGGGAATACAAGGAAAAGATCTATCGCACAAAACGGAAGATCAATCGCACACAACAGAAGATCAATCACACATCATGGAAGATCAATGGCACACAACGGAAGATCAATTGCACACAACGAAAGCTCAATCACACGTCATGGAAGATACATTGCACATATCAGGGATCATTGGGATATAAGGAAAAGACCCATTGCACAAAACGGAAGATCAATCGCACACAACGGAAGATCAATTGCACACAACGGAAGCTCAATCGCACAACATAGAAGCTCAATCGCACACAACGGAACCTCAATTGCACATCATGGAAGATCAATCGCACACAATGAAAGATCAATCACACACAACGGAAGATCAATCGCACATCATAGAAGTTCACTTGATTATCACCATTTGGATTATCTAGTTCGTAGTATGTACATTGCACAGTAAATCCTTGTTTAACAAAGTCATATATATAGACATAGTTTACTTTGTTGCAAAACGAAATACAGACGTCCCTACTTTGTGTTTACAGCATAAATGAAAAAACTACTTTCACTTCTTCTTAGACCTCCAAACTTCAATGCTACGCATTATCGCTTCCTGTTGTTTGTTCTTCGCATGGGTAACTAGCCACCACACCACATCCACCCTCTTTTGATCCATGTCTTCCTGAACATAAAAGATTTAAGTTAGATCCAAACATATTGTAACATTTAATGTAAAAATTTACTTCTGAATCTATTTGAATGTGTAATATGTAGTAATTCCCACACAGCAGAATTTCCTAAAAAATAAATGTTGTACACAATTAGCAACTAATTAATAAGCTGAACATAAATGTTGTACACAGTTAGCAACTAATTATAAAATAATAACAAAGTGATTACAGTCCCTAATCATTATTGAGACTACTCCACAAATTTAAAGTTTTGCAAGACTACTTGCAACATTTGAGAGTTAGATATGCAGCAAAAAGCATGAATGCAACCCAAATCAGATTTACAAGTCACAAATAACAAGCTTAGTGCACTGGATAGATGTGAGAAAGCAAGTTCAAGTACCAAGTTGGACAAGTATGCTATGCACTAGTAAGCTCCAAATAAGTCAAGAGTTTAAAACACTCTTACAAACTCAAAGAAACAATGAAGATAGCAATGAATGGGTAGAAATCACAGAAGTGCCAAAATTTTTCAGGATATCCCAAGTAGACAATCCATCCAGTGGAACTGAAATACCAAACTTGTATGTTTAGTATTCAGAATCAGTATGATCCTCTGATTTTGAAAGCAGAGTGATTGACCTCAGCAATTGGGGATAATACAAGTCTCAAGTAAACATTTGATGATTCTAACACTGACATCCTTTAGATAAATTGTACATTGCACCTGAACTGTGAGAAGTATAAATTTTATTTTGCACTTTTGCAGTTTTAGGCTGAGAAGTGACAACTAATGAATATTGCTTTATTTCAGTAGATTGTTTCTTGGTACAAACAGATGTTATCCAGAACCACTAATGATGTAATTTATTTATGCAGAATATTCATTCTGGGGTGCATGAAAATTATTTCACGGGCACACCTTATGTTCCTATTTATATAAAACTTCCAGGACGTATCTCCTATATGCTGCTGTAATCTTTCTGTTTTTGTGATAAACCTACATAATAATAGTTGTCCAATTTTCCCCCCAAAACAATAAACAACACATTCTCAGGTTCTGTTTTCACATTCTGAGGTCTGCCTATAAGGAACTTTTTGACATTGTTAGAGAAATCAAGTTCAAGTTGCAGGTATTTTTAATTGCTTCAAGACATTTATCTAATTGCTCCAGTACGTATCCCTAACGTTGGAATAAACATCAATCAAAGCTATCTCCGGAAAAGGAAGTAACCTTACCTGAATGAGGGAGGCAGTAAGGTTGGAGGAGCAAGCGACGGTTCCTTGAGGACTAGGCGGCGGCGGCGACCGCTGGAGGAGAATCCCGAGACAACGCTGCCAAACGACACCAGCTTGATGGCCAGCTCAGGAGTCGCTCAACAATGTCGAAAATGGAAGAGAGGTCCGAAAATGGGATTCGTTGAAGGACCGAAAATGGAAGAGGAACAAGGGATTCGCTGAAGGTCCGAAAATGGAAGAGGAAGAAGTGTTCGCTGAAGGTCCGAAGAGGAAGAAGAGTTTTTGCCTGAAATTGTGTTCTTAAACTAAGGGCTTTTTGGTCTTTTTATGTTCAACATTAATGACATTTCAGTACCCAGTGGCTGTTGGTGGCAAATAGCAATTAACTCCACTGTTTGGTATTTACTGACGATTTTCCCAATCAAATTAACTAAATAAATTAAAAAAATAGATATTACTTTGAGGCTGTTAAGAATTTTCACATATTATTTTACATTTAGTCTTGCTTGCTTAAATATTGATATATTTTTGGGATCGGGAAAAAGTCGGGATCGGGAAATCCCATTCCCGATCCTGAATAATTTGTCCCAATCCCGAATTTTTCCTGTCCCAAAATTTTTGAGACAGGAAAATCCTGTCCCGATTTGCTTGGGGTCGGGACAGGAAGATCAAGACAGGAAAATGTTGCACACCCCTATCCCCACATTCTGACCGGCATGAATCTCTCCGGCACCCCATAGGCGCCTGAAAAAGATCAACAGCATTCCCCCAATTTTATTATTCCCTTCTTGTTGGGGCATCACTAAAAAGCAGTACAATGCTCTCTTATGTTTATAAGGTTTCATGAATCAAGAGTAGATATACTAAACGTTATTACTCATAGCGTCCCCTCCCTGTAAACACAACACCAATGAAAAAGCGGGAACTATAATCGAAAGTGGGCATGCGCTAATATAATGAAATTCAAAACTTTTGGTGATTTAGTTGTGTATTTATGTGAAAGCAAATTTTGTTTGGGAGCAGATTGCATATATTACGCTGGCTTTCAACACACCCAAACCCTTTGTGAGCCTCTTTTGTAAAAAGGGATGTTGGTGATTGATCAAGTATCCTTTTGTGGCAACTACAAAGAAGATTAGGAAGAAAGGGAACACATGTAAGCTGACTAGAGAGGGAGTATTTCATGATCTTGTTGTAATACTATCCGATAAATACGGCTCTCTTCTTTCTTTATGATCTTCTTGTCTTTTTCTTCTTTTTGCTAGTGGTGGGATAATCTCTCTTGCGGCAGCACTGTGGGGTGGCCGGAGAGATTTGCTGGCGCGAATGTGGGGGTAAAGAGGGAATAATGTATGGTGGAAGAGACGGTTTGATGGGACGGGTGGGAAAGACCAGAAGAGAGAGAGAGAGAGAGAGAGAGAGAGAGAGAGAGGGAGGGTGTGTGTGGATTTTTTTAAGAAAAACATTCATTTTAAAACAATTAATGTGAGGCCCCAGAAGATCATTGCCGTTTTTCCCCTTAATGGAATGAGTATTTTTATCCCATTTTAAAAAATTAATAAGCATTTTTACTCATATAAAAAGTTTATGGTATCATATACATTTTTTAAAAAAATTATGGATATTTTTATATTTTAATCCTTTAATAAATTAACTGTCATATATTATTTAAAATGCCATATAATTATGTATTACAGGAGTATATTAATTACATGGGTGCGTAATTTTTTGACATATCTTTATCACATAATTAATTTCCTTGGGTTTGGCGACAGACCGGTGAGAGCTTCACAAAATTGACCCATAATTAATAGGTAAGTAGGTAACCTCCAAAAACGAAGAGAAACATGGTAAGAACTCTTTTTTTTTTTTTTTGTTGGACAAAAAACATGGTAAGAACTCTGACTTTTGACTTTGAAATCGCAGGCATTTGAATGAATAATTTCAACGATCAAAATTTAATAACGCGAGTTGTTGAGTCGTAGTCATTTAATAAATCCAGAAGCAGCCCACCCAACTGGTGAAGGTACTATTTAGTGGAATCAAATCAAACCGGCCTGCCGTCTTTGCTTGTCTCTTTCATTTTCTTCGTAAAATTTTTGGTTCCATGACTTGGTCTTTTGGTTTCTTGCGAACGAGAAACCAAAATTACGCCTGTTGGGCTCTACTCTTCTCTTCCATTTCTTATTGTGAGTCCTTTTCCATGTTCTCTCTCGCTTATGCTATTTCTCTGCATTGCTCAGTTTTACCAGGTTTTTCTGTTAATCAATCTTCTTCAGTTCTTATATCCACTTTTTTTTTTTGGGTCCCATCAGTTTTATGTTCAGTATGCATATGGGTTTTCATGTCTCGTTTGTTTGCTTTTCACGCATAGACGTATTTAGGTCGAGAAGAATGGAAGAGAGGGAAGTGAAATTTTAATTTGAAATTTTCATTTTGCTAAAAAAATGGCTATCACAGTCTAAATCGAGGAAATCTTCAACATCGAAGTCCCATTTGTCTCAATCTAAACGTACTCGTAGTATGTGGGTCTTTGTTTATTCTGTTTGGTTTGTTTTTCTTATGGGTATTGAATATGTATAAATATATCTTGCAATAGCTGTAATGATGATTTGCTTCATTTTTGTAGTGAAGTATATGAGGATTATAGGTGTTGCTGTGGATATTGATACTCGAAGAACTTATATTCGATGAAGTGCTTTTACTATTTCAAAGATAAATACAAGAGCAGAGGACCAAGATCAGCACCTGTGCTGAAAGAGCAACAGAAATCTCAGTTTTCAGAAGCTGATAGAATCACCAGATCTGCATGTTCTACAGCCTCCAGTCGTGGTATACCAGAATTGTATGAGGAGAGGGCTCATAATTTGCGGGTTTTCTCTTTCACGGAGCTCAGGCGCGCGACAAATGATTTCAATAGGCTTTCTAAGATAGGGGAAGGTGGATTTGGGAGTGTATATAAAGGTTCTATTCAGCCACTTGATGGAAAAGGAGATTCTATTTTAGTTGCCATCAAAAAGCTGAACAAGGATGGATTACAGGTATGAGCTTCAAAAAGTTATTTGGGACCCAACTTTAAAATTTTACTTTGACTATTCACAGTCATCGATTTTTTTTTTTATGATAGTATTAAGTTGTGAGTGATCCAGTAGATGAAATCATTGTAATTGTTAATTAGTAGGATGATAAGCTGCAGCAGAATTTATGCATATAAATGAAATGCTTTGGAGAAATTTGAATATTGGATAAGAAATTCGAACCTAGTGCTGATTTTGACAAATCAAATTGTCTCTTGTCCGAGGATTTTCTGTTTTAGCCTTGTGTCTTTGGTCTTGTCATGAATCAAATTGGCATGTCTTAGAGATTGCCTTAGAGATGGTGGGGATCTCGTTAATCCATTTATGCACGTCACTAATTAGATGACAAAGCATTTGGCTACCATTAGAGAGTCGTAGGTACTCCTACTGTTTGCTTGGACTTGCCTGAGCTTGCCATGGCCATGCCTCAGGTTGCCTGAACCATCCCCGTACTTGACATGACCTTGCCCAAGGTTGCCTGAACCATGCCCACGGTTACCCTGTCCTTGCCCAAGTTTTCCCGGACTTGTCTAGACCTTGCCCAATGATTGGAACCCAAACTCTAGGAAGGAGACAATATAAGTGGAGTAAGAAAAACAAAAAAATAGGAGTGGTTTGCCCCTCTTAATTTCCATGATTCCAGATTACTAGCCCTAGGTCTATTTACTTAAAATGAGACACGCTCTGGCATTGGTCAAGACAGCTGAATGCCACTTGATACCCTTCCAGCCCATCTTCTCTCTATTTGTTAGCCATTTTCTCTACAAAAACAATTATTGGCTGCGCCTGTCCATCCCTTGACTCATCGCTTATATGGGCCATGTGCTCTTTTCTATACTTGCTGAATCAGGGTACTAGACTAGTCTCCTAGCAACCTGTTTTGTTTTAAGGCTTTAGTGCAGGAAAACTTTAAAAGTGCAATCAAGTATATATCATGAGATTCCAATTTGAATAGAAATAGAGTTAAATAATCCAAGTTGTGTATCAAGTTTATGCTCACATGTTGGCTGATTATTTTTGTTTTTGTATGGAAGCAAGTTTCAGTTTTGTGTGTCAAATTATTTGCTACAGACACAATCAGTTAAAGTAAGGTTCCTTGGTACAACTGAGCTCTCAATCTGTACATGTAGCCAGCCATTTGGTCAAAGATTCAACTCTGAAGGTCTCTAAGCATTCTACTATGTCACTCGGGATGATGTTTTTCTTGTCTGTTAGATATTGATGGTTCATATTTGTGCTACAAAAGACTTCACTTGCTCCATTATTCTTTACTATAGAATTTTGGGGGATAAGGCTTTCTGCATGACCTTAAATTAAGAAACTTCTTTACACTTCCTCAAAACTAGAGTATTATATCAGTAATTGGCCCATTTTCTATGAAAACTTAAAGTAAAACATCATCTTTTTTTTGCCACTGAATGGAAGCATGGGGCATGTGTTCTGGGCAAATAGCAAGTTCATTTGCCATTCATTTTCCTTGTTTGAAAAAGTCAGAGGCCATGAAGATGCTTTACTTGCACCTGTATGTGCATATTTGATTCTAAATTTACTAGAAACTACTCATTCTGTTGGATTTAATATCTTTGGTTTCATAAATCTGTACTCTACTAGTTCTTTTCTTTTTTTGTTTTCCATTACAAAGATATCAGTATCTTCTCCTGAATATCTTTTTTGTTGATTGTGGAATATAGGGGCATAAACAATGGTTGACTGAAGTTCAGTTTCTTGGTGTTGTGGAGCACCCAAATCTCGTCAAACTTATTGGATACTGTGCGGTGGATGGTGAAAGAGGGATTCAAAGACTTCTCGTATATGAATATATGCCGAATAAAAGCTTAGAACACCATCTTTTCCATAGGGCATATGATTGTCTTGCTTGGAGAACAAGACTCGAAATACTACTTGGAGCAGCTCAAGGCTTAGCTTATTTGCATGATGAATCAGAAGTTCAGGTATCAGTTAAAGCAAATTCATCATCACATAATAGTTACCCCTCGTTTCCTTCTGGCATAAAAAAGAAACAGAAAGAAAGCAATAAATTACATGTTCGTTTTGACAGGGAAAAAATTACAAGTGAATAAAATAGTCAGTTGAACTTCCTATCCCTTAAAAATGTCATAACTTTAAAATTCCCAGCATATATGCATATGTGTGCATGTATTCATATAATTTAATTTATTTAAAGGCATGTCATGCTTTAGGGACCAACTGCCTAATAATTTGAAGAGAATGTGGAAAAGCGGCAGGACATTATAGAAAGGAGGAGGAAATTATGGATATTTGCATTTGTAGAGGATTATGTTTTCTGACGTTATTTCTCTTATTTCTGTACTCAAGAAAATCAGATATACTTACTTTTCTAAGAATGAACCTTCCTGAGATTTTTACCGACTTCAGGAGCAGAGTGAATGATTTGTTGATGGAACATCTGAATTAATGCTCTTTCTCTATGAGGTGTCTTCCTTTTCGATTTTTAGGGGAAATTAATGTAAATTACTTAGTGTTATTAAGGTCTTAATTCAATTGTAGCTGAATAGTCAGCAAACCAATTCAACATTGATGGACAAAGGACTTATTGTTAGTGTTTTCTGCCATTGAATCTTCAAGTTTATGTTAGGGCATGGATAAACTATCATATCTTAATCTTGAACAAACTAAATCTGTATCAACGTCTGAAAATTGGTTTTTACTCGTATGTTAGAAATGATTGGGTAGCTGCTATGAAATTCTTTATACGTTGGTTTTCTTTTACTTATTGGTTGTAAAAGTACTACTGTGGTTAAATCTAGTTAAACTTTAGGTCATTAATTTATTGGTGAAATAGATGGACTAATTGTAACATCTCTTCATTTTTTGTAGCATATTGTAAGTTAATTACTTAATGCTGTAGGTGATATACCGAGATTTTAAATGTTCAAACGTGTTATTGGATGAAAACTTCAAGCCAAAACTTTCTGATTTTGGACTCGCTCGAGAGGGTCCAATTGCTGGCAATACTCATGTTTCAACTGCGGTAAGTGTTATACTTTGCTGATCTTGCGCTACAAAAAACAGCAAATTAGCGATAGAATTCTATCGCTAAACTGATTTCCGTCGCTTAACAATTAGTGATAGTCTATTTTACGACGGAATCATCAAATTCCATTGCTTGAAGAACTGTTTGGTTGTTCAACAAAATGTTTTGTATGTTTTTTCTGCGATATCCTAGAATTCATGAATCAGGTTGACCAACACCAGCTGTGAAAATAATTGGTTGGTAAAAATAATAAATGTAATAAGGAATAGTTCTTGTAAAGAGGCATATAATTTCTTTTTACTTCTTCAGTGATAAAGCTTACTGTGTGCTATATATATAATGTTCAATTACTCTACCTATTAAATATACCTTGGATATTCACATTTGAGCAAATAGAACTACCATGACTGGTTAGATTTTCATTTGATCCTCTCCTCCAATCAAAAGAAAAAGACTATCAAGCAACTCTTTACCTATGAAGGGATAAAATATGTGGAAACTGAATCAATGTTTCATTTTTCTTCCAGCATGATTGATGCAAGTTTGACTAAAAGAATATCTGAATTATCCTGTGCTTATGCAATTTTGTTTCTCATATCAGGTGGTCGGTACATTCGGGTATGCTGCTCCAGATTATGTTGAGACGGGCCATCTCACTACAAAGAGTGATGTGTGGAGTTTTGGTGTGGTTCTGTATGAAGTTCTTACAGGCAGGCGTTCGCTGGAGCGAAACCGGCCCAAAATGGAGCAGAAACTCTTGGAGTGGGTGAAACACTATCCTCCTGACAGCAAAAAGTTCAGCTTGATTATGGATCCACGACTGGAAGGGCTATACTCTCACAACGCAGTGCGAAAAGTTGCCAAGCTTGCTGATAGTTGCCTTAGCAAGAGCGCGAAAGAGAGGCCAACAATGAGCCAGGTGGTAGAGAGATTGAAGGAGATAATCCAAGCTTCAAATGAAGAAAATGTTTCAGAGACAAGCTTTGAAGTATCCGAAGGTGACCCGTCTGACCCGGTAGAAAAGCCAGACCAATCAGGACCTTCTGAATTGTATAAAAAGAGGATGGCTCATCTTGCAAAGCTTGGTGAACATGTTGAGAGTGATAGTAGAAGGAGGTTTATGATCCTGCAGAAAGCTAAAGCCTTTTGAATGTTTCATCAGTAGCGTGTCAGTCCGGAGGTAATTAAATTGATTAATTCTTGGGGAATGATGGAGATAAAGAAGAAAATGTTTGGGAAAAAGACAAAAAAAGAACTTATAAATTGCAAAATCTCATATCAAGTTTGTTATCAAGAATTGATAAGGGAATGACGAAACTTGATAAGTCATTCACAACTCATTTTTTGGGAAATACCTGATTTGAAATTTTGCAATTTTAAAGTTTTTTTTCTGTCTTTTTCCCAAAATATATTTTGTATAGAATGCTTAGTACAAGTTTTTATGATATAATTCGTATTTAGTGGCCTCTTATTTTGCAGTTTTTGTAGTTGATAGACTCAGTTAACCTTTCTATGTATAGTTTGTATATAAATGATTTCAGTCAGCCTTTCTTTTGTTTCCTTTAATTTTTCTCTTTTCTTTTTCCCTAAATGCATTATCCCCCCCCCCCACCTAAATGCATGCATTTGTTATTTGGTACTTGTGCGTCATTTTTTTAAGAATCCACCACCAGTAATAGTAACTAATCTTCTCGCACCATACACTTCACTCTCTTTTGTGCTAGAATGAGACCCCCCCAAAATGAGGCCTTCTTCATACACACTATCAGGAATTGAACCTTGAATGGTGTGTTTGGATCACGTTTGGAGGCCCAAACATGCATCTCAACACCCAAAAGTCACTTTTCGGCTTTTTATGATGTTTGGATCAACATTTTTTTAATTGAGTTGTTGAAGAAAAAGTTGTTTTAATCCATAAGTCAAAATTTTATGCTTCTGGTTTTTCCATTGTGGAGAAAGAAGTTTCTATCATGAAGAGAAAGGAAATTAAATATCTCATGAAGGAAAAAAACTGGGTCCCACCTTTTACTAAAATAACATTTTGGTCTTAATTACACAAGTCTACTCAAAAGTTAATAATTATTGTTTTCTAATTTTATCTTTATTTAAGAGAGTATTCAAAAAAAAAAAAAATTTAAGGAAAATCAGTAAAGAGTAAAGACTTCCCTATTGGGAATTTAATTGGCCCCCATTAGAAATTTTCTAATTTTATCCCTCGGTCAGCACTCAGCCCCTTGTCAGAGAACTTAACGGGCCTAGGCTAATATGAATTTGAGGCTACGCTGCTGCGTTCCAAAGGATATAAATATAATAGTCCTTGATAAATCATGTCATGCTTTTTGTTTGACATATTTTGATAATATATTTTGCTGTTTTTTTTAATATTTTTTGATAACAAGCGGTACCTCACATTCATCTTAGCGTTTCTCCATATCAATAATCCTAGCCAGCTCCACATGCACCTCTGAGATAATATATTTTGCTGTTTTAATTAGTTATTGGATATTGGTTGTTACTATTGGGTAAAGGTATTGAATTTTCGCGTGGCTTCTCTCCTTCGCTCTCTCGGTTTGCGACCCTCCTCTCATCTAAAACGGCACCATTTTTTGTGTAATTAATTTTAAATTTTCATCACTTAAAAGTTCAAATTTCTTATCTCATAGCAACGGGTAAAAAACATTTCAGGCCAAAAAGATTTTATATGATTTTTTTTAACTAAACCGTGATTTTTAGATATGATCCGATATAAGGACTATGTGTTAGCCATTTAGTTATGGTCCAACTCACTAGGATATAGGAACAAAAAATTTGGATAAAGTTTGGATACTCTAGATTCAATTTAATTATTTTTTTGTTTTAAAAAATTTGCTTGCCCAAGTTTAAAACAATTTTTTACTTTAATAAATATAGAATACAAAATATATAATCTTTTAGCTGACACTTTTTTAAAGAATAAATTTATCATTAAAAAATGCATATTAAAAATTTTAAATTTGGACCATTTAAAACAGATTTTAAATAGTTTAAATTTCATCACAACGATGAGTAATATGTAACCATTATAGGTCGGTAGCCAAATCGAAAGAAAATGACAGAAGCTAGTTGGGTTTAGTTGTTACTGTTACAGGAAAGGGGTTGGAAGGGAATTAAGTATGGGTTTAATAAAATTTGCAAAGATTCTGACGACTTTTATAGAAAGTTTTTCTCACAAAAGAATTTGAGAGAAATGACCATAACATGGTGTTTGTGTATGTTTTCAGTTTTCTCTCCAAATATTTTCAATTTCTCTTCATTTTTATATATTATCGGGTTAAACAAAAAGTTATGATGTAATCGTCTATTCTTATTTATAAGCCACTTCCAACACATTTCATCAAATCAAGAAAAATCTCAGATCTCATTAACCCTACATACACCATAATAAATGAACAGTAAAACTCAAACATTCATATGTAAGATTTAACTTTATAACTGATAAATTAAAAAAAGGGTCTCCACACCTTATAAATAAAGACAAGAAGCATATGTATATAGATGAAATTCAGATTTTTTTTATTGGGCCAAAATGAAGTTCAGATTTTTTTTTTTTGGGAAAAGAACTTTGAATTTGCAAATTTTCAAATAAGGTATTTATAAAAAAAAAAGGAGTTATGAATTGCTTATCAAGTTTCGTCATTTTCTTATCAACTATTGATAATAAACTTGATTTGGGGTTTTATAATTTCAAAGTTCTTTTTCTGTTTCTTCCCTATTTTATTTTTCAGCCAAATGAAGTTCAGATATCATAAGATTGAGTTGATTATATGATAACCTATGTTTTGAAAACCGGACTGAATCGGCTAGAAACCGGCAAACCGATGGTTCGACCGATTTGGTCCAGTAGTTAACCCTGGTTTGATCGGTTTTTTTTTTTTTTAAAATACTTTATTCAAAATTTCGTATAAATAACCTTAAAATCTTCACTTCCTTACCAGTATCTGACCTAGTACTCTGGCCTGTTTAGTGGCCTGTCTGGGTTTCGGAACCTTGATGATAACTTGTAACTAGAAAAAAGGGAGGAAATAGCATCACCAAATAAGGCCACGAAGGAGAAGTAAATGTGTACATAGTAGTAGAGTCAACACTTTCCGACATACCAAAAAGTACTGCTATTACTAATACATCTAGAGTCAACACTCTTCATGTAACGCTGGGAGATATATGTAGTTGTTATAGAAAGGGCGTTGGAAGAGAATTAAGTACGGGTTTGATAAAATTTGCAGAGATTCTTGCGACTTTCATTGGAAGTTTTCTCAAAGAAAAATTGAGAGAAAACGACCACAAAATGATGTTTATGTTTTCAGAGTTCTCACAGAATGTTTTGACTTCATCTCTCCATTTTTATTTATTTTTGGGTTAAACAAAGGTAAAATGAAGTTCAGATATAGGACTGTGTTGATAAATTGTAGCCAGAAAAAAAAAGGGAGGAACTAGCAGCACCAAATTGTCATATAAGACGAGCTCTCATACACCAGACACCTGCTTATAGGAAAGTGCAAAAGACTGAACATAAAAGTCTCAAGACATAATTATTTTTAAACAAATATACTCTTGTTATCAAATTGCAAAATATGCTGTGTTACTTATCATTTTTAAACTAAACTGCAAGTAGCTTATCTTAATAATCTTTAATTAAATGCCTTTGGCTATCATTTTCAATTGGATGTTGCATTAATCAATCAGTTTCACGAGCTTGTGTGTGCAGGCACTGCATATTTCCTCATGAAGTACCGCCTACAATTTCGGGGTAACGAAAGCGGCCAAAGGTTACCGAAGGTTTATGGAAGATGCATGCTTGTTTGGGAAACCCCTAGAAGCACTTAAAAAAGTGCTTTCATACAATTTAAGGTAAAATTATTCTCACTTATTTACCCTGTATAATTAAAAATTACTGAAAATAAGAATTTAAAGACATGCTTAGGCTGAACTTACAGGCAAGTCAACATTTGAAGTAGCTTTATAGAAGGTTTATGTGTGATCGTCAAAGAATATTCAAGTAACAGCCCCCTTTTCATCAATGCAATAGATGAGATAAGAGATTTTCTGCATGATTCATCTATTATTTATAATCACATTTTCAGACAAGCCCAAACCTATGCTCATTATGGGCCAACGTTTTTTTAATTAATTTGTTCAGTAGTATAATCCTTTTGAGAGTTAAAGCGTAAAAGATTTTTTTTTCTTTCCAACCACTGTGTTTTTAGGATTTGAATGTGTTCTCTCCTTTTTACCACACGTCAACCAATAGCTTGTAGTTGTAGGTGTTGACCAACTTTTCACGTCCATGATATGGATTCCACGTTTCTTCATTTTGTATTCATGCTTTTAAACGATAATCAAAACATAAAAATTATTAAGTACTAATTATAAAAATGTCATTAAGTATTCTCAAAATTTTTTTTGGAAAAATTATAAATATTATATTTCTAAAACTTTATTAAATTCAAAATTTTGAGGATATCACGCCAAGGCACACAAGTGGAAGAGGGACAATTGACTACCCTCCAAATCTGTAAAAAATGCATTAAGAACAGCATTTTTTCGAATACAAAAAAAGAAGTGCTAAATTAGATAGGGAACAGCAATTTCCTCAAATGATGAAGTATGAACAAGGACCTGTAACATACAGTTCATATAAATTTCATATATTTCAAAATAACTGACACTTCTACATGGCAAGTAATGGTCTCGAAAGAGTTTAATGGGATGCCATGAGCACAAAATACACATATGAAGTTGCAATAACCACAACATTTACAAAGCAGCAGGGTGGCATTTTTCCCATGCACAAACATAAGTTTTTGTCATAATACTAAGTCACAAAAGTGGTCTTGAATCCTTATGTGTCCCAAATGTCCCAAAAAAAAAAAACGGCAAGTAATGTTAGATGCCTATATGTGGGAGGTGGCCTTGCTCCTTGTCATCATCCTTTGTCTTTGTAGTTGGAGTTGTGAGCTAGTAATGCTTGGCTGACCCTTCCACATCAATCCAAGTGGTTTGAATGGAAGTGTTGGTGTTTGTGAAACACTTGACGCTTGGCTGGTGAATTGAATTTTCCTTGAACCCTGTTGTCCATAGGATGTTGAAGCTTGTGGCTTCCTAAGTTCTTTCTCATTTGGGATCAGAAATTTGGTTTGAAGGTCGCCATATTCATGCATATACTCCGTTGCAGTACCGTCCTCAAGCACAGCTTCAGAACTTAATCCAGGCTATGATAAAAACTGCATATTATCAGTCACATAAATCAGATACACACTACTTTATTACAAAGAGACATAAAAAAGCGTAAATAGAACGCAAATTATAAACAGTTTTACTAGTGTCTTGATTGATCACTATTCTCATGCCACAAAGATGTCTGGGCTTGTACACACATGTCTTCATTCTTGGCTGGTTGGAAGATTGAGAGTGACTGACATGATGTTGTTGCTTGTGAAGGTGGTGAGGGAGTTGGTGTTTTCCTCTTTCTTCCAGGACGAAGATTGCTCGAGGGAGGTGCCTGGAACAATTAACAAAGTCATCAAATATTTGTCATGTGAAAATAAAGAGAGTGCAGTAACTAATAAACTATAATTTAATAGGACAGGAGGTAGTAATTTCTATAATAAAGAGACTCCTAAGACAAGTCGAATCCTATATAATTTTCTCAGTATATATAGTCATCAATCAATTGTGTATTAGATATTAAAAACAAAAAACAAAAAAACCAGAAAAAGAGAGTGCAGTAAAATCACAAACTATAAATCAGCAAAGTCATCAAATATTATAATTACCTCTTTACATGTGCTTTTATTTTGGCCCTCCTGTCTACACACGCAGCACTTGTTAGTGGTACCTTTTCTGCCAAATCTTTCCACAGTGGCACTTGTGAAGCATTTTGCACATCAAGGTCAGTGGTGTTCCTGGACTCGGATGTGGAAATATTTAGTCTTCATTGTTGTTCTTTAGTCCTTTTCCTTTTCTTAGGAGGCCTACCAGGTAATTTGCAAACGGGTGGGGGTAGCATTGGGAGAAATTTGTCTAATTCCCAAAATTTTTGTCCTCTTCCAGGTTCAAATTTCATCCTATAGCTTGCAATATAACTTTCCTTATGGTAGTAAGGTGAGATTTGGGTTATGGGATCAATCTCCATATGATACATAGCAAATATAGCATGCTGGCATGGGATTCTTATTAAATCCCATGCTTTGCAAGTGCACTATTTCATAGTAAGTATCATTGAGTGTTTATCTTATCCCTCATTCACCTTGTATCCATCATCACCACTAAAGAAAACCCTACAATTGACAGTGAAGTACCTATTTGTTTCAAATAACTCAAGACATTTCAGACTATAGTTTCCCTTTCAAGTACTAACATTTTGCCCACTCACAGCCCATTTCTCCATAATCTTAATTCTAATGCCATCAAACATCCTAATTACATGAAAGTATCTATACTCATAGATCCAGGCATTGAAACTCTCACTTACATTATTGTCTACAACCCAAGACGAACATCTAGTTGTAAAAAATGCTCTTACCCATGCATTTACATTTTAGGTCACTGCCCCTACTACTGCACTCTTATTCAGCCTTTCTGTGACTCCCCTATTCTTAATATGATTGATGAGTCCTTTATTAATACATTCAAATCACTAAGTTGGGTTTGATCCTGGGATTAATATATATTTGAAAACCAGTCTAAGTCCCATTGGGCTTTTCTAAAAAATTTTGAACTTTCAAGAATCATTGCATAGTGGTTCGTAACCCTTGTTAAGACTCATTGGTCCTCAACCTTATTATTATTATCAGAACATTTCTCTGCTTATAATTTGTATGTAGATCGTGAATTAGTGAGTCTACGTGTATGACTGTCTAGTCCTAGCTTATTTATCGTGATAGGGATAAGTAATGGTTCGTAGGCATGTATATTACTTTTACCGATATTATGGTTAGGACTTAATATTTACATTCAAGTCATGTAACTGTAGTATAATATAAATACAGATAACCAACGGCAGCACAAGTTCCTCATCTGCATTTTCTACTCATCATTAATTACCTTTTTGCCCTTTGAGCCGCTTGCCTTTGCTATATGATAATTATTTGGAAAAGATAAGATTCGCTAGAATCTCAGTAGTAACATATATTTAATCATATAAAATGCAAGTTCACAAAGCATGCTAAATAAACTATCATATCACAGTAAGCATCATAGTAGCCTTTAGCACATCAACATGCAGCACATTACAACAAACACTAGACCCCAGGTCCAATATCACGGTGCTTGGTAATCCTAGGTCTTATGACCTAGGGCCTTTGCCCTATACAAGATGCACATAAGGATTTACTGCCTTCTTAGTCTTACAACCCAGGGCCTCTGCCCTATGCATACTTGTATTCTTAGGTATTATTGCCTCAGGCCTTTGCTCGTCACAATCTGAATGCTCATCAGGCCTTACTGCTTAAGGATATGCTGGTCCAACAGGTCTTACTGCCTACCGTATATTCATAACATGGTACAAACATACATGTAAAATAACACATAGTATATGAGAGAAAAAGTTACTACCTGACAGCCTTTCCGATGACTTGTCCTTGTTTACTAGTCTTTTGGTCGGCTCGGGCAAATGTTGAATCTTATAAGTTAGAATTCACAAGCAGATGACTTATTATCTATTCCACTTTTGCCCTTTAGTAATACTTTGTTGGTTATCTTTTAAGACTCTTGCATTATGTCAACTAGATATCTAATGTAGTTATACTAGTTCCTAAAACATGTCCCTATCCCTTGTGATCATACTTATCATAATTCACTCTAAATATTACAAATTCGTAGGTTAAAAACCTAATCATCCAGATTCATCAATCAAATTTGAAAATTCATAACTTAATCTAGAAAACTCCAAATGGGGTGGTTCAAATTCCTATATAAAGATCTTTAAGTCCTATCACTACTACAAAAAGTATAATTTACGACACTAATTAACGTCTTTTTTCAAATAACAGTAGTGAAAAATCATGTGATGGCATTTTTGTAATTAAGGCTAACATTTCAACGACTGTTCTTGAGAAACCAGTCGTTGAAACTTAAAATTCAACGACTGTTAATAGGAACAGTCGTTGAAAGCAAGCTTTCAAAGACTGTTCTGGCTAATAGTCATTAAAAGCTTGCTTTCAACGACTATTTTCATTAACAGTCGTTGAAACATGCTACAAAAATCCTCTAGCGCGTGCTTCTGCTTCCTACTTTCCCTTTCCCGCCCCCTGTCCGACATTACAGCGCTGTGTCACTACCTTCGAGCTGACTCGCATCCACTTAATTTTTGTTTGGTCTCTTGTGTGTCCACTAAATTCTCCTAGGGTCTCTCAGATATCATTCTCCGGCCCCCTCTCCGCCCCGTCAGCTGACTCTGTATAATCCTGCCTTTCTACCCCTCTCGCGCTTCCTGCTTTTCTGTCAGTTCATGCTCGCCACTCCCTTCGCATTAAAGAAATCTCGTGGGCAAGAAGTTCATAATTTGAAATTTGGTGGTGAAGTAGAAGAAGTATTTGGTCTTGAGCACTTTATAGCTACAATTTCTTTACCAGGTAACAAATGTTTCTAGGAAATCTTCTCTTATAAGTGACTTTCTTTTACTTAGTTAATTTGTTTTGTGTATACAGGGATTGACTGTAGCCTTAACTCTGCAAGTGTATCTTTTATCCATTTTGAAATTGAATCTGACTCACAATGCAAACAATTATCACCATTTGTGAATACACTGTGCAGTCGATATCCTTCTGCTAACTTTCTCAAGGTATTTACTGATCAATCTTCTCGTTTACTTCACCGTACTTGTTTAAGAGGTGAAAGGTGAAGTGTTGTTGTTTTCTAATGCATGTAATTGTTTTGGGTTTGCTAAAGGTGGATATTCAAAAAAGCCCAGCTGACTCTGAGTTTGGCTCCGTGGGTGGCTCCACTCCCTTCTTTTTCCTGGTAATTCCCCGAATCCCCTCTAGCTTGTACATTCTTGGCCTGTTCTGCTTTGTCTTTGTGGAGAAATTAAATTTGAATGCTTGCATATATTTCGTTCAGCAGTGGCATTAAGTATGCAGAAATTCCAAATTTGCAAAATCAACTTCATAGAGTTGAAATTTAGTTGTTTAGTCTGCAAACTCCATTGTGGGAGGCAAGATTCCACATGTAATACTAGAATCTAAAATAAGTAAGCCCCATAAGCCTCTTGCTGCTTTTGATTTCTTTAATTGGGGGTGGTTTTTGAGTGAGAAGAGTAACTGAAAGTGAGGCTAATTGGGGCGAAATTTAATCCATGTGAATTTATTAGCTAGATGGACTAACTTGAAAGAATTATATTTTAAATGATTAGGTAGAAAAAAATTAGAGTTAGGATTAGTATCAACATCAATATATGGTAACTCACAATATATTTTTAGTCAAATTTTTTTTTTCACATGGAAATATTTTTACTCAGATGGCATGGTTATCAAATGGGGGATATTTTCTATTCAATGTTTCCTTCACTTCTAGAGTTGACTGATTTATTTTGATCATAAATGTAAGATAACAGTATATTTTGTTTCACGGATTTAGAACTTTTTCCTCAACTCTTCTGTTAATTCCTTAAGTTAAAGGGTGTTTTCATCAATGAGGGGGTTTTCAATACAAATAATTCAGTGAAATATTTTAAGGAAATTGATCATTGTTTCTTCCAATTAACTAACTTACCTAATTTTCTTAATATGTCCAAGTTAATTTTCTAATTCATAAATTTAGAATTGGATCGAATCTTAACTTTTAGGAGTGTTTATTAAGCTTATAGGCCTAATCCTACTTAACATACTAGAAATTATAGTGATAGATAGATGAAAATTGAAGTTCATTTAGTCAAAATTAGTCATTACATGGTGATTGTTTGGTTTTGGGTCAGTTATGAAAAATAATTTCCCCTGGTTTGCCATGTTGATATCATGTTACAAAATAATCATGAATAAGCATCCATTTTTGCTGTTGTCTATAAAGTGTAGAGCTTACTAGGAATAGATGCTGCTGTAATGTTGAAATAGAGAGGGTAAAAAATGCCAGCTCTTATATATATATATATATATATATATATATAAATAGTGTATTGTATTGTCATTGTTATTGTTAAATTTTGGGAGATAAAACATGATTAAAAGTTTTTTGTTTAATGCCTCCATATGCTAAACAATTATTCTAGGTGGTTAAGCCTTAGTGCATGTTTAGGAAACCCCCACACCATGGTTTTATTCTTGTGGGAAATGCTGTTGTCTGTGAGGCTTATAGTTCCAAGGCTCTTAAATCTATTTGGGTAGACCTAATAGATACTGATGTCAGAGTTCTGTGCTTGTTAATTGGGTTGTTGTTTGAATTTTTGGATGTCTTACTTTTTAGCACAAAATCTACTGAAATTTTTAAAAAATGAGTAAGGCGTCCCTTTTCTTGATCCATATTCATATTGTAACCCCCTTCCAACCAAGGCCGAGATTAGTTTGTAAAAACGTAATTAAGTTTGAATTAGAGACCATGTATGATTTGGGACTTAGACAAAGTAAAATTTTCCAAAATCAGGGTTTTCAAAAACTTTTACAACACCTGTTCATAATGGTCTCATATTCACAGCACAATTACACAATTGGCCTGTATAGATTGATTCCATTCATACATATCAGAGTATAATGCAAATTACCGACACACTCGAGTTCCATTCAATAAATAAGGGTTCTACAAGGCATAATGCCCATAACTTCTTTTCCTTTACTTGGGGATTACACAAAACTATACATTAATCCAAAATATATACAACTGTTTTCCAAAAATATATCCAAATGATTTTTACATGATAACCAAAGTAAAACTCCTAAATCGGAGCTCTAACCGCTCTTCGTCGCCCGCTTTCCCTTAGATCCTTCAGCCCTGTCTAAAAATTTGGTTTATAGGAGAGTGAGATTCTAAGGAATCCCCGTAGTGTCAAATCACTCATAGTATGCACAACAATAAGGCATGAAAGCAAATCATAACTCACACATGGCAATTACAACGACAGTCACAGCGGTAAGGGCAGGTATGACTTACGTCACCCTTACGTTTGCTCACGCTGTATTGCACCACAATAATTCACACAATATATTTCACCATAGTTGGGATTCATATAAAGCATTACGCAAGCCATACAGGCAAGATATATAACACATAGCCCACGGCTGGATTCACAACACGCCGCCCCACGGGTCGGATTCACAAAGATCCATGTCAATTACAACGACAGTTCAACGGCCGAGCTAGAGATGACCAGCGTCAATCCTTAAACGGCTCACGCTGAAGTACTCACATTGTAATGGACCATGGTACATACAGTTCATAAAGCTCAATGACAAGTCATGCATACCAAAACATCATACACAACATGAGAGAAGAGTCACTACCTTGATCCTTTCGGGCGTATTCAGGCACCGGTCTCTCCCGAGTAGGGCAAATGTCAAATCCTAGAATCATAATTAAGGACGAAGAGTTATACTCTATTCCAAGACTTAATTTACTTCATAAAACTTAAATTTGGTTATCATGACCCTTAAGAGGCTACAAATGCCTCTAATAAAAGCCATAAAAGGTTGAGAAACAATAGGTTGAAGATCACTTTTCAAAAACTGAAAGTGCTAGAACACAGGGGTTGGCCATGGCCAGGCCACCCTTAGGCCATGGCCAAAATATGGTCAAAAGGTCACTGGTCGCAGCGACCATGGGCCGCGGCCAGAAAGGTTTGGGCCACGGCCAGCCACCTTGGGCCGCGCCCTAGAAATTCCCTGATTCTTTGCTAAACTTCCGAAAATCATAACTAATTCTAGAAAAATAGAAATGAGGTGATTCCAAAGCCAAATGAAAGGTATTTAAGTCCTCTTTGCTCGAAAAATATGGAACATAACTAGAAATCACGAAAAAATTCCAGAATTACACAAAACGCAACACTGCTCCAAAACAGAGTCCAATTTTTATCCCAAGCTTTGGCAAAGCATAACTCTCAGTTCACAAAACGAAATGACATCAATTATGTGTCCATGTTGAAGCTTGGGATGTGAACTTTAAGACTGAAAGGTTTCAGAATTTTCCACTACCATTTGGTTATTCAAAACTTTCATGCAAACTGAATGTTCAGAACAGAGTTCACACAAGACAGATTTCCAACTTTTCTACCAAAGTGTCTAATGACTCCAAAATCATTAACCAAACCTATTCCCATACAATTTTCTATAAGGAACACAATGGTAACCTCAAAATGACCAAAATCACAACCCATTGACATGCCCTATTTTTGGCCCAAAACACAAAACCAAAACAAAGTGCCAAACTTTACATTTAAGCTTCAATTCAATACTAACAATTTAAAACACTAAACAAGGCACCATTTCCATAACAGCAACATACCATCAACACATTGACCCTCAATTTTGAAATTCAAGGAAAAAATTCCAGAAAATCCAAACTTAACCAATGGCTATAAGACCTATATGGAAAGGTTTGTCTTACTAACCTCTACAACTTTCCCCAAAGGAGTTCCTTGATTCACCCAAGTCCAAAATTTCGTGAGAGCTCAAACACCACCAAATGACAAATCTAAAACCATGAAATTGAAGCTCTCAACACAAGGAACAAGTTTATAGAAGAGATTTTTTCCATTAGAGGCCATTAAGAGGGTAAAAAACCTACCTTTTATCAAAGCTTTTCTTCCTTCCTCTAGGCTGCCATGGAGGTTGAACAAGAGAGAGAGAAAATGAGAGAGTGAAGCTTAAAGAAGAGAATGATGACACTTCCCATGCCCCCATACCCTTGAGTAGCTGAAAATAAGGAGGGAGAGAGAGAAGAAAATATTAAACAAAGCCTATTTGACTTTCTTACACTCTCTTGCTTCATCTCATCTTGACACTTGTCAACATTTAATTGGTTCTCATAAAATAAGTAACCAAATTAGTTACTCTAACCCCTCCATTAGCCATTCTAATTACATTTCTCATTTCTCCCATAGTTAGTAATTAATTTCTTCCATTAATTACTAATTTAAGGCTATTCCTTCAGTTTCTCAAGAATTATGACATATTAATTAAAATAACCATAAAACACATAATAATTCCCATTTAAAATCACAATTATCCATAATAATCATCATTAACCCTTAATCAAAAATTAGGGCATTACATATATCATAATGAGAATTGGTCTAAAATTGAGTATTGGTGAAAATGGCAAAAGTGGTAGTAAAATGGATCACCGTTGGATGAATGCTTTGAGAACTAGTGAAGAATATGAGAATGGGGTGGAAGAGTTTATTAAATTTGCTAAAATGAATGCGCCTAGTAAAAATGGAAAGTATTTTTGCCTATGTGTGAAGTGTTTAAATGAGAGTTTACGAGATATTGATGATATAAGAGATCACTTATTTTGTGATGGAATAAATCTTCGGTACAAAAGGTGGATATGGCAAGGTGAGGAAGTAACCAATTTTACGTCCCACGAGAAGGAAGTTTTGGAGGTTGGAGATGATGATAGAATGGAGAAAATGATTCATGATGTTGAGGTAGAATGTTTTGCACAATTGCCTGTATATGATAGCGTGCAGAGTGATGCAGAGACACCTTTATACCTTGGGTGTACTAAGTATACACGCTTGTCAGGTATTTTACACTTGGTCAACTTAAAGGCAACTTGTGGGTAACCGATAGTAGTTTCACATTGTTAGTTGAATTGTTGTGTGATTTGTTTCCAGAGGATAATGTACTTCCAAATCGTATGTATGAGGCTAAGAAAATATTATCTACGATGGGTATGGAGTATATAAAGATACATGTTTGCCCTAATAACTGCGTATTGTACAGAAATGAGTATGAAGGATTAAGTGAGTGTTTGAAATGTAAAACTTCTAGATACAAAGTGAAGAAAGGTACTAGGTTTGGTGATGAGACAATTAAAAAGTAACCTTAAAGGTTTTGTGATATCTTCCAATCATACCGCGGTTCAAACAAATGTTTGCTAATGCAAAAGACGCAAAGAAGTTGAGATGGCATTATGATAACAGAGTATGTGATGGAAAATACCTTCGGCACCCGGCTGACTCTCCACAATGGAAGAAAGTAGATGAAATGTATATCAGATTTGGTAGGGAGCCTAGAAACCTTCGCCTTGGGCTTTGCACAGTCGGAATCAATCCCTGTGGTACTTTTAGTAGTACACATAGTGCATGGCCAGTTCTGCTGGTGATTTACGACTTACCTCTCTGGTTGTGTATGAAATGCAAGTATATGATGCTTTCTATGATGATTTCGGGATCAAAACAGCCAGGGAATGATATCGATGTCTACTTAGCGCCTTTGATAAAGGACTTAAAGAAGTTGTGAGAGGATGGCATAGATGTGTTTGATGCATATAAGCAACAGTCGTTTAAGCTACGTGCAATGATTTTCACCACGATTAATGACTTCCCTGCATACGGGAACTTGTTAGGTTATAGTGTCAAGGGTCACAAAGCATGTTTAACATGTGAAGCAAGCACACACTTCCATCAACTCAAGCACGGTAGAAAAATGGTCTACCTTGGTCATAGACGATTTCTTCCTCAGTTCCACTCGTACCGTAGGCTAAAGAAGGCTTTTAACGGTTTGCCAGAGAATGAATGACTCCAAAACCATTAACTGGAGATGAGGTTTATAGTTGGGTGGAAAGAATCAATGTCACTTTTGGTAAAAATCAAAAGACTACGGGTGAGAAGAACATATGGAAGAAGAGGTCAATTTTCTTTGATCTTCCATATTAGTGTAGTTTTGATGCGAGACATAGTATTGATGTGATATATGTGGAAAAAAATGTATGTGATAGCCTTATTGGTATGCTTTTGTACATAGCAGGGAAAACTAAAGATGGAATTAGTGCGAGACTAGACTTGGTCGAAATGGGAATAAGAGAACGACGGTATCCACAACTAAGAGATGATGGTAAGAGAACATATATGGAGCCAGCAGCTCATACATTGTCAAAAGCCGAGAGAAGAAGTTTGTGTGTGTATCCCCCTTTCGTAATTATATCCGAAATACGCGATTAAAGTGAAATAGAGACCAATAGATAAACAAAACTCATTTAATATCCCATCTTTATGATAGGGTTTTCACAAATACCTTTCGAAATCTAATACACCTGGTCTCACATTCATATTTCAAATACAATTACTTCACAAAGATAATTCACATTCATATAAATATCAGAGTATACAACATAATTCCGGGCAACCCCAGGTTTCATATCTTCATTAAAGGGTATATATATAAGGCACATTAGCCCATTACAATTTTCCAAACAGGGGATTACACAATATCCTCTCGAATACATATCCGAATATACATCCACAATCATATATACGGTCATCCCAACCCATATTGATAACCAACTATCAAAATCATATCCTAAAGGAATCGTCGTCGCCCCTGATTGCTTGTCCCCTCTTCGAGCCTCTTGCCCTGTCTAAATTATTAGTAGGGGAGGGTGAGATTTGAGAGAATCTCAGTAGGAAACAAATACCAATATGCATGCAAGATAAGTGTTTTAATGCATGACATGCTTGCATTACAAAACTTATGCTCACACAATGACATATCTGCGTGATCAATGTTTAAAACAACATACTTATGACCGTAGCATATATAGAAACAGAGCTTTAATCAATCATATATGTTTCACATAATCAAGCCAAGCAATAACACACATCAATATACCAACACAAATATCAAATACATGCAGGAGAGGTAAGTTCCCTACCCTTGTTCTTCCACGTATGCTCCAGTACTGGCTACTCGCGATTCGAGTGGATATTGAACCCTATAAACCAAATCAAGGATATAGGGTTATTCTCTTTTCCAAATTCTCACTTTCATAACATTTAAAGTTGGTTACCATTCATGACCTTTAGGTGGCTAATCAAAGCCTAAAGGGTTGGGAAACAACTATACAAAAACCATCTTCGAAAGTCCAAAATGTCATTTTTGGGGGTTGGCTGCTGCCCAAGAATCCACTTGCCACGGCCAAAAACAGGTTAGAAACATTTAGGCTGCGGCCAAGAAAACCTAGTTTCTTGGCTGAACTTCCAAAAATCATAACTAATTCTAGAAAAATCAAAATGAGGTAATTCTAAAGCCAATGGAAAGCAATTTAAGTCCTCTTCATAGTAAAAATATGAATCAATAACCACACAAATACATAATCACACAAAACTCAACACTGCTCCAAAACAGATTCCAGTTTTGATTCCACACTTTGAACAATCATTACTCCCAGCTCACAAAACAAAATGACACAATTTATATGTCCATTTTGAAGCTTAGGATTTGAACTTTAGGACTGGAAATTTTTAGAATTTTTAGACAACATTTTTCTAGTCAAAACGTCCACACAATCAAACTGCCTAGCACAGAGTTTCAATGGACAGAATTTCAGATTTTCACAATTGCTTCCAATGGTTCCCATTTTCACATCAAACACTAGTCTCACACAAATTTTCATAAGGAATCCATTGGAAACACCAAATCAACCAAATGCACATTACATTGACTTGTTTTACCAATAATCACAACATGTCATCACAAAACCACAACACAAACTCACATTGTCATTCTTTTCATTCCAAGTTCTCAAACCAATTCCAATGGCTCTATAACACATCAAGAAACCAATTGCCATACAAAAGACAAGGCAATTAATCAATTTTGAAAATACCACAAAATCAGGTCAAAAATAAAAAATTCTCAAAACTCAACAAAAAGCCACAAAACTTAGATCAAAAGGCATCAAATACTCACCTCTTCCTCTTTACTAAACCAATTCCTTGATTCTTCATCTTTCCACTTTCCCTCAAGCTATCAAACACCTCCTTTCACAAATCTAAAACCATAGAGATGAAGCTCTCATCACTATGATCAAGATTAGTGAAGAGTATTTAAGCATTAGAGGCCATTTACCAAACCAAAACTCACCTTGTTTCTTTCTCTTTCCTCCCCCAAGCTTGGCATCCATGGAGAATAGAGAGAGAGGATGGAAGATGATGAAGAAGATGAAGGTGGCAGATTTTATCCCCCAAAAACATCCAAATAAGGGAGAGAGAAAAGAGGGAAGAGTGTGAACATTTGACCCGAATCCAAGGGTCCATATTGTGCCAATTGTCACACTCTTGATCTATCTCTCATGAGCTCACCTAGGCACACAAACATGGGATTTCACCCTTTGATCTATTACACAAATCAATCTCAACCATTGGTCTTCAAGTTACCAATGAGTTTCCTCTTCGGTAATTGACCAATTGATCGGTAACTTTACTGTTTTGCCCTTGATTCTGGCAATTCCTCCTGAATCACCACTAAAAACATCATACTTTTCCATTTAGCCACAATATGCGCCCTCCCTATATTTTAAGTAAATTTAGATGTTAATCCATAATTGAACTTAAATGCAGGGTTTCAGCACTGCTCACAACGCATACGAATCACAGTTCACATCATAATCTCCAAAAGGATCCATTTATCACTAATCACATCCACTTTTGGAGTCATTTACCCTTAATTGAAACTTGGGATCCTGCTAAACCAGGGCTTAGCAGTTCACTTATTTCATGCTTATTCTCTAGCCTCAAATCTCAAAATTCGGGGTATTACAGAGTGGGTATTGCATGACGTTAAGGTGCCACAAGGGTATTCTTCTAATATGAGTTGGCTTATATCAATGGAAGATTTAAAGTTAGTAGGAATGAAGTCCTATGATTGCCATGTCTTGATACAACAACTATTACCAGTAGCTATTACAGGATTTATGAAAGATGATGTGCAAAGCACGATAACAAGGTTGTGCAGTTTCTTTAATGCTATTTGTAGCAAAGTTGTTGACATTGGAAGGTTAGACCAATTGGAAAATAAAGGTTATACTATTCTATCCCAACTAGAGATACATTTTGCTCCCGCATTCTTTAATATAATGGTGCATTTAATAGTTCATCTGGTAAGGGAGGTAAGACTATGCGGCCCAGTTTATCTAAGGTGGATGTACCCTTTTGAGCGATACATGAAGAACTTAAAAGGGTATTCTAAAAATCCTTATTGACCTGAAACCTCAATTATGGAAAGATATGTTGTTGAAGAGGCTATTAACTTTTGCAAATAATATCTATCAAGGTCGAAGGCCCAATCTCGTCATGAAAAGGGTACAAGTAAGGGAACACGAGGGCCGAAAGTGAAGAGTATGTGTCATGAAGAGGTGTTGCAAGCACACTTGTATATCTTGAATAATACGGAAGAAGTTCAGCTGTACTTAGCTGAACATAGAAAATGTTTAAAGGAAATATGTCCAAGAAAAAATGACATGCAAATAGCTAATGAGCAAAACAAGACTTTCTAGAGTCGTACAAGGATAAGATAGCACACGAGACCAATGTGTTTGAGATAATCAAATGGTTAGCTTAGGGGCCTTCGTTTAAGGTCATAACTTGGAGTGGTTTCGATATAAACGGGTATTATTTCTACATAAAAGCCCAAGATAACAGAAGTACTATGCAAAATAGTGGGGTGATGGTGGTAACCAAATCAATGCACTTGTCTAGTTCGAAACACAAAAACCCCATTTTGTCATCCTTTGTCTATTATGGCGTTATTGAAGACATATGGGAGATAAGCTACAATAAGTTGAGAGTTCCTTTATTCAAATGCAAGTAGGTTAACAATAATGCTGTTGAAATAGATCAATTTGGATGTACCTCCATTGATTTTGAAAGAGTCAGTTATAAAGATGAGTTATTCATTCAAGCAAGTCAGGAAAAAAAAGTGTTTTATGTCATTGATCCAGCAAATGTAAAATTGTCTATTGTACTCTAAAGTAAAAAATAGAAGGATGGTGATATGAGTTTTAATCTTGACTACACACCGCCTTTTACTATAAATCCACCTATGCCAACTGAAGTAGAATTGGTAGATGATGATGAATATGCAGCTAGAGTTGATCATTGTGAAGGAATTTGGGAAAACACTTAAAGTAAGATTTTGAATTGTTAAAAGTGTGCATGTGATTTCTAAGATTTTGAATTGTTTAAAGTGTGCATGTAATTTCAATTTACTTATCATATCTCACATTTATTTCTTAGCAGGATCATGGCAAGTTTAAATTCGGGTGACTCTGCTAGCTTACCTATTAAGAAAAAGGTTAGAGGAAGCACAATGTTGTGGTCATTGGTCAAACGTCATGAGGAAGAAAAGGCAAGGGTTCAGTGGAATTCGATGCTGATTTGAAACCAATCGGCGAAGAGGGAGACACGTTCATTAGCTATGTTAGCTTTTTGAGTCAGAGTAAAGTTAGCGTTTTAATTCCTACCTGGAGGGAAGTTTCAAAGGACACGAAGGCTATGATTTAGGAACAACTTTTGGTATGTAAAGTTGTATTTTTATCTCTATTTTTATTTCTATTTGTTCATATATAACTATTATATATATTTTATTTTGTAGCAAACCTATGATGTTCCCAATACGAAGTAGATGTACAAATATTGGATGGGGGAAGTTCATAAGCGATGGAAAGATTTCAAGTTTACGCTCACAACCAAGTACATTCAAGGGTCAAAGAGCCATAAAGATCCTTGTAAAGAGTATTTGTTTCTTTCTCCAAATGACTGGAGGTTGTTTGTGGCACGCGGCAGGATTCCAAATTCCTGGTATATTTTGTTCATCTTAGTGTTAAACATTTTAGTTGAACTTACTTGACCTCACTAACTTAGTTTTCATTATTCTTTGTTTATATAGGAATTGAGTCAAGCAAATACAGAGAGGCAAGCTAAAACAATTATCCACATTACATGTCACGTGGGGGTTATCGGAAGCTCAAAAAGAAGATGATGCAGGCTAAATTGCAAAAATTGGAGGAAGCAGGCCAAGCAGATCCTAGTATTATCGTGCAGGCACCACCTCTTCCCCCATGTCACAAAAAATGGAAAACAGGGAGGATAAGGGAGAAAAATATATAAATCCAATCATTGCTGATGTCGCTAAAAGGATTATAAGAATTTAATAACAAGTATATTTAAGTGTGTTTCATTTTCCTAACAAGATTGCATGCAATTACTTTTTATTTATCCATTGTATGCTGTAAGATGAACTTGAAGAGTAGAGAAGCCAGGGTTCCTTCACTCAAACTGGAAGGATGGACATCTTAGCAATGACGCTTGGGAATCTAGATTACCCTGGTCAAGTTAAAGGGGAGTCAAGGGGAGTTGGTATCTCAAGATACTTAGGATGAGGTTCATAACCTTATGGACAAGGTGAAATAAGTAAGGAGTTTGTGGCTAGGGTTTGAGAGGAAATCTGAGAAGAGCTAGCGGTGCAAATGCGTCAATCACTTCGAGATAAGCTTAAAGAAGAGTTGTTGAGTGATCTACGTGGTGAGATGAATTCGATGGTTTTGTCTCACATCCAAGGCAGGATGTGTAACACGGAGCCTAGATCTCAGGTTTGTAAATAATTTTATTTAATATAATATTGAGTTTTTCCTTACATTATTTTAATTAATTCTTGCATTTCTCTTACTCAAGAATCCCCGGCCTTTCCCAGCACCAAAGGTAGTTACAATCCGTCAGAGGTTAGACATGGCAACCCTGGTCCTTCACTAGAGCCTGAAGAACCTTGCACTCTGTATTTGGATGTCCTGTACCTGCATGTTATTACTGATGCTATTGTATACACGCATGCTACCACCCACCATAATAACTAAATCTAGGACAATCAACGTAGGGTCAATGTCACAAGTGATCGATAAGGGGAGGAAGGTGTAGATGTCCCGTTCCCCAATGAAGAGGTTGCCAAACTAGGTTAGGCAACAGGATCTTTCATCTTATGGCCTCAACATCTTGTTCAGACTATGCCAGCCCCTTTAATGGTAGGAAACACCTTACTGTTACTTGATCCTTGACATCTTGCTTATAATCTTTTTTTTGTGTGTTACTAGGATGAAGAAGTGACAAAATTTCCCTTATTGGCACAACTACAAAATATTCATCAACAAATTAACAAGTTCGACTTGCATATGCCTTGTGGGATTGTGGGTTAGAGAATCTTGTATAATTATGGAATTGATAACAAAGATATTAGAGAATTCTTATCTTAGGAGGATATAGACATAGGATGGGTCACATTTGCAATCATGTGAGATTTTTAACTTTAATTAATGCACTGATATTTAGGAGTTTTAGGTTTCTACATTTACTGAGTCATTTCTCATTTCATTTATGTGGTAGTTGCTTCCAAAAAATGTGTGTCGAATGAGAGCTTAGCACTACATATGATTTCTTATGTCCTGGCATATGTCATAGCATAATAACCAGAGGTTGGAAGATTAGATGAGCTATGTAGGCTATACAATAGGCAAGACTCAGCTGCCTTGTTATCTAGCCCCAATTGTTGAAGTGCAAGTAACTTAATTTGAGTCATTTATACACATTCACTTTGCAAAGAAGTATCATGTTATCTAACCTCATTTTAATCTATATATGTGATTATAGTTATCATTAGAGTCTATGTGTTCCTTGTCCCTCGATCAATGTCATCTTTTGGTTTGACTCATTGCGTCACAAGCCAAACGAAGATATCAAAAACATTTTTAACACGTAAGTTAATTTGTTTGTCAGTTATTGACTTTTGATTTTACTCACTTGTTTTAATGTCTTCTATATATCATTTTAATTATTACAGTGCACTGAAGACATATTATATAATGGGTGGAAAGCGTGAAGGTAAAAGTGGTCCTACAAAGTAGTTCCAGCCAAAGGTAAGTTTTTTACATTTAAGTTCTTCGATTGACTATTACTTTACATAGGCCTTTATCCATTTTTACCGTTTGCTTTTGATGTATAGTACCCTCGACAAGCAGGGAAAACTGAATGTGGTTTCTATGTTATACTATATATGTATAACATCATTTTCAGTGGCCTTACTACTAATTTTGAACAGGTGATCATTTCTTGATTCTCAACTGAATTTCATTTCTTTTCTTGTAATTGAATTGTTAGTTATTTTATTCAATTTATTGATTTATGTTAACATATTCTCCATTTTGTGCATAGATTTTTGGTGATCAGGACCCCTGTACAATTGAAGACATTAATTTGATCTGAGACCTTTTGTCAGGATATCTTCTACAACATAGAGGGGTGATGATGTTTAGAGATTTTTTTACATAGTGCAGTGCTTTTGTACAGTGCTATATAAGTTTGCATATTCGAATACTTTTCCTAGTTTCTTAGTTATGAGTACTTTGAATTTGTTAAGGCATTATGCTTTATAGAGAACACTTTGGAAAATGATGATGAACCATAAGGATTTCATGGAAGCATGTCATCTCTTTCGCCATATGATTGTCATGATTTACATTGAAAGTTGAAGTTTGAACATTGAAATGATGTTATGATGATATTTGCGCTATATGTCATGATAGAACTTTGAAGATTCAAAATGTAATTGTCTGGGTTGGTGCTTTTCCAATGACATTGGTGGTTGTAAGGAGTAAAACGTTAAAAAAAATAGTTACAACGAATGTTTTAGCAAAAACAGTCGTTGTATCTCTGATACTATGACTGTTAAAAAACAGTAGTCTTTTATTGAATTTTCAACGACACCCACATAAATGTCCCCTTAAAAACAGTCGTCTAAAAGGCATAAAAATGGTAGTTAAAAGTCCCTTCTGTAGTAGTGTATTTAAAGGAAAAATATCACCCACTACTAATTATAGGTACAAAAGTCCAGAAATCCTTGAGTAACAAAACTGTCTTAGGATTCATTCCAGATTCAATACCTAAACTTTAACAAATCATAGGTTCATAACTTATAAACTACTAATCCAAATAACACATTCTATACCTCATTTTAAAGCTTAATATGTTTACTAACACACTGGAAAATATTATAATTATTGGACAAGATTTAGCCATTCGAAATTGCACCATAAGCAATTTGTTTCCCTGATAACACAATCTGGCAGCAACTATCCTTAACATCCTTCAATTCCAAATTTAGGGTTTTCTATCCAATCATCCAAAAATCATAACCACAAGCTATTTCCACATAATTTTGCAAGTAAAATCCATTTCAAACCTCAAATTTACCAAAATCCAGTTTCTTCCCTATGAACACGTTAAGACCGAAAATCAATGGTTTTTGGGCCAAAATCCTATTTTCGATGCTTCTGAAACCATTTCCTCACCTTTATTCTATATAATTTTTCATTCTAAACTCATTGAAAACCTCAAAATCATCAAAATCATATTCCTTCCCTAAGATTCACATCTGGCCCAATACAACCCTAGGTTACCTCAAAATGATTTCTTGCAAATTCAATCAAAAAATTTATCAAATCTTACTCCTAACATGTTCAAACCTTATTTAACACCATGTTCATAGCCACAAGAACAATAAAAACCATAGAATTACTCTTGGCCAAAAATTCAAGGGCAGCCACAAATATTAATTGGAATGGAAAATGTGAGAGGAGAGGGTTATGAAGAAATGGAAAAGAGTAAGAAATGAGGTGTGTTGGGAGTATTTATAGAGATCCGTGTGACATTTATAGTGGTTAAGGTTATGGTTTTTGTAGCAGTTTCTATTTGTAGCATTTTTTTTGTATTTTGTAACGGTTAGGAACCGCTACAAATATTAATTGGAATGTTCTTAAAAAATATATAAATTGAGCATTACAAGAACAAAAGTTATGTTTTTTTAATCATTCTTCGTCGCTATCCCTGCAAAAAATATGTGAAGAAAATGTTAGTGTTGAGTATATTATTTTGTAAAAAAATTATAATTTAAATTAAGTGATAATAAAGTATAACGTATAAAAACGCATAGAACTATAGGTAAATTGTCATCGCCTTTGGGGAAGAAGCTTTCACAACCGGTGGGCTAGAATGGCTCGCTCTCATAGGTGATGTTATCACCATCACCCATATCATAAAGGTCTCAAGGCTTTAAGTGAACCGTCATATTCTAAACCCTGTGCCTCTCATCCTAGCCATAATAAACCTGATGTGCTTTTGAGTAAAAAATATATGGCTCGTCATCTTCAAATTGACTTGTGTGAATTGGTCGGAAGAAATTTATTGATGTGATGCCTAATTCGCCAGTTGAGAATCCCTGGGAAGTTATCATATTTACCCACAAACACTTAAAGAGTGTCATGGTGAAACGGCGTTGGTAATTTAGTTTGATGACATCAACAAGCTTTCCATAATAAAGGACGCCTCCAAACTGCATGTTACCGTCACTGTTGCTAGCATAACTCCTTGTCCCAAAGGTGCCATAAACACCAGAGTTTTGAGTTAGCAATCCTTGATCTTGTGAAACCGCATAGACACCTGATTTTTGAGTTAGCAATCCTTGATCTCATGAAACCGTACAAAACTTAGAACCATTGACATTGTATGTTGTGAACCTTATTGCATGATCAAGCAGGCCGATTGTGAGAGCCCTGAAATCTAGTAAGTGTGGGGTTGTGGTCATTTAGTATTCAGTACGCAAACTAACTTGGAAATTCTCTGTAGACCTTTTTATCAGTTTCGTAGGATGTTTGTGTACGGATCCTGAGTTGACGCTTCACATGACTTTTGAATTCCCTGTAATTAATCAAGAGAGGTGATCGTGAAATGTAAGGAAATATATAGAATAACAACATATCAGTGTACAATTCTTATCAAAGGAAGGGATCAACTTGACTATAATTAATCAAGACATGTCTATGTGTTTGGAACTTCTTAGTTGTAGTTAGTTTGCAGTTCTCACTTCCTCCAACTGATTTACCAACACGAGGGATTAACAACTCTCTTAATGATGACTCAGGTTCAGGACAATCGTCTACACAAGGAAATATGTTGAAAGACATCTCAATGTCATCAAAGTATCTTGAACAGAAATACATTACCTCATTCTCTATATAACCTTCAGTTTTAGAACCTTTTAGCTACACCTTATTCCTTATGTAAGATTCCTAAGGAACCTATAAATTTAAAAATGAAAAATGTTAATGCTAAAATGTGTAGCTAGAAAATTTAGAATTTAATTAATACTGATGGACATATGTAAAATGAGTACTTCTCAATAGGATACATCCATCGATATTAAACTGAGCTAGCTAGCTTTGATTCATGAATAAGGTGGACTGTCAGATGAACCATCACAGTGAAAAAGGATGGAGGAAATATCACCTTCAAATGAAAAAGCATAAGAATGATTTTGTGTTGCAGCGGATCGAGCTTCTCAACAATCAAAACCTTGGACCACAATTTCCGAAAGAAAGAACACAGCTCTAACAAATGATGGATATGTCAGGAGGTAGTGTATTTTTTATTGCTAGTGGAAGTAACTGTTGCATAAGAACATGTAAGTCGTAACTCTTTATCCCAGCAACGTTTTGAGCCTGTATGTCAATACATCATGAAATGTTGCTTGAATGCCCATCAAGAACCTTTATTTTCTTCAAAATCATGAGGAATATTTCCTTATTCAGTTTTACGAGGGTGAATTTTGCTAGTTGAAATTTGTCATGCTTATCTGGCGACGTGTCTTCACAAACTGCCATGGCCCATAAATCTTTCCTTGCTTGAAGATGATCTTTTGACTTGCCACGTTCATTTAGCAGCATGTATAGCACATTGTCCCAAACAATTTTTTCAATGTGTATGACATCAAGACTGTGTCAATGCAAATTAGATTTCCAATATAGAAGAGTGAAAAAATGCTTATCTTCTGTCATTGTTGAGGCTCAAAGCAGACATCCTATTAGTTTTTATCCTTGCTTATGTTGCATCATCATTTTTTCCAAACTCTAATTCAACATCTGTAAGATATTTACACCCGATAAATTCTAGGAAGGTCCTCTTTTTTTTTCTAGTTTCACATTGAAACAATTCCATTGCAATCTAAACCAAGTAAAATGACTTATAATCAACATTAAAGCTGCACGCAAGTTGAACAGTGTCTTCTCATAAGTGTCATATGTCTCGATGCTGAAATTCCACAAGTCCAACAATTCTTGAATAAATGATTAGAGAAACACATCAATGTTATTACCCTGTTCCTTTTTCCTTGGAATGGTCATAGACAAAATGAAGGAGCTATGTTTCATACACATTTAAGGGCAAGTTGTATGGAACTAAGACTACTGGCCTAATACTGTAACTTGTGCTAAAATTCCCAGATGGATTAAAATTGTCAGTCGCCAAAGCAAGCTGAACTTTTCTAGGGTCAGCCATGAAAGCTAGAAAGTCTGAGTTGAATGCTTTCCAAACTTTGACATCCTGTGGATGTCTTAATTTACCATCTTCGTTCTTATCAACTTCATGCCACCTCATATGCTCAGCTGTTTTAGACAACATAAACAATCTTTGTAACTGCAGCCTCAAAGGAAAGTACCTAAGAATCTTTGTAGGTTTCTTCTTCTACCTTTTCCCTTTCCTGATTGTCTTATACCTCGACATGTGACATCATTTACAAGTCTCCCTGCTAGCATCATCTCCCCAATACAGTATACAATCATTTGGCCTTGCATCAACCTTTTAGTAGTTCAAATCTGTTAATAATCTTCTTGGCCTCGTAGAATGTTGTGAGAATCTTTGCATTGGGGAATGCATCTTGCAATAATTCTAGTAACATCAACATTCCCTTATTAGTGATTCCACACAAGCATTTAATATGATACGATTTAACCAAACAAGACAAGTTTGAGTATTTTTCACAACCATTATACAAAGGACGATCTGCTTTATCCATTAGGCAGAAAAAATCTCAAGCTATTTCATTCCTCAAGAACATAGGGTTTGAACCCTGTACTTCTTCATTGAAGCTGTCATCATGAACACCAAATGCATTATGAATAGCATAATTAATAGGATCATCTTGATCTACTTGAACTCTTACTTGTGAACTTCTAGAAAGAGCATGATATCATATACCGGTTTCTCACCTTGAACTCCCTAGAACATATAATCTTTTGGGAAAGGCTTTACAAGCATATGTTTTTGATAACTTCTCATGTATGCCACTTCTTAAACTTGTATTTGGGATACAGACACATGATCTTACCATTACAACTGGCATGAGAGGTTGTGAAATCCAAGAATTTGTTTAATCCTACCAAATATGCCAGAGAATTGCGTGGCAACTTTATCTATGACTTATCTATAGCTAGTATAAAAAGTTGATAAAGAAGATGAGTGCAGAGAGAATTTTGAGTTTTCTGAATGATGCGTGCATAGATGATTAAATTCAAACCTTTCTAATGTTCAACATTTTGTAGCTATTGTAAAACCACTACCCAAACCGGTACAAAGTGTACACTTTATAGTGGTTTAGGGTCAAAACAACCGTTACAAACATTATGACCATTAGCGAGCTTTAAAATTTTTAAATTTCAAAACCTTATACTTTGTAGCTACTCAGGGACCCTAATCGCTACAAACGTCACAACCATTAGTAGGCTTTAAAATTTCCAAACTTCAAAACCTTATACTTTGTAGCTGTTCAGGGGCCCAAACTGCTACAAATTTCATGACCGTTGGTGGGGTTTAAAGTTTTCAATTCCAAACACATACATTTTATAGTGGTCATGAGATAATAAACACTACAAATTTCACGACCATTACGGGTCTTAAAATTTTCATATTTCAAACAGATACACTTTGTATTGGTTTTGGTAGTAGTCATACAATCGCTAATAATGTAAAGTTTTTTTTTAAAAAATATAAATGACCATTTGTAGCGGTTTTTAGGCTCTAACCGCTACAAATAGTAATTATGGAAACAATAATTATTTAAACAAGTGAAATTATTTTTCAGATTTCTTAAAGGCTTAAACTATTTTAGATTCCTTCATCACATAAATTATTTCAAATAATTATATCATGCAAACCATTTGTACCTCTAAACTATTTCAAATAGTTACATCAAGTAAAACATTGTATAACTATAACCACTACAATTGAAACTTAAATCTAAAGAAGAAAATTGTTCAAACTCTAAAGAAGCAAATTTTTCAAAGTCCAAAAATGCAAAAAACTAAGTATATCACAGTCCAAGACACAAATAAAAATAGCTAAGGAAGGGGCTAATCATCAGGTCCTTTGTCAGGGGTGGCAGGATCATGGGCTTGACTAGAATTAAGAGCACCATCATCATGAGTAGAATCACGGGCCTGGTGAGTAGCCGGCTAGAGGATGAATCTAGTGACTGGTGGGACCTCTGGAACTAGCTCAGTAGGAATCATCCTTTCCCAAGACTTGGACAACATCGTGTTCGTGTTTTCCTGCCACTAGGCCTACTGGACATAGAAGAAATCTACTGGGATAACATGGGCTATGCCTTGACAACCTGCTCACAGGTCTCCTCAATAGTTATCTGGCTCGGCCTTTTGAGGTCAGAGGTCCCTGCTCAAGAGGTCCCAGCATCAGATGCGTCGCTCTTGCTGTAGACCATGCTAGGCTTGGCACCTAATCCCATACCCCTACAGTGTTCAAGGTGCTCAATTGGGCCCAAAGAAGCTTTCAAAGGGGCAGTAGGATCTACAACTGACCCCTGTGACTCAATCGTCTAAGACTCTCTCAGCTCAGTTAATATCTGCTGAATCCGCTCCTGCTGCACACATTTTATGAAACAATTATTAAGCAATTTAATTTAATTAAAATAAAAAAATGTTAAACCAAACAATGTTTATATCTTATAATGGCTTCCTCTACCTGTGAGAGGTTGCAGTCCCTTCTCGGTGTCTATGCGTGATAGTGAATAACTCCCCGTAGTCCGTATGACGATTCTCTTGCTCATCCTTCTTCTCATAAAAGAATTAAAACCATAAATTATTATAATGAACAATAAAACAAGAAATTTATACTATAAAGCTAAAATTAATTTAATTTTAAAATATACTAATTTGCTGTAGGGGACAACAAATGTCTTTGATCCTACAGTGTGATGGATCCTCTGGTGCCCTTGGCTCCTGGTGTTTCTTATAGAAAGAGCCTACAAAAACAACAAAAAATTAATATTTTTCATATTTCCTTCTAAATAATAATTATTGAAAAAAACTACATGTCCTTCTGGGCTCCTCTTATACTGGACAAATCTTACCCAGTCATTGGGTGGGACGCCATAAGGCATGGCCTCTATCAACTACTGTAAAGGCATTGTCCCATCCTTATTTACGCTGTGGTAGAGATGATTTCTCCTGTTCTTTCACTCATCCCCCATCTTTATCAAGGTGTACCGCCTCATGTTGCCTCGTATGACAAACCTATCCTGTATCACAAATTTAAATAAATCAGTAACAATTAAATACAATTAATTAATTAAATAAAAATTATATAAATTATAACTATTTACATTTGATTCAGTAAATTAAATTGGTTACCTTCACAACCTCGTCCCATACTATATCCTTCGGCTTTGAGGGAACGTACCCTTCTTCTAGTTATGGAAGCGGATAGGGAATAGGATCCAATTCGTGCCCAGCTCATTTAAATAGCAATTACACATATGACTGCCATTCTCAATTGACTGGTCCATGATCTCATTCCACGGAACTACTACACGTAGCCCCAAGCCCAGCTTATTTATAGTGGCCAAGTCTAGGCTCCTGGTGGTGATGTTTCCCTGCTCATCTGCACAATTCAACCCAAATTTTAATTAAATTTAATTTCACTTTTAAACCATTGTAATTAAAATATTAACTTTATTAAAACAATTCTTTACCTTGAACTTGCACCTCAAACTCAGTCAACCTCGAAGACGATTGGTGAGGGTTATTCTAGTCCCTAACTTTCCCGCAATTAAGGAACCATTTTGCCTCGCTCATGGGAATATCGAAGTCAATTTCCTCAGCCTCATCACAATTGCTAACACTAATATCAATCCTCTATGGTTAGGCACCTCTTGTGGGATCACCTGCTGTGGTGTCTCTGTTGTGGCCTCTAGCTGTGTTGGGGTCTCCTGTAGTGGTGGCACGGGGACATGTACACCTTTGGGGGTGACCTCTACCTGGACCATTACCCCTACCCCACAAAATAAGCCCTTTGAGGGGACTCTCATTTGCCTTCCCTTTCCCCTTTTCTCTCCTCAAAGTCATTATAACTACATTTATTAACCAATTAAAAATAAATTATAGTGACAACTATCCAATATTTATAAAAAAATTATGAAAACAATAACAATATTATAAATAATGTAAAATCACAATATTATAATAAAAAATGCAATATCTTCTAAAACCTAATTAAAAACACATGTACAAAAGAGCTTTAAAACTTAGGCTAAAAAACTCATAAATATTACCAAACTTACAATAAACAAATCTATTTTGCTATAAAACGAAATTAAATAGGTAACTTTACTAACCTTGAGTGCCTAACTCTTTAGATATTTGAGTAGAACCTTAGATCTAAAGAAAACTTCTTAAAGCGTGCGCGGGGAACAATTTTGACAAAAGTTCTAATATCCTGAATTTTGGGATTGGAGGCTAGAGAATAAGTCTGAACCAAGTGGACTACTAAGCCCTAGCTTAGTAGGTGTCCCAAATCTATTCCTTAATGTTTCTTATATCTTTGAGGTATTAAAAATATAATGGTGAATTAAATAGTATGGAAAATTTGTATACAAAAATGAAATTTATTGGAGTTGCAAGTGCATACTGTTTCACTTCTTCCGGTGAAGCAGTGAGTTTGTCATGAAGTTTTGGATGACCTAACTGTGAACACCCTATTTTGTCCAGGCCCCACTAAAAAATACAAAAATAATTGATGATGATTGGTGTCCAAATTGGCAATCATCATTGAAAGAAAAAAAATAAGAAAAAAATAAGAAAATCCTCCTATTGATGATGATTGGTGTCCAAATTGGCGATCATCATTAAAAGGAAAAAAATAAAAACAATGAACATTAAAATAAATCCCCTCATTGATGATGATTGGCATTGTCATTCACTAAGGGAAAATAATAAATAAAAAAATGAAAACTAAAAAATAAAAAATCTCATTTATGTTGATAGGTTTAAATTAGGAAACTACTTGTGGGGAGAATAATAATAATAAAAAAATCTCCACTAATGGTGATTAGGTCAAGCTAGGAAGTTTTATCAATAGAAAATACAAAAATAAATAAATAAATAAATAAAATGAAAAAATTTCCATTGATGGTAATTGGGTCAAGTTAGGTAGTTCTTAACGTAAAATACAAAAAAAAACATCAAATATGAATATTCAAAAAAAGAAGAAGGAGTATTTATGAAGCAAACCCTACCTTAAGACTAGAAATAGGAGAGCAAGGGTTGAAGCAATAATTTTGGGAGAGCAAGGAGATAAGGTCTGTGGCTGAGTTTTCATCCTTTTCTTTTATTTCTAATGATACATGGGATCTTATTACTTTCACAGCTTAACTTGATTCACTGTGATTACATCTTCATGCTTACCTCATCGTGCCTCATGCTTACCTCATCATTCATGCACTGTGACTTTGCACGTCTTTTTGCTCATCCGATATACATTTGTTCATGCTTACCTCATCGTGCCTCATGCTTACCTCATCATTCATGCACTATGACTTTATCCAATATACATTACATTACTTTACTTTGCACTACGATGTTGCTGGACGTTGCTTACCTCATTGTGGTCTTGTGGATTTGCTTTTTATTGTCCGATTGAATTATCTCATACATCATTATTGGACGCGTTGCATTTAGGCAAGAGTTATGTGATGTCTTGTCTTCTTATGAAACTAGGTGTCATACTTAATAAATATAGATCATGTGATTGTAGTTGTCTCTTGTTTATTATGTGGTTCTATCACCCTATCTCTTGTTGTAGCGGGTTCAAAGGATAAAAGGTACGTATAAATCTCCTCACCTTTGACTTCCTTTTTGTTTAACTTGTACTACTTTTCTTCTTTTTTTTCTTTATCCCTTTCTTAGGTCCTCTTTCAAAAAAAAAAAAAATATTTTGACACATTTTGATAAATGAAAATAAAATGGAAAAATTCTCTTTTACAAGAAAATACAGAAAATACTTTTTGAAAAAATAAAAAACACAAACCAAACAAAAAAATATTTTTCTCAAATACATTAAATAAACATTTTTCTAAAAAACACCAACAAAGTAACACACTTTTCTACCCCCGAACTATGTGGGCTTTGATCCCTCTAAAGGGTATGTAGGCCCTAAGCTCTCTTCTTAGGTCAAGTCCAATTTTTTAAATAAATATATTTTTTTTCTTATTTTATTTTTGTAAATAAATGTTCTTGTTTTCTTCTTCTTTAGTTTTTCATTTCATTTATTTTTTAAATATCATCTTTTTTTGGGTAATTATACTAAAATTAGAGGCTATTATATTTTTAAATAATTAACTTAGGGTAACCATTCTTGTGAATAGGTGTTGTAGGGTGCCTAACACCTTCTCCATACACAATCGACTCCTGAACCCTAAATGGTTTTTTGTAGACCGGTTTCACTTTCAGAAAAGGTTTTTCAAAATTATCCTATTTCAAAAATTTTGGTGGTGGCTCCATGTTTTTCCAAATTTTGGGCGCTACAGCTTGGCGACTCCATTGGGGATAGTTTAAGAGTCAAGCCCATTTAAGTTAAGTGTTTAAAAATAATTTGGCCTTAATTTTATTTTAATTACCCTTTTTCTTATTTTTTTTGTGAACAATTGTTTTTATTTATTATATTCCTCATTCATCTATTTGTTTGCTTCTTTTTTTTTCTATCTATCTTGTTATCTGGTTAGTAGATGAGGGTTGGGTAGAAACTAGGCCCATAGGTTGGTATGCTCTCCACACATACTGAACACATACACTATTCTCCCTCACACACATTTTGGGCCCTATACCCTGGTCTGCGAGTTCCTTAGGTTAGTGGAAGTATCTAGTGGTCTCCCTGTGGAGTTTTCAGAACCCCTTGAGGTTACTGTGAAGGCTTTATCCTAGCTGTTACTCATTTGGTGAGGTTGATCCTTGTGGGGTTTTTATAACCCCCTGAAGGTCAATTTCGTTAAATGGGGTCTTCATCTTTATGATGGGGGCAGTTAGGAGGCCTTTATCTATGAGAATTAGAACCACCTTAAAATCATTGCACCTATTAGTGGAAATTATCGACCCACCCAATTAAGTAGTATCTACCTTTCTTAAGGTAGACATCCCCCAACCTAGGGTTATTCCTAAAATAGGACCCTGGAGGGCATATATTTATTTATTGTTATCATCTTTATTGTCATTCATGCATAATCAATGAAACCCCTAGGATCAAATGACTAACTATCGCTTCACCTGAGTATGTATCTAGCATCACTTCACATAAAGATACATCACAATGACGGTGTATGCATTAGATAACCAACCTTAGTCTAAGGGTCTATGACCCTAAAAGACTATGATCTTATCACATCAATCATGTTAGAAAACATCTCAATGAGAAATGATCCTTTAGGACTCATTACATTATTCATAGACATTTTAGCTTTATTTTGATATGGGCCTTAGACATAATAATCATTTTACAAAACCCTTAGCCGCGTAATAGCTTGGGCCGTTCTCAGGTTAATGGGCACTTTATCCTCCATATGAGGTACTAGATCTCTTGAGGAGATGAAGTTATTTTTCTTAATGTCCATCACCTATATCAAGGCTAGAAAGCACATGTAATCATCAGCATAGCATGCATTTGGAAATACTTTATGACTCTTCCTTTTCTTTTGTATAATGAAGGGCAAGCGAGTTATTCAACAACTGAAAATTTGGCATAAAGGTTAAATGGCATAAAAACCAAATTTAAATCAAGTTCCTATAGAAAAGGTATAGAGAGGGAAGGGCGTCAAACTGACTGCAGGAGCAGAACCACTTGAAGGCCTAATTCGATTAAGTCGCTACATTCGAGGTTCATTCAAATTGAGTTTCATGAAGAAGTATTGAAATATCATTGATTTATTACACATTCCTGTGCATAATTAGGGTATTATAGAACTAGGTCAGTATTGGGATACCTCTTTAAGATGCTTCACTTTCTCTGATTTTCTACTAGACCCAACCCTTGAAGACCACGGAGAAATCCTTAGGATGCCAATTAAGAGGAGTGATAAGATCTACCATTATCTAGGCCGGCTACCTTCTCAGGGAGGAATAGTGAAGCTGTTAGGGGTTCACATAGAAGAAGTACAGATTTTAGGCACCAGACAGGTCAAGGGGATTAAAAGGACCATAGTGGAAGCTTGCTTTATAAGATTAGTAGAAAATAAAGATTGGGAGAGTTTTTTCAGGGTCTTTGCCTTGGCTATTTATGGCATGATCCTCTTTCTTTTATCAGTAGGAATAATCGACTTGGGAGCTATCAGTGTCTTTCATTGGTCGAACATTACCAAATTAACCCGGTACTCATAATTTTAGCAGAGACCTACATGTCATTATTTCAATGCCACCTAAAGAAGGAAGGTTGAATAAAATGCTGTCTTGCATTGCTTGAGGTATGGATGCTGAGTCACGTGTAAGGAAAGAAGAAGTACTTCTGAGAAAGGCATGACAAGTTTATTAATCCACTTATGGCTTTCAATCATCTTCAATTATACAAAAATGATTGGAGGAAGGAGTTCTCACGGTTAACAGAAGATTCTCTCTTATGGAAAAAAGAACAGTGGGAGGATGAAGAAATTATCCATCACTGCGGGGACTTTTCTAATGTGCCTCTCATAGGACCAAGAGGATGTATTAACTATAACCCTTTTTTAGCATTAAGGCAATTAGCCATTCGGCAAAGAGTTTCCTCTCCGGAAGAAGTGCAAGCCATAAACTTCTTGTACGAAGAAGATGGTGGGAAGAGCTTATGTCAAGAAATTAAAGAAGCTTGGGGCAAGATAGCATACAAGGGAAAGGCTGAGCTAGGGAAACGAGAAATAGGCACAACTCTGGGCTATAAGGACTGGCTCAAGGACAGAATTAAAGGAGCCAATCCATCTTATTCTCTCCAAGATCCTTGTTAGGAAATGATGCCCAAGAAGTAAACAAAGAGTTGGCAAGGCTCCTGGAAACAAGAGAAAAGGAGTTGGAGGAGCTGTCTGTGGTGGAATCACAAAATAAGAGAAAGATGAGTCAGCTAGAAGACAAATGTGCATCCCTTCAAGGAAAACTGATAGAAGAAAGCTCAAGGATCATAAAGCTGGAAGAAGAAAACAAAAGCTTAAAAAGGGCTATGCAAGAGAACGACAGGCAAATGAAGAATGGTAGAGTTTGACTATTAAAGATGGCTATGCAAAAGAATTGCTCGGAGAGAAATTGTAAGAAAATGCCCCTCTTAAGAAATTGCAAGGGGAAATTGATATTCTTACTCAACTCTTAGAAAACAAGAAGGGTGAATTGGTTGCTGCAAGGGCCAGTAGCGCTGAAACCATCCGAGAATTGTGGACGAGCTGAATCATGAAAGGAAAGTTTTAGCCCATGGGAACTCCTCTACCACAGACAAGTTGTTGTGACAGAAGAATCAGTAAAGAGGTGTGGTGACTTAATCAACTTTGCTAACACAAAGATCCTATAATTTGCTAGTATATTCAAGTGCGCTGAAGGCATGATTATTCCTTTGAATCCACCAGCAGAGATTGTTGAATTTTTCAACTTATGCAATCAAATAGTAGAGGAACTCAAACTTGTAACCAAATTTTGATATTATTGAATAAAAGCATATCTCGCTCCTTTTACTATCATTATTTTTGCATGCTTATTCCTTATCACTATGATCAACAACAAGATCTTGGGCTAGGGTGGGATTCAAGGTCCCCTCTGTCTAACGATCAACTCTAGTTCTCCCTGTAGAATAATGGATTCTCTGAGGAGACTAGAGGACACTCATTCTGGAAGACTATGTACCGAATAAACAATCACTAAATGAAAAGATCTCGGTTAGGATGGGACTTAAGGTCCCTCCTATTTAATGATCAACTCTAGTTCTCCCTGTGGAATAATAGATTCCTTGAGGAGGCTAGAGGATACTTGTGCCAGAAGACCTTTATGCCAATACAACGTAATAACTCGCTATGCTTGCTTGAAATTGTAAGTTTAAATAAACTAATGATATTTTGTTCCTTCCTAAGCAGGTGATACAATATCGCTCCATCTAAACGTCCTAACCAACTACCCCTTGTGCATTCATACAACACGCGCTCACATAGTCGTCAGATGGCAACCAATCCTGGTGAAGCCGAATCTAATCTGAATCATCGAATGTCTCATATGGAGGCACAAATGGCAGATTTGAAAGAATGATTTCCACCTTGACTATAGCTCTTCAAACCTAGAATAATGAGAAAGAGTCAGGAACATCTGATCAATTAAAACATGATGAGATAAGAATACCAGAAAATGGCGAGAAAGAAAAAACGACAGAAGAACTTCAGAGTAAACAGAATCCTCATATTCCGAGCACTAAGAAGGAACAACCAAGTGAAGATTCAACATACACTTTCAACATTCCCTCCCTATCAGCTAAAAAAGAGGGATAAAAGGAAGAGTTAGGTGAAGTAAAAGACTAACTAACGTCCCTCCAAGGACCAAACACTGAGGGTTCACTTGATTTAAAAGATTTATGCTTGGCACCACTTGTCTCAATTCCTAAGAAATTCAAGATGCTAGACTTTGATAAGTACAATGGTACAGGAAATTCGATATACCATCTTAAGGCCTATTGCACCAAGATGCTTGTATGGTCATAAGATGAAAACTTCTTGCTACTCTTCTTCCATGAGAGCTTGAAAGGGCCAGCACTAGAATGGTACATGCAACTTGATCAGAAAAAGATCAAGAAATGGAGAGATTTGACTGATGTATTCATGAAACAATATAGGTTCAATCTTGACATTGCCCCCACCAGGGAACAACTGAAGTCAATGAGCAAGAAAGGCATTGAAGCTTTCAAAGATTATGCCTAAAGATGGAAGCCGGTCGTAGCACAAGTTCAACCTCCCCTTATACCATATGAGCTCAGTTCTTATTTCATCCGTACTTTACAAGAACCTTATTACAGATACATGGTTAGGACGCATGTCACCGATTTTTCTAGTTTGATTGAGATTGGTGAGCGAATCGATGCTGACATATGCGATGGTAGGATTCTTCAAGGCGAGAACAACACTAAAAAGGGGAACAATGGGAAGAAGAAGGAAGGAGATGTTAGCTTCATTCAAACTACTAGACAACCCCAAGCAATACATCAAGGTGGTAATGATGGGTTTCGACAGATGAAGAATGATCTGACACAAAATAGGCAAGGTCAAGCTGGAGGACAAAGGAATTGGTAGCAACGAGATAGTGGTAATGGCCAGATTTTGGCATGACAAATAGTGAGCTATATCGCCAATGTTTGGAATCTCAGCTGTTAGGGCCATATCCTTACAAACAGCTTCAATTGCCGTTCCCCGCTTGGTATGATTCTAATGCCCGATATGAATACCATATAGGCGCCTCGGGACACTCAATAGAAGATTGTCCAACATTCAAGAGGAATGTATTAGACTTTATTGATTCTAATCACATTCAATTGAAGAGGAACGAAAACTCTACTATCAACGCCAATCCTCTTCCAAGCCATGAAAACCAAGTAAATGTTGTTGATGAAATTGACTTCTCTAATGGTCCTCTACTAGTAGGAGAAGAAATCCATGCTTGTTTAAAGGTAGCAGGTTATACGCCTCGAGAAGAGAAAGAAGTAGACATGGTGGAAAAAAGACATGTCGAGTTCGTCGTTAAGGAACCATATGAAAACGAAATTCCCATGTTGTCTCTTGCACCATCTTGACTCCATTACAACAGCCTGAAGTGACCATTAAGGTACCGACCCCTTTTCTATATCAGAGTAATCGTGCCGTACCATGGAGGTATACAGGTATTGTCGAGAATCCCTCAGGGCAAGTAATGGAAGCCAAGGCCAGCAACGAAACAATAGTTTGCCCAATAGGAGTAACACAAAGCAGGAAATCATATTTGCCACAAAATGTTGGATCATTAAAGAAGGGAAAACAGCCAATGTTGATATTCTATCAAGTTCTGGTCTAAAAGACATAGAAAATAAAGATGAAGAATTCCTTTAAATCATGAAGCAAAGTGAATATAACATAGTAGACCATTTGAATAAAACTTCGGCCAAGATCTCAATTCTCTTTTTGATCTTGAGTTCTGAACTGCATCGTCATACGCTACAAAAGGCCCTAGATGAAGCATATGTGCCGTCCAGTGTGACCCCGAAGAATGTTGCAAGCATTATGAATGTGGCGAGGGCATTCTCTACCATCTCATTTTCAGGAGAAGAAGTTGTTCATTCAGCCATTGATCAGTATAAAGCCTTATACATTTCCTTGAAGCGTAAAGGGTTCATTGTGGCCAAAGTGTTGATAGATGGAGGATCGTTAAATGTTTTACCACTATCCACATTTGAGTAATTGTCAGTAGAGGCGTCAGAGGTTGAAAAGAGTAACATGGTAGTTAGAGGGTTCGATGGTACTAGGAGAGGCGTGTTGGGAACGGTTTGTTTGCCTTTACAAATTGGACCAACTTCATTCATAGTAGACTTTCAGCTTATGAACATTGACCTATCCTACTCTATGCTGTTGGGGAGGCTATGGATATACTCAGTTGGGGCAATACCTTCTACCTTGCACCAGAAGGTAAAGTTTGTTGATAGCGGGAAGATAGTGATAATCAAGGGCGAAGAAGAAATCATGGTGAACAAGCTGAGCTCTCTTCCATGCATTGAGGCTGTCGAGCACGAGGAAGGAATGGTTTTCCAAGGCTTTGAAGTCAAAGGACCCAAGTGATATAAAAATGTCAACTCTATAGTAACCAAGATAATAGAGAATAATGGGTTTAAGCATGGCAGAGGATTGGGCACTGATAAATCACAATTTTAATATATTTTATCCCATCTTATTCATTTATTTTGGAGATTATTTTAGGCTAATTTGGATTTATTAGATAATATTTGGATTATTAGCCAATTATAGGAAATAATATAAATTTGAATGGATTATGATATTTTTAGGCTTAAATTGATAATATTTTAATTGTTATATTATGATTGGAAAATATTTCCAATTATATGATAAATCACGATTTTATTATATCTTACAGGATAAGGAAAAGCAGATTGAAAGATCCTACGGTGCAGAAATTTTCTGGAAAGCTAAAAGAATATCCAACGGTTGAATTTATTTGGGCTCCTTAAATTTTAATGGGCTCAAGTTGATACCCAAAAAGCTCTCTTCTCCTCCCTTTTAATTACCCTAACCGTCACATATGCGAGGGGATGAAAGACGGAGAGACGGACTGCCGCTGGAGAGAGGAGGCCGAGACACAGCAGCTGGACACGCAGACAAACACTCGAATTGCTGCTGGATGTTCTTCTCTATTAACCATCAATTCACCATTCCTTTACCCCATTCATGGATTGTCCACGCGGGTCCCACGGCACCAATCAACATCAATTAATATTTCACAAAGCAATTTTCATGGTTGTGACGTGCTGCTTGAGGCGTGAAGGAGAAAGGATTTCCATGGAAGCTTAAGTCTCTTGGGAGGCAATTTGGGAAGAATATGGAAAAAGCTAGAGTCTAGGAACTTACATTTGAAGACTACAAGAGAGTGTCTTTCTTTTATCTTTTTGATTCAAGACTTGAGATTATTTAGTTTTAAATGATTTTGAGTTGTATTAATTGAGAACAATCTAGTTTTAGATTGTAGACTTATTTTTTATTTGGATTAAATTGATATTTTGGATTTACTTTGTTCTTAAATGATTATTAGGATTTTTGTTTGCAAACCTTTGATTGTCAATTAGATTATTAACTGAGTTTTCATTATTAATTTAATTGTCAATTTGGGTTTAATCTCTTGATTGTTTAATTAAGGTGATTAATTGTCTAATTGTTTAATTAGGCAATTGTGAACATAATTTCCAAAACTATCTTAAACAATTGTGATTGGTTTTTAATAGATTTAATTAACCACCATTTTTTCCATTATGAGTTTTCTAGTGGATTATGTGTTATTAAGCTTGAGGGTTTCCCATGTCTTAATTAGGTGATTAAATTTATTAATTTCAATTTTTCATGAACCTCCCTTTGGTCTAATAAATTGAATGGCTAAGAAAGCTAAATCCATGTGAATCCTAAGTTGTCCCCTTCATCATTATAACTGAACTAAATCCCTGTTGATTGTCTTGCTTTTGATTATTCTCTTTGCTTAGCATCTTAATTCCTTTTTCATAAAAAACCCCCAAAGATTGCATTCCAATTCATTTAGGTTAGTTTCATTCTCATATAGGTTTTAGAGTCTTTTACATTTTGCATTTAGGTAGTGGAGTCTTGCATTTTAGTTTAGGTTCATTCCATTGCATTTTTTTATCACCTAAATTCAATTCTAGAGAAAACCCACATATTGCTCCTTGGGAGAATGACCTAGGTTGCCACTATATTGCATTAGTAGGTTGTCCTAGTCATTAATTGATTACTTTAGCGACAAAAGCACGCATCAGGCACTCACCTCCAAGGCATCAAATCCCCATAAATTTGCAAGAGAATTACAAGCGCAAGGGTTAGGAATGAGCCACTATTGGAAAGATAGTTGAAAGAGCAAGTAAGCTTGAAGATAAGGAGGGAGGATGAGCACTTTGAAATCCCCCACATAAGGAAGACATTCCCGATATACTTTGAAGTGCTAAACAAGCCGACTGTTGCAATGGTTTCAACAATGGGCAAAAAGACCTGCACGTGGATTTCAGCTGATGATTCTGGAAGAGCTTTGGAAAATTGGGAATTTGAGGAGACCTTCAATTTTATTATTTTAGAGTAACATGCCTAGCTAAAAGTTGTCTTTTTATGTTTTGTATGTGCCTTTAGGCGAGCTCTTATATGAAACATGAATAAAGAATGATATGCGAATAAAATTCACTTATTTATATCCATTCTTCTTTTTTTTCCTTCTATTCATTCGTTGTTCATTTTTAGCCCTCCAGGAAATCGATTTCCTTAGAACTCTTGTCTAACACAGAGGTTTCTTAGTCCCTGAATGATGATTTGCTTATTGCCATTGATATACATGATTACGAGTATAATGATGATGAGATCATTCAAGTATACAAAAAAATCCTCGAATCTGGTGACAATAGAATGTGCCTACATGAAGATGTAATTGAAGTAATAAATATGGGCACAGAGGAAGAAAAGAGAGAACTAAAGATAGTAGATAACCCTAAAAGAGAGCAAATGGTTGAACTTTTCAAAGAATTCGTGGATGTGTACGCATGGTCTTATCAAGACATGCCAGTCCTTGATCCAGGAATTGCTTCTCACAAGATTCCCTTATTCCTAGACACCAAGGCTAAAAAGCAAAAATTGAGGAGGCTCACTTCTGATATGTCCTTAGTGGTTCGAGATGAGGTGATGAAACAATTAGAAGCGGGTTTCCTGGAAGTAGCTAAATACCCACAATGGATAGCAAATGTTGTTCTTGTCCCAAAAAAGGATGGCCGAATTCTAATGTGTGTGGATTATCAAGATTTGAACAAAGTTAGCACAAAAGATGATTTTCCATTACCTCATATTGATGTCTTGGTTGATAATACAACCCGTAGCTATAGGTGCTCGTTCATGGATAGGTACTCAGGGTATAACCAAATCCCTATGGATGAAGAGGACAAAGAAAAAACCCCATTTATTACACAATGGGGCACTTATTATTACCACGTCATGCCATTCCGGCTAAAGAATGTTGGGGCAACTTATCAGCGTGCCATGGTGGCACTCTTCCATGATATGATGCATAAAGAACTTGAAGTATACGTAGATGATATGGTAGCTAAATCTTCTGAGGGAGAAAGCCATGTTGTGGCGTTAAGAAAGCTGTTTGAAAGGCTACGCAAGTACAAGCTACGGCTAAATCCTAACAAATGCGTCTTTGGGGCTTTATCTGGGAAATTGTTGGGCTTTATTGTAAGCCAAAAAGGGATTACAGTAGATCCAGACAAAGTAAAAGCAATACGGGAAATGCCCTTCCTCAAACAGAAAAGGAAGTTCAAAGCTTTTTGGGGCTGTTGAATTACATTGCACAATTCATTGCCAACTTGACTGCAACTTGTGAGACGATATTCAAGCTTTTAAAGAAGAACTGCACAAGGAAGTAGGATCAAGATTGCCAGCAGGAATTTCATAGAATCAAGGATTATTTGCTAAATCCTCTAATTTTGGTTCCTCTTGCACCAGGACGACCTTTAATTTTGTATTTGACAATATGACCAAACTCCATGGGAGCCATGCTGGGGCAACACAATGCATCGAAGTGAAGAAAACAAGCAATCTATTACTTGAGCAAGAAGTTTAATGATTATCAGTCACGTTACTAGATGATCGAGCGAACTTGTTGTGGTTTAGTCTAGGCTACAAGGAGGTTGAGGCAATACATGCTTTATTACACCACTTGGTTAATTTCTAGAGTGGACCCACTCAAGTACATCTTTGAAAGCCTGCATGTAGCTGGAAGAGTCTCTAAGCGGCAGGTAATATTGTCTGAATATGATATAAGATACGTCACTCAAAAATCCATCAAGGGTGGTATAATAGCCGATCACTTAGTGGAAAACCCCATAGATGAATGCCAGCCACTAGATTTCAAATTGCTAGATGAAGACATATGTGCTACAGAGGATCCAATTGAGGAAAGAAAATCAAAGGAGTGGGAGATGTAATTTAATGGGGCAGCAAACATGCATGGCAATGGTATAGGGGTAGTAATTATATCCCTAGACGAAAACAATTTTCGATTGCTATAAAGTTAGGTTTTGACTGCACCAATAACATGGTAGAATATGAAGCTTGTATTAATGGTCTCCAAGCTGCCATAGATCTTGGAATAAAAATCCTAAGAGTCTATGGTGAATCAGCTCTCATAATTTATCAGGTGACTGGTGAATGGCGTACTAAAGACCTAAAATTGATCCCTTATCAAGAGTATTTGATAGTGTTCATCAAAAATTTTGAAGTAATCAAATTCCATCATATGGCCAGAGAAAAGAATTGTTTCGCTGATGCTTTAGTGACTTTAGTAGCTATGATCCAACTCGATTGTGGGGTTAAAGTTCAGTCGATACAGATTGAGACTAGAAGATCGCCAGCATTTTGCTTCAATATTGGAAGAGAGCACGATGAGCAACCTTGGTACCATAGTATTAAGATGTATATGGAACATGATACTTGCGTTCCAGATACAACACACAATGAAAAGAAGACCAACCGGAGAATGGCCATGGGCTTTTTTATTAGTAATAATGTCCTGTACAGGAGGAGCTTTGATGGGACATTGCTTCGTTGTGTAGACATAAGGGAGGCCCACAAGATTATGGTAGAGATCCATGAAGGCATATGCGGTACACATGCAAATGGCCACTTATTAACTAAACAAGCTCAAAGTTCCGGTTACTATTGGATAACTATGGAGAAGGATTATATCAATTATGTTAGAAAGTGTCATAAGTGCCATATATATGCCAACAAAGCTAATGCTCCTCTGACTCTAATGCATAGTCTTGTATCTCCATGGCCCTTTTCCATATGGGAAATTGATGTCATCTGGCCGATTAACCCCAAAGCTTCAAATGGTCATCATTTCATCCTCATTGCTATCGACTAGTTTACTAAGTGGGTGGAAGCCAATTCCTTTGCTAGTATTACTTAGAAGGCCTTTATCAAATTCTTAAAGGTCAATATCATCTGTAGATATGGATTGCCGGAGAGGATCATAACTAACAATGCACCAAACCTCAATGAGGCAGCAATTAAAGAATTATGCGATCAATTCAAGATCAAACTTCATAATTCTACACCATATAGGCCACAGATGAATGGTGCAGTTGAGGCAGCCAATAAAAACATTAAGAAGATCCTTGGCAAAATGACAGTGACCTATAAGGACTGGCATGAAATGCTTCCATATGCATTACACAGATACCGTACCACAATGCATACTTCAACTAGGGCAACCCCTTACTCTTTAGTTTATGGCATGGAGGTTGTCACTCCAATTGAAGTGGAAATACCATCCCTCAGAATCTTGGCTGAATCAGACCTAGATGAAAGTAAATGGATACACTCTCGATTTGAATTATTAAATATGATTGAAGAAAAGAGGCTCTCAGCAATATGTCATGGGCAGTTATATAAGTCACGAGTGGCAAGGGCCTTTAATAAGAAATTGCGACCCAGGGGGTTTAAAGTAGGAGACCTAGTTCTTAAGAAGATCCTACCAAATCAAGAAGATGACAGAGGTAAATAGGCTCCGAATTATGAAGGCCCATATGTTGTTAAGCAGGCTTTCTTTGGAGGGGCATTGATATTGACAAACATGAATGGCCAAGATTTACCAAGACTAATCAATTCAGATACTGTAAAGAAATACTATGTGTAAAAAAAGAAAAAAAATAGCTTGCTAAGTTGAAAACCCGAAAGGGCGGCTTAGGCATAAGTTAGAGCAAAAAGAAAAAAAAAGAAAAAGAGAAAAAAGGGGCTCGCTAAGTTGAAAACCCGAAAGGGCAGCTTAGGCAAAAGTTAGACCAAAAAGAAAAAAAAAAAGAAAAAAAGGGCTCGCTAAGTGTAAAACCCGAAAGGGCGGCTTAGGCAAAAGTTAGAGCAAAAAGAAAAAAAAGGGCTCGCTAAGTTGAAAACCCGAAAGGGCGGTTTAGGCAGAAGTTAGAGAAAAAAAAATATAAAAATAATATCTCGCTAGGTTGAAAACCCAAAAGGGCGGCTTAGGCAAAAGTTAGAGCAAAAAAAAAAAGGCTTGCTAAGTTGAAAACCCAAAAGGGCAGCTTAGGCAGAAGTTAGAGCAGGAAAAAAAAAGCTCATTGAGTCAAAAAACCTGAAAGGGCAGGTTAAACAAATATCGAAGGTTATCAGTTCTAGCCCCATGACTCTCTTTACTTTGTCTATTTAGAAGACTCTGTAATCATTCATCGAAAAGTGCATATCTCTGGCAATTAAACAAGGCACCATCAGGGGGACTACACGGAACTGAAAGTGAAGGACCTCCTAATAGCATCACATCTACACCAATATGTGCTCATCATTACTCATCCACTTGAATATTGAAAGATCATTTCCTTTAAATGAATCTTCATCCGTAATATATCTTTCCCCTTCCATTAAATCGCATATCAAAATTTGTGTCATGACTTGTATAAGGGTAACTCTTTTTAATAAAAGCACAACTTTTAGCTGGATAAACACTCATGATGATATACATGGTGTCCTCTACTCCCATTTAACTTGTGTAATTTTAGGATCATTAGCAAATGTCCCAACTGGAATTTTTGTTGTGGGGTCAAATAGTTGACAAAGGGACATAATCTAAACTGAGGGTCTAGGTTGTGACATCTATGTGAATCTCATTATACACATCTTCATACCTTCGATAAGACTCGCGAGTAAGGGGGTACTGGTTAGGCACCTGGACGAAGAAGGAGCAATATCACCTGCCAGGCTATTCTTTAACACCACCATTATTGTACTCATTCTCGTTAGCATGTCATCACCTCCATTATCAACATGACCATTAATATTATCATCATTACTACTATCATTATCATTATCATCATCATCATCATCATCATCATCATCATCATTAGCATTATCATTGTATTCATCATCCTCATTATGATTCCATCATCACTGTCATCACCATTATCATGAATTCACCATTTTGATATTTCCCTCATTATCATGGCCATTATCATTCTCTTCATCATCATTAGGATTTCATCATCACTATCATCATTATTATCAATGTCATCATCTTCATAAGCACTACTCCAAGGGACATCACATGTTTATGGCACTCTTTTCAAAGCCCTGTACTGGAAGGTACCCTCAAAGCCCAGTAACGGCTGGCACCCCTCAAAAGCCCTGTACTGTTAGGCACCCTTAAAGCCCAGTAACGGCTGGCACCCCTCCAAAGCCTTATAATGGCAGGCACCCTTAAAGCCTAATAACGGCTGGCACCCTTTTCAAAGCACTGTACTGGCAGGCACCCTCAAAGCCCAGTAACAGCTGGCACCCTTTCAAAGCCCTGTACCGGCAGGCACCCTCAAAGCCCAGTAATGGCTGGCACCCTTTCAAAGCCTTATACCTGCAAGCACCCTTAAAGCCCAGTATTGGCTGGCACTCTTGCAAAGCCCTTTACCGGAAGGCAACCTCAAAGCCCAGTAACGACTGTCACAATTCTTTTAAAGCCCAATAACGCTTGGCATAATTCTTTTAAAGCCCTGTACCGACACGCACTATTCTTTTAAAGCCCCTGTACCAACAAGCACCCTCAAAACCCAGTAATGGCTGGCACAATTCTTTTAAAGCCCTGTAACGGCAGGCACTATTCTTTCAAAACCCTGTACCAACATGCACCCTCAAAAGCCTAGTAACGGCTGGCACAATTCTTTTAAAGCCATGTAACGACATGCACTATTCTTTAAAAGCCCTGTATTAGCAAGCACTCTCAAAGCCCAGTACCGGCTGTCATAATTCTTTTACACCCCACCAAAGTCTTATGCAACTAGGTGCTTTATTTCCACTCCAGGTAATCATCTATCTCCACTTGTATTCTTCTCCCCTATGAACCAAGTAAAGAGGGGCATGGGCATTGTATTTTGTCCAAACCCTTTTTGGTTCCAAGGGGCACCTTATTCTTTGGCCAGACAAAATACGTGTTCTTATATTTACTTGCTTCATAAACGAGAATCTCACTTTTCTCAGCTACGAAACACGTAAAGAGGGGCAACTGTGAACACACTATTTTTTCCGGGCCCCACTCAAAAATACAAAAATAATTGATGATGATCGATGTCCAAATTGGCAATCATCATTGAAAGAAAAAAATGAAAATAAGAAAAAAAAATCCTCCTATTGATGATGATCGGTGTCCAAATTGGTGATCATCATTAAAAGGGAAAAAAAATAAAAAAAAATTAAAATAAAAATAAATCCCCTCATTGATGATGATTTGCAATGTCATTCATTAAGGGAAAATAATAAATAAAAAATGAAAAATAAAAAATAAAAAATCTCATTTATGTTGATAGGTTTAAAATAGGAAACTACTTGTGGGGAGAATAATAAAAAAAATAAAAACAAAAAAAATCTCCACTAATGGTGATTAGGTCAAGCTAGGAAGTTTTATCAATAGAAAATACAAAAAAAAATCTCCATTGATGGTAATTGGGTCAAGTTAGGTAGTTCTTAACGTAAAATACAAAAAAAAAAATCAAATATGAAAATTCAAAAAAAGAAGAAGAAGAAGGAGCATTTATGAAGAAAAACCTACCTTGAGACTATAAATAGGGGAGCAAGGGTTGAAGCAAGACACAAGAATTTTCAGAGAACAAGGAGATAAGGTCTGTGGCTGAGTTTTCATCCTTTTCTTTTATTTCCAATGATACATGGGATCTTATTACTTTCACAGCGTAACTTGATTCACTGTGATTACATCTTCATGCTTACCTCATCGTGCCTCATGCTTACCTCATCATTCATACACTGTGACTTTGCTCAAATACATTAAATAAACATTTTTCTAAAAAACACCAACAAAGTGACACACTTTTCTACCCCCAAACTGCGTGGGCTTTGATCCTTCTAAAGGGTATGTAGGCCTTAGGCTCTCTTCCTAGGTCAAGTCCAATTTTGTAAATAAATATATTTTTCCCTTAATTTATTTTTGTAAATAAATGTTCTTTTTTTTCTTCTTTAGTTTTTCATTTCATTTATTTTTGTAAATATTATCTTTTTTTGGGCAATTATAATAAAATTAAAGGCCATAATATTTTTAAATAATTAACTTAGGGTAACCATTCTTGTGAATGGGTGTTGTGGGGTGCCTAACACCTTCCTTATACATAATTGACTCTTGAACCTTAAATAGTTTTTGTAGACTGGTTTCACTTTCAAAAAAGGTTTTCCAAAATTATCCTCTTTCAAAAATTTTGGTCGCGGCTCCATATTTTTCAAAATTTCGGGCTTCACACCTAATGATGACTAAAAATTGTGAAATTTATAGGATGAAAGTAGACATCCTAAGCGTTAATTTGATAGGTCATATGAATTATTTGGGACTGTACACAAGGAGTTATGAATTTTTGAAAATAGCACAGTAAAAATGTCTATTTTCTGGAATAACGTCCAAAAACTTAAATTTTGGGAATTTTCAGCTTTTAGTTTGCTAAAGGCAATTTTTTTTTCCTTGAAACTATACTCAATAAGGGTTCCATAGCCTTTGGAATTACAACAATTGAAGTTCTACAAATAAAGTTATGATTTTTCAAAGTGCGGTCAGAAAATCTGCCAAGATGGCCAACTATTGCAAATTTAGAGATAAAAATGTAATGGTAATTATGTAAATTGTGGAATTAAGTAAAAACCTATATTTTCCCTTTATTGGTGGATATTTGTTGACAAAATATTAAAAGTGGTGGAAATGGCTTATTCAAGAAGCCAAGGAATTAAATATGAAATTATAAAAGATGAGCACATGTGGAATTGAAATAAAATATGATTACTTTATACATATAGTTTGTGTAATGGAATGAAAGTCCAATTGTGTGCATGAAGGGGGCTCTTAGGCATGAACTTGGGTTAGACACAGACCACCAGCCTATAAAAATAAATGGGTTTGGGCTTAAGAAATAGCAGCCCATTTAGTTTCGAGCTAAACGGGATCAACTCATTTAAAAATTAAAAAAAGAATTGTGTCAGTGTCAGTCAGCACCTTGCCGCCCTCAGACCTTAGTTCTTCTGCCTCTTCCCTCTTCGAGCAGCACACACCTAACCTGAGTCACTCTCACTCTCACACACACTCCCTTACACTGAAGTCTGAACCCTAAACCTCTCCCTCTTCCTCTCTGGCTCCACTGCTTCGAGCTTTCCCAGTCTCCCTCTTCCTCTCCAGCTCTGTCGCTCTGTGCTCTCCCAGTCTCCTTCTTCCTCTTGTGTCTCGTCATCTCCTCTGCACGGAGCTTCAGTGGGGAGTAGTGGTGCAGTGGTGGCCCATATGAAACCAAACCCTCCTTATTCTCTTCCTCTCGTGCTTGTCACCTTTGTTCTTAATAGTCAACACAGTCAAGACTCGAGCTTCACCGACGACGATTTTCTTTCCCCTCTCCGATTTGCCCTTATCCGTCATTCCCTTTGGCGTTAGAGACAGTGTAAGAGGTACTGCTTTCTGTGCTTGTTTGAATTTTTTAGATATCTTCTTGGGATTTGATTTGGTTTAAATTGAAGTAAACTTAAAACTGAACCAAACCACTAAATTCTTAGTTCCTGGCATTATGAAAAATCGAATTTTGTAGTTTTGTCTTTGATTTTATTTGGTTAATCTCAATTAGTTTTATTTAGCATTGGTTTGTGACTGATTCAGTGATTTGTCTGCACTATTGTTTAGCTCTGGTTATTCATAGTCATCTTCTGTTTGCACTATCGTTTAGCAATCTGCATGCTGTAACTTGGATGTTGTTCAAAATTATGTGTGTGTGTGTATAAAAAGAGGATAGAGTTTTTTTAATGCTATAACCATTGTTTAGCAATTTGCATGTTGTAACTTGTTGTTGTTATTGCCTCTAAGGCTCTGAGTTTAAGCACTGAATGAGTAGGTTTCTCCACTGTGGCTTTGATTCCCTGAACTCTCATCTCCTCCGGCATCTATTCTCTCACTCTTAAACACTCAGGTATGCACAGTATGCTTGTACTATGATTGTGTTTGATTTCGCCTTGTTCTTAGTTGTGTTGATGTTGTAGTGTATCTTTGTGTTGTAGTTGTTGTTGGATTTTTTTTTTCTAATTTTACTGCTAATCTTCATTTCTATTTTATATTGTGATTGTGCTTGTTGCTGGATTTTGTTTTCAATACTGCTTTTGTCGTTTAAAAAAGATGGCTAACATTACAAATGTCAATGATGAGGATAAAGATAATAAACAGAAGAATGTTGACAGTACTACAACTTCTCCAATACATGTTGACAATGTGGCAACACAATCTGAACAACCTACTGAACTTGAAGCTTCTTCTAAAACACAACATAAAGACACTCCTGCTATAAATAAAAAGGTGAGATGTACCACATCTGATGTTTGGAGATACTTTACCAAAGTTGGCATAGTTGATGGCAAAGAAAAAGCTAAATGTAATGGGTGTAGAAAGCCATATGTTGTGGGAAGCAAGGATTGTGGGACTTTATACCTTCGGTGTCATATTGAAAGTTGTCAAGCACTCCTAAAATACAAGGATGTTGGTGCCATGATGATAGACCAAGCAAGGATTGTTAGAGCTAGAAAGATTGACCACAACAAGGTGCAAGAACTTATTGCTTATGCAATCATTAAACATAATCTTCCATATGCTTTTGTTGAATATGATGGAATTTGGGAGTTGCACACATATTTAAATCCTGATTATATGAGTATTACAAGAAAAACTACTGTGGTGGAGGTCTGGAATTTCTATCTTCATCAAAAGGACAACCTAAAGAGAAAACTAGCAATGAGTCCAAGTAGAATATTTTTTACTTTTGATTGTTGGACAACAATAACTGCAGAAGGATATATTTGCTTGAATACTCACTTTGTTTATGATAAATGGAATCTTCATAGCAAAATACTTTCTTTTTCCAAGATGGAGCCTCCTCACACGGGATCTAAATTGGCAAAAAGGGTGCATGAGATATTGGTAGAATGGGGGATTGACAAGCAGGTTTTCTTTATCACACTGGACAACACTTCGGCAAATTTTCATATGCAAAGAATACTAAAAGAGAATTTGAATTTGAGTAATAGCTTGATATGCAATAGGGAGTTCTTCCATGTGAGATGTTCTATCCATATCTTGAATCTCATAGTTCAGGATAGCTTGAGAGTAGCGGAGGGAGCTTTAAATAAGATCAGGAACATCATTATGTATGTACAAAAATCAGAGGCAAGGATGATATAATTCAAGAAAAGGGTTGAACAAGTTTGGGATATTGACACTTCTGTGGATTTCAGGTATGATGTCCTTAATAGATAGAATCCAACACATGCAATGCTTGAAAGTGCACTTAAATATTGTCATGCTTTTGCTAGCTTAAACTTGAATGACACAAATTACAATCATTGTCCAACAAATGAAAAGTGGTTAAGAGCAGAGGCTATGTGCACATTCTTGAGGCCTTTTGCAGTGATAACAAACTTGATGTTTGGATCATCATATCCCAACTCTAATATGTGTTTCACAAAGATATCAAAGATTGAGTTGCTACTGAAAGGACATTTGAATAATGAGGATTATGTGATTCTAGATATGGCTCAGAGTATGCTTGACAAGTTTGACAAATATTAGACTGTGTATAGTGTTATTCTTGCATTAGCGACTATCCTTTACCCTCGAATAAAGCTTGATGTTAAAAAGTTTACTTTTACAAAAATAGATCCCATAAATTTTCAAGAGAAGATTGAATACGTAAGGAGTAAGTTGTACTATGTTTTCAATGAGCATAAAAATGTGGGATCATCTTCATCTTCCACCCCAATTGGTGGAGCTGCTTCAAGCTCGAATGCCAACACGGTGTTAATCACAGAACCGATTCTTGGCCATAACTTGAATGACATGGATGACTATGAAGTTTTTTATGTAAGTTTGAAATTCTTAAATAGTTAAATGTTCATATTTAATTTGAATTTTCATTGGCACTTTCCTCTGTCCATTTAATTTAACCCTTTTATTAATTTTTCAATAGTGCAGGATTTTTTTCCATTTAAGGGTCAAGATGAGTCAACAATTGAAAAGTCTGAATTGGACTACTATTTGGAAGAAGTGACACTTGATAATAGATTGGCTACAGGATTTAATGTCTTGGATTATTGGAAAGCTAACTCAGCTCAATTTCCTTGTCTTTCAAAGATGGAATATGATATTCTTAGCATTCCATTACTACCGTTGCCAGTGAATCAGCTTTTAGCATAGGATCTCGAGTTCTCATAAAGTATCAATCTTTTCTTCTTCCAGATAATGTTGAAGCTCTCATTTGCACTCAAAATTGGCTTCTTGGTTTTCCATGGAATGGTAATATTTGTAGTCATATTTGTTCATTTATCTTTTTTTTATATATCTATTTAATAAATCTTTTATGTTTATGTCATTACGTATGGCAGAAGATTCTGAGATAGAGAAAAGGGAAACTGCTCCTATTCCTGTTTTTGCAACTTCAGACAATGCTTTGAATATAATTATTGCCGACGAAAGAATGAGGAAGGAAGATTATAAGTTTTTTTGTTGTTTTAAAGAATTAGATCCAGGAAGATTACAACTTTCTTGCTAATTGTTATTATACTATAAGACTTATATCCCTCATTCCCTTCGAATATACTTATGCCATGTCCTGCCTGATGAGTTATGCATGAATAAATAGCCTCAGACATTGTGAAATTCATTTATATGTGTGAAGGAGATAGTCAAATGGCTGAATATGAGATGACTTCAAATAAATGACTTAGTGAGCTATTTATATAATTAGAAAAAATTAATGGTAAGGTTATGTATGTACAAGATGAAATTAATATTGGATGCAAATGAATTATGGCAAGGAACAAATGAAACGTCTAGACAGGAAGGGGAAAGCAAGCTGGGCCTACAAATAGGGGTATCTAATATAGCCCAAAACCCAAAAAAAAAAATAGTTCGAGCTCCACTGAAATGTTGGGCTAGTGGGCTAATCGGGCTAAGGCTGCCTGTCAGCCCGCCCCGATTGGATTAGTTTCATTTTAGTTGAAGCTTATGGCATCAATTGGTTGTAGATAAAGCCCAAGTACACTTATGTCATAAAATTGAATTTTTGGTAATAATTTAATTAAGGGAAAATAAGAGAGATATTTATGAGTCTCTTTGCTTCATCTTTCCTCTCATTCGGCCGACTTAAGCAATAGAAAGAGAGAGAGAGGGGGGTGTGAGTGAGCTCAATAATTCTAGAGAGGAGGAGGAGAAAATTAGAAGGCAAGTCTTGATTGTTCTTGGTGATTTAGCTTATAACTTGTGTAGCTCATTCTCTAAGCTTCTCTTCTCCATGAATCTACATGTTTAGCAAGCTAATCTCAAGGAGAGAGAGAGAGGGGTGTGTTCGGCTAGAGAGAGAGGAAGAGAAATCATAAGGTAACTACAAAAACCTCAAATCTTGGTGTTATTGTTGTTGTTGATGATGTTCTTAGTTGATTTGTGGTTGTTGGTTGATTTTCGTTAATTTGGGAAATGGAAACCCTAAGGGGTTATGCAGCCCAAAGTTCCTCAAATCTTGGGTATTAAGTGTTTAAATGATTAATCAAGTGATTAGGAGTAAGCTTTTAGAGTTAAAAATCAAAAACCCAATTTTCCCTTCTATTCCTCTAAAGTTTTGACCAAGACAAAATTAGGGGGAAGGAGTTGGATTTTCATAAATCTAATGATTCCATTGTGTTCAAGAGGGAAAATTATGTGGGGTTGATGTGAAACACTTTTTCAGAAAAGCCCTCGAATGTAAAGTTTCAAAAATAGCCCTAAAACCCTAAATCAGGGCTGTCTAGGGCAACACTATCGTTTGGCAGTGATTTTGTGAAAACCGTGGTCACAAATGGATTCCTTGGGCAAAAATATATCAGAGTAGCCTGGGTCAAAATTTCTAGAAAAGTACGGTCGGACTAGGTACGGTAGGTCCAAGACTCGGTCTCTAGGGGTATTTTGGTAATTTTGCAGTTTAGACTAATATAACCAACAAAAACACCTTGGATGAGTCTAAAATAGTACATGAATGAGTTTTAACCTAATTCTTGTACATTTGAAATTTTAGGACTAGATTAATTGCCCGAGCTGTTGGCACGTAGTTTGAGGAACTATTTTCGAGTAGCAAAAAGGTGTTGAAGGTAGTAACTTTATCCTTCATACATTATGCCACTGTCTATATGTTTATGTATGCCATTGTTTGTATTTTAATTAGTCAACATGGTTTTGCCGAGAAGGGGCAATTAGTGCAAGAATGTCACTTTTACCTGGTTGTTGAGTAACAATCCAACCAAGGTGTATGGTTAGTGGGGATTGGGCATGTAACACCCCAAATTTTATATTCACCAAATATATTGTAATTATTTGAAATTCAATAAAATGGTGAATATTCATGAATTTGGAATTTGGGAATTTTATAAATGTTCATATTCATGAGAAAATGGGCAAAATAACTATGAAATTAATTTGGATAATTATTATTTCCCTTTTCTCTTCCTATTTTCGCCATTCATGAAAATAAAAAGGGAACCTAAGTGTTGGTCAACAAAATATGCTAAGTGTCCTTCATCTAAGCCAAGAGGAATAAACTATAATTGTTGAGCATGAGCACATGTATAATTAAGATTAAAATATTGTTTCTTGTGCATGTAATAGGATGAATGGAATTAAAGCTCAATTGTGTGCATGGAGGGGGCTCTTATGCATTTTGGACTAACCAAATAGGGGAAGAGAATTGGTTGAAATCCAAGTAGACTTATGACATAAGTTTGGAGTATATAGGTAAGTGCAAGTGTGATATCATAAAACCATTTCCTACTATTTATTAAATAAGAGAAAATGTTAAAGATTTTATGAAGCCATATCCACCATTCCTCTTGTCATCTCACATCAAGTAAGAAGGGAAATTAGGTAGGATAATTTATGAAGCAAGACTTCATCTTTCTCTTGCCTCCATTTCGTCCAAAGCCACAAGAAAGAAGAGGGAGAGAGAGCTTAAGAAAATCTCAAGCTTAGAGAAAAGGAGAAGCAAGGGAAGCAAGGATCTCAAGGTAAGACTTGTTGATTTGTTGTTTAAGCTTCCTTTTCTTGCTTAATAGTTTCTCTAATCTCCTCTTCACCATAAAAATCATGTGTAGCAAGTAAATATTCAAGGTTGAAGAGAGAGTGAATAGTAACTTCTAGAGAGAGAAAGCAAGAGAAGCCAAAGGTAACCTTTAAATCTTGGATTCTCTTGAGTCGAATGGTGTTGTTGTGAATGTTGTTGTTGAGTTTGGTTTGATTTGGCATGCTTTGTGATTTTGATGATGAACCCTAGAAATGTGATGTTGCCAAAATCTTGCTCAAATCATGTTCATTTAGTGTTTAAATAGCTAATCATGTGAATAATAGTGAAAGTGAAGTGATTAAACAAGAGAAATCAAGGAAACACATCTTTCTCGTCCAAATCCTAAATTCGTCCAGCTACTGTTCACCCAAGATAAAGTTGAAATTTTGAAATTTTGATGGTTCCATTGGATTTAGAAGGAAAAATTGTGTGGGAATATAGGTGTTCATAATTTTTGGAGATTTATATACAAGTATGGAAATTTTTGAGGTTGCAAATGCATGCTGTTTGGTTATTTCCTGAGAGGCAGTATTGCTTTGCCATGATTTCATTGACCAAATCAAATCAGAATGAAATGAAACTTTCCACAATTAAAGTAGACATCCGGGGCTTTAATTTGATAGGTATTGTAAGTAGTTTTGACTTATGGATTAAAATTTATGAATTTTCAAAGTTTTGCCCTGTTTCTAGACTTAATTCTGGAGCAGCATGGGAATTTATGAGATTCTAGAATTTTGTGATTGTAGATGATGGTATTTCATATTTTTCCATGAAACTAAACTTAAAGAGATTTCCATAGAATTTTAGAACACTTCATTTCAATTTTTTTTTGGAATTACTTATGATTTTTGGAAGTTCAGCTAAGAAACAAGACAGCTTCTTGGCCGTAGCTAGGAGATTCTGGCCGCAGCCAAGAGAGTCTGGCCACAACCCAAAACTTTCGAGCTACTTTTGGCAGCAGTCAAGAACTTTTGTCCGGAGCCAAGAGTCTGTTTCAGCATTTTCGCCCTTTTTGGTTGGTTTAGCTTTTCCAATCCTATGAGTACTTGTATGAACCTCCAATAGCCATCTAAATAGCCCAAAATAGAGCAAATACCATAAGTGTAAGGTAATACATGAATGAGTATCAACATAATTCTTATACATTTAACATTTTAGGGTCGAGTTGGAAGCCAAAAGCAACACGTTTTATGAGACACATTAAAAAGGGGTTGAACGAACTTTGAGATAGGGACATTATCCCTTCATACATCATGTCATAGTTATATGAATGTGTGGATGCCATTGTTTGTAAATGTACTTTATTAATCAACATGTTTTGTCTAGAAAGAGGCAATTAGTGCTAGGGGCACTTACATTGGGAGTTGGTGAGAATCCAACCGATGTAGATTAGTGGGGCTGGGCTCTACTCATGTATACATGCAGATGATGTGTTTATATTGTTCATTAATTGGTGCTTACATGGCACATATCATATTTACTTTTCACATTTTCTATAAAAGATAGCATGCTTCTATTGGGATTCCTTGGAATCTCAACCTTTTTCTAAACAAACATCTCAGTGGGTGCCAGTGGATCAAAAGGAAAAGGCGTAGACGCCGAGAAGTGATTGGCACGTGTCTCAAGGCAAGGTCAAAAAGCATGGTTATAGTTAGTTTATGCTTAAGATGTTAGGACTGGCAGGCACAGCGGAAGAATTTTAAAATTTTCACTAATCCTAATTGAGGATCTATCAACAACGTTTAAACTGAGTTAGAAAGATTTGTATGTTTTTCATTTTAGGGTTTTCCATCTCTAGGAGCAACATGTCAGGTCCGCTCCCTCTACTGGTATCCACACGAATGTTCTCCAACACAGACTACGTGCTAGCAAGTTTATCAGTATATATGCTCTATCAAGTTTATAACCTATGAGGGCCATATTCGAATTTCAAAATTAATCTTTATTAATTTCAAAATTAATTAACAATTAATTATCTTGATGAGCTATTTAAATAAATTCAGTTTAAATTAAATCTGTCCAACATTTTTAATTTAACCTATTTATTTAATCCAAATAGAGGGCCATTAGATTTAATTTATCTTCATAAATTAAATCTAAGATACTATATCTTTATCATGTTAGTCATTAAATCTAATCTATCTTAATAAAATTGAATTTAAAACTAACACGATATAATAATATCATAATATATATATACACACAAACATAAAATATGTATTTCGAAAATACACACACACATATATGTATATAATATTATTAACGGATTTTATATTATATAAATATAAAATTCATCTACCCTATATTAAACCTTATCTCGTGTTGGGCCATTCTTGTGTGTGACCCTATAGGCCCATATGAAGTTGGCAGTGGGCCAATAACTGTACTAACCCACAAGTCGCAAGCGGCCTCTACCAAGACACTACGACTACCCAATCATATGAGGATCGTTAACACGATGCAACCTGTCATACAACCATGTTATGTCCCTTTTGTCGCATGATATATCGGTCAAGGATGAGGCATGGATAATGTCATCCTCTTGTTCCTGACCATTACTTTCTTGATTCCTGAGTAGTTTGACAATAGAAATGGAAACTCCTTTTCATCGTAATATGGCCATACATTTTTGAGACTCACTCATCGAGGGGCCCAGCCAGTAATATCTCTCTACTAATGTGAGAGACAAATTCCATCTTGAGCATTTATATTCCTCTGCATGAAAAACCACTAAGCCTAATCGTAGCCTTTATCATCACCTAGTCAAATTCAAAGCTTAGCAACTCTCATGTAGGAATCCATGATGACTTCAGGTCAAAGGGCATTGTGACGTGGTTATACATGAGAAAAGCTTATGACTTGATCCATGTAGCTTTCTCATAGTGGGTCAGTCCAGCACCTTGTACTCTTACAAGTGCCTAAAACTTTGATTTGTATCTCTATATCTTATCAAAGTCATACTGGTCTTGTTTCATCTCTGCTCCCGCATAGATTTATTCAAGGATACAATTATCACAGTTAACATGCAAATAATATGATAACAGAATGGAGAAATTTCATTAAATTAATAATGTTCAAAGTATAATGATTGGCCCTTTGGGAACAATTTCCAACATAAGATATTTTGGGGAATCCTGTATATATTGAAGTTTCCGTTGTATTCTGTATTTTGTTTACGAACGACTTTGGGATTGTAAACGAATACTGTTATCAGTATGTATGTACTTTTCTGTATGCCCATAGAATTCTGTCTTTATTACTCTTCGATTATCGAAATGGAAATAGGTGTTGACAGAGCCTTACTCATGTATACATGCCTTTATATTGTTCATTAATTTATGCATAACATGGAGCATGACATATTTACTTTTTACATTTTATATGAATGATTATACGTTACTACTGAGATTCTCTTAAATCTCATCCTTTTCCATAAATGTATAAAGGTTGCAGCAGCAGCAGACGGCTCTGAGGGCATGATTGTATTTATCGGCAATGGAACGTTTCAGTCAAGATAGAGGGGAAAACGTGGGTTATCCGAAGACTTTTTTAAAAAGTTGGAGGTTTGTAAGTATAATGTATCAAATCTTATGGGAAAACTGGTAATGTAATCAAGTACCTGTATTAATATATCAATATATTTACGCTATTCTTGTGCTGCTCATCGAACTGCGCTCCAGTACTCTGATTAATATCAATGGTAAGTGGTATGTAAGGCGGGGCCTTACAAAAGTGTAAAATTAAGGGTGGAGGCATTTATATAGCAGCATGATTTGGAGCGGTTATCCCTAAAACCGCTAGCTCAACCGCTACAAATAATGAAACCTTGCCTTGGCCAATGTGACACTTTGTAGCGGTTGTTTAGAATCGCTAGAAAGATGCAATCCTTTGCATTCTAATAACTACTACAAATCACAAAACAATTTGTATCGGTTAGAAGGAATAGCTACAAACCTCCAACCTTTTGTCTTATGTAGTAGTTTTTCCTTTTTAACCGCTACAAACACACCGCCACAAATGTGGCGCAAAGCGGCACCAAGCTAGTGCCACATTTGTAGCGGTTTCTTTGATGTAACCGTTACAAATTACTGTTGCTTATCTGCACGCCATTTGACATGAGTCATACCGTTGAAAATATGTAGCGGTTTCCTTTATAATTGTTATAAATACTGATATTTGTAGTGGTGTTATGCAACCACTACAATTTGACCGCTATGAAATGACAGTTTTTTTTTGATAATGTATGTTTAATTAAATGTGTATGTTTATTTGTTCATATTTTTATTGTTCAATTTGATATACTATAAATATTATTCTACACTAGGGAAGCACCACCCCTCATCTTCAACAGAGCGTATTTTAAATAATTATTAAAAAAAAAAAAACCATTACAACCCCATCAGAAAGCATACCAAACACTATGCCATTCTAATAATTAATACTGCTATACCACTAATGCAAACACATCCTATAACTATAAGGCTATAAAAATAAACTTCACATAAAAGGAAAACTAAACCACGCGAAGATTTCCCACATCATAAAAGTCTTCTTCCATTATTTAAATACTTTTGGGTGACATTCCATTATTTAAACATTTCACACCTCAAGTATGTGACTTTAAACCTAAACAAAGTAGTCATTACTGGAGGCAGGACTTTCTGTGTCGGTTTGCGAAGACTTTTCACATTAATTTATGATGGATAATATATAAAAGCATAGTAGTTTAGGCTGGTAAAACAAACGAAATAGGAATAACTTTCTACATCAGTTACAACAAGGTAACTAACATAGAAAGTGTATTTTCTATGTGGGTTGCTTGTTATGAACTTTCTCTTATAAATAAAGGTGGAGAGCTACATAGACATAATTCAAAATTACAAATTAACTTACTTAAAGCACTTCAATAATCAGAATAAGATCTGAATCCCCTCCATTTTATTCCAAAATTCTTCTTAATCCATGCATAATCAAGTTTGGTGTGCTATGCTTTGAAATGATTATAAGTTGCTTCGATGTCACCATCGCTTTTGAAGTAGTGAGTGATAAAATCCTTAGCAGTGAAGGGTTTGTAGATGACAGGATTGAGTTCATCATCAATAACGGCTTCTGCTGGTTTTATAATACTGTCATCTGAAGCAGTCACAAAAAACCCAGCTGATGCCCGAAACTTACTTGAATTTGTCACAACTCTGTGTTTCACACTTTTTAGCTTGTCATTACTGATTACCTGCATTCACACACAGTATCTAATTAATCATATCGAATCATGTTTTATATATCACTGCGCATGTTATTGGGGGATAAATCATGCAAAATTTCTCTAAACTTTGAATTATATAGACTCATAGCCTTTCTAGCTAGCATTTCAAAACTTGACAAACAACTATCTAAACTTTGTAGTTTGTAGAATTCTTTTACTGTTTATTATGTTGCATCCTTCAGTTCTTTTTATAAGAAACAACTATTAAAATCACACGGTTTGAAATGTTAGTTAAATTTGGTTGAAAATAATCAATGTGTAGGATATGTATTCTTTTTTACAATTATAACATTGTTTATAAAGAAAGTACATGAGGAATAATGAGTGAAAACTTATCAGAGAGAAATAATAAGTAACATATATTTAATAAGAGCAAAACTTAAGAAACAACCTTCTAAAAACTTTCTAGTTTATACAATTATTTTTCTGTTAATTACCATTATTTCACTATAACGAAGTATTTATTTTATTAACCATATATACTTCCTTAATTCGATCGTTCCCTTTTTTTTTTTTTTTTGTGTGTAAACAACCTCTTTAAATCTTGCATTAATACGGACCTGGATTCTCTTTAATCAAGAGTCTAGGTAGAGAGTTTACCAAAAAAAAAAAGGGGGGGGTCCAGGTAGAGGGGAAAAAACCGTACTATTCTTTTTTGGCCAAAGAAAAAAAAACCGTCCCATTAAATGTCAATGTTGTGTACATATATATAATCCCCCTCTATCATGTTATATTCTAAAAGTAAAATAATGGATATATTAACTGCACCAATCCTTTTTATAAGAGCTTTTTAACCACTTCATCAAGATTAAGAAGTTTAGTTGAATTAAATGTAGTTAAAATTATTAAATGTGTGAATGTATAAATATATGGAGTTCATTGTAAAATTTCAAGAGTTACCAAGGTTAAAGGTACATGGTTCAAACGTTACACATAACTTCGCTTTAAACAAAAAAAAAAAAAAAAAATTCCTAAAACAGAAGTAGTTTTCTGCACAAACTTTAAATATAACTCAAAATCATGGGGTTGGCTATAATCTAACACACATTGGCAAAGAGTAGTGGGTACCTGCAAGAAGGTGCCTATGTTGACCACAAATGCATGGCGATTAGGATCAACACCAAGCCACGTGTCATCCTTGAAGACTTGAAGGCCGTGCACATCGTCTTGAAGGAGAATGGTAATGATATTAGCGTCAACATGGACACGTGTCCCAAGAGTCAAACTTGGGTCAGGACATGGCGGATATTGATGAGCACTCAAAATGACGCATTCGCTTAGTTCATCGTCAAAATATCCACTTTTCAAGCCAAGCCCTTCACCGATCAGCCCCAAAATCCTAGAAGTCAACTTCTTAACTTCAACTGAACATGCCCCAACAATCTCTCTGATGAAAGGAGAATTACGATGATAATAGCAACAAGAAGAAATCAAATGAGAACGAAGCCGATATAAAACCCATAAATTAAATGAAGGTATGAATGTGCCCAACCTACTCTTGCACCTAAACCTTTCAGGCTGGGGTGGTTAGCTTTAATAGCTTGCTTCATGATATAACATGTTTTGTCTAAACTAGTCTGGTCTTAAATGTAAATCATGAATCCACACTTGTTTCCCAAGTCTATAAATTTTCCTAAACCCTCTATTTATAGAATATAATAAGAGGATCGGATTGCCACTAAGAGGATAGTTTTCAATGTAAATGGTTAAAATAGACACCTGAAAGGGGAAAAACACACACACACACACTTACACTTTTCTACGTACATCAAGAGGGTAGTTGACTTTTTTTTTTAAGGGATTATGAAAGCAAAATAAGTTAATTATTTATATCATATGTTATATATCTTTAGATTATATACAAGTTTGTATGCAAAATAGTTTGGAGAAAAATCATACTTAAATACTTTAAAGTAATATATTTAGCATTTTTAGTATATTAAAAAACAAGTCAACTAGTTCTTATATTTAGGACCAGAGTAAATATTAACTAACTAAACTAATTTTTTAATATTTACACAAATTAGTTATCTATCTCTTATATTTAGGACTAACTAGCAGAAGTATTGATTTTTTATACCTAAGACCCCTAACTAATCAACCTAACTCTTCTAATTAATTACTTTAATTTTAAGATTAATATCATTGTTGGTTCTTAGAGATTGAATTTTAGTTTTAGTCTATGTAGTTTCAAATTGCTAATTTTGGTCCCTAAAATTTCACAAGGCTAATGAATAATCCTTATATTTTAAACCAATTTTTGTTTTGGTCTTTATACTTAAATAAATTTAAATCAAATCCTTATGAAACTATATAGACCAAAACAAACCATTAGAAATTATAAGGACTAAAACTAAAATTTCATCAAACATACTAAGGACAAAAAATGATATTATGTTATTAACTCTTAATTTTATTAATGAAATAACCTGTCAAGACACTGGGTTGAGCTAGTGTTGATAAGACCCCTAAGTGCACTTTTCAAATCCATTAACAATATGCATCAGTGTGGTTTCTTACAACTTTAACAGATCACAACAATACTGTTCATATGGATTTTGAAATCGATACTGATGTGTATAGCTGAACAGTTTTATTGAAGAGATGAATCAAAATACCGGTATCTAACTGGATTTTCAGGCCAAAATTTCTGCCACTTGTCCAGAGGATGACATGAATGTTTCAAAAAGTCTCGCCATTGATGAACCTTCTCATTACCATAATTCATACAGCTCGTGAACAGAATGCAATCACTGCTAAAATCTTCACTATACAAGTGTTTTTTAGCCTCATCTGGCATTTGGAAGAACTCCTTCAGCACACTTATTGTTTCTTCCATTAGATTCTCTGAAACCCCATGATTGATTACCTGTGCGTCTCAATAATATATCACATACATATCATAGGAAAAAACAACATATACCTTCGGGAAAAAAATCCAGAGTTGTGGTCAACTTGAATCAAAGTCATTATAGTTTTTTCTATTAAGAAATCAATCCTTAGTTATGTTCAATTTTGGTCAAAATCCATACTAAAACCAAACATTGTAGCCATATCACTGACACGTCATATTATGACACATCATTTTCAAGTATAAGTTTTGACCAAAATTAACCATAATTCTAAGAATAGATTTCTTAATGAAAAAGTTGTAGGACCTAGACCTAAGTTAACCACAATTCTAAAGACCAAAACAATACTTTAATTTCCTAAAATAATAAAGGCAAAATTACACAAAAGTCCCATAAATTTTTAACTATGTATCAATAACTCACTTAACATTTAAAATTTAATAATAACCCATACTAAACTTTTAATTCGTGCGAATAAATCCCAACCATCAGATATATAAACCCCTTCAATTTTATTTTCGTACATACATACATATAACCTTCTCCAACCTTGAGTTATATGCGTCCGTATTATAATCCACATAAACTTTAAACTATATATGTACAAATGAGTATAATGGACAAAACTAATGACATTGAAGATATTTACATAAATGTAAAAGTTTAAAGGGCTTTATTATAAAGTTTTAAAGATGACTGAGGAAGGTTATACGTACATGACATAAGTTCATTATAATTTAGACAATAATTAAAAAAATGCTATATATAGTTATAACATGAACCTGAAAGAATCCAAATTCTTCTGAAGCCTTGAGAATTTTTTGAATTGTAAGTCTTCGATCACCTTCCTCGGCTTCACTGAGATCAATAACTGGGATGCCTTCACCCATAGGAACATGGAGCTTCCCTGGTCGTGTTTCGTCGGGAAATATGTAATTCTCTGGCACAGATCGAACGTTGTACCAAGTTGAAACAAGTTTCTCCATCACAGAGAAGCAAAACTAGATACTAAAAGCACTTTAATTTGAGTTCATCATTGATCACTCATAGATGCTTATATAATGTAAAATTTAAGTACAAAAAATAAAAAATCATACGTACAGGTATATAAATCACAGACAGCACCATTAGAGTTTAAATTTTGTTGAAATAATAGGACCACTTTTGAGTACTTAAATAATGACTCGGGAAAAGAATGAACCTTTAATTTATCCCTAGAGTTTTGTTTTATTACTTCTTTTAAACTATATTTTATCAAGTCTATATCACAAATCAGATTGTGGGGATAATTTTAATTATTATCTGTCGATATTTTGTTTGTTAAAAAATATTAATCCGTACATTTTCTTAAGAAAATTAAGCGAGACCGCGTTTGATCTTTTACTTCGAAATAGTTTTTTGTCCATCGATAGTTATTTTTCACCTAACCCTATTTGGTTGGCTACTTTTGATTTTTCAATTCAGATTGACAGAAACTTCTATTAGTGAGGCCTACGGAGGGACCACGTATAATGAATTTTCTTTTAAGTTCTCTCTCTGTTTTTTTATTGAAGAATCGGATGTATAAATATATAAATAGAGGGTTAACGGGCAATTTTACCCCAAAAGTTTAAAAAGGGAGCAATTTTGCCTTTAATGTTATCTCAATTAATTTTGATCATTAGTTGATCAAGTATGCAGAGCTAGCAATCCACATATCATTTATGTTATTTTTGTTGATAAAAATTTGATCCGAAAGTTTTGAATCTTACTTTAAAAAATATGAAGTAGATTATACATGGACTTACAAGGTAAATTTGCATCTTAACAAAAATGACGTAGATAACATATAGACTAACAGTTAAGGAATATATATATATATATATATATATATATAAAATCATTTATGTACATGAATTAAAACCAAAATTCAAAAGCATACAAATTGTGAATCTAAACGAAATGGTCTAAAAATCCAAAATGACAAGATTGATGACGTTTATTGACACTGAGCTCCTGTGGGGTTTTTATAATTAGAAAACAATACAAGAAAATATCATTTAAATTTCAAAATCTTAAAACAATTTCGTTACCTATAAGAGTATAAGTATTGACTACACTTACGTAGTAATTAACAACTCATGTTGGAAAGAAATTATTGATTTAGAATTTTGAAATTCAAATGGTATTTTATAGTCCTCTTTTCCTTTTCCATTACACTTATTGAAACTAGCAAGCATGAAATAAAGAGATGTGGAAAACAAAAAAAGACCAAACTTTAATTTGCATGGCTCTGGGGCTTTTCTTCATCAATATATATCTAATGCGAACCATAAGTTGATCTGCGTTACCATTTATCACTAGCCAAAAGCATATAAATTATGGTGCGCTCGTGTGGCGCCATGTGGCGTCAATAGAAGTAGCACAAATTTGTAACGGTTTCTTGCCATGACAGTCGTAGCAGTTGCCAAATGTGTGGCAGCTACAAGCAACTTTTAGTGAATTGTGTAGCGGTTCCTCCGGCCTATAGTTTCTAGACCTATTCAGCACTCCCTGTTAGTAAATAATATTTTAAATTAATTAATAATGAATTAATTTTTGCAAATTGATGAATTTTTTTGTTATATTTCATCTAATTATTTGTTAGTTGGCGGCACTCCATGTTATTAGTTGGGTTACTTCATTTAATTATGGAGAAAACTTATGTTCAAAATTGATGCGTGCTTCTGTCGTTAAAGTAATCAATTAAACTAGGTCCTAAATTATTATGCAGTTTAGGGTCAACCTAGGTCATTCTCCCAAGGAGTAAGCTATGGGTTTTCTTTAGGATTGATTTTAAGTAACAAAAGATGCAATAGAATGGACCTAAACTAAAATGCAAGACTCTACTACCTAACTGTGAATGACTCTAAAATCTATATGAGAATGAAACTAACCTAAATGAATTGGAATGCAATCTTTGGGGTTTTTTATGAAAAAGGAATTAAGATGTTAAGCAAAGAAAATAATCAAAAGCAAGACACTCAACAAGGATTTAGTTCAGTTATAATGATGAAAGAGACAATTTAGGATTCACATGGATTTAGCTTTCTTAGCTATTTAAATTATTAGACCAAAGGGAGATTCATCAAAAATTGGAATTAATAAACTTAATCACCTAATCAAGACATGGGAAACCCTCAAGCTCAATAACACCTAATCCACTAGAAAACTCATAATGGAAAAAAGCGGTGGTTAATTAAATCTATTAAAAACCAATCTCAATTGCTTAAGATATTTTTGGAAATTATGTTCACAATTGCCTAATTAAACAATTCAACAATTAATCACCTTAATTAAACAATCAAGAGATTAAACCCAAATTGACAATTAAATTAATAATGAAAACTTGATTAATAATCTAATTGACAATCAAAGGTTTGCAAACAAAAATCCCAATAATCATTTAAGAACAAAGCAAATCCAAAATATCAATTCAATCCAAATAAAAATAAGTTTACAATCTAAAACTAGATTGTTCTCAGTTATTACAACCCAAAATCATTTAAAACTAAATAATTATAAGTCTTGAATCAAAAAGATAAAAGAAAGACACTCCCTTGTAATCTTCAAGTGTAAGCTCATAGGCTCTAACTTCCTTCATGCTCCTCCTAAATTATCTCCCAAAAGAATTTAAACTATCATAGGATTAGTTCTCCCTCCAAGCTTCCAACACGTCACGGCCATCATCCAAAGAAATTGCTGAATTGATGAATATATGCTTGGCCACACCCTTGCGTGGCTGTGCGTGAGTGGCAGAAAGGTAGATTGAAGGAATGAATTGATGATTGTGGGGCCGGCTGTTGCACGAGAGAAAGAATGCCTTAGTGAAGAGCCAAGCCGAAAAGAGAGAATCAGTGAGAGCGTGAGGTCTCTACAGTCCAACATGCGTCTATCAGTGCGTCTTGGCCTCCCCTCTCAGCGTCAGTCCGTCGTCTCAGTGTCTGCGTATATGCGTCTGTGAGTGTCCAGCGGCTGTGTCTCTCCCCCTTTTGTGGCGGCTAGGTTATTTTTAAGAAGGGAGGGGAGAGTTTTGGGTACTAATTTGGGCCTATTAAGATTCCAAAAGCCCAATAAAATTCCACCCTTGGATTCTTTTTTAGTTTCTAAAAAAAGTTCTGCACCGTAGGATCTTTTAATCACATTTTCTCTGCCTTGCAAGAATCAAATAAAATCGTGATTTATCATATAATTGGAAATATTTTTCAATCACAAGATAACAATTAAGATATTAACTTTTTGAGCCCAATAATATCATAATCAATTCAGATTTATATTATTTCCCAAAATTGACTAATTATCCAAATATTATCTAATAAATCCAAATTAGCCTAAAATAATCTCCAAAATAAATGAATAAGGTGGGATAAAATATACTAAAATTGTGATTTATCAACCAGTTCCTCTAATTTACCTATGACTTAATGACACTTGGATTTCTTTACACATCATCACTAACTCCAACCCTCTCCATCTCTAACCATTATTCACTATCCCCAACCAAAAGAAACCCATTTCCCTTTAAGACCTGATACATTGGCAATCAAGGACGGCCGATACGGCGGCAATCATAAAGGAGAGGATAACAGTGCACCCTTGGCTGACCACTCCGCAACGGTAGCTGAATAACAAAACCTAAACCCTATTTGTTGTTAATAGCATATATGACGATGATCGTGGATGGCGGATACGGCAACGATTGTGGAGGAGTGGATAACGGCAGCCAAGGGCCAACTATAGAGGCCATCAATACATCGAATTGCAAAGAGGATTAGTGGTCCTGGACGGTGGCTCGAACTAACTACAATAAGGTATTTTTAGGGTTCAATTTCTAAGTGCTTGTATTTGCTTTCCCTTTTGATCAATTGGCTCTCTTACTTATTGGAAAATTTAATGCCTGAGAATCCTAAAGCAAAATCCACCGTCAATGTCTTCTGGAAGCCTTTGGTTATATCATTACGAGCATTTTGATGTGTATGGTATATCATTGCATAAGGAATTGAGGCAGATCAAAGGTTTCTCTTACCCCCTCTAGCTTTCCATCATCCCTTGCACTTCATTCACACACATTTAAGTGTATAAATATGCTCATTTTATCTCTCCTGATTAATAGTAGAGTGTATTGGGGGAACGAACTAAATTATCCAACTAATAGTTTTTTGTACTATGTTTTTTATTGTCATTTAGCAATCCAAGGAAACTTAGGTTAGGTTTAAGTATTAGACATAGATATTTTGGCAAAACTATGACCTTGTGAAATCTATCCAGAAATTAGCATTTTGCCACACTTTACTGTAGTCTCTTCACTTGCTTAATAACCACTAGTAGAGTTTCATTGCATGGTTTTGTCACTTGATTTGGGGAAGATAGTTATAAATCCTCATTTATTTTGAAATACCCTTTACCATATATGCAAAAATAATTTAAGACATGCCTAAAAGGATTATGTTAGAATTTTAGGAATACCTGGAATCCGATAGACTCGCTGAAGTACCCACACAAAACCGGAGCACCAATGCGGACCCCTATTATATTACATAGCAAATGCACCAAAGAGAGGAAGAGAAGAGAACATTTTTATAAGAAAATCTTTTAGAGGGAGAATTGTGTATTATATCATCATTCGCCTTCTCCCTTAATCTCACACATTATATATATAGTGTACATACGGTTACATAGGAATAGATGTAACCTTTAAACCACAAAGGGTATCACTTTTTATAACCCGTGTCTCTCCATGAAGCCCCTCTTGAATTGGGCTTGGGCCCTAATCCACCAAGGGTGGACTAGTATATTCCAACATCTCCCACTCACACTTGGTGGATTAGATGTTATAGGTCAAGTCTCTTTCTCTTACTTCTTTCATACTAGGTGTTTTGTCGTAACCACATGGGCATGACGTCTCCATTTGGGGGCTTTTTACTAGAAATCCCCCTTTTTTGTATAGAGATAAGCACAAGGCAACCCTGGAGTGCAGCTCGATATTGATATAATGCCCGAATGTCCTAGATTTACCAATATACACTTTACTCATAGCCAATCTAACCCCTCTTAAGTCAGTATAAAACTCAAATTGCCTTTCTCATATGCATAGTGTCTACATTTATAAAACTACAAAATAATATCATAAGGGACCGGTCTTAGACACCAACATAGGTGTGTATATTTCAGGTAATAATCTTTCTTTCACCCATATATCACTTTGATATGTATCAACTGCTTTCCTAATATAATGGCTTTATGTCGCATCAATCATGATCATAGGACAAAATGCTAAAGTAGCAGACGTTAAAACATATTTTCATGATAATGTCAAAGTCAAAGGACATTAATGAAGGGTTAACCTTTCTGGGACTCACACAGCAATGAAGTAGGGATCTATTCACTTGTTTCCTATTTGTGGTTCTTTAGCACATGTGGTATGAATCACATGCTATGGTGTTACTCTTATATTTTAAGAGCATATATTGTTAAATTTTATTATTAACACCGTACAGACTTAAGTCTAGACAAGCCCAGTATCTAAACCCAAATTCCTCAACTCCACTCATATTACATGACGAAAAGTTTGAAGAATTTGTTGTCTGGCAACAGGTATCATGGACGTGGGTTTCCATGATTTGATCCATATTTTACAATCAAGGATCTCATCTCGACTTAGTTTGTGTTTCTTCTCTACCATATTAGCACTCTTGCTACTTTACTGGTGAACACAATTGTCTCATCTTCATACACTCTTCTTAAATGTCAAAGAAGGTTGCTTGTGTGAGAAAGCTGACCTCACCAACCTGTATGACATACTAGATATTATATACTTACACACACATTGAAAGCCAAAATGAAGTATCATTACTTCATACCATATGCATGCCAAAGGACTTAATATGTTTCTCATACATGTCCTTGGTCATTAGGCTTAGTTAGAGGACTTTGTATATGAATACGTTGCTCAACAACAACTTTATGTCATATAGCATCTCTCATTTAGCTATACATTTACATTTAATCTATCTATTATAATTAGGGTCTTTTTTTTAAACAGTGGCTACGTGTACTCACAATACTTTGACATTAGATTTGAATTCTCTCTTTCAAATCTCACAAGTTCTATGAACATTACTAGCCATATAGCCTCTTGTACTACCACAACACATGTTTTGAACATGCATAATCAAGGTACTCTACAAATATCTCAAGACTCTTCTATGAAACCATTTAATGTCTCTCACAATGGTTAGACTAGTATCGAATTACAAGTCCTACCATGAGTATATATCTGGTCTTGTATATATCATTGCGTACATCACACTGCTAAAAGTATCTATATGGACATTCTTTTCCATTATCTTCTTGGTTGGTTCAGTCAGAGAAATTTATCAAGACTCAAACTCACTCCTAAAGTCATTGGGGTATCCATGGGATTGTATTCACTTATTTTGAACACTTAAGAATCTTCTTAATTTAATTCTCTTATAAAAAGAGAGGAGTCTTCTTAAGCTATTTCTTTAGACCTCAAATCCAACAGCTTTACCCATCAACTTCTTTTTCAAAATTTACTAGCATCATTCTTTAGTAGGCACTACCAAATTCAAACTATATATGGCCAATAGTATATCATCACAAATCATTTACTAATGGTTCCCTTCAATCATTTGAAAAATACATTGGGTTACCTCTCTTTCAAAGGATTAAACATCACTATCTGAACAATTGCATCAATCCATAAAAGGACTTCTGCAAAAACACATGAAGTCACCACTATTTGAAACTTTAGATACTACTTTTAGTGAAATCTAATAGTCACTCCATATAGATTTCTTCATCTAGATCATCACTTAAAGTGTATGTTTTACAACCACATGATGTAAATTTAAATTCAAATGGTTAACTATTGCCATATTAAAACTAATTTAAATGCACAACAAGTGAGAAAAATACCTTCCTGTTATGCATACCCCTTTATAGCAACAAGTCTTATGCATGTCAATTGGTTTATCCACTTTTCTCCTAAACATATAGAACTCACTAGTTCTCAATAGCCCTTTTGACTTGGCAGTAGATCAACTGATTCTCAACTTGACTCTTTCTCAGAGAATTCACTTCCCTTCCCATTGCTTTCTTCCATTCTCCCTTGACATGGCCTCTTGTACAGAATGTGATTCATCCTCCTCCTTTAGAATAACCATGAACATTTTTCTCAGTTGTCCCTTTTTTCATGAGCTTTTTGTATTTCATATTTATTTTGTTTGGTCTCTTTATTGACCATTCTAACCTCCCACTCTCAAAAACAATTGAGGATTATTGGCATATTTTGTGCTGCCTTGTCCTTACGTCTTGCAAAAAGATGCAATGTGATTAGTTTCACCCTTAACTGAAAACTAATTCACAACAAATGTGATACCTTTCAATTCTTTGTTTTTTTTGTTATAATTCTATTATCATTTCAGTTTTAAAAACATAACCCTTATGAGCTCCCACTTACAACCACTATGGGAATTTGCAACCGACCCTTATGGTCTATGAAAACTCAAATTTAACTTTTATTTAGTCTAGCATTTTATAAGGTATGGTAGTGACTTCTTTAGAGGGTACATGATTAAACCCAAGTCCACATAACTTGATGAGACCAAGGATGTGTGCATGTGTACTAATCCACCAAAGTGGACTATATAATACTTAATACTCTCCCACTCACATTTTGGTGGGTTAGCATGAGTCATAATTTGTTTAACCATGTCTAATAGCATTCCATTATGCCTTTATAAACTCCTTTTTTTTTTTGGTAATGCAGTTCCTTGGATAGTTATCTATTTATTTATCCCTTTATTTCCATAGAGTTAACTAAAACTGGTAAAATAGATGTTCAATCCTTTGATCAGTTCGTGAGACCTTTAAAATTCCTATCCATTTGATTCTTGAACTTCATTCACATATTTTCTAAAGCATCAATCTTCAATTCAAACTTATGTGAAATTCAGTAATCACATGAGAAATCATAAACAAAGGTAATAATTTACCCAGCTCTGTGTTTTACCCTCAAACTTATAGAACCACATAAAACAAAATAGAATAATTGCAATATGAACCTAGTTCTAGAATCTTATTGAAAAATTTTCATTATGCTATTTCTAGAACCAAATTCTCTGTCTTTGACTAGTAAGACATGTATTTAAGTTAATACTTAAATTAGAAGAAATGGCAATGCAATTGTACACAAAGAATTTACCAACCAAAGATATTTATTAAAAGAAAGACTGAATCACAACTATACAATTTATAGGGCAATTCATACTATTTTGTTTCCCTTATCAAGCTATATAGGTCTCACAATCTCATCTATGCTAAGTGGACATCTCAACTTCAGCATTACCATGACCCTTGGTCAATGACTTGACAACGACTTATTTATATTTAAGACCTTTCAATACTAGATACAATAGTTATCCCCATTTAGTTTACAAATTATGTTCTTGGTAGCCTCTCTTGGCTTAGCCACACAAATTATCCCACACACAGAGTTATTCATAATTTATTTAGTCCAAGAACTTATCAATAATATAACACATTGAAGTATACAACATCATATACTTGTATTGTTCCTGACTAGAAAGGTAACAATGTCATTGGGCTATGATAAGGAGAATACGTTTGTACCTTCCATAACACAGATTCCAATTATGTCATTATCATCTATCAAGAAATTCATACAAGTACCTTATATAACATACTCAATTATGACTCTCAAAAGACTTATTCTCTAAGACCTTCCACTTAGATAGAGCATATGACACTCTTGAAAGACTAATTTTCCAAGAGCTCTCACTCATATAGAGTATTTGTATTTTACTTATTCATGCTTTCAATTCATTATGTTCATAATGTCTTGTTTAACCTCTAATATGGGAGTCGGGGAAACTTAATAGTTTATAAGTCTTCTTGATTCTCAACCTATTCTGATAGGTTCTCAATAGCTATTGTTTTTCTAAAATTGCAAAAATTTTATGTCTTCTATCATTTCAACAATCTCCTAGAGTTTCTCTATATTTTCTAGAAGAAATATTCCAAATTTCTTATTCAAATCATATCTATTTCCTAATAGAAACATTTAGTATTTCTTCTTGAAGGATTTAGACCGGGCTTTGGACTTTGTTCTTCCCTTAAGATGGGCCTTCAATCCTTACTCAAAAGAGTGATAATACCATGAACTTCATTATGATTTAGAGTTTGGACATTAAGGAATCTCTCCATTTGAGATTTTCTTTCACTTTGATCCGACACTGCTTCTTCAGTATTTGATCCTTAACTTTTACTTCCTTTCATGTTGCTCTGGATTCGAATCTTGATATTGACTTCTTTCAAGATTCAGGAAATTCAAGTCATTCTTAGGCATTATTTTCTCAATTCTCTTCCAGTTACTCCTCTTATTCCATTTCAGGATCAATTATAACCTCACTCTGGATTCTTTCACCTTGATTTTCTATCAAGATATCTCCTTCTAGGTTGTCACTCAAAATTTCATATTCCAATTGAAAAATCCCTATCTCATCCATTACTCAGAGACTCACATTTCTCTCAGTAATTTATGTTTGGATCAACATTCAATTGCTTTTAACTGAAAAACTTGTTTATTTTCTAATTTAGATATATGTTTTTCAACACAAGCATTCTTCAAAAAACTAAAATAAATTTTATATCGATGCTTTAAAAAAAATCTTGATTCATATTTATTTAAGAAAATGATATAAGTCATTACAAATATTAGAATACAATAAAAAAAATTTTAAATAGCACTGAAATAATTTAAAACAAATCCAAACATATTTCCAAAATAAACAAATTATATGTCAAAATGTAGATCATGAATTTAGTGATTTATAAAAATAAACTGCACCTCAATCGGAGTTTAAATGCTCCCTAACGTGCTTTTAGAAGGAGGAGAAAATGCTCTTATTCTCTTTTTTTTTACCTTTAGCCCAATTTCTACTGAGCCCAACACCAAAATTCCTTCCCTTTTTTTTACGCAACCCAGTACCTTATTGGGCTCCGATGGTCTATAAACACTTCTGCCCAATTAATGTCTTAGCCTAGAACCTTCAGCCTCTTTTTTTTTTTATTATTAACCAAAACGCACTATTTTGCATGAGAATGGGGAGTGCCATTTTGCTGAATATGGCGTGTCACTTGTATGAAGAACTGAACAACGTGCCATTTGGTTCATCTTCTTCCTTCAGCCGGGTCAAAATGACACGGTTGTATCATTGGGTCGGGTTCATTGGAGCCGATGCTTCTTCCCTCCATAACGGCGCTCTCTACGTCAGTTTTTTTCCATTCTTGGTGTCTATTCTTTAAATTTTCATGACTTATACATTTTGACTAATTTGGTTGCCTAAAAACTTAGTTTTCTTTGAACCCATACTCAAACATTAGAGGCCAAATATTGGATCCATGTACTGTGTTTGTGTTTTTTTTAAATCTATCCCAACATAAAAAAGTATAAAACTGTCCCGTCCGACTTGGGTAATGTTCTTGACTATATATATGTATTCATTCTGGTGTCATTGAATTCATTTCCATTATTTAATCAGTTTGTGGCCTGAAACTACGGTGACCCAACTAAATTTTCAAAGTTTCTATATTCCCTACGCAAAAGGATGTTTCTGACAAGGAAATGTATCTAAAGAACAATATATAATCACAGAACACATGAATTAAGGATAGAAAAACAGAGAAACCAAAATCACATAGACAAGCATGATCTCTAAAATTATACGATCTCCAGATTCATATGTATAAGATAGGAAAAAAAAAACTCAACTGGGTAGAATCATTTGAAGCCATATAAGGCCAAGCCAAGTTCATAAAAGAAATATTAACATATTCATAAATGATTATATATAGCAAATGTAGTTATGCTTATGGAAACAGAAGATTATGAACAGGCACATACAATAGATTCTCGCGCCGCAAAATGTAACCCCCTGCCGTAATTATATCCTAAATACGCAATTAAAGTGAAATAGAGACCAATAAGAAACAAAACTACATTTTAGAAACCCATCTACCAAACGGGGTTTTCATAAATAGCTTTCGAAATCATTCATAACCTGGTATCACATTCACATTTCGAATACAATTACTACACAAAGATAAATCACATTTAAATATATCAGAGTACGCATTATAATAATCCCGGTTTCCATATATTAACTCAAGCTTTATAGGGCACATTCGCCCATACAAGCCCTCATATGGGGATTACACAACAAATCTCAATACAAATAATCAAATCCTCATCCACATATATTCATCCAAATAACCAAATACAATTATCCAAATATACATCCCAACTAAGATAACCAACTACCAACTTCAATCCCGAAGGAGTCTTAATCGCCCTTAGCTGCTCGCTATATCCTTGATCTACTACCCTGTCTGAAAGGTTAGTAGGGGAGAGTGAGATTCTAGAGAATCTCAGTAGGAAACAAATACCAAAATGCATGTATGATAAGTGTATAATGCATGACATGCTTGCAATACATATCACATGTCCATACCATGACACATCTGCATGCTCAATGTTTCAACAACACACTCATGGCTATAGCATAAATAGAAACAGAGCTTCAAACATCATATATGTTCCACATAATCAAGCAAAGCAATAACATTCATCATCACATTAACACAATATCATATACAGGCAAAAGAGGTAAGTTCCCTACACTCTTTCCACGTATGCTCCAGCTTCGCTTACTCGCGATCAGAATGAATACCGAACCACGATCAGGGCGAATATCAACCCTATAACCAAAGCAAGAACATAGGATTAATCCCTTTCTCAATTCCTCAACATACAAACACTTAATGTTGGTTATCATTTAACACCTTTAGGTGGCTAATCAAAGCCTAAACATATGCCTAAAGGCTTGGGAAACACTTGACCAAAGATCACCTTTTAAAAGTCCAAAATGCTGATTTTTGGGGGTTGGTCGCGGCCCATAAATCCACTGGCCGTGGCCAAAAATTGACCAGAAACATTTAGGCTGCGGACCATAATCCGCTGGCCGCGGCCAAGAAAATCCAGTTTCTTGGCTAAACTTCCAAAAATCATAACTAATTCCAAAAAACTTGAAATGAGGTGATCCCAAAGCCAAATGAAAGCTATTCAAGTCCTCTACACATGAAAAATATTGGCCAATACTGGAAATCACCACATAAATACAGAATTCCCCAAAACTCAAGACTGTCCCAAAACAGTGTTCATTTTCGACCTCAAACTTTGGACAGCCATAACTCACAGAAGACAAAACGAAATGGCACAAATTATGTGTCCATTTTGAAGCTTGGGATGTGAAATTTAAGATTAGAAAGTTTCATAATTATCTGACATCCTTTGCCCAGTCAAAAAGTCCACACAACCAGACTGTCCAGAACAGAGTTTCAATTGACAGCATTTCAGTTTTGCACAATTGGCTTCCAATGGTCCCATTTTCACATCAAACACCATTCCCACACAAATTTTCACAAGGAATCCATTGGAAACACCAAATCAACCAAATTCACATCACATTGACATGTTTTACCAATAATCACAACATGTCATCACATAATTACAACACAACACACATTACCATTCCTTTCATTCCAAGTTCTCAAATCAATTCCAATGGCTCTATAACACATCAAGACACCAATTGCCACTCAAAACACAAGGCAATTCATACATTTCAAAAATCACACAAAATCAGGGCAAAATTCCCAATTCACAATACTCAACCATAATTCACAAAACTTAGATCAAAAGGCTTCAAACACTCACCTCTTCCTCTTTCCCAAACCAATTCCTTGATTCTTCATCTTTCCACTTTTGCTCAAGTAATCAAACACCTCCTTTCAAAAATCTAAAACCATAGAGATGAAGCTCTCATCAACATGATCAAGATTAGTGAAGAGGATTTAAGCATTAGAGGACATATACAAGGCTAAAACCTCACCTCTTGTTTTCTCTTTCTTCCCTCTCATGGACGACAATGGAGTTGAGAGAGAGATGAGTGGATGATGAAGATGAATAGAATGATCAGTTTTTGGGCAATTAGGCCCCCAAAAACGTCCAAATAAGGGAGAGAGAAGAGAGGAAGAGTGTTGAATCTTTGACCCAAGATCAAGGGTCCAAAACTTGCCAAGTGTCACTCTCTTGTTCCATCAACCATGAGTTCACATAGGCACACCACATAGGATTCCACCCTTTGATCTCAATACAAATCAATCCTAACCATTGATCTTGAAGTTACCCATGAGTTTCCTCATCGGTAACCGATCAATTGGTCGGTAACTTTACCGTTTTGCCCCTAATTATGGCAATTCCTCTTAAATCATCATCAAATACATTTTCTCATTCATTTTCTTTCACAATGCGCCTCCCCTCTATTTTAAGTCAATTTAGAGGTTAATCCATAATTCAACTTAAATACAGGGTTTCGGCGCTGCTCACAACACATACGAATCATATTTGAAACTCAAATCACATTGGATTCTCCTAAAGGGTTCATTTATCACTAACCACTTCCACTTTTGGAGTCATTATCTCTTAATCACAATTTGGGATCCTGCTAAACCAGGGCTTAGCAGTCCACTAATCTCAGGTTTATTCTCTAGCCTCAAGTCTCAGAATTCGGGGTATTACACAAAAACAAAAGCAATAATATATATTGGAGGCATATATACTCATGATTCATGAACCTTCAGAGACATTAATTATCATGCCAAAATAATTAACGGTTCTACAAGTTTGCAGAAGCTATCATAGTTATAGATAGTAAAGATGTATTATGTGACAGTGGCTTCTACAAATAAGGTATATGTTCCAGTATTAAGCACACACATATAAACCAGTCACAAAAACAATAAGATAAATGTAGCGGAACAACAATATAGAGAAATTATACAGGTTATAAAATAACCTGGCTCTAATACCATGTTAGAATTTTAGGCATACCTGGAATCCGATAGATTCACTGAAGTACCCACATGAAACCGGAGCAACGATGCGGACCCCGATTACGTTACACAACAAATACACCAAAGAGAGGAAGAGAAGAGAACATTTTTATAAGAAAATCTTTTAGAGGGAGAATTGTGTATTATATCATCATTCGCCTTCTCCCTTAATCTCACACATTATATATATATAGTGTACGTACAGTTACATAGGAATAGATGTAACCTTTAAATGCACGGTTACATAGGAATAGATGTAACCTTTAAACCACAAAGGGTATCACTCTTTATAACCTGTGTCTCTCCATGAAGCCCCTCTTGAATTGGGCTTAGGCCCTAATCCACTAAGGGATTCCTCCATTGAATCTCTTTGCATCTTTTCGAAGACTGATAAAACACTGACAGCTCAAGGAGCAAGAAAGTACATAGTTATTCTTCACATAGTTAAACGCTCTTCTTGCAGGAAGTCAGATTAATGAAACTAGCTAATTTATCCCCTCCTACACCCTGCTTCTTTAGTGAAGTCAAATAAGGTGAGAAAGTCTAGTTGGCTTAGAAGTTCCCGAGCGAGGATTAATAATTTATTTACTAGTTTCATTTAATCTTTTAGAAGCTAGGAGATCTTTAGTGTATTCTCTTAAACCTCACCACTTCGTCAGCAGAAGAAAACTGCCATCTTTTTAGGTTTTTAAACCATCACGACAGAATGCTTTTAGCGGCAAATAGAACAATGAGGATAATATAACACAATCTATCAATTGTTGAGCTAATCTAGCCTTTTCCCCTAAAGGGGACTTCTTTCTTGGTTTTCCAAAATGAAGATTTCCAACTAACTAGATTTAGGGATTTCTTGCTTTTCGGCGCTTATCTGCCCTGATCTTCCCAATTGAACTCCTAGACCTCCATTTGCCTAGTCCTATCCTTAATAGATGACTTTTGCTTTAGGGCTTCTCAGAGATTAATCGATCTATCTTAGTTACGATCGGAGACAGATCAAAACGAGCTTCATCTATTAAGATTTAGATGTTTTAGTTAGGGCAGAAAGCTACATATCTTTTTTTGTCCTTATCTTCAATGCTAAATCATATATTAATTCCTAAAGTTACTTTGAAACATCAACATCATCAAATATGGCTATTGAAATGGCTAAATCAACAGATTCTGATATTGAATCAGCTACTTTCGAATCCCTATGATGAACTAAAATTGAGCCTGATTCCACTTCTTTCCTTTCCTCCATCTTCTGTACATTGAGGCGCAGTTAGATCATTGCTGATAGGAAATGTTCGATTATCTTGAAGTTATTGTATTGTGGATGGATAACATGGTTGACAAATTAATCTAAGGAGATTTGGAATTAAGCGGACATTGCTGTTTGGATGCATGGAAAATGAAACCCTAGAACATGTGTTCTTTGGATGCTCTTTTACTAAGGCAATCTAGTTTGTATGTTTCTCTCTTTGTACTCCAAACTCTACAATGTCTACAAATGATGCTTAGTAGGCTTTCTAGGAATTTCTACCAATCTCAGACTTCTAATTCACAATAGAATTTGGTTATGCATAAGGGGGTAATGTTAGTATCTACTAGTCTGCATGCTTTTATTTGCTTGTATGATTTACCCCTTCAGGAATTTGTTTGTAATAGATATTCAAATACAGGAAAAGGCTTAATAATCTCAAAGTTTCATGCGTTAGGAAATTACTAACTGACCTTGATCATACTCCAGCGCTAATGTTATTATTAATGATATCATCTCTTTTATGAGAAATTTCAATTCAATTTCATGCATTGTAGCAGACAAACAGGTTTTTTCTAGGATTAGGAGGCTTTGTTCTTTTACTGCCTATGTTAATTCAATGTAATTAGTTTGCTCCATATTAATATAATTTTTCCTTTTTCTCAACAAAAAAAAAAGAGATTTGGAATGTGTTTCTTTAATAGTGAGGAAATATGATCCATATCATTTCTTGCTCTCATGATAATCGATGTTTGAGACTTCAAACAAAATTTAAATGCTTTTAGTCTTGCCCTTTATTATAATTGAGTTGTTTTGATGAAAAAAAGTTAAACCCATTGTAAGCACTATGCCTGAAGCACTGTGTCCTCTTGTTGATATTCAGCTAGACACTATAAGGAATTTTTTTATTAATTTGTTGGCTTTTTTGTTAATTCAACAGCTGTTGCTTTTCCCGTGTTGCCGACCATACTCCCCTCTTGGGATCCTTTAATCACATGGTGGGTGGGTAAGTTCATTCAATTTATCTTTTTCTTGCTTTTGGTTTTAGTGCACATGCTTCAATTATTTATTCATCATTTTTTTTTCCATTTTTTTGGGTTTCTTTTTTATTTTTTCTTTTTTTTAATAAGTACTTCATTATTATGTAAATGTTTTACACAACCTGAAGTAAATAAAAAAAAATTAAGTCCATATTTGGGTATGGAGTTTGACAATGAAGAACAAGCATATAGTTTATAGAATGCATATGTTCGACTTACCGGATTTAGTATTAGAAAAGAGTGGGTAAATAGAAGCAAGACAGATCATAAGACTGTGGTATCTCGAAAATTTGTGTTTCAAAAAAGAGTCTAAAAAAGTGAATGACTATGAAGGAACAAAGGCTCGTAAAGATTTGAGAAATGGTTGTTTAGACAAATCGACAAGCAAATGGAAAATATGCAGTTATATCCTTTAAGAAGGAACATAATCACGCTTTAGCTACTCCTAGGAGTAAGCATAAATTGCAATCTCAAAGAAAGATCTCCAGTGCTCAAGCAACTCAAATTAAGCAGGCAGACCAATCTAGTATGTGACAAAAAATGATTTTTGAATTCATGAGCAGACATGTTGGAGGATGTGAAAATATTGAGTGCACTCTCAAAGATATTAGCAATCATTTGATTGGTAAGAGGATGGCAGAAATAAAAGATAGTGAAGCTTATACGTTGCTTCATTATTTTGAATCAAAACAATATGAAAATACATCTTTTTTTTTTATGAAATTCAATTTGATGTTGAAAATCAAATCACAAATATCAGGATGGTACGTTGAACTTAGGCATGCACTACGGAATGTTTTGCAGTGTACTGATCTTCTTGCTAAAGAGGCACATAATAGTGTTATGGACATGTTGGTACTACCACTTCTTCCTCCTTCATTTTGTTACGATATACTAGGTCAAGATTGGCTGGATAGTTAGAGGGCCTTATCTTAGGTCCTTGGTGTGTATTTTTCATCAAGTAGTGCAACTTGTCATCTTGATTCAAAAAAAAAATTGAATCACAAATATTTTTTGGGCTCATGCAAAAATGATCACAAATCATTTTTATTTTAGAGATATGGTGTCTTTTGATACTACTTATCACACAAACGTTAACTTGAGACCATTTGCACCCTTTGTTGGATTCAATCAACATCAACAGACTGTAACATTTGGTGTTGCATTATTATATGATGAAACTAGCGAATCATTTGAGTATCTATTTAAAAGTTTTATGAAAGCCATGTCTAGAAAGAAACCATGTACAATATTTACAGATCAAGATTCAGCAATGGCAAAAGCAATTGTGAAAGTATATCCTAAATCATATCATCGTTTGTGTGCTTGGCATATCTCACAAAATGCTTGCAAGCATGTTAATCATGCTTACAAGAAATCATATTCTTTTAATGCAGATTTTAAAAGTTGCATATGTGATTATGAATATGAGAGTAACTTTCTTAATGCATGGGAGTCAATGCTTGACAAATATGATTTGTCAAAATAAATGATTGCAATATTTTTTTTCGGAAAAGAGAAAAATGGGCATCAGTATATGGGCAGCATGCCTTTTCTGTAGGAGCTACAACAACCCAATTGAGTGAAAGTTTCAATGGTCGATTAAGAGGCTACATGAAGCCTACATTAAATGTGTTGGGTTTCTTTAGAAATTTTGAGAGGTTGATAGAGGACATGAGATATAAGGAGTTGGAGGAGATTTATGAAATGAGTCAAACTTTGCCACCATTAAATTTATACATCCTCTTATTGAAAAATGCAAGGAAATCTAGATATGAGCTATCTTTCTTCGAGTTATAAAGGAATATGAGAAATCATGTAACATACTCTTCAAGGAACCAAGTTTAAAAAAAATATATGAATATAAAGTGTGTGCAATGGATGGTATAGTAGATCACAAGGTTATCTATAACTTTGAAGATGAAACAATTGAGTGCAATTGTAAGAAATATTAATTGACTGGCATTTTATGTTGTCATGCTCTTGGAGTACTTATCTTGATGTTGAAAAAAACTAATTAGTCCTCCAAGGTACATTCTTAAGAGATGGACCAAACAAGCTCGAAGTAGATGTGTTCTTGATAACAATGAATGTATAATCAAAGAAGATCCAAAGTTAGATGTCTCAAATCGTTTCAAGGATTTATTCTAAATTGTAGTTGAGATATCAAGTAAGAGTGCAGAGTCTAATGATGCTACACTTTTTTAACAAAAAAGTTTGTAGAATTAGGTGTGGAAGTTGATAAAATATTGAGCAAAAGTTCTTCCATGTCAAACCAACAAAATGTTAGTGAAGCTATGGCAAATGAGGAAAAAGATTCATTTGAAGTTCATGGATGGGTAAAAAAGAGGGTGTGTCTCGTGTTAAAAGCTGTCCTAAAAGTTGTCTAAAAAAGAATTTAAAGAGAAAACGACACTAAGAGGTATTTATAAAATATTTATATTTCATGTTCAATTAATTTTTGTGTCTATCTTTATAAAATTCTTACATTCATATTTTTCTTTTTAATTTAACCTAGGTTGATATGTCAAAGAATACTTTACATAGAGAGCAAGAAGCAACATTTAGTATAAAGCAAGAGCATATCTATTTTATTAGGATCATTGAGAGGGGATATTTTTTTTACTATATCCATTTTAAATTTAAGTAGCATACTTGTCATATTATCATTTTAAAATTTTTGGTCAGTGCCTCGATATTTTTCCAAGTTAATTTAATTTTGTTTTAGATGTAGTTGCAATTTGTTTGAATGGACATTAGATCCAGTTTTAATGTTCATCACATTTGGTCATTGGTATCATAATTTTTCTATTTGCAGTTTTATTTTTGTGCCACTAATATATATCATTATATTAATTCAGGAGAGCAATATACGAAATAAACAAAATGGAGGGCTAGGTCCAAACCAAACCAGCATAAAGTAGAGAAAACCAGTAAGCATATCTAAGCACAATTACCTATTTTTTTGTCATTTTCAAAAATAAAAAATTACAAATATATGGTCTAATGCCATAATGAGCACTACGTTATAAGTGAAAAAAAATACATAATTATAATCTAGGTTTTACATAAATTTATTGGTTATTGTACTATAGTAACAAATTTCATAATTTAGTTAATTATCTTGCAACCGAAATACAACTCCCTATCCATTGTAGATTTTCTCAATCCAAATTATCCTCCAACAACTTAAACCAGAAGGAAAAAATTCAATGATTCAGAGCCAAATGAGCATTCATTTGTTTTTGCAATCTTCCTGATGCATGAATGGGCATAAGCACATGCAAAGAATGCACTTTGTTATTGTTAGACTTTAGGTCCAAGTCCGCCCTTGATGGGCCAAACTATTTGATTAGGATATAAGTAGCTTAATCAAATAAGAATTAAGTCCGCCCTTAAGCAGCTTGGTTCCACTTAAGCAAGGTCTCGGGTTTGAGCCTTGTGTATGCAGAAAATTCCCATTGGGAGACTCTCCTACCATAGCCAGGTGCGCGTCGCGGGTCGGATCCGGATGTAGTCGGGCCAAAGCTCCGGTGAACCGGGTGGGCAACCAAAATCAGCATTAATTATAGAATAGGGAATAAATTAATATTAATTATGATATTGTTAATTGAGAAACAAGTCATCACAATTCAGGAAATTAATTAAGACTTAATTCTCCTGATTACTAACTTGGAAGGCAAGAAGGGTGGACATCATTTCTTAATTAGTGGCACCACCCTAAACCACTATAAATAAGAGGTGCCTCATTCAGTTATTCCTCACCCTTGCTATTGAGTTTTCTACCAATCTCTTCTCTCCTATCATCTTTCTTGTTCTGGTGATTTGTTGTGCCAATCTCAATTAGGCTTTAGTAATCTAATAATTGTGTGGGCATTATTATGGAGTATTGGAGCTTTGACCAAGATCCGAACATGGATTTGGCCCAGTACACTAGTCCATCCTCTCCCTTTTAGTTTTCCTATAATTATTATAATAAAGTAAGCAAATGGTTATACTATAATCAGATTGTGATACAACCTTAAAACCCAAACAGCAACTTGGAGAAGAAAACAAGCACCCCACACAATATCATTTTTCACTTGGGTGAATCCCACATCATGTATTGGCAATACATGCCGCAAGAAATCGGATGACATATTGTTGTGAGCTCATTTTTCGTTCTTAAGCAAGACTATGTCATTATCTAAGGCAAACTGGACAATTACTTGAGCACTTGCGATTCTCAATTTCCTCAAGGCTAAGGAATTAGCTCCTATGAGTTGCATCAAGAATGACGCAAATTTTAAGATAAAATCCTTTCATACTTTATCAGTTTATTGATAATGAAAGTAGGATTTGAAGTGATACAGAATTCATAATAAAAGAACACATTTCAGCAATCAGGCTTGGATGGTGCAAAGCATACTGAATAGAATTTCAAAGACCAACATGATTGCAGCTCCAAAGACTTAATATATAAAAAGAGTGAGTTCCATGTTGCAAATATATAGATATAGATTTTGAGGACATCCAAAAACTTAATGTATAACAAGGTGAGGAAACCCATTAAATTTCTGGTAGATAAAATCAAATCTTACTTTGGATAATTTGGTCCATTTATCTGAGATTAAAGCTCAAAAGCATGTCTCCTTAGGAGTTCCAAATATAGCCTATGCTACAGGTTGGAAACTTCTACTAGGAATAGCCCTAAAAAAAATATAGAAGAATCAATATGGCTCATCAATGCCCAAAATAACTACGCATTGGGGAACCCAAAATGTAAACACCATTTCAATATGATCAAATAATCAAGTAGTGAATAAAATAGGGAATAGAAGAAACTGCAATAAGAAATGACTCAGCAAATCTATCACTGCTAAATCAAAAATGTAGAAGCAAATTTGGTAAATCAAAATTGAATCTCACACACACACCTTACATAGAGCAAAGCAAGAGCAAGGCATAACGGAGGCATGATCTTCAACATGAAGGGTCACAACCCTTCCTTTGAGCCGGCTTGGTCATCTCCAATGACTACCTCGAGCAGAAACTTTCATGGACAAGCCAAATCATTGCGTTGCTTCGGATACTGTTGCGGAGTGTCCAGTTGAGGGTAAACTGTTATCCTCTCCTCTATGATCGCCATCGTATCAGCCATCCCTAATCGCCGCCGTATCATGTCGTAACCGGAAATAGGGTTTCTTTTGGTTGGGGTTGGTGAATGACGAACAAAGACGGGAAGAGTTGGAGTTAGTGATGATGTGTACAAAAATCCAGGTGCCATTAAGTCATTGGTGAATCAGAGGAACTGATTCTGTGGCACTGGATCTAAGTTTTATCCTTTAATATCTAAGTTTTGTCCTTTAATATTTGTTTGTTGATTGGCTTGCTATATATTTCTTTAATTATGTAGCTGTAGAATTGTAATATTTTAATTTTGTTTTTGTAACAAGTTATTAGTTTTCTTTGTAAATAATTATAGCAATTATTAATTAGCATGTCATTTAAGTTAGTAATTTGTTTATAGTTATAGCTAACTAATAATATATTAGCCAACTAGCAATTTAAAACTAAATTGCATTTAAGTGAAGCTCGAAATTAGTAAGTAAAGATTATATTAATTTATATTTAAATAAATAATTATTTTTTAAATTAGTAAGCGGTGATTACATGCTTTAGTCATATTATGAACTTTCGCTTGAAGGAATTATAGAATAATCTTGAATCACATGCCATGCATTTGGGCCTATAGATAGCCACCCGTGCGTACTTAAAAACACTCGTCATATTTGTAATAGTATACCCTCCCTGTCTGGGTGTGTCTCGCATTGCTCTCTTACAAGAAATCAAACTTTCTATTCTCCTTCTCATTATTCACGTGCACGCGTTAATGAAACTTACCAATTCAATTTAAATTAAACTCTGCCCCAAGAATACGACTCGAGTTCCACTGCTATATTGCAGTTGAATTTGGAATAATTAATTTGAGTGTAATATGACTTAGCACTATCACTACCAAAAAAAACATAAGATTTAATAGCAGTTAAAAATGTGTATTTATAACGGTTTGAACGACTACAAATGACATTTGTCAACCGTTACAAAATCCACTGTTGTAAACGGATTTGTAATGGTTCTAAATAATTGCTACTCAAGTAGAAAAACTAATACTATTTTTGTAACGTTTTATTTCAACCGCTACAAGATTCTCATGTTGATAACACATTATCTATCAAAATTGTAGTGGTTTTATAACCGCTACAAATGTTGGCGTCACAATTTCGCATGGCGGAAAATGAAAAACGAAAATTTGGCTCCATTTTTGTAGTAGTTACAAAACCGCCACTAAATTGAAATTGTAATTTTAAAAAATGGCGCTAAATTAAAACCACTATTAATATCATATGAAATTTTAAATGTAGCGTCAAAAATTTAATCCCATTTTGTTTTTAAATTTTTAGCGGCTGTAGTTCTTAAAACTGTTACAAATTTTGTGAAATTTTAAAAAGTTATACAATTATCTGTCTCCATTTTTATAATATTAGATTGAATACTTTATTATTTAAGTAGTTTAACTGATAGTAGTTGTTATTAAAAAAGAATGATTAAATTAAGTTAGATAAATATAAACTTTATATAGGTAATATTATCGAGAAAATGTAGGTAATAAGAAATTATTATGTTGTCTACTATATGGTTATCATTATGGAAGGAATATTGAAAACGGTGAGAAAATGTCTTTCAATTTCTGCAAAAAAGAAAAATAATGAGAATAAATATTATGTGAGGGAAAAATGTGGAAATGAAAGAATTAAAAAACATTTTACCATATTTGATCACTTTGTTCAGCTCCTCAGCTCTTACAAAAAAATTTCTAAATGAGAGAAAACAAAAGATAGGAAGGGTTGAAAGAAATAGAGGAGTGTTTGAAATGAGGTGTGGTGGAAGTATTTATAGGGATCTGAGTAGCACTTGTAGTGGTTAATATGATAGGTTTTGTAGCAATTATTGTGACGTTCTTTGTAGCGGTTTTTTCATTTGTAGTGGGTTTAGTTGATTTTGTGGCGGTTATAAAACTGCTACAAATATTATTCTGAATTTTTAAAAATATACATTAAGGTTTATAAGAAAAAAAGTATAATTTGTTTAATCATTCTTCACCGTCATCCCTATAAAAATTGTGTGAAGAAAATGTTAGGGTGGTATTATTTTGTACGAAAATTAAATTAAAATGATGTGAACCTAAAAAAAATGCACGGAACTATAGGTAAATTGTCATCACCTTCTGGGAAGAAGTTTTTGAAATTGACGAGCTGGAATGACTTACTCTGTAGGTAATGTTATCACCATCACCCATTTCATAAAGGTCTCGAAGCTTTAAATGAACCACCATGTTCTAATCCCTGTGCCTCTTGTTCTCGACATAATAAACCTGGTGTGCCTCTGAGGCAAGAATATACAGCTCATCATCTTCAGATTGACTAGTGTGAATTGGCTGGGAGAAATTGACTGATGTGATGCTTAAATTGTCAATTGTGAGTCCCCAAGAAGTTGTCGTATTTGCCCACAAACACTTGAACAACGTCATGATGAAACAGCCTTGGTAATTTAGTTCGACGACATCAAGAAGCTTTCCATAGTAAGGGATGCCTTTAAACTGCATGTTGCCATCACTGATGCTTGCATAACTCCTTGTCCCATAGTTGCCATAAACACTCAAATTTTGAGTTTGTAATCCTTGATCTTGTGAAATTGTGCAAAACTTGAAACCATTGACATTGTATAATGTAAACCTTTTGCAACATCAAGAGGGCGGATTGTGAGAGCTTTGAAATCTAGGGAGTATGGGTTGTGGTCATTTAGTATTTTGTTCACAAACCAACTTGGGAATTTTCCGTGGACCTTTTTGTCAACTTTAAAGGATGTTTGTGTATGGATCCCGAGTTGACATTTCACATGACTTCTGAATTCGCTGCAATTAATCATGGGAAGGCGATCATGAAATATAAGTACAAAATGTTAGGAAAGATATAGAAAAACATATAAGTGTGCATTTTTACTGAAGGAAGGGTTCAACTTCAGTGCAATTAATCAAGACATGTCTTTATGCTTGGAACTTCTCAATTGCCATTAGTTTTAAGTTCTCACTTGCTCCAATTGGTTGACCATCATGAGGGATTAACAACTCTCTTGATGATGCTCAGGTTCAAGACAATTGTCTAGATGATGCGGTCGGTTGAAAGTAGTCTCAATGTCATCAAAGTACCTTGAACAAAAATACAAAATCTCATGCCCTACATAACCTTCAGCTATAGAACCTTCTGGTCACACCTTATTCCTTACATAAGATTTCAATTTCCCAAGAAACATAAAGCCAAGAAGGAAGAATGATACTATATGCTTAAATGGGCGAATAGAAAATTTATAAAGTAATGATGACACATATGTAAAATGAGTATTTCTCAATAGGATACATCCATCAATATTGAACTAGGCCAGCAAGCTTTGTTTCATGAACAAGGTAGACTGTTAAGTGAACCATCGTAGGGAAAAAGGACGTAGAAAAGATCATTTCTAAATGGCAAAACGTAAGAATAATTTTAGATGGTAGCTGATCGAGCTCCTCAACGATCAAAACCTTCGAACACAACTTCCAAAAGAAGGAACACAACTCCACCAAAATAATGGACATATCGTGAGGCAGTGCATTCTTTATAGCCAGCGGAAGTAACTGTTGTATAAGAACATGTGAGTCATGACTCTTTAACCCAACAACTTTTCGAACCTGTATGTCAATACATCATGAAATCTTACTTGAATACCTATAAGGAACTTTTATTTTCTTCGAAGTCAAGAGGAAGACTTCTTTGTTAGGTTTTGTGAGGATGAATTTTGTTAGGTGAAATTTGTCATGCTCATCTGGTCAAACGTCTTCATGAACTCCTATGGCCCATAAATCTTTCCTTTCTTGAAGAAAATCTTTTGACTTCTCGAGTTCCTTAAGCAGCGTGTATAACACATTGTCGCATACATTTTTTTCAATATGATGACATAAAGACTGTGTTGAAGTAAATTAGATTTCCAATATGGAAGAGTGAAGAAAATGCTTATCTTACGCCATTGTTGAAGCACAAAAGCAAAAGTCCTAGTAGTCTTTCGCCTTGCTTTTGCTGCATCATCGCCTTTTCCAAACTCGAATTCAACATTCTAAAGCTGCTATATATGTACCAGTTAAAGTCTGAGGAGGTCCTCTTTCTTCCGATTTACCATTTAAATGATTCCGTTGCAATATAAACTTGTGCTTACCATCAAGAAACCTCCGATAACCCATGAAGCACCACTTTTGATTATGGGGAAGGCATACTGAGTCAGAGTTATAACTGTGGAGAAAGCATATTGATAAATCCCAATTTTAATATATTTTATCCCACCTTATTCCTTTATTTTGGGGATTATTTTAGGCTACTTTGGATTTATTAGATAATATTTGGATAGTTAGCCAATTATAGGAAATAATATAAATTTGAATTGATTATGATATTATTGGGCTTAAATTAATAATATTCTGATTGTTATGTTGTGATTAGATAATATTTTCAATTATATGATAAATCACGATTTTATTTAATTCTTGCAGAGTAAGGAAAAGTATATTAGAAGATCCTACGGTGCAAAAATTTTCTTGAAAGCTAAAATAATATCCAATGGTTGAATTTTATTTGGGCTTCTTAAATTTTAATAGGCTCAAGTTAGTACCCAAAAAACTCTCTTCTCCTCCCTTTTAATTAACTTAGCCGCCACATATGAGAGAACACACTCGCAGACGCTGAGACGATTGAGGGGATGAGATGCAAGCACAGTCAGTGGAGGACACTGAAGACACCACACGCCCGCTTGAATTGCTGCTGGAATTATCACTATCAAGTTCCATTGTTTAGCCATGGGCCCACCTCCACAACCCCTTTGACAATTCAATGAATTGTCATCAATTCTCATTGCACAGTGACGGAGCAATTGAATTAATCAATTCTTCTCAATATTTCTTCATGGCCGTGACTTTTATGAAGGAGTTTGAGGAGGAAAATTCCATGGAAGCTTAAATTTTTTTGGGAGGCAATTTGGGAGGAGCATTGTGGAAGCTAAAACCTAGGAGCTTACACTTGAAGACTACAAGGGAGTGTCTTTCTTTTTTATCTTTTTGATTCAAGACTTGAGATTATTTAGTTTTAAATGATTTTTGAGTTGTAATAATTGAGAACAATCTAGTTTTAGATTGTAGATTTATTATTGATTTGGATTGAATTGATATTTTGGATTTGATTTGTTCTTAATTGATTGTTGGGATTTTTGTTTGCAAACCCTTGGTTGTCAATTAGATTATTAATTGAGTTTTCATTATTAATTTAATTGTCGATTTAGGTTTAATCTCTTGATTGTTAGGTGATTAATTGTCAAATTGTTTAATTAGGAAATTGTGAACATAATTTCCAAAAATTATCTTAAACAATTGTGATTGGTCTTTAATTGATTTAATTGACCACCGCTTTTTCCATTATGAGTTTTCTAGTGAATTAGGTGTTATTGAGCTTGAGGGTTTCCTATATTTCAATTAGGTGATTAAATTTATTAATTCCAATTTTTCATTAACCTCCCTTTGGTCTAATAAATTGAATGGCTAAGAAAGTTAAATCCATGTGAATCATGAGTTGTCCCTTTCATCATCATAACTGTACTAAACCCTTGTTGATTGTCTTGCTTTTGATTATTCTCTTTTATTAGCATCTTAATTCCTTTTTCATAAAAAAAAACCCCCAAAGATTGCATTCCAATTCATTTAGGTTAGTTTCGTTCTCATATGGATTTTAGAGTCATTTGCATTTAGGTAGTAGAGTCTTACATTTTATTTTAGGTCCATTCTATTGCATCTTTTGTCACTTGAAAATCAATCCTAAAGAAAACACATAGCTTGCTCCTTGGGAGAATGACCTAGGTTGACCCTAAACTACATAATTAATTTAGGACATAGTTTAATTGATTGCTTTAGCGACATAAGCATGCATCACATACCTCTTTATTTGTATTAAAAACTGCTGCAAATAATTTTTTTTTAATTTTTTTTCAAAATTTTTTTGGTTAGTTCTAAATGAAAGAAGAATTTAACAAGGCTCTGAAAATATAAATGTCCACGTTTTTATCCAGATGTTAGAAAGAAAAATATAATTGTCCTAAAGCTAACTAAAAACATAAACTAACTATCTAGAGCCGATGATCAGGTCATCTTGTAGGAATGACAAGATCACAGTGTTGATCATCAGGTCCTCCCTCAGGGGGCAAGATCATGACGATTGAGCAGAGTGAGCATCACCATTATCATCAGCAGTAGGAGGCAGCTGGACAACCAGCCGAGAGATAGGGGGACCTGGGGATGCTTCTTGTCAGAGAACAAGAGACTTCATGATCGCGACAACATGTAGTTAGAGATATCTCTCCACTACGTATGCTGAGAGTAGTAGAAATTCGCATGTTGTTGCATCTGATGGGCCATCACTGCATGTGCACTGGCAACCTTCGAACAGATTTCGTCAATAGGCTCCTCACTCGAACATCTGACCCGGACGTCTGTGTTTGAGAGCTGCTAGCCTCAGAGGTGCTGCTCCAGCCGTAGACCATACTAGGTCTAGCGTTTATCCCCATACCCTTCAGAGTCTAGGGTGCTCAACTAGACCCAGACCGGCTTTTAATGGTGTAGTAGGGTGCACGAACCACTATGACTCTTGGGTCTGGGTCTCTCATAACTCAGCCTACGACTGCTTCATCTGCTCCTACTATTTTATGAAACAATAAATTATTATTATTATTATTATTATTATTATTATTATTATTATTATTATGCACAATAAAGTAGTTTTATAAAAAATAAAATAATAAATTATTATTATAAAAAAATAAATTAACTTACAATGGCCTCCTTTGCCTGCTAAGAGGTCAGAGTCCCGTCACAGTGTCTATGGGTGATAGTGAATAACTCCCTGTAGTCCGTCTGGCAATTCTCCTGCTGAGCCTTCCTCTCCAAAAACAATTAAAACATTAAATTAGTATTATGAACAATAAAAAACTAAATTTATAATATGAAATAACCAGATAAAAGTAATTGACATTGTAAAAAATTACCAGGTCACTATAAGTGATAGCAAATGTCTTCGATCCTACGGTGTAGTGGATCCTTTGCTGCCCTCGGCACCTGGTATTCCTCTAAGAAAGAGCCTACATAAAAAAATAATATTAAAAGTATTAAAAAATATAAAACAATTATAATTTTTCAAAACATAAAAATTATTACAATTATATTAAATTTATAATTATAAATAAATTACTTGCCCCTCTGCCCTCCTCCTGTATTAGACAAAACTCGCCTAGTTATTCTGTGGGACGCTGTCTAGGACGTTGTCGATCAGTTGTTGCAAAGGTATCATCCCATCCTTATTCATACTGTAGAAGAGACGATTCCTCCTATCCTCTAGCCATCTCTCATCTTTATCATCGTGTATCGCTTCCTGTTGTCCTAGATGGCAAACCTATCCTGTAACACAATTGAATAAAAAATAATTAAATACAATTACCTATAAATGATACAATTAATAAAAATTCATTAAATACTATTAATTACCTTCATGGCCTTATCCCACGCTAGATCTTTTGGCCCCTTGGGAATATTCTTCCATGTCCTAAAGTGGATGGGGAACCATATCCAATTCAAGGCCAGCTCGTTCAGGTAGCAGTTGACGAGGTTACCTCCATTCTTGATCGGCTGGTCCATGGCCTCAGTCCACGAAACTATCATGCATAGGCTCCAGTCCATGCTATTAAGACCGGCCACGTCCAGTCTCCTCATGGAAATATTCCACTGCTCATCTGCACAATTTACCACATACGTTAATTAGATTTTAAAAAACATTTAACCTATGGAATTTCAATATTAAATTTATTAAAACAATAATTAAATTTACCTTGAATTTGTATCTCAAACCCCGTCTTGTTTTGGTCCCTCGCCTCCTCCTCATCCAGGAACCGCTCCATGTCACTGATAGGAATCTGAAAGTCAAATTCCTCGTTCTCGTCGTAATCGCTGAAATTGATTTCCCCCTGGGGATGAATAGGCAGCTCTAGAGCAGTCGCCTTCAGTTGGGTTGTCTGCTGTGGGCTTGTCCTTTGGAGGGGCGCTGCTATGGCTGTTGTGGGGCCACCTCCTGTGGCTGTTGTAGCGCGGTCTCCTTCTACGACAACATAAGGATGTGTCTATCCCTGCGCTGCCCTCTGCTACCTCTTCCACTTCCCCTCTGCTACTGCTTCTACGTAAAATAGGTTTGGGGGGAAGTTTAGCCTCTTTCCCCTTCCCCCTATGTCGCTTAGAAGTCATAATATATAATTGCAAAAAAAAAAGCATAATTTATACAAAATTATAAAATAATAGCCAAAATAAAGCACTTAACTTTACTAACCTCAAGTGGAAAACTTTGTAAAGGCTTCAGTAGAACTTCATATCTCAAGGAAAATCTCAAAGGGCGCGTGAGAATTTTGATTGGTAAAATGAGGAAATGAGGGGTCAAGGGGCTTTTATAGCACCTAGATTTGTAGCAGTTCTAAAGGGAGTTGCTACCTTAACCTCTACAAATCGAAAACCCCTACTTCGGATAATATGAACATTTGTAGTGGTTACAAATAACAACTACAAATCTGTAGAGCCTTTGCATTCTATAATGGTTATAAGCTATAACCGCTAAAAATTGGCATCACACTTTGTAGCAGTTAACCTTAACAGCTACAAAAATGCAGCTCTTTGCATTCTGTAGCGATTATTGTGACGTGAACCTCCACAATCTAACCACTACAATAGTCATGCCAGCTTCATGCCTTTTAGAGCTAAGCTAACGCCACATTTGTAGCGGTTAATATATACCAACTGCTATAAATTAACCACGGCAAATTTGGCTCCAAATTGGCACCAAATTTTGTAGCGGTTATACATTATAAATAGCTACAAATTCCATACCATAACCTACGCGCCATTTGGCGCAAGTCATACTATTGCAAATTTGTAGCATTTTGCTTTAAACGGCTACAAATACCATATTTATAGCGGGTTTTTTAACCTTTACAAATTCATCATGATGAATTGTCATTTTTTTTTGTAGTATATTAAATTTTGACATCATTGCTGATGAGTCAATTTATTTGCTCCAAGGTTAATTACAACAATAGCTATGTAAACATAAAGGAATAGTACTTGGCATTCAAAATTATGAATTAACTTCACTTGAAGTACTACAATATATCATAAGAAGATCTAAATCCCTTGCATTTATTTGTAGTTCTTCTCATATCCATGATCAGGCTTTGTGTTTTGCTTTGAAATGATCATAAGTTGATGTCAATATCACTTTCGAAGTAGTAAGTCAGAAAATCTTTAACAGTGAAGGGGCTATAGATGGCATGATTGAGTTCATCATTAGTAACAGCTTCAACTGGTTTAATAATACTGTAATCTAAAGTTGTCACAAAAAAACCAGCTAATGCTCGTAACTTGCTTGTATTTGTCACAATTTTGTGTTTCACACTTTTTAGCTCATTATTACTGATTACCTGCACCTACACCAGTATCTAATTAATCATATATAATTATGATAATAGAGTTTAGTGTTGTTAATAAGGATAATATTAAAAATCATTTGAATTTTATTATAAATTTAATATTTTTAACCATTTCATTGGCACATATGAATTAGGTAAAAATAACTTATAACGGAGAGGATAAATATTTTTGGAAGGCTTCTTCTGATAGATGTTTTTCTATTAGTTCTGCATATCATATAAATATTTATGTGGCTTATAGCACATGGAAGAGTTCACACAGTGCAGCTGAGAGCACATAAGGGATTAGTAGAGCATGCACGATGCCCTTTTGAATGTAGTGGAGATGAGGATGCAATGCACTTATTAAGGGATTGTATCAACGCTCGAGAGAGATGGATTTCCTTAGTTAATATGATCTTGTGGGACAAATTCTCTACCTTATATGGGTTGGAGTAGATACAATGGAACCTCAAGAATGAAGCAGGTAGAAAATTCACCAATAAGGTTAACTTGGCAACACTATTTGGATATGTATGTTGGGACATTTGGGTGGATAGATGTTAGAAGCTTTTTGGGACTGAACAGGAGAATGAGCACCAAAACAACTATTCTAGTTTATTAGAGCTAGTTAGGATCTGGATTTAATCGACCATTATTTCTTCTATTACCATTCTATCACTAAAGGAGGAGATGCTGTTAGGCATATGCCTGGTTTTAGAACTTTGGAGATAGATGGCTTTGTTCTGGAATCAAGTCAAGAGGGGTGCGCAAGAGCTATTAAAGGAGAGGATGGGAATTGGATTTGTGGCTACATGTGCAAGCTTACTCAGGTTCCCCCGGTAGTAGAAAAAATCATCGCAATCATACAGGGTCTCCAGATTTACTGGAATTGGAATTTGAGGAACATTATGGTCTTCACCAATTGTTTGTAAGTTGTCAACTTACTCACAAGAGGAGCTGATAGAAATAACCCTTTTAGAGATGTTATAGAAGATGCTAGGCTTTGGATGTCCAAAAGCTGGCAAGTTCTTATTATGTATATTTATAGAGATTACAATATGCTAGGAGACTATTTGGCTAGATTAGCACATACCATTAATGAGAATTTTGTTCTTCTTGATCACCCACAACCTTCCTATTCGGAGGCAACCTTTGATCAGGGTTGAAGGTTGTTGAGTTTCTATATTTATCTTTAAATGGGCAAATATATTCTAGTTTCCATTCAAAAAAATAACTTATAACAGTAACCCATAGGAGTATAATTTAACACACCCACATAAAGTACAAAAGAAAGGGTACTTGCAAGAAGGTGCCTATGTTGACTACAAATGCATGTGGATTTATGTCAACACCAAGCCACTTGTCGTCCTTAAGGATTTGAAGGTCGTACACATCGTCTTGAAGCATTATGGTAATAATATCAGCATCAACATGGACATGTGTCCCAAGAGTCAAACTTGGATCATGACATGGTGGATATTGATAAGCACTCGATCAGTATCACACGTTCGCTTAATTCATTGTTAAAATATCCATTTTTCAAGCCAAGCCCTTTACCGATCAGTCCCAGAATCCTAGAAGATGACTTCTTAACTTCAACTGAGCATGCCCAAACAATCTCCCCGATAAATAAGATGACCATTATGTCAAGAAGAAGAAGAAATCATGAGGTGATACTACTCCCTTCAATCCGTATTAATATTGATATTGATACTACCCCTTTTTGTCCTAAATATAAGACATATTTACCTAATTTGATTAGATTAAAGAAGTTAGTTAACTTAGTTAATATTACATACATTTTCTAAAATACCTAGTCATTTCCCTTAATTATATTCCCTCCTTACCTCTCTTCCTTGATTATTATTGGGAGAGCATCAATCTGGACAAATTACAAAAAGATTGACAAAAATGAAAAAAATGTCTTATACATTTATGACTTATTAGATTCTAAGTTTTGATTATAACAAAAGATGATTATGTGTTGTGGTAAGAAAATCATGTTTTACAAATTTAAACAATGGTTGCAAATGTCACTAAATGCATCTCATAAAGTTCAAAGGTTATTACTGAGATTTTAACTGATGCACTAGAGTGGTGGAAGCTTGCACTCTAGTGAGAAGCAGTTTTGTACTCAAGCACAGTGAGTGCTGAACTGAAAGTGTTAACAAAAGTACTCTTCCAATTGAAAATAATAGGACAACTTGAGTTATGGACTCGTAACTCAAGTGATGAATGATTTGCACTCGAGCATGAAGGCACACTTGTGGAAGTGTTTGGCAGAGAGACAAGTCAGAGACAGGAATTAGCTCTTGCAATTGAGCACCAGGTTGGCAACTGAGTGATAATAAAAAATGAACCCAAGTCCAGCAATTAAAGCATAGAAAGTGCTTGCCCGAGAGTCAACCAGAGCATGAAAGAGTATGTGCACTCGAGTGAAGAACATTTGCATCCGAGTGATAGCTTAGCACCCGCGAGTGAGAACACTTACTTTCTCCAGATATGATGCAAGTGCTGAAGCAAAAGGGCACTTGATATAAGAATATATTGATGCACCAAGTTAAGATCAGTGCACTCGAGTGAGGGCATATATCACCTGCAAGTACAAAATCACACTCTTGACATTTTGATGTGAGTGATGCCCAGAAGTGAAGTCTGTAGCATGAAAAACACTTATGCACTCGAGGTGAGAATTTGTCACTTGAGTGATAACCTCCACACCTGTGAGTAAAGATTCACACTCTAGAAGAAATGATGCAAGTGTTATCCAGAGACATAAGTCCATAGTACAAAATACACATGTACTCGAGTGAGACAAGATGCACTCAAGTGAGGACCCACAACACTCACAAGTGAGAAAATGCACTCTCTCAAAATCACTAAGAAGTGTTACACAAAAGTAAGGAAAGTAGTGAAGAATTGAAGGTGTACTCAAGTGAGACCATAGTACACTCGAGTGATGCTCTGTCAGAAGCCAAAACACAACAGACTTTCAGCGATCAGTTTGAATATGGTTTAATATTATTTATTCATTTTATTTCCACTTGTTATTATTATTATTTAACATCATTAACATATACTTCAAGTGTGAAATAGGAGTTTGATTGTTTGAATCAGAGATGCACAAAGAAGGTCAAACAACAACGGACAAAATTATTACGACCAATTAAGCACATACCTGCCATGATATCTTGTTCAGAGTTTTCAAATGTACACATGTCATTCCACAATGAAATGCTCTACTCCACAACGACTATTATTCAAAGGACAAAATCAATTGACTATAAATACAGAGTTTCAGAGATCATCAAGAACAAGAACTTAGAATGAGAATATACAGAAGCAAATTCACGAGTCTCTATTTTTCATATTTTCTCTGTATTCATATTGTACTCTAGTGTTTAGTGTTTATTATATTTGCTTTGTGAGAAAGTCTGTATACATTTCAAATCATATTTTCATTTGATCTCAAGGTATAGGGACCTTGAGAGGGTAAATATCCTTATGAAAGAAGTAGTTGAGAGAATTCCTAGGAGAACTATTTGCTCGTAAGACTTGCAAGGTGCAAGCAGAAGAAAATGTTGTTGCTTGTAAGACTTACAGGGGTGTAAGCAGGAGAGAACGTTGCTACTCATAAGACTTGCATACGTAAGCAAGAGAGAAAAGTTATAGGATTGTTTCTGCATATAAAACTTGTCATAAGCGAGAGAGAAAATTCTAGGTATTAAAATATTTTTTCTTGTAGTTCCTATAAGGATAATTGTTGTCTTGTGACATTCTGAGAGCGTGGTGAATATTGGAAGAATAGTGAAAATCTCAGTAGGTCTTGATCTTTGAGTACTAGACATAGGACTTGGTTTTGGACCAAACCAGTATAACTCTCTGTGTACTAATATTCTCCACTCTACTCTATCTACATTTATTTTTATATCACCATATCAACTGAAAAATTTATCACATCACCCAATTCACCCCCCTCTTAGGTGAAGCTTGCCTCTTTCATGACTAATATCAACTATTCAAATATGTCTTATATTAAGAATAAGAGGGAGTATATACCAAGCATGTTTACTTTTGTAGTTTTATTGAAAATGATGATGCATCATTTACTGATATCTAGTTGGAATTTTTAGCCAAAAGTGCTGCCACTTGTCTAGTAGATGACAAGGGTGTTGCAAAAAGTCTCTCATGGATGAACCTTCTCATTTCCGTAACTCACAAAGCTTGTAAAAAGAAAACAGTCATTCTTAAGATGCTCACTGAACAAGTCTTTATTGGCCTCATTTGGCATTTGGAAGAGCTCCTTGAACACACTTATTGTTTCCTCTATTAGATTCTCTGAAACCCCATGATTGATCACCTACACACACACACGTATAATGTTATCAATATCACGTATCTTTGGAACAATTAGTACACACACAACCCTTTGGAAATCTCAAGGCATGAACCCATAAGATATTAAAAATATTAAAGAAAATATATTTATTGGTTCCTAGATTTTTGGAGTTATGGTTAAACTTTGATCAAAGTGTCCATTGATACTGAACACTATTGCCATATCAAAGACACATATCATTCCTACATTCTAAGACATTGACCAAAAATAGCAATAATTCTATAGAGTTACTATTTAATGAATAAACTATGGTGCTAGAAACTAGACCTTGGTTTTAAAGAACAATTGGTGGCAATTACTTGATTGTAAATAGTAAATGCCTAAATGGCGGAAGTTGCAATTCAAGGAAGATTTGTGCCAACAAGCATTTTGCAAATACATGAACATGGTTACTTACATTTCACTTGCAAATTTTATAGGATATATGGAATTTAATTATAACTGCTAATTATATACTACAAACAAGACAAGACCAAATGTTTAGTATTTTTTTTAACTATAGAATCAATCCCTAAAATTATGGCCAACTTTGGTCAAAATGTTCACTATTACTAAACATTATTACCACATCAAAGATACAACATTTCTATATTCAGGGACCTTGACCTATAATATCCATAATTATAAACACTAATTTTATGTGACAAAGGAACAAGAGGATGACATTATCCATGCCTTATCCTTGATCGATATATCGTGTGACAAAAGGGACGTGACATGATTGTATGATAGGTTGCATCATGATAACGATCCTCATATGAATTGGGTAGTCGTAATGTCTTGCTAGAGGCTGCTTGCGACTTTTGGGTTAGTATAGTTATTGGCCCACTGCCAACTTCATATGAGCCTACAGGGTCGCACACAAGAATGGCCCAACACGAGATAATGTTTAATTTAGGGTGGATGAATTATATATATATATAATATAAAATTCATTAATAATATTATATAGATATATATATTTTTGAAATATATATATTATATATATGTATATATATTATATGATATTATTATATTTAATAATATTATATAGATATATATATTTTGGAAATATATATCTTATATATATATATATATATATATATATATGTATATATGTTATATGATATTATTATATTGTGTTAGTTTTAAATTTAATTTATTAAGATATATTAAATTTAATAACTAACATGATAGAGATATAGTATCTCAAATTTAATTTATGAAGATAAATTAAATCTAATGGCTCTTTATTTAGATTAAATAAATAGGTTAAATTAAAACTGTTGGACAAATTTAATTTAAACTGAATTTATTTAATTAGCTCATCAAGATAATTAATTGTTAATTAATTTCAAAATTAATGATGATTAATTTTGAAATTTGAAAATAGCCCACATAGGTTATAAACTTGATAGAGCATATATATTCATACACACATAAGAATTGAGAGCCGCAAGTAAAACCCTAGGAGACATTAGAGGCCCTAGCACACAGTCTCAGTTGGAGAACATTCATGTGGATACCGGTAGAGGGAGCGGACCTAACGTGTTGACTCCTAGAGATCGTGAAAACTCTGAATCATAAAAAATGTATGAATCCTTCCAACTTGGTTTAAACGCCGTTGATAGATCCTCGATTAGGATCGGTGAAAATTTTAAAATTCTTCCGCTGTGCCTACTGATTCTAACAGTGGCATCAAAGCCAGATCAATTGTGCGTTTAAACTAAGTTTATGTTCTTATACATGTGATATATATGGGATGTGTACACATGTTTATAAGAAACACTCAAATATGCATGTGATTTGGTTAATACGAAACAAAATTATTTAGAAAGATGTGATCTTGTAATTCCGTTGATTTTCATTTTTGTTTAAATTGAATCTTGAAATTGTTTCGTTTTCGGTTTTGAAACATGTATGTGATTCTCGTTTCGGAACAAGCATGAAATCGATTCCGAACATGTATATCTTGAAACACGTATGTGATTTTCGTTTTGAATAAGCATGAAATTGGTTAGGGTATCTGAAATCGTAGTTGGCGGCAATCAAATCGGGTCTAGGTTCGGATATCTATTTGGGTAATAGGGATCCGGACTATGGGGAAGACAAATTGGATCAGAAGCGTTTTGGGCCATTGTTGTTTTTGTTTTGAAAAATTGGGTCTGAAATTTAAAAATTTAAAATTTTCAAATATTTCTTTTAAAAGGAATGTGCCTTTTTTTCAAAAGCTCTAGGGGCGCTGTCCCTTGCAACCCCACAAGGGCTGCCCCCCTTGACCCCGCCCGCTAACCGACTAGCGGGACCGCTGTGACCACCTCTGCGTAGCGCTATATAATCTGATCATGACATTTATTGCTTTTCATATTGCATGAATTCTTGTTGTGGTTTATTTTTTATACTTGTTTGGGTATGGTGGACAACATGGCTTTAGAATTTTACAAAGGTTGTAATATTTAAATACGGCCTGCGTGCTGTGCCTTTCTCTAAATACTCTCGATGTACTTTCTCTTCTCATCTCACTCCCCTCGAATGTTTAAATGAGATTTCTCTCAATGTATTTCTTTTTTTTTTATTTAGAGAAGTCCTCTCATTAGCTTGGGAGGATTTTAGGTTAGGTAAGCCATGTTGTGTCACGTTTAAATTATGCTTTTGATAAGATCATTGCATGATTACTTTTACATTTATATGTATTTATCTGTATGAGATACGACAACAATTGCATCCATATAAACAAAACTAATTAATTACGCCCTCTGAATCAAATCTTAAGTCATAATGCCGTCATATAATGAATACTTGTCAAAACCTAGATTGCTCAATTGTGGAAACCACCAAAGTAGATGCACTTGAGTTATCTTGATGAGACAAGCTTGAGTAATGGTGATGCTCATAATATTCATTATTGTTTTGACTTAATTGAGATTAACAAAACGATTTTGAATCTCAAGGCATTAGATGGGGTTAAACATGCCAGATCATATGATGATTAAATCCCATAAAGATCTAAGAGTTACATGTGATGTAATTGGTAAATAGGTTACCTACCTAAATAACTTGAATTTAAGCGTCTTGCCAAAGCGGACTTAAGTTTAAGCCAAATGTGGATCTTAGCCCACTAATTATTATATTGAGGGTTGTTAACTTAGTAGGATATTACTAACTAACTTTGCATATTTTAATTGTAGAATCATGTCGACTAGTAATACTGCTACACTTTCGTTGTGATCGGTCCTTGAGAAGGACAAACTCAATGGGATAAACTTTCTTGACTGGTTTAGGAACTTGAAAATTGTTCTCAAGCAGGAAAGAAAGGCTTATGTCCTATATCAACCCATTCCTGAGGAGCCTGCAGCCAATGCTCCAAGAGCTCAGAGAGATGCTTACACAAAGCATAAGGATGACTCTGTGGATGTAGGTTGCCTGATGCTTGCCACTATGGTTCCAGAGCTCCAAAGAGATCTAGAACTCATGGAGGCTCATGAGATGTTCCAGCAACAGGCAAGGCAATAAAGGTATGAGACCATAAAGGCCTTACATTCCTGTAAAATGGCTAAATGTGTATCAGTTAGTACTCATGTGTTAAAGATGAAAGGCTATATTGATCACCTTGAGAGGCTTGGATTTCCCATGAGCCAGGAGTTAGCTATGGATTTGATCCTCAACTCACTCCCAGAGAGTTATGACCAGTTTGTTATGAACTACAACATGAACAATATGGAGAAATCAATTTCTGAGCTGTATGGGATGCTCAAAACTGCTAAGCAAAGCATTAAGAAAAAGCCTAGCACGATTTTGATGGTTCAGAAAGGAAAGGGTATGAAAAGGAAAGGGAAGGGCAAATGGAAGGGTAATGGCTTAGGTGGTAAGACCAAAAAGTCAAACAAGCTCGAAACCAAGCCTACACCCAAGAAGGCAAAGCCTCCAAAGGAAGGAGTCTGCTACTTCTGCAATAAACCTGGTCATTGGAAGAGGAATTGCAAACTCTACCTGGAAGATCTGAAAAAGAGGATAAAATCAAACGATTTGAATCCTACCTACCTATGGCACTGTCGTCTAGGCTACATAAATGAGAAACGCATTTCTAAACTCCATCAAGATGGATTTCTAAACTCATTTGATTTTGAATCATATGATACATGCAAATCTTGCTTATTAGGAAATATGACTAAGGCACCTTTTACTGGGCACAGTGAGAGGGCTACTGAATTATTGGGCCTTATCCATACAGATGTATGTGGACCATTAAATATAGCTGCCAGAGGAGGTTATGTCTACTTCATTACATTTATAGATGACTTTAGTAGATATGGCTATATCTATCTAATGAAACATAAATCTAAATCTTTTGAAATGTTCAAAATATTCCAAAATGAAGTACAAAACCAACTTGGTAAAACAATTAAAGCACTTCAATCTGATCGAGGTGGTGAATATTTGAGCCAAGAATTCATTGACCATCTTAGGAGTTGTGGGATAATCTCACAATTGACTACTCCAGGAACACCACAATGGAATGGCGTTTCTGAAATGAGGAATCGAACACTATTAGATATGATTCGATCTATGATGAGTCAAACAGATCTTCCACCATCCTTTTGGGTTAGTATAGTTATTGGCCCACTGCCAACTTTATATGGGCCTACAGGGTCGCACACAAGAATGGCCCAACACGAGATAATGTTTAATTTAGGGTGGATGAATTTCATATTTATATATATATATATATAATATAAAATTCATTAATAATATTATATAGATATATATTTTTTCAAAATATATTATATATATATGTATATATATTATATGATATTATTATATTTAATAATATTATATAGATATATATATTTTTGAAATATATATCTTATATATATGTATATATATTATATGATATTATTATATTGTGTTAGTTTTAAATTTAATTTATTAAGATATATTAAATTTAATAACTAACATGATAAAGATATAGTATCTCAGATTTAATTTATGAAGATAAATTAAATCTAATGGCTCTTTATTTGGATTAAATAAATAAGTTAAATTAAAAATGTTGGACAGGTTTAATTTAAACTGAATTTATTTAATTAGCTCCTCAAAATAATTAATTGTTAATTAATTTCAAAATTAATGATGATTAATTTTGAAATTTGAAAATAACCCTCATAGGTTATAAACTTGATAGAGCAGATATATTCATACACACATGAGAATTGAGAGCCGCAAGTGAAACCATAGGAGACATTAGAGGCGCTAGCACACAGTCTCGGTTGGAGAACATTCGTGTGGATACCGGTAGAGGGAGTGGACCTGACGTGTTGGCTCCTAGAGATCGTGAAAACTCTGAATCATCAAAAAGTTATGAATCCTTCCAACTTGGTTTAAACGCCGTTGATAGATCCTCGATTAGGATCGGTGAAAATTTTAAAAATTCTTCCGCTGTGCCTACCGATTCTAATAGATAGTTAGCATGACTCTCGAGATAAGGGCAGTCTAAGGGTACCGGTAGATGGGAACAGATATAACCAGTATCTACTTTTTGACACAGGTACACAAAAGTTAAGTGTGCTCAACCTAGGGAAATCTGAGGATGGGTGACCCCCTGGGAAGTTACATGAACATGTTATGTTATGTAACACAAGAGAGCAACAACATATTGTACTGTTGTTTCGAGGTTGTATATTGTTACAGGTTTTCCTTGACTACAGTAAACCTCTGTTGTGTGTAATTTTAGGAGTACTTGTGTACCCAACACATTGTGCAATGACATATACACCCTTGTGATTATGAGATGGTTATCTCTTCTTTGTTTCATATAGTAAAACATAAAGGTGATGAGACCAGGAAGTATAGGTACTGGGCAGGGTCAGGAAGTTAGACCTAACCTAATACAAAAAATACAGGGTAAGTTAATAGAACATCAAACAATGATCTATGATCATCAAGAATGAACTGTGGGAACAGAATACATACAAGGACAATCATGGTGAACAAGAATATGAACAACAGCATGAGGAACCCAAATGGGAGCCTTTGTTTACACTTACTCCTATGGGAGACAGTATGCAGACATAAACAACACAGCTGCAAGAGGTGCAGCAAAAGAAAATCATAGACTAGGGGAAATTTTGAAATTTAATATCATTTAGGAAAGGCCAGTGTTGTGACTCTCTCTTTCATATACTATGTGATTATCTATAGGTCGTATACGCCATGTTTTATGATAGGAGTTGTAGACACACATCCCGGTTGTGGTGTGGAACCCAATTAGGATAGAGAAACATTTCTAGGCAGCCAGTCATTTGTGCCAAGATAGGGAAACAAAATTTCTGGTTAGGTAGTTGTCTATACTAGGACAGTTAAACATTTCTGGGCAGGTAGTGGTCTATGCCGGAATAGGACATAAGTAAGGGTCATACAGTTATATGATCCTGAATAATGCATGCAGCCAGTGAGGGCAACAAGTAGGGGTCATACAGTCATATAATCCTAAATAATGATTACAGCCAGATTTATAGTGTTATAATTCTGTTACTTATATATGGTGTATGGCATATTTATTTATCACATTTTTTTTTGAAGAATTGTGTGTTACTATGGAGGCTAAGGGGCATCTAATTGAGGTAGTCAAACAAGTATGAGCAAATAGTATAGCCCCACCTATGTTGTATTTGTTAGTGTAAAACATTAAAGTGGGCAACACGGAAACTTGGTGAACATAGGTGTGATTTTTGTGTGATATAGGAGAGGCTGATAGTTACACCAATATTGATCATCCCAAATCATGTTTAGACCCGTGTGGTCTATAGTGACATAGCTTGTGTGGTTAACATTATTACACCCTGTGTGGTGTACAGTGATATGACCTAAGGGGTCAATAGTATTACACCCTGCGTGGTGAATAGTGCAATGACCTATATGGTCAACAGTTACATAATCCTTATAGTTTGTTGTGACACATGTGAACTAGAATTGGGATAAAGCCTAGTGTTGTAGGGCATAATGGTGGTGAATACTTCTTAACAACTATAGCCTCACAAAATGAATCACCTACTCGTGATACAATGCATTCAGTGGACAATGCAAACAATACGACTAATAAGGGTCAAATAGTCATTTAGTTCTGAACACTAGACAGACAAGCATAGATACAAACAAGCATGTATAAAGGTAAACATGTTGGCAGTAAGCCCCAATGTACATGTTTGCATAGGGCAGTAAGACCGGAATATTCAATGTTATGAGAATAGAATGACATAAACCGCAAGGCTAAATATACTGGGTAGTGTCACAACAAGGCAACGAGGTCTAGAATAATATACTGGGTGTCCTTATGGACAATCAGTACAGTAATTGGTTAGATGGCCCATGAGTACAAAAAAGAGAACAAAGGTGGGAAGACCCAATATGTATGTTTGCATGGGTTAATGACCCTGGGCAGTAAGACCAAACAAACATTTTATGTAGTAATGAACTGTGGCCTATATATAACAAACAAGTAGCATATATGAATAGTGACAAGTTGAACATGTAAAGGCTAATAGGCATTTCACACACATAAATAGGAAACAAAAAACGATATGTGAAAGCGTTCCTCGGAATTTATGGCTATGTATGTGCAACAAATTTCGAGGATGAAATTTATTGAACGGGGGGAGAAATGTAATATCTCGAATTTTGGGATCAGGGCCTAGAAGATAAGGTCGAATTAAGTGGACTGTAAAGCCTCGGTTTAGCATATGTCCCAAAACTATTCCTTATTATTTCTTATAGCTTTGGTGTAGTAAAGGGAATAAAATGGTGAATTTTGGAGAATGTGATTATGCTTCCAGTGAAATTTCCTGCGATGCAGTGAGCTTGTCATATGATTTTGTATGATTAAATCATTAGTAAAAATTATGAAATTTTTTAGAATGAAAGTGAACAATATAAGCTTTAATTTGATAGATCATATAACTCATTTGAATATGTATATATATATATAAGGAGTTATGAATTTTTAAAGTTAGCCCAAAAGAACTAGAAAGTTTCTTGAACAACATTCAAAGAATTTAATTCTAGGAATTTTGTGCCTCTAATTTGTAAAATGCTATATTTTTTCTTGAAAATAGACTCAATAATGGTTCTATAGCCTTTAGAATTACTCCAATTTGATGTCTATAAAATTAGTTATGATTTTTCAAATATTGGGCAGAAAATCTGCCAAAAATCCAAAAACGAAAGAAATTGTAATGATAAACTTGTAATTTTGCCAAACAAGTATCAAATTAATTATTTTTTAATTAATTTTATTTAATTTCAATTAATTAATGAAAATAAAGGGGAAAATATATTTGAAGTCTTTTGGAAAAAAAATTATGAATTTATGGAAAATTTGACCAAAATTGCAAATTTGACCAAAATTGTGACTTTACATGTACACGTAACTTGAACAAGTTGTGAAACTAATTTGGAACTAAAGGAGGGATCCTTGGGATGCTAATACATGTAACAAGAGAGTGAAATATTAGTTGCATGTTAAATAGGCTCAAGGTACCAAGTTACATGAAGTTAGGAATTTTTGCCTTAAATGTCATATTTTGGAATTATGACATAAGCATAAATGAAGATGACATAAACATGGAATTAAAAACATTTTCCATCTTCATCCTCTTCTCATTTCTGACGCTAAGTTCAGCTAAAATAGAGAGAGAAGAGTTGAGAGCATTTAGAGAGAGAAAGAGAAGAAAACTCGCAAGGTAGGTCAATTTCTTCGGTGAATTCGTACCTAATGTGGATAAGACTGCTCCTAAGCTTCTCCTTCATGTATTTTAAGGTTTGTGAAGCTCCAATTTCTTGTTTAGAATGCCTAAGGTTCGGTCACATAAGGGAGAGCCAAAAGGAAGTGAAAGGTAACTCCCAAACCTTCAAATAATGCTTGTTCTGGCTGCTGTGGACAATTTAATCGGTGAAATTTTGCTAGATTATCTTTGGTTTTAAATTTTGATAATGTAATGGTATAATGGTTATGCTACCAAAATTTGATCTAAATGGTAGTTATAACCTACTTAAATAGTTAATAAAGTGGTTAGGAGTAGAAAGAAACACGTCTGTAGAGTCGGATTTTGAAAACCCCAATTTTTCCTAGGGAACTTGAGGGTTTTGGCCAACTCTAGTTAGGGGGCTTAGAGTTAGATTTGCAATGATTTGATGATTCCATTGAGTTCATGAGGGAAAATTATGTGGGCTTACAGTTGATCATTTTTTCATAAAAGCCCAAAAAGCATAATTAAAAAAATCCCCTGAGACCCAGAAAGTGGGACTGCCAGAGTATTTTGGTCTTTTCACAGTGAATTTGATAATTTTGAGTCTGGAAATGGATTTCTTGGGTGAAAATATGTCAGAATAGCCCATGTCAAAATTTTGGGAAAAGTACGGTCGGACCGGGCATGAAGGGGCCAACCGGGTCTCTAGGTGTATTTTGGTAAGTTGTCAATTTAGACTCATATAACCACCAGAAACCCTATGGAAGTGTCTAAATTGTACATTTGACATTTTATGATCGAGTAGAGAACCTGAGGGGTTAGCACGCAAATCGAGGCATACATTTCATGGAGAAAAAGGGTTAAGGTTGAGAACTTACCTCTCCTGAATGTATTTGATATTTGTGATGGGATATTGATGCATGTTATTGCTTTGCTTGATTATAGGAAACATATATGAATGATTGAAGCTCTATTTCTGTTTATGCTATAGCCATAAGTATGTTGGTTGAAATATTGAGCACACAAAGATGTCATTATGTGAGCATGAGTTATGTAATGCAAGCATATCATGCTTTAAGCACTTATCTTACATGCATATTGGTACTGTTACCTACTGAGATTCTCTCAAATCTCACCCTCCCCTACCAACAATTTAGACCGGTAAATACGAAAGGTACGTAGATATCATAGAAGGGAACTATATGAGAGAATTGTAGTGGTAGAACGAAGATGAGAAGATGTCTCTGTTTCATTGGGATAAGTTTAGATACCCTAGAGCCCTGTGCAGCTACATAGTTTGTAATTATTTTGTATGAATCCCTATGGGGAATTTCTGTAATCATGCATATAATATCAGTATATTTCTGCTATTCAAGTGTTGCCCACCGAACTGCATATTATTTTCTGTAAAGACTCTAAAAAAGGTGAAAATAAGATAGGGCATAACACACAGGGTCTTCCAGAACATATCTCTAATGCTATGAGTACCTACAAACAGAGAGTGATAGGTGGATTTAACGTAAAACAACCATCAGAGGAAGGCTTCTAATAATATTTATCATCTCTTCTCTCCTTATAAGGTAGGTGGGCACACAAAATCTAATTCATAACCTCAGGATGGCACTACTAGCCCAGTCTATCTCAGTCTTAGTCTCCCCACTAATTAACATAATCAATCACTCTATATTCCCTATCCACAGACATTTCATATCCCAGAATGAGCTCAATTAATGGCCTATTCAACTCAAACCAATTATCCTACCAGAAAGACGCCCGCTTACCGTTACCAATATCCACACCTACTCCTCGAATAGATTTATCCCATTCAACACATATACCTCCCCCAAGTCATCGATGAATTTGTCTTTTTCTTAACTCTAGGCATGTACTCATTACTGTATCCATATTTTGATTTAAGTACATTGACCCACAGAGCCTCCTTATTAGTTAGGAGGTTCCAACATAGTTTCATCAAGAATGCCTCCTTTTGCTTTCGTAGATCCCTTATCCCTAGTCCTCTGTCCTTCCTATCTCTAGTTATTTGTTCCCAAGAGATCAAATAAAGTTTCTTCTTATCTTCCTCCTTGACCCATAAGAAACCCCTGCTTCTCTTTTCTAATTCTCTCAATAGTCCTTTTAGAAACAACATTGTCTACATGAAGTACGAAGGTAAGGCTGCCAAAATAGCCTAAATTAGAGTAGCCTAACCTGCTAAGTTTAGAAACCCCCTTTTCCATTCTGATAGTTTCTTCTAAGTCTTTTTCCAAGATGGGTGTAAAAGTAACATTAGAGGCCCTTTTATGGATTAAAGGAATTCCAAAATATTTCACTAGATCCCCTATAAGGCCAACTCCCAGACTTGGACTCAGACTCAAGGCTCTGGAAAATTTGACATTCTTTGAAAAATACATCTTGGTCTTATTCCTATTCATCTTCTACCCCGACACATCACAAAAATGCTAAATACAATCTAACATCCCCTAAACATAGAATTCTTAAGCCTCACCAAATAAAACAAGATCATCTGCAAAAAAGAGGTGGGAAATATAAGGCCCTCCTCTATTCAACTGAATCGGTGTCTACCTACCATCATCAATAGCATCCTGTATTATATGACTCAAATGTTCCATACATAGAGTGAAGATGTACGAGGAGATTGGATCCCCTTGACGAATGCCCCTAGTAGAGTTGAAAGGTGATGTAGTTCCCTATTCCATAGAACCTGAAAGGAAGAGCTAGTAATACAAGCCATGATAGCCTCACATAACCTCTCCTTAAGGCCTACCACTCTAAGGGTATCATAAATAAAAGACCATTCCAATGAATTATATGCCTTTTCCAGATCTACCTTTATCGCCATCCATCCATTTCTATTATTACTCTGCCAGCTTGCTATAAACCTATATTGATGTTTACCAATAACTTTATCCATAATACTCTGAAGCCAATGGGCTATGATTTTAGTAATGAATTTATAATTAACATTGCAGAGGGATATCACTGGAAATCCATAATAGCTTGAGGATTCTCTATTTTGGGTATAAGGACTATATTAGTATGATGGATGTCTCTAATGTAATATCCCAATCTATGATTAAAGGCTAATGATTATGAGATTGATTGTAATTAGTGTAATTAAACATTTTTAGAGAAATATGATGTAAATTTGATATACGTGTATTTGGTGATTAGAGATCAATGGTTGAGATTTGTTGCATATGGGTCGGGATCCTGTGCATTAAGCTTGTGTCAGCTCATAGTGGAAGTGAGAAGATGGTGACATGTGGCATTGTGTGGACCATACGATGTGGCACAAAAGAACAAAAGTCCACTTTTCTCTCTTTTCTCTCTCATTTTCAGTGGGAGTATTGGCCAAGGAAAAATATCATACTTCATCATCATCTTCCTCACCTATCATATTCTCTCTCATCTTTCTCCATTTTCAATGACCTTGAGCAAGGGAAGAGAAAGTAAAAGCTTTGATTTTGGGTGAGTAATGGTCCTTCTTTGCTAAAATCCTTTTCTCTAATGTTGTGCACCTTATTGAGAGCTTCATTGTGGTGATTTCAAAATCTTTAATAGTGTTGATTTGGGTGTCGGACGAAATTGGAACTTTGAGAATCAAGAATCTGATTTTGGCAAAGTGAAGAAGTAGGCATTTGATGCATTTTGATATATTATTTGTGATTTTTGGATAAGTTGGAGAAATTCTGGAAAATTTGCCCTAATTTATGGTTATTTTGGAATGAATGAAATTCATAGTGGATGATGTTGAAATTAGTCTATTGTGTAATTATTTGATTGTTGGAGTTGATTTGGAAAGTTTGAATTGAGTTGAATGAAATTAGGACATTGGGTGTGTCATAGAGACCTAAGTGTTTAATTGTGGTTAGAATGGTATTTGGGTGTTTTGGAAATTGCCAATGTGTTCCTTAGGCATGAGTAAGTGTGCATGAGCTTTGTAAGAAGTTTAGAAACCATTGGCATTAGTTTTGGCCATCTGGGAATTATCTGCTGCGATCTGGGTAATCTGATAGCTTCACTTGAGTGAGAGAGGAACTCACTCGAGTGCTGCGTGAGTTTTCCCTTTTCTGTTTGTGTTTTGCCTGGGTTCTCAGGATGAGGGCTCGAGTACACTTCTTTCACCGCGAGTGATGTTGGTGATCATTCGAGTGAGCATAAGATTGCTCGAGTAATGGCGTGAGTTCTTGGTTAGGGCTGTGTCTTGGGTTGCCACTCGCTAGTGGATGTTCAAGAGTGTATTCTGGCACTCGCAAGTGAAACTGTTTCACCCGAACATTGGGGGGTATGCTCGAGTGAGCTTGTCCCTCTAGTGATTATGTGTGCTCTCAGGTTGTCACTCTTAGTATTGCACTTCCGAGGACTCGAGCAGATTTGGAGTCATTACTCGAGTGCAAAGCTTTATGCTCGAGTATTGTGAGCACTTTCTGGCTGAAGTAGCTGCTCACTATCAAACACTCGTGACTGAGAGCCGTTCTCACTTGAGCATGAGTCTCTCATCACTCGAGTAAGGTCATTTTCACTCGAGTAAGCCAGCCTAAAATCACTGTTTTACCTTTCGAAAAGGGTTCTTTAGGGTAGTTCTTCCAACCCTTTAGGCATATGTTTAGGCCTCTATTAGCCACCTAAAGAGTCCTAAATGATAACCAACTTAGAGTATTATGGAAATATACATTTGGAAAAGAAATTGATTGGTTGCCCCTAATTTGGTATAGGATTTGATATCTATCGACCTCGTGAGCCTGCGGAACCAAAGAAAGTCAGGAAAGATTCAGGTAGTGGCTTTTCATTTATATCTTATGTGATGCATTGTATGTGTGTTATATCATTAGTTTATGATGGATTCGTATGCTGCAATATTTGTGAAATTGTGTATGCGCCGCTATACCAATAATCCCTGAGTCGCTAACAACAGTTCGGGTAAGGGCTGTGTGCCTTCCCGACGGTAAAAGGGGATGAGGTTATGGTGTAACATTTGTGATTATGTGAGCCGAAAGGCTATTTGTGGGCCGAAAGGCTATTTGTAAGCCGTAAGGCTATTCGTATGCACTGCCATACCAATAGTCCCTGAGTCGCTAACAACAGTTCGGGTTAGGACGGTGTGCCTTCCCGGTGGTAAAAGGGGATAAGAGTGGAGTGTGATTTGTGTTGTTGTTATGTGATGATTTTCTTACATGCTATGTGATTACGTGTGGTATGAATGATTTGTTACTACTGGGATTCTTTAGAATCTTACTCTTTCCAAATGACTAACATTTTCAGACAGGGTGAGTGGTTCCAAGGATAAGCGGCCAACCAAGTGTAGTTAGGGCTAGTAGGGACATACTGGAATTAGGACTGTTGGTTATCTATTTTGGATTTTGGGATTACTTTGTATATGAGATGTAAATATGAATTTTGGTCATGTAATCCCCATTTTGGGAAACCTTGAAACCCATTATATATATAAGTAACTCGGGGTTGCCGGGATTTCGGTTACGCACTCTGATATTTATTATGTGATATAACTTCACAGGTAATTGTATTCGAAAGTGAATGTTAGACCAGATGAATTCTGTTTTAAATATTTTGTTGGTACACCCCATCTCTTGGAGATGAGTGATTATAAAAATGATTTTGTCTTATTGGTCTCTATTTCACTTAAATTTCATAGTCCGGATACAATTACTGTGAGGGGGTTACATCTAACTTGAGTAGGATTCCTCAAAGAAATCCCTCACCAGTGTACAAATAGAATCACCAACGAGAGACCAATACTCCTAGTAAAAGACTACTTGGATCCCATTCGGTCCTGGAGCCTTGAAGGACCCCAAATCAAATGTGGCCTTCTTGATCTCCACAGTCATGACAAGGGCTTAAAGTTGTTCCATATCCCTCTTGCTCAAACTCAGGAAGCAGGACTATATTTGTAGTTGAGAAGAACATAATCCACTACTACTAAAGAGCTTCACATAGTAATTAAGGGCTAATGTCGTTAGCTCACATTGATCAAATATCCAGTTACCATCCTCTTTTTTGAGACCCTCTATTCTATTCCTTCTCCTTCTAATTATTGCCATGGAATGGAAAAACTTACCATTTCGATTCCCCCTTTTCAACCACTAACATTGAGACTTCTGGTATCGCATCAATTCTTCCTGAGCCAAAACCATGTTATTATCCTGCCACAGTTCCCTCTCTATTTAAGCAAGCTATTGATTATCTCGCCTACCCTTTGCCCTTTCAACCCCCTTAATTCTTCTAAGGATACTTTTCTTTTTCTCGCTGAGATTCCCAACTTTTTTCCTATTCCACCCTTCAGTTGTACTTGCAAACTTACTAACCATGCCAATCCATTATTCCAAGCTCCAACTTTGTTACACTACATCGGTAGAGCCTTCTTCAAGGAAACAAGCTGCTTGATAACGAAATAGAGGTTTCCTTTAACGTCGAGGCATGTATAGGGTGCTTTAAAGAAAAATAGGTCTATTATCTGAACCAAACTTGTTTAAATGATGAAGTTTGGTAAATGGGTGCTGTTAGATCCATTGAGAGTTTATGAAAGCCCAATCTAAATGTTCCTTGAGAAGATCTCGCTCCCACATGTATCTCTCTCCTACAAAATCACTTTCTATTAGCCCTATTCTCATAATACATTCTCAGAATTGTCGCATAGACCAAAAATTTGGAGTTAAACTTACCTTTTTATCTTCTTCAGCTAGATGGGCATTAAAATCACCCATAACAAGCCATAGCTCACTAATATCCTCGCTAAAATTGATAATATCACTCCACAAGTTTTGATGTAGCATAATTTAGGTTCAACATAGACGTAAGAAAGTAAGAAACACTCATATCTATTTTTAATAGTCACCTTCACATGAATAACTTATGTGGAAGATGAAATATACTGAATAGTTATCTCTTCCTTTTTCCATAAGATCTGAATTCCTCCAGCATATCTGGTTGCCTCAAGTCTAAGCCAAGTATTAAAACTGAGGTGTCTGATAATTTTATTAGCTCTTCCAACACTTACTCAAGTTTCACAGAGAATAAGAATTTGAATTCTCTTACCCTTTATCACATCTTTAATGTTACCTGGAAAATTTTTTGAGGCAAACCAGAAAAAATAAAACTGGAGCTAAATGTTACTGCCCTGAATCTAAAAGCTCCATAGTTGTCTCCTCCTCCTGTAGCTCATTCGAAACTCCTTCATAAGGTTGGAATTGATTCCCATTAAGAACCCTTTGTTCCTCCCCTTCATCACTATTCAGTTACATATCACTGGGATCAGGTGGTTTAGGTGGCTCCATAAGCTCTTGCATAGTAATATTCTATTGAATAGCTTGAGTAGGAGATTCTAATTCCACATGAGCAGCTACCTTCATCATTTTACTTTGGCCTATCATATCATTTAATTTATTAAGGTATAGTGGCCCATTAATAGAAGTGGATCAAAAAACAAGGTAGTGGGCTCTCCCACCTTGTTTATTTTTAAATAAAGTGGGTAACTTTTTTGGGATACTCTTTTTCTTATTCTCTATTAATTTCTTAATTGGGCTTCCCCCTCTCATACTAATCAGCCCATATTGGGCTGTATTAGGAAAATGGGTCCTTTTGTTAATTTGATGAGCCTTTGACTTTTCCTCTCTCCTCAATAGCCCCTCTCCTTCTATGTCAATATCAAGCACCAGACCCTTATTTTTCATGCCACTTGTCTCTCCCCTTTCAAAGACAAGTTGTACCATTTCTTTCTCTCTTAGGGTGTATTTGGTTTGAGGGGAGGGTAAGGGAGGGAGGGGAGGGGATGGTTGGTAAATTACAAATTTGGACAAGAGAAACCCAAAATTTACCCTCTCATTCTTTAAAATTTTGGGTTCCTGCCCAAAATTTACCCTCTCATTCCCTTTAATTTTGGGTTCCCACTCAAAATTTAAATACCTTCAACCCTAAAAAGGTCATTTAACTCCCTTCTCCTCACTCCTTCTCTTACCCTCCCCTCAAACCAAACACACCCTTAGACTCGGCTTCCCTTCCTTCTATATAGAAATTGAAGTCACTTCCTTCTTCCTCCATTTCATCGTAGCAGGCTTCTTGAAACTAGGAGTTGCTTTCTCTGTTGACAGCAAATCCACGGGTGAACCTGTTTAGGTAAAACGTTCTTGTTTGATACAACCTTTTGGGGGTGTTGGTGTGATTTTGATTTGACCGTCATCCACTCACCATACTCCTCCTCTGCCACTACAGCAGGTATAGACATTAGACTAAGTATATTGTCAACTTTTTACCCTTTGATCACTGTCGTTTTGTTTTTCGATGACCCCACTCCAGCACCATCGTCTGATTACATTGGTTTAGAGAACACTTGTCTTGGGTGTGGCCATACATTTTGCATTTGAAACATATAGCATTAAGCCCTTCATATTCAATCGTGTAGATCCAATTTCTAGGAGAGAATCTAGACTGGATTTGTTTATTTTGATCCACTTCTACACTAACTCTTGCAAATTTGCCTCTTACTACAACATAATTCAAGTTATATTGCTAAGCCAGAATATTTAGGTCCACTTTAATCACTCTTCCAACTAAGTTACCAATCTCAAGCATACACTACTCTGAGTAGGCATGTATTGGAAGAGTAGGGACTCTTACCTAGATTGCAACCTTTTTTACCTTGTTATAATATGGGTTAAAATTAGGGCTCTACCTTTGAACCGGAAGCTAGTGACCCGGTATCAACCATGGCCCCTCAAATAGGAGTTTAGCACATAGTGACTTCTCTGTCGTTCTAAAATCAAAATAATAATTAGGTAAATGTATAAGCTCAAAATTATCCGAACATAACATCCACCTAACCCTATCTTTCATCATGCTCAGATTGGCTTTTTGCCACAGTACTGTGAGAATAAGGGCATCCTTCTAGGGTCGACATAGTTCCCTGAATCTTTCATTCGGCATGTTCAAGCCTGGCAGCAAGCTTAATAGCTTTCTCTATTCGTCTAACATCACCTGAGTGTTTGTTTGTTCCTCTTGAAGCCATTCCTTAATCTGTGCATTACAGCTTTTGTCCAACTCCATCTCTTCCTCCCCCATTAGCTTTTCCTTATAAGAAATCAAGCTTCTCGGGGTCAGTTTCCCATCCTTTAGCATGACATGTTGCTTAGCTTGTAGCTCGTTGTCGCTTACCTCCTCCGTTGTTACATCAGCTTGATCAATTGGTTGTCATTTCTTACTCAAACTTATATTTGATATTCCATCTACTAGCATCCTTTTTATGTTTTTTCCCTCAAGATCATCTTCTTCATTAGTTGCATCCCTGGACTCACCAGGAGTGGTTCCATCTGTACTCAGGTGGTTTGTGTGCCCACAAGTTCTCTCACTCATTCTCTCCCTTTCTCTCACCTACCCAAGAGTTTTGTTTATTGCTTCTTTCAAACTAATAATTTATCAAGTTTATATCATAAATCCTATACGCGGGATAATTTTAACCATTTATAGTCGCTATTTTTTTATTTAAAATATATTAATCTGTACATTTTTCTTAAGAAAATTAAACGAGCCCCCGCATTATTCGTTCTTTTGTGTCAAATTATTTTTTTTATGGAGAGTTATTTTACACCTAACTGTGCTTTGAATGATGCTTCTGAGTTTTCAAATTAGATAGGCAAGAACTTCTATTAGTGAGGACCACTTGTGGAGGGACCACATCTAATGATTTTCTTAATTAGAGATCAGATATAGATGATATATATATATATTGCACAATCATATAATATAATAAAATAGGAAAACACAGCTTAATTTGTTTTGTTTTCAAAGCAGTTTTTTTTACACTATTAGAGCTCAAACAAAGATCCAAGCCCATATAAATCAAGCCCAAACCTAGGCTTAAAATATTATAGATCCTTCCCTTTTTATATACGTGTCACATATGCAATTCATTGTCATGTATATAAATTAGGCAACCATTGTACACTATTGATTCAAGGAAAATATACAAATTTATATGCTTTATTGTTTCTACACTTTATTGTTTTTTGTCTCTTTATGGTACCAGAGCCCTAGAAACCTTTTTTCAAATGTCGAGCTCACCTTCACCTAGCGCTGCCACCTCTTTCATCTCTTCACCAACCACACCTTTTTTCTCAACCACCACCATCCCTGCACCATCAACAAGTTTTCCCCATTATGTCACTGTTAAACTTTGTTAAGAAAATCATCTTATTTGGAAAGCTCAAATTTCAGCTTATCTTCTTAGACAAAATAAGTGCAGCTATATCGATGGTTTGACTGACCAACCTCTTCCCAAAATACCTTCTGGTTTACCCAATCATCAACATATCTCTTAGTTTTATCAAGATAAATCGGTCCTCTCTATCCTTCTTGCTTCCCTTAGTGCAAAAATAATTCCTAAGTTTATTAGACATCACACCTCTTAAGCCTTATGGTTAGCTCTTGAGACATCGTTTTCTCAACAAACTCAAGCTCGGCTGGTCCATTTACATCAACAAATCACAACTCTCAAGAAAGGAAAAGAGTCTATTATTGAGTATCATTGCAGAGCAACTATTTTTCTTGATTCTTTGGGTACAGTAGGAAAGCTAGTCACTGATGATGATTTTATCACCTATTTGCTTGCTGGCCTTGGTCCTAAATATGATATAATAGTCAGAGTTCTTTCAACTCAATGAAGTTTCTTTCCCTTGAGGCCAATTTGAGTCATTTGCTGACCTTTGAAGACCGACTCTCACTCCAAAACTCAGTTTCCCTTCCTATTGAAATATCTGCAAATGTTGTCAATAGAACCACATCACATTTTTCTTCTTAATGTGGTGGTCGAAGGGGTCACTTTTCTGGTTACGGTCGTAGGTTCCATAACTCTGGTCATGATTTTTTTGGTTCAGGTAGAGGTAACAATCATCAAACACCTTACAGAGGTCGTAGAGGTGGTTTTTCTAGTCGTTCTACTCGTGGCCATGGACGTTACTCTTCTTTTCAACCTGATTCTGGTGTTCAATGTCATATCTGTGAATGTTATGGCCATACCGCCCTCACCTACTATGATCAGGCTAATCATGCTTACCAAACACCACCACCACCACCACCATCTTTCGCTACCTATTATTCAAAACTCTCTACTCTGGATGACTCTCTTTGGTACCCAGATACAGGTTCCACACATCATATGACAAATGATTTTTCCAAGCTCAACCTCACCTCTGAACCATACTATGGCAATGATGATGTTCGTGCGAGCAACGGTAGTCCCATGCCTATTCAACATCAAGGCTCAGGCTTTCTCACCAGCAACAATTCTAGCAAATTTCTCTTCTATAACCTTTTACATATTCCCTCTGTTACTAAAAATTTGATGTCTGTCAATTAATTTTGTCATGAAAATAATGTTTTATTTGAATTTCATTCTGGCTATTTTTCTGTAAAGGATGAACAAACAAAGGAACTTCTATATCATAGTCCTAGTCTTAGTCATCTATATCCCAGCAATTTCTCATCTATTCCTGAAGCTCACTCTGCTGTCCGCCCCTCATTCCTTCATTGACATCAGTGTCTTGGCCATCCAGCTTTTCGCACTATTCACAAAATTCTTCAGCCTAATTCTCTTCCAGTGTCCAGCAAAAATGATCACCATCAGTGTCCTGCTTATAGAACTTCAAAGAGTCATAGATTGCCTTCTCTGACTTCATTTCACCGTTCTTCTTTACCTTTTGAATTATTCTTTTGTGATGTATGGGGTCCATCCCCCACTATTTTTGTAAATGGTTTTTGTTATTATTCTTCCTTTGTAGATGACCTCTCAAGATATATATGGTTTTATCCTCTTCGTACCCAAAGTGAGCTTCACACAGTCTTTCATAAATATAAGTCTCTTGTTGAAACTTTCTTCAATGCTAAAATTAAGTACTTTCAATCTGATTGGGGGGTGAGTTTCATTCCTTAAACAAAGATCTCATATCTCTTGGTATTAATCATCATATAACATATCCATACACATACTCAAAATGGTACCGTTGAAAGATGCCACAAAATAATTGTTGAAAATGCCCTTGCTCTTATGCATCATGCCTCTGTTCCTCAATGTTATTGGTGCTTTGCTTTCGCAATTGTTGTTTTTTTATTAAATTTTTTACCCAGTCCAGTGCTTAATGGAAAAGGTCCATTTGAATTATTACACAAGACCAAACCTGATTACAATTTTTTAAAGGTCTTTAGTTTAGGATAAACTTGAGGCCCTATGCAACACATAAACTAGCTCCACGTTCTCATTTGTGCATTTTCATTGGATATGCACCCAATCATATGGGGTATCTTTGCTTGCATTTACAAACGGGCTGCATTTATATTTCAAGGGATGCTATTTTTGATGAAAATTTATTCCCTTTTTCAGCCCAAACACTTATATCTTAGCCTACTTCTTCTAATACTATTAACCTTCCACCTTTCCTTCTTCAGCCTACTCCCACCAGCCCACATACCATTCATGATCCTACTCCCTCTTCCCCAGCAAGCAGGTCGCAACCTATACCCTTATCTATTTTATCTTCACCCACCAATTCTAATCCTTCTCTCTCATCTTCCTCTCCCACACCCATACCCACTCTGCCACCTTTTCAACCATCCCACCCTATGATCACAAGATCAAAGGCCAATATCTTCAAACCTAAATCTCTTGATCCTAATTTCATCTCCCAACCACCACCTCAAGCCTACTACACCTCTATTATCTCATCCTCTGTCCCTTCTTCTATTACTTCTGATCTTAAATCTTCATATTGGCGTAAGGCTTTGTATGAAGAGTTTCAGTTCCTTCTTTCTAACAAAACTTCAGAGCTAGTGCCTTATTCCCCTGGCATGAATATATAGTGGGTTGCAAGTAGGGGTGTTTCAAAAAAAATTCAAGTTTGACGGTGCACTAGATAAGTTGAAAGCAAGACTTGTTGCTAAAGGATTTCATCAGTAACCAGGTATTGACTTTTCAGATACCTTTTCTCCTGTAGTCAATGTAATGACCCAAAAAGGGATTAAGAGCTAATGACTTCAAAAGTGAATATAATTATTGTTAATTAAACACTTTTGAAAAATAACATGTGAATTTTGATATGAATGTGCTCTTGATCAGTGCCTAAACCCCATATTTAACTTTAATGATGGATTAACATCTAAATTGAGTTAAAGAAGGGGGAGGGCATATGGTTGAGTGATATGAACCCTAAAAATGTGTTCAGAAGTAATTTGATAGAGATTGCCTTAATCAGGGGTAAAATAGGTAAAAAGGAAAATTACCGACCAATTGGTCAGTTACCGAAGAGGAGACACCTTGGTATTTTAAAGATCAATGGCTGGATTACATGAACAAGAGAGTGGAATTGCATGTGTGTGTGCTTATGTGTGCCAAGGAAGGAGAAATAAGATCTTGCCAAGTATCATGGTGTGAGCCACAGGATCATGGTCAAAGTGTCAACTCATTTTTCTCTTCCCTCTCACTTGTAAAGTTGGCCAAGAGGCCTCCTCTTCCCCAAAATCTGATCTCATCTTCATTCTTTCATCTTTCTCTTACTTGCCTCTATTTTCGTCTAACAAGAGAAGGAAAGAGAAAGAAGAAGCTCAAGTTTTAGGTGAGAATTTATCCATGAATGCTCAAATCATTTTCTTTAATGTTGTTCATGGTGTTGAGGGCTTCATGCCTATGGTTTTAGAAGTTTGAAAGGAGGTGTTTGCACACTTGAAAGAAATTTGAAAGAAGAGAAATCAAGAAACTAGTCTTGGAAAGAGGAAGAGGTAAGAATTTGGCACATTTTGACATATTTATTGTGACTATTGGTTGAACTTAGAATTTCTGAATTTTGGCCCTATTTTTCGTGTTGTTAGGGTCTTATGGATTGCATGGTCATTGGTATTGGAATAGGTGTCATATTGTGTTTTGGTGCCATTAGAATTGGTTTGGAACTTTGAGTGGCAAGGAGTTGCATTATGAGTTTTGAATTGGGTTATTGCGTGACATGTTATGTTTCTTGTGGAACATGTCAATGTGAGCTAAATTTTGTTATTTTGGTATTTCCAATGGATTCCTTGTGAAAATTGGAGTGGGAATAGTATTTGTTGTGAATTTGGAACCATTGGAAGCAATTGCACAAAAACTGAAATTCTATTCCTTAAAGTTCTGTACAGGGTAGTCAGGTTGTCTGGATGTTTTAAATGGGCAAATGGTGTCTAAAAATTCTGAAACTTTCTAGTCTTAAATTTCACATTCCAAGCTTCAAAATGGACGTATAATTTGTGTCATTTCGTTTTGTGTGCTTGGAGTACTTACTGTCCAAAATTTGATGTTGAAACTGGACTCTGTTTTGGAGTAGTGTGAGATTTTGTATAATTCTGTAATTGTGTAGTGATTTCTCATAATGGTTAATATTTTTCCTATAAAAAGGACTTAAATTTATTTCATTTGGCTTTGGAATCACCTCATTTCGATTTTTTTGGAATTAGTTATGATTTTTGGAAGTTCAACCAAGAAATAGGATTTTATTGGCCGAGGCCAGCAGATTCTGGGCCTCGATCCAAATGTCTCTAACCTATTTTTGGCCGTAGCTAGTGAATTTTTGGGTTGCGGCCAACCCCTAAAAATCAGTATTTTTCACTTTTGAAAGGTGGTTTTTGGTATGATCTTTCCCAACCTTTTAAGCATATGTTTGGGCTTTTATAAGCCACCGAAAGAGTCCAAATGATAACTGACTTTAAGTATGATGAAAGTAAGAATTTTGAGTAGAGAATTAATCCGCCATTCTTGATTTTGATCTATAGGGTTCGACATTCGCCCTGATCATGAACAAACAGTGCTAGAGCATGTTCAGAAAGAACCAGGTAGTGACTCTTCTCTTATGCTATGTGTAAATGTATTGTATGTATGTGTATCATTATTTTGTGAGGATTTTAGATGCTGCTGTTTATACAACTGGTGATAGCTGTCGTTATCCAGCACAATCTAGCATTATACAACGCAATCTGTCATTATACAGCGTAAGCTGTTTTGATTATGTATATAGCCGTGAGTATTGTCGTTTGTGGTGAAAGCCATGTATCATTGTGTTGCTACTGCTGCTGCTGATGGTTGCTTATATGCTATGTGTTTATATATTGTATGAGTGATTTGTTACTACTGGGATTCTTTTGAATCTCATTCTTTCCATTGTTAAATCTACAGACAGGGCAGGTGGTTCCATAGGGAAGAGGACAACCAAGAGCGGTTAGGACTCCTTGGAGATATTTGATTTTGGTTGTTGGTTATCCATTTTGATTTGGGATGTAAATACTATTTTAGATATAGTTGTGTAATCCCCTAAATGGGAAACAATAAACCCTTAGTGAATCAATGAAACCCGGGGGTTGCCAGGATTTTTGTTATGCACTCTGATATATATAAATGCGATTTAACTGCACATGGTAATTATATTTGAATTTGAAATGGAAGCCAGGATAGGGAAAAGATTTTTTTAAAAAAGTTTGTGAAAACCCTACCACATGGAAGGGATTGAAATGAGTTTTAGTTATCCGTTGGTCTCTAATCCATTCTAATTACACATTTTTGAATCATAATTATGGTTATCAAGTCAGGGGGATACAGTCAAACCTACTATTGTTCGTCTCATCCTCTCAATAGCAGTTTCTTGAGGCTGGGTTTTCAACCAACTTTATGTTCATAATGCTTTCCTTCATGGTTTTCTTGAAGAAAATGTTTATATACATCAACCCCTGGATTTGTTCATCCTGATTTTCCTCATTATGTCTACAAATTGTGTTGTGCCATCTATGGGCTGAAACAAGCCCCATATGCTTGGTTTGCCAGATTAAGTGCTCGGTTGTTTGAACTTGGCTTTCTTGCATAAAAAACAGACTCGTCTCTGTTCATTTGTCATAATTCCAAATGCACTATTTATGTTTTGGTCTATGTAGACGATATTATTGTCACTGGCTCATCTGCTATAGCTATGCAAGATCTTATTGCCATTCTTGGTATCTCTTTTCCTATAAAGAATATAGGAAACTTGCACTATTTTTTGGGTATTGAAGTTCTACCCTCCTCCTCTGGTTTAATCTTATCCCAACGCAAATATATTTTTGATCTCCTTGATAAAGCAAAAATGTCTAAGGCCCGTCTTGTTTCTATACCAATGTCAACTAGCACTATTCTCACAGCCCACGTTGGTATTGATTTTCCAGACCCACACTTCTATCACAATATTTAGGGAGTTTGCAATATCTCAACTTCACTAGGCCTGATATTACCTTTGTAGTCAATCGAGTTTTCCAATTTATGCATTACCCAAAAGATCTTGATTAGATAGCAGTCAAGAGAATTCTTCAGTATTTTCGTGGTACCACTCATTATTCACTTCATCTACAGCCATCCACATCTCTCACTCTTTCAGCCTTCTCTGATGTAGACTGGGGTGGTAACCCAGATGACTCCCATTCTACGGGTGCCTTTGTTTTGGTCCCAACTTGGTAGGTTGGAGTTCCAAAAAGCAGCCCATAGTAGCTCGATCAAGCACTGAAGCTGAATACAAGTGTCTTGTTACAACTGCAAGTGAGCTAATCTGGATTCAAAATTTGTTGCATAAACTTCGAATATATCTACCTAAAGCTCCATTTTTATATTGTGATAATCTTGGTGCCACTTATCTTGTGGCCAATCCAGTGTTTCATTTGCGAGCCAATAACATCTCCCTAGACTATCACTTTGTTCGAGAACATCTAGCTGTGAAACTTCTTCATGTTCTTCATGTTTCCTTCAAAGATCAGATTGCAGATATTCTCACATAGCCCTTGTCCTCTTCCAAGTTTATTGTACTTTGATCGAGTCTCATTGTGCTTCCAGCCCAGTTCAACTCACAGGGGAGTGTTGGAGCTCAAACAAAGATGCAAGCCCATATAAATCAAGCCCAAACCTGGGCTTAAAATATTCTAGATCCTTCCGTTTTCATATACGTGTCACATATGTAATTCACTGTCATGTATATAAATTGAGCAGCCACTGTACACAATTGATTCAAGGAAAATATACAGATTTCTATACTTTATTGTTTCTACACTTGATTGTTTTTTCACTCTTTACATACTAACTACTACCTTCTTCATAAGGCATTGCCTTCTTTTGACAAATTACAGGCACATCATCTTAATATATTTGGTTTTCATGTTTTTCAATGTGACCAAGAAACGCTTGACCATCTCTTCATCTCCTGTTCATTTGCTAGATAAATTTGTTTGTTGTCTCTCTATTAAACTTGATGCTTGTGATATGACTTCATTCCAAACTCAGTTGAAAATGACTCTGCAACAAATTTATGAAGATGATAATTTGTTCTTTTATGGCATAATCAACCTCATGAAAACATTGTGGCCTTTTCTTCCAAAAAAAACCAAATGATCTGGCGAAGGACAAATTTCCATTCCTTAGATGAATGGATAAGTAGACTCTAATCTTGCAAAGAAGAAAAGAAATAAGATTATCTATGTGCCATATTCTTATTTGCATATTTGGTTTCCCTTGATAAGTAAAATATTTGCATATTTATTGTTCCTTATATGATGCTTTTTTGGATGATATTTGAGCTCAATTTAATAAATTTGGGTATAATTAATAAATAAATAATGATTTTGGCATGAAATAGAATTTCTTGAAAAATACTAAATTAGAATCTCTTTCAGTTTTTAGGCAATATCTGAAGCTCTAGATGTCAGATTGAGACATTCTATATATGGATAAAAAGCTAAGAAAAAACTCTACAAATTTTATGTTGAGACCAAAACCCAGTTCTATCTCCAGAGGTTTCAAATTTTGCTTAGAATTTGAAAGTGGGAATCATCTACCATTCCACCAACCATTCCACCTACCACATTTCATCTACCACTTCATCTTCTTTTCATCTACCATATTTCATCTACCACTTCATCTTTTTTTTCACCTACTACTTCATCTACCATACCCCATTCTTCCTTATAAATAGCCATCATCTCCCTCACATTTAACACACACAATTTCATATCTATTACTTTCCTCTCTTCTCCATATAAACCATCTTAGAGTTAATTTTATGCATTGTATTTAATTCCTGCATGCCTCCCACATGGAAGGATTAGGTAGTCCTTCTTTACGGATGGTATAGGTTGCCACTTATATGGAAGGTTTTACCTCCTACAGGGACGACTAGATTTTCTCTATTTTCATGCATCTTTTGGTTGTATATTTATGTTTTAGAATTTAATATTCAAGTTTTATGCAATGTTTATAAAGTTTGCAATTTATTTTGGTTTTGTTTTTAATTTCATCATAAGCTAAACTTTTATTTTCCTAGGGTGATGACGTAGTTTACTAATGACATGAATCTTAACTTATTAAATCTACCTTGAATTTCTCCTTCATGATTGAGTTTTAATTATTGTTCTTAATGCTTTCAATTGATAGGCCACCTTTTGAATGATTCCAATATGTTGAGACCGGAAGGAGAAGCATATATATAGATCATATAATTAAAACCATGACTTGCATATGAAATAGGAATATATTCATATGAGTTATGTAGTCTTACTGAGTTCCATAAATCTTAATGCATAATTAATTGCTTAAATTCATATAGGAATATATTGGATTAACAATTAATTATAGAATTACTTGACCTTGGAAGAGGCTAGTAATTAAATTAAGTAAACTCGACTATCAATCATGTGGAATAAATTGGGTTAGAATAGATAAGTGATTCAATCCGAAATTTGTTAAGTGAAATCTAATCCCTAGGGTTTTTTCTCATAGTTACTTTCATATTATCTGCACTCATATTTAATTATTTTTTCTTTTATTTCATATTCTCAATCACCAATGAATCAATCAACTAAATAGAGTTAAAATTACCCATTTTAGCACTTAGTGATCAATCCTCGTGGGAACGATACTCTACTCACTTCTGTATTACTTGATTATGACAATATACACTTGTACTATTTAATAGACCATTTATGCACGTAACACCCCTCTATGGCACTTTAGTTGGAAAAAGAAATAGGATTAAAGGGCAAAAATACCCTTGAAGTTTTCATAGATAGGCACTGGGTGTCCAGAAGTTTTCGAGGGGGAAATATTGCCTTGGAAGTTTAAAAAATGATGCAATGTTGCCCCACCATTTGAAATGTTGATTTTAACTGTTCAAGTTGACTTATTTATCCACATGACACTTCATACATGCCACGTCATCTCCACCTAACCCTTCCTATCCTCACTTTCCCTCTCTTTGGATTCTTCCCCCAATCATTCCATGCCTACTAGTTTAAATTTATTTACCTATTTTTTGTTATTTAAATTTATAATACATTACCATAAAATGTTTATTCTCAACCATCAAAACTTGAAAGTTGATCAAATGGTAGGAAAAGTAAATGGAGAAGAAGGTAAATCGAAAGTCCCCCTCTACTTAAAAGAACATCGCACAAAGAGTACGATAGAGTTCAATGATACTATGCAATTCATATAACTGATCTTGTCTAATTAGGTAAGATCTGTTGTCGTCGTTGTCATCTTGTCAAGTGGAGGGACCTTGGCGCCAAATCTGAACTTCCATGTCTTTATTGGAATATTAAAAGAGATTGGCGATATGTATGAGTGATTGGTGACCACTAGTATAGTAAATTTAATATTACCTTATAGGAAATCTTAGCCCTGCTTTTTTATTTTTCTATCGTTAATTTTACGGTTGTTCCAAAATCTATATTTTATAATTTTCTTAGGTCTAGTTTATGCATTTAATATATATGTAACTTGTAAATTTTGATTGTTTTAATTTAATTTTTTATAAAAAATGTAGTATATTAAATTTTAACTAAATATATATAAAAATAAATAAATAAGTTTGATCAGTATCTGGATCAATTGTCTGGCCAAAAATTAAAAATGCAAGTGAATGATTCATTTAATTTATTTCATGATTGTTTGATAAGATTTTAATTTTTTTAATTTAATTCTAACTTTAAATTTGTTTTATAGTTTTCACCTAATTTAAACAAAGATACATAGAAATCACATTATTAATGATTTGTGGGTTTATATACTTATATTTCCTTCAAACAATAAACGATATCCTCCCTCCATTTTGATGTAAGAGACTTTTTTTTTTTTTTGAAATGATTTAATGTTTCAAATGTCATAAAAAATGTCGTGGTAAAAAAATGTCAAAAAAAGATTTTTTTTAATGACCTTATTCCAAAAATACCCTCATTAATTAGATGAGCATTTTTTTTTGTAAAAAAAGTGAGTTAATTGGGGGTTAGTATTAAAAGGAGGACATTTTTGAAAGTTTATATCCCTTTTTGAAAAAATTAAGATTTCTAACTGAATCTGGAGTATATCAGAACAACAAACACCTTTCAATCCAAAATATAAAATAAGCCAAGAAGAAATTATTGGTTCTTAATATAAGTTGCCTAAAGAGTTATTAGTTACCATTTTTAAATTTAGGAAAATCCCATATAAACACGGTTGAATTATCCAAATTTTAATTTGGGTTACTAAACTTAACATATTAATTAGATTATATGACATAATTAGGGATTTAGAAGTTGAGCCAAATTTCTTCTATATCCCTTAGTTATTAAAAAGAAAAACAGAATTCTGCAGAGATCTTTCCCAAATTTCCTCATGTCAGTCAACTAAATCATAATTCCATTGGTTCAATTGGATCTTTATAAAACAAAATTCCTGAGAAGTTATATCAGTCAAACAGGCCACTGATACTCATCTTGACTAGTAAATCTTTGTCAGGCCAGCATTTGATGGTTATCAACTCTGATGCGATAATTATCAAGAGGTGGAGATGGATAATCACTAGGCATCGAAGGAAGATGATGCACCAGTAGGGATCCAACAAAGGGTTGGTTTGGTACAAAACGTGCTCCCTTATGAAAGCAATTGGTCCAGGTATGAGGACGTTCAAGTGGTATTGGAGATGGGGGTGGTAACCCTCTCAGTGGAAAGGACGTGGACCTAACACCCTTCTTTGAGGCAGGGAAGTATCTCAAAGGGTCAGTACTGGGGCTTCCAACATAATCAGTGATTATTTTTTTTGGCAATGGTGTTGAAAACTCAAGCTTGAAACCAGATAGTGTAGTGCGGTAGTTGATAGATATCCAAAGGCAACCTGGAGGGGCCTCAATTGGAGTGAACTTGTGTTCTTTCATCATTTTCTCCTCTTCCTGAGAGAAAGGATCACTAAATGAAGAAATTTTGTAGCTAATATCAAAATTACAAGTATGACTTGATGTACTTAGCTGCCTGAATATACGATACACTGGAAGTTTTCTGCAAATCCATCTTTTCCCAAGTAAAACGAATTCCTAATTAGGCTCCCCCTTTTTAAATAAATCCATTCTTGGTCTCCCTGAAAAATCAGCCCAATGCCGATGAAACACAGTATCTTTATCAAATAGAAAATTTTAAAAAAGCAGGGCGGAGAGGATAGATGATCTCGTTCACAGAACTTCCTCCATGATTAGTCAATATGCACCTTGGCGAAGTGCATTGGTTTATTATTTTCTTCAATGGTTTATTCATTTAAACTTTAAAAAAAAGCTAATTTGGACTTTAGATTATATTTTTAACTAAAAATTAATGAGTTTTAAAAATAATGTATCCCAATTTAAGGTTAAATAATAAATAAATTGTAAAATTTGAAAAATATTTTTTTAAAATTACAATGAGTTCAAGCCTGTTGAGGCCCGAGCCCATGAAGGGCCAGCCCTGTAAGGTCGCGGCTTTAAAAATTGGGGATTTTTTAGGAAGCGGGCCTAAATGGGCCGGCCCGTGTTCCCGGCCCTACGTGTAAATGCATAATTGATTATATATGGTTATATATTTTACTTCAAATTATTGGATCAATTAGTGCCAATTCGGCTTTTCAAAACGGCAATTAATTACCTGGTTATACAGCATCACATTTTGAGATAGAAAATAGGAATAATAATTATCAATTGGGTTAAATTTTAAAAATAGCCATTAATTTATACTAAAAGCATAAAGTAGCTATAAACTTTTTTTAGGTACAACAGTAACTACAAACATTGTAAAAGAGAACAATAGTGACACAAGCGTTAAGTTTGCCATAATTGTTCAATGTATATAATTTTAATGGTAGTGTCACTTTTGCCTTATTTTATAATGTTTGTAGTTACTTTTACACTTAAAAATATTTATGATCATTTTTACACTTTTGATATAAATTAATGGCAATTTTGACACCTTAACCATAATAAGTTTAAAGATATATAAGATTAGTTATTTGAGTTTCACAAGCACTCAACTCTTGTATGATATACGACCTATAATCCTTAATATAAGATCTAGTTGACTAATTTGAGGAGATTAAGGAAGTTAAATGAATTACTTTAAAATATTTATAATTATCATTTTTTCAAAACTAATTTTGCTAACTTATAAATTGTTTTATAATCTAATGATACACATGAGTATTCCAGAGAGATCATATAATATATGCTATAATTAAGTAATTTATTTAGCTTCATTAATCTTCTCAAATTTAAGTACGGGGTACTATTGATAAGCTCATGTTGTGTGAGTTCTAAAAAAACTAGGTTTGAAAATGTAGCATAGTAACACAACTTAAGTCGTTCATGTAAGGAGATTAATTTCCAAGATTCTAAATAATTCAATTATAAATACTTTAAAGTTGTGAGAAATCATTTTGAGAAATTGTTTCAAAGGCAAATGAAATAATCTAATATAATTCACTATTTTTGTACCTTTTTGGTTTTCAAGATAAAGAAGTAGATCGAATCGAAATTAACAATAATAACAAGGAAAATTTAGTAAACTAATATAATGATGAAGTGAGATTCTCTTGAGTTGAGATTTTAGTCTTCCTTGCTTTTTGTTGGCATATATTAGTCCACCCTTAGTGGACTAGGGCCTAAGCCCGATTCAAAAGGGGCTATCATGAAGAGGCACAAGTTCATAAAGAGAAATATCTCTTTACGGTTTAATAGTTATGGCTATTCTCACGTACCTATCCACTTAAGAGTTACATCTATTTCTATTCCTATATGACTATACATACACTATATATAAGATTATACATACACTATATATAAGACATAGGATTGAAGGACTACTGGGTATGTATAACACATAAAATATTGCTCTTCTCCCTGTAAAACATTCTCTTATAAGAATATCCTCTTCTCTTTCTCTCTTTGGTGTATTTGCTGTGTCCCGTAATCGGGGTCCTCGTCGATGCTTCGGTTTCATGTGGTTACTTCAGCGAGTCAATCGGATTCCATGTACGCCCAAAATTCTTACACTTTATAATGATAAGAATTCAATAATATGATTCAAAAGGATGAACCTAATCTACCACTAGATTCATACTTGTAATACTCATTTAATTCATTTTACCGAAACAATTAAATGAGCACCACCATTTAGCACAATAAATCTAACTCAAGGAGATGAATAATTAACTTCTAATTTTAAATTGTAATTACCATTACAAAAATTCAAAGCATTCAGTTTTATCATTTAAAATCCATTTGACCGAGTCGGAATAAACAACTCAACCTACTTCTAATATAAATCATACAAAGCTTAATTAGTTAACTCCTAACTCAACTACCAAGTTTATACACTTGGCATATAACAGTCTAACTCATTATCGTATACATAACCAAGCCATATAATCATGTACTAGAAAGAGAGCTTAAATGAATTTCATTGAAGCTTAGAAGCTCAAACCATTAAACTCAAGGAAATCACCGAAACTTAACTATTCATGGAAGAAAGAAATGAAGCTTGAAGAAAAAGGAAGAAGAAGTTGCTCCTTCAAATGCTCCACCGAATGCTTCTTTAATTCCTGCCCAAATCGGTCTCCTCCTTGCTTGTCACACCACCCTCCTGCTTTCTTTAATCGGTTCAGCTTACTTCCCTTTCTTTAATAATTGGTGCCCAAAATCCTCACGTCTCTCTCTCTCTTTCCCCCACCTTACTTTTTTTTCCTCCAAATGCTCCACGTACCCCCCTCAATTCTCCAACCTCTCCTCTTTTTAATTTGGTCTCTCTTTCTTTTCTTTCATCACAGCCGCCTCTTACCCCCAAAATGGTTCCCCACTTGCTTCCTCTTTCTTCAATTCTTTTTAGGTTAAAAAGTGAGCAAGGCATGTTTGGATGAGGGGTAAAAATTTGTTTTGAGAGTAGGTATAAAATTGCAACCACCAAACAAGGTCATTACTCATTTAATCTCCTCTTAGAAAAAATATGAAAATAAATTTTGCACTTGTGAAGTTCCTCTTTTGCCCTTCATTAATCTCCAAAATGACATCTTTGACGTTGACCAATTGACAAAAGTTGTGCCATGTCATCACCTATAAAATTGGATTCACAATGGTAATATCTTTTGCTCACAACTAAGGAATAATGTGATTTAAAATATTAATAAAAAAAAATATATAATCTAACCACTATAATTCCCAAATTGCCCTTTCATTTAAATCTCTCATTAACACTTAATTATGCCCAAAATATTCAATTAAGTCTCATAAAAGTCTAAGATTAATTGCTAAAAATATATAAATATTGTGCTCTATCAATTCCCCAACACTTAAGCTTTTGCACTCCTAAGGAAAACATCAAACCCAACACTAGAGCAAGGAATAATGTTGAAAAGGCATGATCAAGCTTCAAGAATCACACTTAGTCAAATAATAAGGTATCCACCTATCCAAATTCAATGAACATACCAAAAATGGTAGCTAAAGTGATGCAAGGTTTAACTACAATGAGCTCAATTGGAAACCTTAACTAGGATAAGTGTTTGCATTATTCTCTCATATAAGGTAGTTTTCACTTGCATCCACTTTGACCTCACTTTACCATAAGCTTGAAATATTTCTAGGCCCTCCACTACTTGCAACAATGGCATAAATAAATCCAATGGACTTTGTAAGGTTGCAATGTTGAATAGGCCAAATGGTGGAAAAATGAAATAAGCTACCATGCATGTATTAAATTTGATTAATAGAACCAATAGCACTAATCACAATAGTGTAACTTCCTTTTTGCCAAAATTTTCCAATTTCAACTCATTTATACATTTTTTATATATGAAGTACCTTATATTTTCTTTCTTTTTTCCTTTCTTGCGATCCTCTTTTTTTTTCTTTTGCTATGTAGACTTTTTCTTTTCCTTTCTCATTTTCTTCTTTTTTGTTTTGTTTTTCTTTTGCTTTTCTTTTTGACAATTCACATGGTACTTATCATCTTATTTACAAGATCACAGTGCTAAAAGAACTTGATGAAAAATGCAAGTATGACATTTGTATAATGAAAATGAAAATGGAAGTGAAGGGATCAAAGGGTTAAATAAAGGTTGAACAATGATTGATTTGCTTTTAGGTAAGAAGGTTTAAAAATGAATGTCAATATCATCTCAATCCATACCATTGCAAAACGTAACCTCAAGTAAGAAATAGAACAAGTTCTAGAAAGCATTAATCCAAGTGGATAAATCACACAATGAAATGAACAACTAGGCCCAAAATATCTTTCAACTAAGTTTTTTGTTCCCTAACAAAATCATAAAAAATAAACCATGCATCATTTATAGTACTTGAATTTTGTGGCAATTTACTCATTTAAAACAAGTTTCAACCATAAATATAACTAAGAATAATTGAGATATTTGATCATGATTAGAGACCTCAAAAACAGCAAAGGACAAAAGCAATAGACATAAGCATATAATGTACAGTGAAAGCCATCATGAGAATAATCACACTCTCCCATACTCTATCCTTTCATTGCTTTCAATATAATGCACAAAAACAAAGAACTTAGACGTACTTATCTCTTGAATAAAGTGAATATTATGAAGTCCAATTCAAGATTGAAGCACAACACATCATCTTCACAAAACAAGAGAAGAACAATAAGTGGAGACAGTTCTTAGAAATTAGGCATAAGGATATGGAGAGAAGGGTAGTGGAGGATAAGGCCAAACACAAGAGTATAATTCAAAATAGAGTTTATTCATTTAAAAATTGCAATTTATAGCTACTAGAAAAATAAGACACACAGGCTACATTTTACAACTTGTAAGTTCATCCCTACACTTGTTCAATACAATATAAGGAAAAAGACGACTGTGTGCATTATAGTGGTTGATGACTAGTATGGTAATGCTTCAACAAATGATCATTCACTTGAAACTTTTCACCACTTGCCAGATCTTCGAGCTCTATTAAACGAAAGCTATGCACTTTGAACACTTTGTAGGGACCTCGCCATTTGGTTTTAAGCTTCCTATTTTTGAGCTTGAATCTTGCTTTGAACATGAGTACTTGCTCTCCTTTATGAAACTGCTTCCGTAAGATGCCTTGATCATGAATCAATTTTGATTTTCCTTATAAATGCTGAAACTTTCATATGCATCCAACCGCAACTCTTTTAGCTCTTGTATCTCAAGCATCCTTTCCTCAGCAAAACCTTGAAGATCCATATTATAAGTCTTCATAGTCTAGTAGGCTCTATGTTCTAGCTCAACAGGTAGACGACAACCTTTACCAAAGACTAATAAGAAAGGAGACATCCAATAAGAGTTTTAAAATCTATACGATATGCCCAAAGAGCATCGTCCAACTGGAGACTCCAATCTTTTCTACTTGGTGTGACAATCCTTTCTAAGATATACTTGATTTCCTTATTAGATACCTCAAGTTGCCCATTTGTCTATGGATGATATGGGCTAGAAGTCTTATGTAGAACACCATATTTGGACAGCAAGTCCATCAATTTGTTGAAAAAATACAAGCCATAATCACTCACAATTGCTCTTGGCACATCAAACCTACAAAAGATATGAGTGTGTAAGAATTTAATACAGTAGAAGCATCATCCTTCCTAGTAGGAATGGCCTCAATCCTCCTGAAAGGTAATCAACAGCCAATAAAATGTATAAGTATCCATGAGATGTAGGAAATAAACCCATAAAATCAATGCCCCAAAATTAAAAAACTTGACAAAACAACATGGGTTGATGTGGTATTTCACGCTTTCTAGATAGCCCTCCAAAAACTAGCTTGCAACACAAGTTTTACAAAAAGTATAATAATTCTTAAAGAGACTAGGCCAATATAAACCACAATCTAATATTTTCCTAGCAGTTCTATTTGCCCTAAAGTGACCACCACACAACAAAGAGTGACAAGAGGTTATAACAGAAGAAAATTCATCATCCGACACACATCTCCTAATGAATTAGTCACTATAATACCACCACAAGTAAGAAGGATCCCATAAATAGTATTGTGCTTCATGTTTTATCTTTTGTTTATGAAAATGAGATAAAGAATCAAGTAAGACTCCAACAGCAAGATAATTTATAATATAAGAAATCGATAGGTCTTGAAGTGTAATAGCAAGGAGATAGGCATTAGGAAAACCATCACAAGTAACTTCCGCATCAACTACTCCCTATTTAACAAGGGACAATTGGCTTAGATGATCTGCAATTAAATTTTTAATGCCTGACTTGTCCTAAAAATTTGTGTCAAATTCTTGTAGGAGTAACATCCACCTAAGCAACCGAGGCTTAGTATGAGTCTTCCTGAATAAAAACTTGACTAGTCAAAATAAATCCTAAAAATTTGTGTCAAATTCTTGTAGGAGTAACATCCACCTAAGCAACCGAGGCTTAGTATGAGTCTTCCTGAATAAAAACTTGACTAGTCAAAATAAATAATGACTTTAGAGTTTACTAAATAAGACCTACACTTCTCAAGTGCAAAACAATGGGAATGAGATCTTTCTCAGTGGTAGTGTAATTGATTTGAGCCTTATCTAATGTTTTAGAAGCATAAGCAAAAATACAAGAGGTCTTGCCAATTTTTTGACCTACAACTTCACCAACAACACTATTGGAAGCATCACAACAAAGCTGAAAATCAAGATCACAATCAAGAGCAACGAGTATAGGTAGAGAAATGAGTCTAGATTTAATTTCATCAAAAGCCAATTTGCATTCATCATCAAAAATAAAATCCACATCCTTTTAGAGAATCTTAAATAGGGGACAAGGTATTTTACTAAAATTGTTAATGAATCTTCTATAAAATCTTGCATTCCCCAAGAATGATCTAAGTTCTCTTAAGTTAGAGGGATAAGGAAGAGATGAAATTACTTCAATTTTAGAATTGTCAACTTATATACCCCTATTACTTATCAAGTGGCCTAAGACTATTCCTTGATCCATCATGAATGACATTTCTTAAAATTTAGCACAAGGTTCTTTTGCACACACTTTTCTAATGCCCTCTCCAAATTAAGCAAACATTCTTTAAAAGAATTCCCAAAGATAGAAAAATCATCCATGAATATCTCAATACCTTGTTCAAGTAAGTCACTAAAAATGGAGAGAGTGCAACTTTGAAATGTCCCAGGAGCCTTGCATAACCCAAAGGGTATCCTTCAGTATGCAAACTTCTCAAATGGACAAGTAAATGTTGTCTTTTCTTAATCCTCTAGTGCAATAGAAACATGAAAATGACCAGAAAATCCATCAAGGAAATAATAATGTGATTTACAAGCCAATCTTTATAACATATGATCTATAAAGGGGAGGGGAAAGTGATCATTCCTAGTTGCTTCATTCAATTATCTGAAGTCTATACAAACTCATAAGAGTTTTGGACTCTTGTAATGATTTTGTTATTCTCATATCTCACAATTGTTATTTCACTCTCTTTTGGAACAACTTCTTTTGGAACAACTTAGACTGGAGTTACCCACTCACTATCTAAAATAGGATATATGATCCCTGTACTCAAGAGTTTGTGACTTCGTTCATAACTACATCTGAGATGAGAGGGTTGGGTCTACGTTAAGGCTGTCTCATAAGTTTTGCACCCTCAATCAAAAGGATTTTGTGGTTGCATATTACAAGGTTAATACCTAGAATATCACCTAAAGTTCACCCACATACTTAACCACGCCATATAATAATTGATAAGTATATATTTTATAATTAAATAAGTGTAGATTTTGAGATATATTTGATTAAATTTATTATTTTTTAATACTTATTTAATTATCTTTTATATATGTTTCTGTACTTTAATTAATTATAGGATACAAGGATATTTTGATTAAAATCTACTCATATCCTAATTTATTTTGTAGGAGATATTATAAGATTCAAGTTATGACAAAATATTTATATAATATATCTATATTATATGATAATCAATAAAAAAGAGATAAATCGATATATTGTTATAGAGACGCACACAGGGAGGCTATATATACCTATATATAAGCTAAGTATAGCAAGAAGAAGGTGTGTTCTACTTTCCTGATTGGTGAGGTAGGGCAAGAGCTATAATAGAGGGAGATTAAAGTTTGGAGATACAGAAGAGTGACAGCACAAATGAAAATTCGGCATTGCGTTTTTGTTTCTCCTTTCCTTTCTCTTCTTTATTTTATCTTTTTATTTTATCAGCTATTATTTTGGTCATGACAATGTTCAGTTTATGTAGCTATACCCTTGGTTTTGGATTATTTAGTTTGATAATGGATTAGTAGATGATAATGTTTGTCATTAATTGCTTTAATATTATATTTGTTGATTTAATTGTGTGTTTGATTATCTTGAAACAAAATACATCTAATTGGGATTATTTTGGTGTTTTAGAGGAGCCTAGAGGTAGGAAATTTAGACTAGACCTTCAATTGAATCGTGTAGGATTATGTTTGCAGATTTAATTTGCTTGTAGGATCGACATATCCTTCCAGACCAACATAGTCTCATTAATTAGGCTTACACTTCAATTAATCCAATTAAGTATTAATTGCCAAGACATTAGGGATTAATATAGTTGGAATGCTTTTTAATGGATCGAAAGACACTCTTAGGTAAATAAGAGACCTAGACTAGTAAATATGACTTTAAATGCAATTAAGGAGATTAAATTAGACACTAAGAAGTAATCAAAGCTAGAATAATCCAAATCATAGCTAAAGATCTAAAATCACCCTTAGCCTTAATTGTAGTTAGATTTTTTTTTCCTCTTTTTATCTAGCTTGTATTCATAATTTGAACTGTGTTGACTTAAATTAAGGGAAACTACATTGTTAGTACAAAGTCTTTATGGGAACAATATCTTATTCACTCTTTATTACTTGATATGGCTCCTACACTTGCAGAGTCTTTGGCTCTATATTTTGCCCCTATCAAGTTTTTGGCGCCGTTGCTAGGGACTTGTGTGCCACAATTGTCTTGGTTGGAATTGATTGAGCATTAGCAGTTTAAGTTTGAGTCAGTAAATATCTTGTTTCTTTTCTTTTTTAGAAGGGAAAAATGGATTTAACATGACAACCAACTAGTCTTAATACTGAGAAAGAGATGAATTCGTTGTCTTCAACACAAGAAGAACTAATTGCTTTTATAAATTCTTTGAATGAATATAGGTAATATAGAAGGAGCATAAATGATGCTTATATTCCATATGTTGATTCTTCTCAATATGTTTACATTTCTTATGCTTACCATGGAAGGAATCATTTATATGAGCATTGTCCATATAATACAACTAGTTATTATATGGGAGATAATTTTGCTAGGAACCAAACTTATTTTGACGATTCATTTTTTCCTAGTGAAATTTTGAGCAACAAAAGTTTAGGGATCCACATGTCAAGTATTGTCCTAATGAAATCACCCCTTCTTTCTACTTTTATCTACATATTGAAGAACACACCCTTGAAAATAAGTCTATTTTAGTAAGAGTATCAGGAATGCATAAGAAGTAGAATGACTTTTAGAAACCGCACTCAGAATAGAATATGAAATTTGGAACGAATTAGTTGAAAGAAAGTACCCGATTCCTCTAGGATGTGTCAGAATGACATAAAACCTAACTCGGATTCAAAGGAAAAGGGAAGTGATTTCTAGAAAGAAGTAATATAGAGCACTGAAAGAAATAATGGCACAAGAAATAATATTGCCACAATCAAGGACAATAAAGACAATTGCCACTTGATCTTGAGGTTAAAATTGGAAGATAAAATAAAGGGCCAAGATTTACTCTTCAAAAGTAAGAAGTAATTATGAGATCAAAAAGCAAATTAACCCTCCTTATATAAGGGTTAAATTTCGGTCAACAAGGGTAAAGCAAGAAGGAAGAGAAAAGCTTCGTCAAATAGTCAATGCTTCTTCAAATTTTTCCAACTTGGAAAGTTTGAACAAAAAGCAAGACAAAGAGACCAAATTGGTTAACATTTCCTCTCCCTTTTTGAATGAATTTTGGACAAGTAAGAATAGAAGAGGAAAGAGAAAAGCCCAATTCAATTAAGTAAACTACACATAGTTAATTAACTTTAGGCTCATGCAAGAAGAATGAATTGTGGCCACATATTATTTTCTTTTTCTCTTATTTCTTTTGGGCCAATGCGACTAAACCTTCAAGTGTAAAGGGAAAGGAAAAATATCAGAACATTGTATTCTCCCTTTCACTTACACAAGTCGACCAAGGAGCTTGAGGAAAGAGAAAAGAAAGACAAGAACAAGGTGAGCACTTCTACTTAGATGTTCACCTTCAAGATCACCTCTTTAGCTCTTGAAGTCTTCATGAATATTGCTCCTCTCACTAAGAGCTTCATTTCTATGGTTCTTGTTTTTGAAGAGGAGGTATTTTGAGCCATCTTGCAAGAGCCAAAGTTGGAGAATCAAGAAAAGAGCCTAAGAAAGAGCAAAAGGTAAGCAAGAGCTTCCTTTTGACATATATATTGTGTTGTTTGGTGGAATTTTTTAGGCTTGCTTTTGCTGCCCTAATTTTTACCATTTAGGTCTTTTTAGGGTTCAAGAAGCTTTGATCATATACATGTAATTATATGATGTTTTAAAAGCATATGAGCTAAGTTTGGTGGTTAAAATATGAATTGGTGGATTGTTATGTTAAACCCAAATTTCTTCTCTAAATAGGACATCAAGAAGGAATGAGAATTTGATCAATGTAATGTTATCATTACGTTCTACATGTAAAACTATGTGGGAATAACCCATGGTTACAAATTCTAGAACATTAGGACACAATTCATAAAATTGCACATTTGTTGCTAATTGGGTTTCCTCCGTGGCAGTTTATTTGCATTGTGTTTTTGAGTAAATGAATAATGTCCAATGATCATGAGCTTTTTCAAAAAAAAAAAAAGAATTAGACTAATCAAGCTTCAATTTGAGAGGTCATATAGGTCAATTGGATCTGTATAGTATAAGATATGCATTTTTGAAGTTAGTCATGTTAAATTGGCATGTTTTTGTGACAGTGTCCAATGAATAGTAATTCTGAAATGCTGTGTGTCCAATTGGCTAAGGGAAATATTTTTCCCTAAAACTAGACTTGATAAGGGTCACATTTCCTTTGGAATCACTATAATTGGACTTTTGTACATATAGATATGAATTTTCAAATATTTGTTGAAAATTCTGCCAGGTTTTAGTAAAAGTGCGAAATTAAAATGGAAATGGCATAATATAAGTACTTTGAACTCTAGGGGTAAAATTAAGCAACTTAGGATAGGTTGACCACGTTAACTCTTCCTTTGACTTAGTGTATTAACCCTAATGACAACCAATTTGAGTGTTTGAATTATGAAAGAATTGAAATAAGCAATAACTCATCATATGTAAATTCTAATTTTTATGATTCGATATCTGCTATAAGCATTAGAACAAGGACAAGTACGAAACTAGAAAGGCTAAGGTAGTAACTTTTCCCTCATAATCTATGTATCCTGTTTCATGTATATTATTTCCATTATGAATACTTGAACTGTGAACATGAATTAGGTAGAATTACCCGTTAAGCATTTAGATGAGAAGGACTTTAACGCAGTAGAACACCCAGCACTATGGGAAGGGACAGTGAGTCCTTGAATAGAATTGTTTGCTGTATAAGCACATCTCTAAATGTTGAATGAATACTAAATTACCTAGTATGTGATGGTTCATATGGCATGTTTCTCTGTATGTATTTCATATGAGTGTTATCTATTACTACTATGATTCTTTTGAATCTCATCCCTTTCTGATAACTAATCTGCAGCACGGGCAAGTAGCTCACACAGGAAGACTGTAGCTATGGACAAATAGAGTTGAAGAGTTAAAGTTTATTTTTCTATTGGTTATCTAGTTATTAAGGATTGTATATAATATGCATAAGTGCACGATAACAATAAGACTAATACTCGTAGTGCAACACATCCACTAGCTGTAAACTCAAACACTGATATGTAAACGCATTAAATGAACTAGAATAGGGTAACTATACAATGTGGATCCTTTAGTTATTGAACTTATTCAGAATATCCACTGAGAACTTTGGTAAGCACTCTGATATTGACAAATGGAAACATAACTGAATGAGTCAAACAGATTTCGAAAACAAAAATGAGACCACAACGAAAATGTTTTGAAAATTTTTTTGAAAACTCACTTGAATACAAGACTGAACCATGTATTGAAGTTAGGATCCCAAATGGGTTGAAAACTATAAGACCTATCTTACATACCTCTTAATATTGCAATATTAACTAGCGTAGCAATGCGTAGTTTAGTGGGCACACAGGAATAGCATAAATATACTGATAATAGGTACATGATTTTGATTACATGAATTCCCACAAGGTTTGTACATAATATGTACAAATATGCACATGAATATACAGGCAGTGTGGCCGCGTAAGTCTAATCCAAGAATAGTAGACGCATCCATGTCTTCGTTCCACCTTTGCATTTTCCTCGTGCAATCCTCTTCTCTATTCTCAACCTACCTTATATTTTCACCTACTAAATGGTTGGTGAGGAAGGGTAAGATTCAAGGAATCTCAATAGTAAACAATTACCATAATGCATGCATGATAGATGTTAAGTGCATGACATGTTAGCCTTACCTAGATGCATGCCACATAATGACATTTCTGCGTGCTCAATGTTTCATGTAGCATACTCATGGCTATTGCATAAACAAAAGCAGAGCTTCATCATTTAAATATGCTCTACACAATCAAATAAAGCAATCATATACATCACTACACAAGCATAACTATCAAATACATGCAAATAGGGTAAGTTCACTAAATCTTGTCTTTGAGTCCTCCCTTTGTACCTTTTCTCCAACCATTGAGGATACTTCTTCTTTGTCATCTCATGACCATAAACATATAATCATATGACTTGTTAGAGTCATGAAAGTGAGTTTTGTCTTTAATTCCTACATTTCCCTTTAAATGTCACAATTTCGTAAGTCAACCCTAATCTGCAAGTTTTGACCAACAACATTGAAAAATCATAACTTATTCTCTAGGACTCCAAATAAGGTGGTTCAAAGTCCATGATAAAGCTCTTTAAGTCTACTTTAAGGGAAAAATATTAACCACTATCAATTACTAGGGTTAAATTCCCATAATCCTTGACAAACATTACTGGTCCATAATTCTTCCTAGTTTCCATGCCTCATCTTCCACAATTCATAAATTACTTTATAAACATCCAAATCATGCATTCTACCCATCATTTGAAAGCTTAAGATGTCTGCTATTGTTCTGGAGAGTTTCATAATTTTTGGGCTTCATTTACTTATTCAAAAACATCATACATTGAACTGCCACGCACATAATTCATATTGGCAGAATTTCTAGTTTTCAGTATTTATTTCCAGTAGTTCAGAATTTACAACCAGGGGCTATTTAAACACAGTTTTGCTTCTAAACACAATAGGAACATCAACAACACCAACAATCCAGTTCAAACACTACCAATACCAAGTCTAGACGAAAATCACAATAAATTGGGAAATTTTGGAGTTTCTTGATTCCATTCAACCAAACTCCTTCCTTTCCCTCCTAATCACTTATTTAACCACTTAAACACCTCTTAAACATGATTAATGGAAAATTGGATAGCACCTTCCCTTAGGGTTTGAGATTCCCAAATTACAAACTCCAACCAAACAATCCAATCAATCAACTAATTCACCAACAACAAGCAAGAATCAACAAGATAAGACAAGTTTCCAAGCTTACCTTGATTTCTTCTTCTTTCTCTCTCTAAATTGTTCTCTCTTTCCTCCTTGTTGCTCTTGATTTTTCTTGCTAGACATGTGTTTCAAGGAATAGAAATTAGAGAGGGTTGTTATGAATTTCAAGGCAAGAATAAGTGGAAAATCACCTAGAACTTACCTTATTTGCCTCTTGAATCTTGCTCTCTCTTCTCTTCTTGTGTATTTCATATGAGCTCTCTCTCTCTCTCTCTCTCTCTCTCTCTTGGTGGCTATGTTTGGTCGAAATAAGGCCAAAAGAAAGAGATAAGGAACTTTAATAATATCGACATCCACATCCTCTAAATATATTATTTAAATATAATTTTTGCATGTGCTTGATGACCAAAGTCATCATCTTTTTAACTTGGTCTAAAATGCTCCCATATGCTTTATTTTGAGCCAAGTATTATTTTCTCTTTCCCTTTCTCATGTCATACGAAAATGGCCCCTTGGAGAGAAAAAATGGCTTTGTTAAGAAGCAAATTCCATTTCCTCAAATAATATTTATTTATTATACTTAGCATGAGATTGTTGACCAAGTTTTCATCTTTTTTTCCTCTTTATGTTATATGAAATATGGCATAGGAAAAGGATGATGATCTTATTAAAATATGATCCTACACCTTTTGAAATATATAATATTTTAATTATCAATTAGCATGAGATAATTGACTTATGCTTTCATCTTTTTGAACTTGTCTTAAAGTGCTTCGAAAGGTCACCATTTATGTTCAATTATTTAGTTTCTCTTTCTTTTCCATATTGGACCAAAATGTTGCCTTTTAGGAAGAGATGATGCGCTTCAAAAATATCACTTTACATATTAATATTTAATTGTCAAATTAACATATGCTAATTTGACTTTTTGTCATCTTTTCATACTTGGACAAAAAGGTCTCCACATGTCACAACTAATGTCCAAATAAATATTTCCCCTCTTGTACTCCTATTTGGACAAAAATTGCATAAAGAAAAGGCAAAATAAAAGCTATCTTGCTTTATTGGTCAAATGACCATTTTGCCCTTACATTTTTATAATTAAATTGGGCCTTCTTCCCTTTTCTTTGTATTGGGCTGAAAATCACTATATATTGGGCCCAACAATTATGTTCTTCCATTAACCAATTTGGGCTCTAATAAAGGGCCTTTATGAAGACACAAATTAAATTTTATGTCTTATTATGGCCCAAAATTCATGTGGCCACCTATTTCATTGCTTGTCCATTTCAAGTGTGCCAATATTCACCATTTATTCCCTTTAATACCACAAAGGTTTCAAGGAATTTTGGTGACTGAAATTTGGGATGTTACAAAAACTGTTTCTGGTCTCAGGTTTGACTTCATGACATGTTTTGAACTAATTTAAACACTTTAAAATTGTGGTCTGATAGTAAGTATGGTACAGGTGCCAGAAATGCTAAAATCAACATGTCAAAATATAATCAAAGTTCTAAGCAGCCAACTATTTAATCATATTTGAAGAAATACCTAATAAAGAAGTTGATAAAGCTTGTACGTGTAATCTCCTTGTTCAGGACCTTAGAAACAAGCTCTTCACTTATAGCATCTGGTTGGTCCTCTTTGTCGAAGACCTCTCTCTCAAATTTGATCATTGGAAATAGGTTTAAAGCAAAGATCTTGTTGCAAACTCCTAGAAGGACTTTTGGACAGATTGACCAATAGGCTTATTTTATGAAAAAGACTTCTTCCCAGATTGATCATTAGGGATAGAATGATTCCTCTTCTTAGACTGAGTGGGGGTCTTAGAAGTTGGGGGCCTGGATTAAGTAGGGGCTTAAACTGATTTGGGAGCATGGACTGAATGGAGGTCTGGATTTATTAGGGGGCTTGGACTAGTAGGTAGTTTCTTTTAAGTTGGGGACTTCCATACTTTAAGTAAACAGAGATGGTACACAATAAAGGTGCTTGTAGCCCCTCCCACTGTATTTATGTCTTTGAAGGGCAAAGGGAGCAGATAGCTAGGGTTGATATTAGTGTTGATTTGTACCTTCACATACTTAGTAAGGAAAGGCTCATTATGAGGCATGTTATCCTCCAGGTGGTTGAATATGTGGGTTGTTGCAACTGTATGATGTCTAGGGATATTAGTAAAAAACTTAATATCCACCAAACCATCAGGCAAATCATGGAGAAAATGTGTAGCTACCTCTAATACTTGGGCTACCATTTTCCCTTGCTACTTCATAGAACGCTCCTTTATCAACTCTTATATGAGAAAATGTATTTGTTCCTGCATTTCATCACACTGTGTCTAGAGCTTTCCATACTTTTCATCCCAATTATTTCTTTGAGGTTGTCATTGACCATAATATTTTGTCTTGATCAATCTAAAGCCAGCAAACCTAAGAAGAACACATGGTCAGGCCCTAATGTCTTGACTAATACATCCTCACTTGTAAAAAAGGCAGCCCCCTATGTTGTAACTTCTTGGAACATGGCTTGTTGTGCATTTAACAATAATATTAATATTGATAGTTAATTGAAGACATTACTTCTATGAATTTAGAACTAATATTAATACTTACCATTTTATTGATGACCTCCTTCACCTAAGGATCATCATAAGAGCCATTTTTACTCTTCCTTGGCACCAACCAAAGTTCATGATGGAGAGGTCTACTATCGTCGCCACTCTCAATAGCTAACTTTTTAGTAATCTGAGCGTACCCCATTCACCCTTCCTTATAAGGATACATATTTTTCTTCAACCTCACCTTATTCACCCGGCTTAATTCTTACAAAATAAACAACACTCAAGTTAATAATAAGCAGATACATGTAGGTCTTGTAAATTGAGAATAACAATTACCTAAATTGTTAAGTCACAAAGTGATATGACAAATTCTTTCAAATCATCTGTTTGATTGTGGCCAAAGAACCACAAGAACTTCTGTCTCATCAGCCTCTTTAGGGCAACATTTTCTTGACCAGTTCTCAATAACGACAAGTGTCAATACAACCTTTTCTAAATTAGTTCTCATTAAACACCAGCGCCAATATATTAAAAAAAATTAATTCATAATGACATCGTCTTTCAAATCATCTAGTCTAAAATGTAATTTTTAAAACAGATAAAATTTTAGAAATAAGAACTTTCACCTAAAGGTTGAAAATGTTTTATCAACAATAGATTAATAACACAAGATAAATGACTACTATCAATAAGAACTATCAAAAGACAAAAACATTTTCATTAACTATCGCCTAAAGCTGGCAGTATACATGCATGAAATCAAAATTACATCAAAATATTATATATGATGATGATCGGCCACAAAAATAACAACTACATCAAAATATTATAACAATAATGGGGGTTCTTGAAACCCAGGCCTTCACAAGATCATTATCATTCCAAGAGACTCACCGCGCCTAGTCTAAACGCTTGGTGATGTCATTCAACATCACCGCCACCTCCTTTTGTTGTTCAAAGAAGTGATCTTGCCTTACCATTACCTCTACAACGGTGCCTTGGAGGCGAAAGATGGCCTCAGTGATTTCCTCCAATATTGTAGGTGGAGGGGGCTGCAAAGAGGAATTACCAGTAGCTACTACCAAAGGAGCAGATGGGGAATGCTGCCTCTTTGATCTTGCATCAGTGGAAGTGTTGCCACTCAAACAACAAAGAGAGAAGTAGAAAGAAAATTTTGAATTTGAACTTATGAACTAAAGGCACCTTGGTATTTATAAACTGGACCGATGGCTGATAGTTTAGATGATACATAGGACACATGATGATAAGTGTTGGAAGTTGAAACGTTACATATTTACACCCATCGTAATTGAAATGCAGTCTAAATAATAATTACGAGACCAAATGCACATCTTATTTGATGTAAATAAAAAGTAAACGTTAGAGAAATAAGCAACATTTACACCGGTCAAGATTTAAACAACAGTTCAAATTAACATATTTATACCTTGACAATAGTAACAAGCTCAGACCTATTTCCCTTAAGAGGCCAGGCTCGGGCCTATTGACAAGCCTGTTAAAACTGTCAGGCCGGCATGAGCCTGTTATGGATAACAGATATTATATATTGTGTAAAAATTAAGTATTAAATGTAACATCCAAATTTTTATTTTTATAAGATTTAATTATCACTATGTAATAATTATTTCATGATAAAGAGATTTTATCATGCAATTAGTTGGATAACAAGAATTTACCTAAAATATGATTTATTAAAGTAAAAGAAATTATTAAAAAGATATTAGGTATAAAAATTATGAAAAATAAGATAATTATAATAAAAAGGGAAAAGATAAAGAAAATAAAAGAAAATGAGTTGAAAAATAAAAAGAAAAGATATAAAAAAAGATTGAAAAATGAAACAATAATAAAGTATAATAAAAAAGTAAATATTAAAACATAAAAATAGAAAAGTATGCTTGTTAAAAGGCTTCAGGCCAGGCTAGGCCTTTGTACAAGTCAGGCTTAGGTTTGAAAAAAAGCCTATAATAGGTCAAAGGCCAGGTTCAAGCCTGCTTGTTACAAAACAAACTTGGCCTATGAAGCATAATGTAATATCCCGATTTGTGATTAGGGCTAATGGCTCTGATAATCATTGTAATTAGTATAATTAAGCACTATTATGATTAATGTAATGTAAATCTTGGAATAAATACATGTGGTATTTAAGATCAAGGGTTGAGATGCATTTCATATGGGTCGGAATCCTATGTGTTGTGATTTTGGTGAGCTCATAAGGGAGTGAGTGGATGATGACATGTGGCAAGAGGGTGGCCATTGGATGTGGCACTAGAAGACAAAAGTCACTTTTTCTTTTCTTTCTCTCTCTTGTGCGGTTGTGTGTGTGTAGGGAGAAAGAGTTGACCCCATCATCATCATCATCTCCTCCACTTCATTTTCTCTCTCCTCTCCTTCCTCCATTTTTCACTGGACAAGCAAGAAAGAGGGGAAGAAAAGCTTGAATCTTGGTAAGTTGTGATTCTCCTTTGCTCCAATCCTCTTCTCTAATATTGTTCATCTCAATGAGAACCACATTGTGATGATTGTAGAGCCTTGAATGGTGTTGATTGGGACATTGGCCGAAATTGAAAGTTGAGGAATCAAGGTTCTGAATTGGGCAAAGAGAAGAGGTAGGCATTTAGAGCATTTTGGTGTATTGCTTGTGATTTTTGGCTAAGTTGGTCAAATCTGGAATTTTTGCCCTAAATATGCCTATTTCTGGAAATATGAAGTTTATTATGATTGATGATTGGAAATGATTTAGTCTGGAGATATATGATCATTAGATGTAATCTGGAATGTTGGAAATGTGTTAAGGGAATTTGGACATTTTGTATCTTAGAGACCTTAGTGATTGATTGTGGTCAAATTGGTTTTTGAGGTGTTTTTGAAGTGGCCAATATGTTCCCTAGTTAGTGCTTAGTGTGTATGAGCATTGGGAAGAGTTTGGGGAACCTTTGGGAGTGAATTTGACCATCTGGAGTTTCTGGTTTTTGGCTGCGTTTTGGGTCTCTGATACACATCACTCGAGTAGAGGAAGAACGTGCTCGAGTGATATGCAAGTTTTTCTCTGTTGTGCTTCGAGTTATCTGGATTTTATGGGTTGTGCTCGCGAGCATCGCCTTGTGCTCTAGTGAGCGATGAACATGCTCGAGTGAGCTTGGGCCTGCTCGAGTGATGGTGCATGTTCAGAGTGAAGAGTTGCTTTCGGGTCTTCACTTGCTGGTGGATGCCACGAGTGTGCTCTGACACTCGCGAGCATAGCCTTCTCACTCGAGCACTGGGGGTCATGCTCGAGTGAGATTATGCTTCAGGTGGGAGTTGTGCTTTCGGGTTCTCACTCGCGAGTAAGGTGCTCGGGTGTGCCTTCTCACTCACGGGTGTGAGGTGTGTGCTCGAGTGCAAATGGCTGTGCTCGAGTAATCCTGTGCTTGGAGAGCTGTGTGTGTGCTCTCAGGTGCTCACTCGCAGTCTCACTTTCTGTTGTGCTCGAGTGATGTCCGTACTCGTGCTCGAGTGAGAGCATCTGTGCTCGAGTGAGAGGACCAAAAATATGTGTTTTGCCTTCGAGTAAGGGGTCTTTTGGGTAGTGCCTCCAACCCTTTAGGCATATGTTTAGGCCTCTAATAGTCACCTAAAGAGTCCTAAACGATAACCAACTTAGAGTATTATTGAAATATACATATGGATAAGAGATTGATTGGTTGTCCCTAATTGATATAGGATTTGACATCTGTCGTTCTCGTGAGGCTAAGGTGCCAGAGCCAGTCAGGAAGGATACAGGTAGTGACTCTTTCTTTATGCCTTGTGTGATACATGGTATGTATATTATGTCATTGCTTTTGAAATGAAAATCGTATGCTGCAAGTTTTGTGAAAACTGTGGAAGCACCACTATACCAATAGTCCCTGAGTCGCTAACAACGGTTCGGGTGAAGGTCGTATGCCTTCCCGGCGGTAAAAGGGGATGAGGTTAGGGTGTGATATATGTGTATATGTGGGCCGAAAGGCTATTTGTGAAGGCCGACGGGCCATTTGTGGAAGCCGAAAGGCTATATTTGAGCCGTGTGGCTATTTGTATGCACTGCCACGCCAATAGTCCCTGAGTCGCTAACAACGGTTCGGGTGAAGGTCGTATGCCTTCCCGGTGGTAAAAGGGGATGAGGGTGGAGTGACTTGTGTTGCTGTATGAGATGATTGGTGTGCATATTCTGTGATTGCATGCGGTATAAAATTGTTGTTACTACTGGAATTCTTTAGAATCTCACCCCTTCCATATGACTAACCTTTTCAGACAGGGCGAGTGGCTCGAAAGGGAAGCGGACAACCAGGAGTAGTTAGGCTTACTCCGAGATCTAAGTGGTAGTTGGTTATCATAGTTTTGGATGTGGGGTTGACAAGTGTACATAAGATTGTAAATGATTATTTTGGTTATGTAATCCCCATTGTTGGGAAATATTAAACCCAAGTTATATATGTAGATGAACCCGGGGTTTGTCGGGATTTTAGTTTCCGCACTTTGATATTTATTATGTACTCTGATTTCTCTGGTAATTATATCCGCACGTGAATGTGAGACCAGGATTATGTATGATTTAGAACAAATTTTGAAATATCCCATCTCTTGGAGGTCGGATTATAAATTGTGATTTTGTTTTATTGGTCTCTATTTCTCGTAAGTTTCGTAATCCGGATGTAATTACGGTGAGGGGGTTACACATAAAGCCTAGTCTGTTTCCACCCCTACCAAAAAGTTGCCAACACCCGTTTTCATTTCAATATATATAGTGTAATAGAGATCAAGTTAGTAAAAGCATACAGAAAAGTATAAATATACCGATAATAAGTATTTATTTACAAACCGGGATCAACCTTGCAGAATTTGATAATATTTACAAATATGTACAAAATATCCAAAAATATTCCTAATAAATACTATGTATAACCATGATCTTCGTCTTGGTAAACGTGCCTGTCAATTTCCCATATCTACGTCCTTGCCTTCAGAGTCACTGGAACCCATTGAGATAGTTTTATTTAGAAAAAGGGGTAAGATTCCAAGAAATTCCAGTAGAAACATACTATCGTTCACATAAAATGTGATAAGTAGATATGATACGCATTATGTATGCACCAATTAATGAACAATATAAAACATCAACATCATGTATATAAAAGTAGATCTCTTGCCCCACTAATCGTACACCGATTGGATTCTTACCTAACCCCCAGGTGTAAGTGCATTTCCGCCACTAACTGCCCCTTCTAGGCAAACCGCATTGATTAATAAAAGCACAAACAATGGCAATCACACAATCATATGAACTATGGCATGATGTATGGAGGATAGTGTCCCTACCTCAAGTCTCTTTCACCCTGTTTTGAGCGCCTCGTAAAACGTGCCAAGCTCAGGCTCCCAACTCGGTCCTAAAATATCAAATGAACAAGAATTAGGTTAAAACCCATTCATGTACCATTTTAGACACTTCTATAGTGTTTACAGTGGTCATATTAGCCTACTTTATAAATTTACCAAAATGCCCCTGGGACCTGGCCAGACACCGCAATACCTGATCCAGCTGTACTTTTCCTGAAATTTTGACTAGGGCTATTCTAACACATTTTTGCCTAAGGAATCCATTTTCGGACTCAGACTTATCTAATTCACTACCAAAAGATAGATATGATATTGGCATCCCCGCTTTCCGGGGTTTCAGGGGTGTTTTCGAAAAAATGATCAATTGTAACACCATCTAATTTTTCCTCCTAAACTCAATGGAATCACTAAAACATCAAAAATCCAACTCTAACCTCCTCATCTAGCTCTGGCCAAAACTTACAAGACTCCAAGGAAAATTGGGGTTTTTCGATTCCAACTCCACAGACATAATCCTTTCTACTCCTAATCACTTTATTACCTATTTAATTACGTTATAACTACAATTTAATCCCAATTTTGCCAGCATAACATTTCCAACAACACATTTCCCAAATTCAAAATCAAAGACAATCCGGCAAAATTTCACCTATTTAACTACTCACAGAAGCCAGAACAATCAATATTCGAAGGTTTGGAAGTTACCTTTTGGTTCCTCTGGCTCTTCCCCTTTAGGCCGAAACCCTAGCCCTTTACAATAAGGAAATTTGAGCTTCCAACACCTTAAATTACATAGAAGAGGAGCTTAGGAGAAGAGTTATACACGTTAGGAACAAATTCATCAAAGAAATCGACCTACTTTGTGAGTTTTCTTCCTCTTTCTCTCTCTAAACTCTATGAACCCCCCTCTCTCTTTGCTGTAGAGGGGGACGGAAATGGCTGAAGAAGACGAGGAAATATGCTTTAAGACATTATGCTTATGTCATATTTAGCAATTTCCAAAAAACGAAATTCCAACTTTTATGTACATATAATTTAATGTCCCAAAGCACAATTGATATGAAACTACTTCTCCCCTCTCTTGCTACATGAGATGGCGTCCCAATGGTCCTTCTCTTTGGTCCAAGCTTCACAACTTGTTCAAGTTACATGTACACCTTAAGTCACAATTTTGGTCAAATTTTCACTTTTTCTCCAATCACTACTGGAAAAATCACTTTTAAGACCGGTTAAAAAAGACATTTTAGACCGGTTCTTGATCCGGTCTTGATACAGCCGATCTTAAAAGTCTTCTACTTTTTATACAAGTTATAGAACCAATTTTTAAAAAATTGTAAGACTGATTATTATAAAACCGGTCTAAAAATAAATATTTTTAGACTAGTTATCAGAGGAACCGGTCTAACAGGTTCAAATTTTAGACCCGTTTTCTGAAAAAACCAGTCTAAAAAGTTGAAATTTTAACACCGGTTTTATACACTAAGACGTACACCTCATATCCTTCATTTTCCTATGATGACAACAAAAAAAGTAGTTATATATATACACCAATAACAATATACATAATTCAAATATAGTTCATGATAATTATTTTAGCTAACTAACCTTCAATGTAGTTTTATAAAGGGATATCCTCCCATATACCTTCATGATGATCGTTTCTTGTGTCGTGTTCATTGTCTGCTTCATCTTCTTCGTTCAATTCTGGTAAACCCCTAGAAAAAGAAGGAGTCTCAAGCAAATCATTTATTGAATGACTTTCCTGATTAATATCAATGACCCTTTTTCCTTGGAGAGCTACAGACCACATTTTATTTGCCTGATCAGTAACATAGAACACTTGTTTCGTTTGATATGCCATAATAAAAAGTTCATCTCTAAAACTTCTACTATTCAAATCAACCAATGTAAATCCCAACTGATCAATCATCACACCATTGTTGACATCAACCCACTTGCATTTGAAAATGGGAAGTTTAACTTTAACATAATCAACCACCTAAATCTCTTCAATCACCCCATAACAAGGTATTGCTGCCAATCTAGGATTCTTATCTTTTGAGCTAGAGAAGTGCATAGATTCAGCCACTAACATAACCCCACTGTTATGGACGGTGCTCCTATTATCAAGGGACTTCATGTAAAATGTATAACCATTGATCACAAATAAAGTCCAACTTATGACATCAGCCTCAGGACCACGTGCTAACCATTTATTTGTATCAAAAACACATTCTTCGCCGTCAACCTTTTGTTTAAACCAATGTGCAAAAGTTTTATTATGCTCCTTAATTAACCTTTGTTCAGTCATTCGACTATTTCCTTTCCGTACAATTTCTTTATGAGCATTAATATAATCTTGAACTTCATCAACATTATTCAAGATGTACAAGTGGACTTGTTGTAATTCATCAGGATCCATACCTTTTACTAAAGCCCCGCGTCTACCGCCTTCTTCGTCATGACATCCAGGAAGCCCAATGTGTCCTATATTTGACAAGTAATCTTGACAAAACTCCAGGGCTTCTTCAGAAACATATTTCTGAACAATAGATGCTTCAGGCCGGTTAAGGTTCTTCGAATACCCTTTTAGGATTTTTATAGTTCTTTCAATTGGGTATATCCATCGTAAATAGATAGGGCCACACAACTTGATCTCCCTGACTAGATGAACAATTAGATGTACCATGATGTTAAAATAAAAGGAAGAAAAAGCTTCTCAAGCTGGCACAATATCACATATCCTTCATTTTCTAGTTCATCTAATTTTTCTATCTCAATGACTTTACTGCAAATAGAATTGAAGAAGAAATAAAGTCTAGTCAAAATATATTGAAGATCATATTTAGCCAAGCCTCGAATAGCTACTGGGAGCAGTTGATGCATTAAGACATGACAATCATGAGACTTTAGCCCCACTAACTTCAAGTCTTTCATCGACACAAGCTTCCTAACATTTGAAGAATACCCTGAAGGAACATTGATGCCATGTAAATAGTCTTAAAAGCATCTTTTCTCATCCTTAGACAAAGTATGAGCAGCTGGAGGACAAAAAGTTCTCTTACCATATGGCTTTGGATGCAAGTCTTCTTGTATCCCCATTTCTTGCAAATCTAATCTTGCCTTCACACCATCCTTAGAAGTACCTTATATGTTAAGCAGTGTCCCAACAATACTATCACAAACGTTTTTCTCCACATGTATGAAATCAATACAGTGTCTCACATCAAGCTTCAGCCAATATGGAAGATTGAAGAAGACATACCTCTTTTTCCATTTACTTTTCTCATTACTATTCTTTGTAGTCTTACCAAAGATAACATTCATATTTTTCACCTTTTCATAAACTTGCTCCCCAGTCAATGTCTTTAGAGCATCTTCAAACTCTTGTCCACCAAACAAAGCTTTCTTTAATCTGTGATACGGGTGGCCTTGTCTAAGAAATCTTCTATGGCCAAGATAAACTGTCTTTCTTCCATATTGAAGTTGATGGTAGCATGTTCTTTCTTCACAAATCGGACATGCTTTATGGCCTTTAACACTATAGCCTCACAAGTTTCCATATACAGGAAAGTCATTTATAGTACAAAAGATCATGGCTCGCATTTTAAAAACCTCCTTCTTGTTCACGTCAAAAACATCAACACCTTTGTCCCACAACTCTTTCCAGTCTTCGATCAAGGGTTCCAGGTAAATATCTATGTCATTTTCGGGTTGTTTTGGTCCCGAAATCAACAAAGATAAAATGATATACTTTCCTTTCATGCATAACAGAGGAGATAAGTTGTATACTACAAACAGGACAGGCCATGAACTATGTATACTACTCAGGCTACCAAAAGGATTCATGCCATCCGTGCTAAGCCCAAGCCTAAGGTTCCTAGGCTCTTCACTGAAGGCAGAAAATAATTGATCTATTTTCTTCCATTAAAAAGAATCACCCGGATGTCGAAGCTTTCCATCGGATATCCTTTCATCCACATGCCATCTCAAATTTCTTGCATCATTTTCTTTAGCAAACAAGCGCTTGAACCTTGGTATGATTGGAAGGTACCACAATACTTTTGCAGGAGCGTTATTTGATTTGTACCTCTGGGTTTCACATATTGGACATTGTTGTTCTTCTTCATGTTCTTTTCTATACAATATACAATCATTAGGGCATGCATGGATCTTTTTGTACTTCATCCCTAGTGGACACAATATTTTCTTAGCATCATAGTATCAAGAAGGCAATACATTATCATCTGGAAGCATGTCCTTAAAAGCCTCAAGCGTTTCTAAAAAGCTCTTGTCGCTCCATCCATGTCATGCTTTCAAGCTTACCAATTTCAATACTGCTTTCAACAATTGGTACTTTTTACACCCCGAGTACAACGGCGTCTCAGCATCACTACACATATTACCATAAGTATGTGATTGCTCAAAAGTCTCTTTCCTACATCATGAATAATATCCTCTATCTGATCATCTGTATCCGTGTCATTATCATCAAAGTTCACTCCCCCTCTTGAGATGAACTTGGCATTTCTAATTCTTTACCATGCCATACCCACACTGTATAACTCTTATAAAATCCTTCACAAATTAAATGTGTATATATATCTGCTGTACTTAGTCGCTTCTCATTCAAACATACTACACAAGGGTAATAAAACTTCCCACTACTATCATCCGCATTTCTACTAGCAAAGTCTAAAAAACCCCTCACCCCATTATCATATTCAACACTTATTTATGTAGAGTTTATCCAACTATGATCCATATACATCTCAACACTTCTAGCGCCCTATATCCAACAACAAAAGGATAGACAAAAAAACAACAACAATAGAGTTTTAGATATTTCAACGAAATTAACAGGCACCATTTGAACTAGTATTGTTTTAACAAACCAATAACACTAACAATAATCAAACAACCGCACTAAATTAAAACAGAACATAGAGTGGTATTAATCCAAACCAAATATCACAGGGATGTAATTAAAAATCAGAGCATATATCTAACAAGAATATGCAAATTTAATTTTTTCCAGATTACGTTTAAGTGCTCAAAGAAACAAGAACCAGTCTAAATGTGGCAGTCTAAAAAGGTTTTTTCCAGTAGTGGATTTTACATAAATTCATAGTTATTTGACCAAAATACTCAAAATATATTTTCCCCTTTATTTATTTTCCTTAGTATCAAAGCCAGAAGGTTAGAGTTAGATTTTTAATGCAGACGTTACATTCCAAGTCTTAATCTTTCAACAACTCTATCTACTTATATTGCGTCACATTTCATTCTTTCTATTCATAAAAAATTTTAAGTATTCGTGGTCGTAGTACAACTCTATAGTTACCCCATAAAGGCAATAATTCTAGATTCAGTATAAACACTATTACCATCAACTAAAGATTATGGATTGGATAGTTCAATTTCTGAAGCTTCAGCTGATGAGATGCATAAGCCCTCACCCAGCTTGCATCAATTCCCATCTCAATCCATGCCTACTCGCATCTGGGATTCAATACCCTTCCCAATCCATGTCATCTGGCATCAGTAAGGACAACAAAGGTCTACTGTGGATCTGGGATTATTAGTGTTGGTACTTTAATAAATTTTTGTGATCACCTCTCTGAAGCTCCTCTTACAATCATCATCCCATAGATAATGTTGAGTTCCAGGGAATTTCGATATAGGCCCCTCACACTAATGAACAAGACTCAGAATACTGTGTATCACAACCACAATTTTTGGCTTTCCTAGTTTGGTACTGCTTCCACTTTACCAGGGTCCATCAGGAATTCTTACTGAAAAAATACGTGGCCCAAAAATATTACCTCTGAAAGCCATAACTCGTATTTACTTATGTTGGCATAGAGTTGGTTTTCCCCTTACCATGTTCAACATTGTTCACCAATATGTTATCAATATAGATTGCCACAAATTGGACCATATGCAAAAGAAAATTTTGATTAATATGGTCCATAAACATAGTAGGTGTATTTGACATTAGCCAACTAATTTCAAGAATTACTACTCAAGTCATACAGCCATGCATCAGTGGACAATCAAGTCCATTATCGATTCATATCTCTCTACAATCATTATATCACATATACATACATTGACTGTGGCAACCCTAACACCCATGGGTGTAGGCACAGTCTAATCATATGGGAATCTAAGTTTACTACCAATTCTACTACCCTTTCTAGGGTAGCCCATTCATATCCTCTAAAACAAATTTCAGAGAATTTGTCAGCCTACCAATCTGTCAAACACGATTCCCAACTATCCATTATTCTATCAAAGATCTACTCTTCATCATTCTTTCTATGGGAACATTTTATGATTGAGTCTTTCCCTATACTAGACTAGCAACTAGCAACCTTGATAAACCTCACACATATTTCAATGCATTCTACTACTATGTTGTAGCACCTTAGACCATCCAGGTCAATTCAAATTTCTAAGAAATCATTTCAACTATTGAGTCTGATTCTTGAATCACAATTCAACTCTTAGAGCCTTAACAAGAGCTTACCCAAGAAGTCAATTTCCTTAACTCCACATATTATCATTATCACGATACAATTCTGAATAAATTCGCCACTTAAGGACATACTAAACCACTAGGTCTTAGGGCTTCTGGACACGCAGGTCCACTACAATATCCGACATGTAAGATTTTACAGCCTAGGGTCTCTAACCCAACTTTTAGGTTGATTATGAAATCTAGAATCTTAACATCACATACATTGGAAATCATTTTCCTCAATTATACCAAATAGATTCGCTAAGATTCATGATCAATAGCGCTTATTCTAACCTTCATGGTATTTGGGTAATATCCTCAAAAACATTAATGAAGGTTTAACATTATCCACAAGGTTCAAACTTCCATCATGGAACAAAACCACAGTAAAGCAAATTTACATTCTGATTAAGTATGATTTCAGCTTAGATAAAATTTAGGCCTATCCCCAACCTTTAGTATCATCATATTATATCCTCTAAGATTGGCATACCGCATAATCACCCCACCACATGTATCACATTATATTACCTCAAACAACTTTAGGCCATATCAAATGCCAAGGAGTCAATTCAACTACGAAATTTGATTATTAGATTGCAGTTTTATCAATCACAACTCAAACCTCAATTTCATTAGGGTTTAAAATCATTTCACCTCAATTATCCCTATCATCCACTAATATCTTTTGAAAGGACCTAGGAATTTACCAACCACTAACTTATCCTCTATTTTCTATATTCTGTTTGGATTGAGGACTAGCTTCCCAATTTAATTAAGTATCAAACATCACTAGGGAGAATATATAATGAGAAATAAATAAACCTCAAACCATGCATTACTTGTATTGAGTTGGCATTAAAAGAAACCATATCTTGGATAAGTTTTTAGGGGACTTTCTAGCCTCCTCCTGAATTATCGCATGTTCCATACTTTGAGCACCTGGTTTAGGTTCCTCTAGCTGTTGCTTCTGTGGGCAATTTTGAGCAAGATGCTCTTATTCTTGATACTGAAAATAGATCTAGCTAGCTAGATCTTGTCCAGTTGGACCATAGCTTCTGGTGCACTACTACATGCTTTACCAGGATGGTAAGGCTTGTAACAATGCCAACATTTTCTACCCTTAGCGAAATTCTGACCTCCGCAACCCTAAGCATGTTTTGGCCGTTTATAGTTCCCTTTGGACAATTCATCTTGATCTTTGTGTTTTTGTGAGGAACTCCTACTACCAGACATATTCCTATAGTTGTTACTTTTGTCGGGGTGCAAGCTCGACATGTTATACTCGACAAGTCGACATTCTTCAACTGCCTTAGCAAACACTGTAAAATATTTAGAAACCAATTTCTTTCTCAGTTCTAGCTTTAATCCTTATATCAATATATCAGAGCTTTATTCATTATCATCCTGATGTTTTAGGTACAAGGAATACCGGGACAATCAGAAATAACATGCCAGGTACTCATCAAAGCTCTCTTCATTATCCTATCATATGTTAAGGAATTCCATTTCGTTTGCTAACTTGTCTAGTTGAGAGAAATATCTTTCATTAAATTTCCCCTAGAACATTTCCCACATTACTGGAAATGTAACCCCCTACCTTCACAGCCGATATTATGGTTTGAAAACGTGTCATTAATTAAAATCAGAAACTGATGAAAAATTCAAAACTTATAAAAGGTCCCAACTTTAAGACAGGATTTGATCCTGTGGTATAGTAGGTTTTTAAAACTTTTCACAATTTGTTAAATACGGTCTCGTTTTCACTTTTCGAATCTATTTGTCCTGTTCAATTCGATTCCTTTCATAAATGTCAGAGTACTAAACCAAAATTTCCTGACAACGCTCGAATCATATTCATTCACCAAAAGGATTACAAGGCTCATCTGCTTGGTTTAGTTCCCATATTAAGGATTATATACAATTTCACATGTTTACTATTGGAAATTGAGCACTAAGGGCCAATCATTATACTTTGAACATTATTTATTTAATGAAATTTCTCTATTTTGTTATCATATTATTTGCATGTTAACTTTGATAATTGTATCCTTGGCTAAATCATAAAGATTGTCCTAAAATGTCCCTGGTCGGTTATCTATGCAGGAGAAGAGATAAAACAAGACCAGTATGACTTTGACAAGATATGGAGATACAAATCAAAGTCTTAGGCACTTGTAAGAGTACAAGGTGCTGGACCGACCCACTATGAGAAAGCTACATGGATCAAGTCATAAGCTTTTCTCATATACAACCACATCAAATGCCCTTTGACCTGAGGTTATCATGGATTCCTTCATGAGATTTGCTAAGCTTTAAACTAGTCAAAAGTCACTTTTGACCAGGTGATGATAAAGGCTACAATCGGGCTTGGTGGTTTTTCATACAGAGGAATATGAATGATCAAGATGGAATTTGTCTCTCACATTAGTAAAGAGATATTACTGGGCCCTTCAATGACTGAATCTAAGAAATGTATGGCCATACTATGATGGAAAGGAGTTTCCATTTCTATTGTCAGACTACTCAGGAATTGAGAAAGTAATGGTCAGGAATAAGAGGATGACATTATCCATGCCTCATCCTTGACCGATATATCGTGTGACAAAAGGGATGTGACATGGTTATATGATAGCTTGTATCATGTTAACAATCCTTATATGAATTAGGTAGTCGTAATGTCTTGCTAAAGGCCGCTTGCGACTTGTGGGTTAGTACAGTTATTGGCCCACTGCCAACTTCATATCGACCTATATGGTCACACACAAGAATGACCTAACACGAGATAATGTTTAATCTAGGGTGGATGAATTTTATATTTATATATATATAATATAAAAAATTTGTTAATAATATTATATATATATATATATATATATATGTATTTTTGAAATACATGGATCGACCCACTATGAGAAAGCTACATGGATCAAGTCATAAGCTTTTCTCATATACAACCACGTCACAATGCCCTTTGACCTAAAGTTATCATGGATTCCTACATGAGATTTGCTAAGCTTTAAACTAGTCAAAAGTCACTTTTGACCAGGTGATGATAAAGGCTACAATCGGGCTTGGTGGTTATTCATACAGAGGAATATGAATGATCAAGATGGAATTTGTCTCTCACATTAGTAAAGAGATATTACCGGGCCCTTCAATGACTGAATCTGAGAAATGTATGGCCATACTATGATGGAAAGGAGTTTCCATTTCTATTGTCAGACTACTCAAGAATCGAGAAAGTAATGGTCAGGAACAAGAGGATGATATTATCCATGCCTCATCCTTGACCGATATATCGTGTGACAAAAAGGACGTGACATGGTTGTATGACACGTTACATCGTTTTAACGATCCTCATATGAATATGGTAGTCGTAATGTCTTGCAAGAGGTCGCTTGCGACTTGTGAGTTAGTACAGTTATTGGCCCACTGCCAACTTCGTATGGGCCTAGAGGGTCACACACAAGAATGGCCCAACACGAGATAATGTTTAATGAGGGTGGATGAATTTATATTTATATATATATAATATAAAAAATTCGTTAATAATATTATATATATGTATTTTCGAAAAACATATTTTATATATATTATATGATATTATTATATTGTGTTAGTTTTAAATTTAATTTTATTAAGATGAATTAGATTTAATAACTAACATGATAGAGATATAGTATCTCAGATTTAATGTATGAACATAATTAAATCTAATGGCTCTTTATTTGGATTAAATAAATAGATTAAATTAAAACTATTGGACAGATTTAATTTAAACTGAATTTATTCAATTAGCTCATCAAGATAATTAATTATTAATTAATTTCAAAATTAATAAAGATTAATTTTGAAATTTGAATATAGCCCTCATAGGTTATAAACTTGATAGAGCAGATATACTTATATGCACGGATGAGAATTTATAGCATAAGGGAAACCCTAGAAGACATTGGAGGCGCTAGCACGTAGTCTGTGTTGGAGAGAATTCGTGTGGATACCGGTAGAGGGAGCGGACATGACGTGTTGGTTCCTAGAGATCGAAACCCTGAATTGAAAAATGTATGAATCTTTCTAACTCAGTTTAAACGCCGTTAATAAATCCTCGATTAGGATCGGTGAAAATTTTAAAATTCTTCTGGTTTGCCTGCCGATCCTAACATTTACATCATAAATGATATATACATTTTTCCCCAAAAGCTGATAACCCACCACAAAAAAACTAAATCTCCTAGCCGGGAGTACTAGTTGCCCTTAGTTATCTGCTTCGCCTTCGATCCACTTGCCTTGGCTATAGGTTATTCTTGGGAAAGAGTGAGATTCATATGACTTTCAGTAGCAACGTTTTCACTCATATGATATATACTAAACAAGCATGTAAGCAATTATCACAAAAAAGCAAACACAACGGCATCCACAGTAGCAATCACATAATACGTGACTTTCATCACATAAATGATAGCTTCCCCTGTATTCACATATACCTCAGCTTTTGCTATTTTCACAAATACCTCAGCTTTTGCTGTATGCACATTACCTCAGCTTTTGGTACATACACATTACCCCAGCTTTCAAATTCATCAAAACTTAATGATAGGCACAAACAGGAAAATATTTTACATGATATAAGAGAAAGAGTCACTATCTTGTTCTTTCCGTTTGTGCTCAGGCACCATTTTCATGCAGTCAAGGCAAATATCAAGTCCTATAAACCATAAGTAAGGATGACGAGTTATTGCCTATTTCAACTCCTTAAATGACTCCAAGATACTTAGGGTTGGTTATCATTTGGGTCCTTTAGGTGGCTATGAGAAGCTCAAACAAAAGCCCAACAAGGTTGGAAAGAACTAGACCAAAAACCACCTTTTGAAAGTTCAAAATGCTGAAATTGGGGGTTGGCCATGGCCAAGAAATGGTTAGAAACAATTTGGCTGCGGCCAAGAACATTTGGCCGTTGTAATACCCCTAATTTTGAGATTTGAGGCTATAGAATAAGCCTAAAATAAATGAACTACTAAGTCCCAGTTTAGCAAGAGCCCAAATTCATTCCCTAATGATTCTTATATCTTTGGGGTATTAAAGAAAGTAAAATGGTGAACTTCAAAGAAAGTAATTATGTTTTTGGTGAAATCGCCTATGAGGTAGTGAGCTTGTCATGTGATTTTGTATAATCAAATGATGATCCAATATTATAAAATTTTACAGGATGAAAGTAGACATCCTAATCTTTAATTTGACAGGTCATATTACTCAATTAGAGCTATATACAAAAAGTTATGAATTTTTGAAGTCATCAAAGAAAAACTAAAATTTCTGAAACAATATGCAAAGATTGAAATTCTGGGAATTTTTTGATTTCATCTAGCAAAGGTCTATATTTTTCCTTGAAACTAGACTGAATAAGGGTTCTACAGGCTTTGGAATCACTCCTATTAGATATTTCTAGAATTAGTTATGTTTTTTCAAATTTTGGGCAGAAATCTGCCAGAATTTTGTAAAAATATGAAATTGTTGGAAATTTAGTAAATGATTAGAAAAGAATATTATATTATATTAAATCATCATCCACCTCCTCCATCAGCCAAAAACAGTTCCATTCAGTTGCAAAGAGAGAGAGAAGGTGTGAGAAATTCTAGAGAGAGAAGGAGAAGAGAACTTGTTCAATAAGTCGATTTCTTCGGTAAATCCTTACCTAACACGTATAACTCCGCTCCTAAGCTATTCTTCTATGTTCTTCAAGGGTTTTAGAGCACAAATTTGGGTGTTCTAAGACTAGGGTTTTCAGCCACCTTGAGAAAAAGCTAGTGGGAGCTTGCGGTAAATTCCAAACTTTCGTATATTGCTTATTCAGGCTGCTGTGGGCAATTTAATCGGTGAAATTTTGCCGGATTGTCATTGGTTTTAAAGTTTGGAAATAATATGGCATAGGGGTTATGCTGCCCAAATTGGGTCTTGATGTTAGTTGTAACCTAATATAATGGTTAATAAAGTGATTAGAAGTAGAAAGAAACACGTCTGCGGAGCCGAAACCGAAAAACCCCAATTTTTGTCGGGAAATTGAGAATTTTGGCCAAGGCTAGTTTGGAGGGGTTAGATTTATTATATTTTCAATGATTTGATGGTTTCATTGAGTTCAGAAGCAAAAATTAGGTGGGGTTACAGTTGGTCACTTTTTCGGAAAAGGCCGAAAAAGCATAATTACAAAAACGCCCCTAAAACCCTTAAAGTGGGGCTGCCAAGGGTAATGTTATAATTTGACATTGAATTTGATAATTTTGAGTCCAGTAATGGATTTTTTAGGCAAAAATATGTCAGAATAGCCCATGTCAAAATTTCAAGAAAAGTACAGTCGGGCCGGGTACGGTCCCTAGAGGCATTTTGGTAAATTTTCATAATAGGCTCATATAACCCCCAGAAACACTATGGAAGTGTCTAAATTGTATATTTGGAATTGTAGGACCAAGTTGTGATCCCAGTCATTGGCACATTTTACGAGGCACACTAAAAGATGGTCTTTGAGATAGTACTTCCCAACCCTTTAGGCATGTGTCTAGATTTCTAGTAGCCACCTAAAGAGTCCAAGTGATAACCAACTTTAAGTGTTCTAAAGGTGAGAATTTGGAATAGAGAATAACTTTTCATCCTTGACTTTGGTTTATAGGGTTCAACATTTGTCCTGATCGCAAGCAACCTGTGCCGGCGCATGTCAAGAAAGAACAAGGTAGTGACTCTTCCCTTATATTATGTGTAAATGCGTTGTATGTGTGTATGTCATTATTTTGTTATGGCGAATAGAGCATTGTGGAAGCTGAAAGGCTATATGTAAGCCTTAAGGCAATGTGGAAACCAAAAGGCTATATGTAAGCCGTAAGGCTATGTGTATGCACCACCACGCCAATAGTCCCTGAGTCGCTAACAACGGTTCGAGTAAGGACTGCGAGCCTTCCTGGTGGTAAAAGGGGATGAGGGTGGGGAAATTTGCATTTGTACTACTATGTGATGATTTACTTACATGCTATGTGATTATATATTGTATGAGTGATTTATTACTACTAGGATTCTTTTGAATCTCATTCTTTCCATTGACTAACATTCCAGACAGGGCAAGTGGCTCCAAGGAGAAGCGAACGACCAGGAGTGGTTAGGACTTTTTAGGGATGTTATTTTGGATTTCTGGTTAACTCTTTTGGAAAGGGATTACATTAAATTGTTTTTGGGATGTAAATATTATATTTGATTTTGATTATGTAATCCCCTAGTTGGAAATTATAACCCTTAGTTTATACATATATGAAACCCGAGAGTTTCCAGGAATTTGGCTATGCACTCTTATATGTATAAATGTGATTTAACTGTACAGGTAATTATATTCGATATTTGAACTTGAGACCAGGGTAGGGATGAAGTTTTGAAAAAATTTGTGAAAACCCTATCACATGGTGGGAGTTTAAAATGAGTTTTAAATTATCTGACGGTCTCCAAACCATTTAATTACTCATTCTCGAATTTTAATTACTATTTTAAGGCAGGGGGTTACAGCCGTAGCCAAAAACAGGTCAGAAACATTTGGGCCGAGGCCAAGATCCTTCGGCCACTACCAAGAAAAATCCTGTTTCTTGGCTGAATTTCACAAAATCATAACTAATTCTACAAAAATTAAAATGAGGTTATTCAAAGTTATATAGAAATCTATTTAAGTCCTATATACAGGAAAAATATGAATCACTACTAGCCACCACCACAAAAATACAGACTTACACGAAATTCTATACTGCTCAAGAATAACTTTTAGTTTCAACCTCAAACTTTGGAAATACATACCTTCTAGCACATACATCAAAAAGATAGCCGTAATATATCAAATTAAAGATTGGCATGTCTACTATTAAACTAAAAGTTTTAAAATTTTTAGACATCATTTACTCATTCAAAACTGCCATCTAAACTAGCTACCTAGCACATAGTCTTCACCGATAAAACTTCCAATTTTTCAACATATGTTTCCAAAGTTCAGAATTCACCACTCGGACTACTCCCCACAAAATTTTCCATATAGAATCCAATGGAAATATCAAAACAATCAAATTCCCCTTCCATTGAAATGTCCTATTTTTGGAGCCATGAACACAAAATCTAGAATTTTCCAAACTTTCCAATCAAGACTCAAACTAATTCCATTTATCCAATGGACATCACATGACACCATGACCATCAACAAAGCACCATGAACTCACTAAAACCCTATATACATGAAAATAGGGTAAAACTTCACAAGTTCAAATACTCAACCAATGACCATAATATATATGTCAAAAGGTTGCGTTTGCTCACATCTATCTCTTCCACCAACTTGTTCTTTGGTTCTCCAACCACTAGCTTTTCTTGGATTCACAAAAATCCTCCTCTTGAAAATATAAAACCATACAAATGAAGCTCTCATTAAGAGGAACATGGTTAAAGAAGAGGTTTTGAGCATTAGAGGTCAACCACAAGGTCAAATCTCAAGAAGAAGTCTTACCTTCACCTTGATTCTCCTTTCTCTTTCCTCTTCTATGGCTTGGACGTTTTTGAGCTTGACAAGAGAGAGAAAAGATGATGAGAAATCAGATTTTTGTCCCTCTTAGCCCATATAACTGACTTTTAAAATGGAGAGGGAAGAGAAAATGAGTTTGACAATTTGACTTAATTTAATGGTGCTAAGTGATGCCAAGTGTCATGATCATAAAGCCTTTTCAAAAAGCACGAAACTATATAGTTACTATTAGATCTCTCATGTTTTGATGATAACAAAGGATGGTATGAAAAAATTTGATAAACAAATAAGTTTAAACAAAGTAATAACAGGGCAAATCATCACTTGAAGTAAGTATTGGAGTAATAAAGAAAGGCCAAGAGAAAAAGCTGAGAAACTTCATCACTGGCAAGTTTTCTAAAGAGTTACTCGAGTAGGTACTCGAGTAATGAGACAAAAACTTGAAGTAATTAGAGTCAACCTTCAAGTAACCTGCCAAAGTTACTCGAGTAAGCACTCGAGTAATAAGGTAAATGACTTCCAGTTGCTCTCAGCCTGCCAACGTTACTCGAGTAGCTACTTGAGTAACCAGGTAAATCACTTGGAGTTTCTCTCGGCCTGCCAATATTACTCGAGTAAGTACTCGAGTAACCATGTAAAAGACTTCCAGTTACTCTCAGCCTGCCAACGATACTCGAGTCAGTACTCGAGTCCCCTGCCTCAAGAAATATGTTGCTCTAGGCATTTTCAATCCTGCCAATGTTACTCGATGAGCTACTCGAGTAACCTACTGTGGTAAGCAAAACCTGAAGGTAATACTCGAATAACATGATATGGTTTTATCACACTTCACTCGAGGCACTACTCAAGTATGAAGGGATTCAATCACTCATTTAAACTGGATTACTCGAGTTAGTAATCGAGTAACATGCAGAGTTATTTAGAAGAAAACTTCAAGTATCTACCCGAGTAAGCTATGCAGAAAATTTATGTTTACTCGAGTAAGTACTCGAGTAACAGGGTAAGCAAACTTGAAGTGCTCTCGGCCCTGAAATCCTGCCAACATTACTGGAGTGAAGCATCGAGTAACCTAAAGTTTATTTGAAAGATTACTCGAGTTGCTACTCGAGTAACTTATGAAGTAAAGTGTACCATACCCGAGTAAGTACCAGAGTAAACAGGTATTTCCAAGGTTTGTAAATTTGTTTACTTCATGTATTACTCGAGTCATGCTATGTTCATTCATTAACTTGCTATCATTGCTCTCACGATGATACTCGAGTAAGTACTCGAGTAAACTTAATGAATACTCGAGTATGCAAGTTCAGAATTTGAGAAATCATTCCACTATTCATTGATTTGTTTCCTATGTGATTAACCCTTCATTGTATTAGTATTATCAGCATATCCACAGATAAACAATGAGGAGATCTTACCAAATAAGGAAATTAAAATGCAACGTTCAAACACTACCTACCGCCACCTACCATAAACGGACATTTTTCAAATACTGAAAAATTCAACAGTGGCTGCGCACAATATAACGGGCAAGAAGAAAATGTTCCAACAGTTGCTACCAACATATCTATATATATGGGAACATCCAAACAGAGATTACAACAAGAACACACACACGAACGTATTATCAAGTTCACTACTCTGTTTTACACATATTTGTAATTATGTACTTTAGTGATTCTTATTCACTCTGTGAGAGAGATATTTCATTCAAACTCAATATTTGTTATTGAGGTAACTTAAGGTTGTGGAACCTTGAGTTGGGTTTGGATTACAACTTGTAAGTGGGAGTGAGTGTCCATGCGAAGGAACTTGCTTGTACTGAGGTGCCAAGAACCCACTGAATCTTGGAAGTTATAGTGAAACTCTCAGAGATATTCTGAGGACTAGACGTAGGTCAAAGTGGTTGTGGCCGAACCAGTATAACTCCCGGTGTACACTTCGGTGATATTTCTCCTTACTCTTTACTGCATTATATTCACTGTCAAGTTTTTATATTTGCAATGAAATATTTAGTATCACCCAATTCACCCCCCCTCTTAGGTGAAACGCTTGCTCTAACATTTGATATCAGAGCGTAGGTCTTCTTGTTAGGGTATAACACCCTAAGAAGGATCCAATGGCAAGCATGGGTGAAGGAATTCTTCCAGACGGAGTATCCATCACTAGACCTCCAGGTTTTAGTGGAGAACACTTTTCTTTCTGGAAAGCAAAATTCAGATTGTTCGTGATGGCTATCGAATATGGGTTATGGGATGTGATCGAAAGTGGAAACTATCAACCTACAAAGATTGTAGACTCTCAGAAAATTCCCAAGACGCCAGCGGAATATGATGAGAATGACAAGAAACTTTTCACTCTCAACAACAAAGCAATTCTGATGATACAAAGTGCTTTGAGTCAAAGTGAATACTTCAAAATTTGCACACTTCCAACAGTAAAGCAAATGTGAGAAGCTCTGGAAATAGCTCATGAAGGAACTTCAGGAATAAAGGAGAATTGGATCAACACCTTGGTCACTGAATTCGATCTACTTCGAATGAAATCAAGTGAATCAATATCTGAATTTGAACTTAGATATACTCATCTTGTTAATCAACTTGCAGCACTTAGGAAAGTTTATGATCAACATACCCAAGTACGAAAAATTTTGAATATTTTTTCTAAAGAGTGGGAGGCCAAAGTCACTGCGATAGAAGAAGCAAAAGGAGAATCAATGAGATCAGTTGCTTCTCTATTTGGAAGCCTTTCTGAATATGAAAGCAAACTAAAGTTCAAACGGGAACTAGATGACATCGGTGACAAAAGAAAAAAAGGCCTAGCACTAAAACCAAAAGAAGAAAATCAAGATGAGGATGAGGAGTTTGACGATGATGAAATGGGCCTAATCATAAAATGATTCAGAAAGTTCTACAAGAAAGGTCAAGGATTCAAACACTTTCAGAAAGGAGGAACTAGCAGCAAAGATCATATCATTTGCTACGAATGTGTAAAACCAGGACATATTAAAATAGAATGTCCAGAACTGAATCAAAAGAGCAAAGAAAAGAGAAAAGGTAAATTCTTTAACAAAAAGAAGGCCTTTGTATCTGCTATATGGGGTGATAGTTCCTCTGACGAAGAAAGTGATGAAGAAGAAGTAGCCAATATATGTCTCATTGCTCAAGAAGAAACCGAAGAAGAGGTAAATGATTCTAATCTTACCTATGATGAATTACTTTCTAAATATAATGCTTTACATTCTGAATTCATCAAAGTAGTTAAAGAATTGGTTGTTTTCAAAAAGAAAAACATAGCTCTTGAAATTGAACTTAAAGAAAGTTCAGAAAAGGATTGTGAAAATTGTTCTCCTTTGAAAAAGAAAAACACTGATCTCACAAAAACTCTTGAAAAATTTACACAAGGAAGCGAGATGCTAAATGTTATTTTAAAAGCTCAACAATTTGTAAATGACCGATCTGGAATTGGATACGATCCAAAATCAGATAGAAAGAAAGGTAGAAATAAAGCAGGAGATAAGTCATATTTGAATTATTTCCAGCATTCTGTGCATACATCAAATCCTTTTGCATTTTGTAACTACTGTAATCGAAAAAGTCATTATACCTCTTCATGTATTCATAAGAATAAAGGAACGATAGGAACCTACAAATGGGTACCTAAAGATCATATGTTTCGAAAATTTCCTGTACTAACCCAAAAGGACCCAAAAAGAAGTGGGTACCCAAGAATTAATCGTATTTAATTGCATATGTGTCTCAAAGCATCCAAAAACAACAAATGGTACATAGATAGTGGATGCTCTAGACATATGACCGGTGATTTCGAAAGTTTTACCAAATTACAACCTAAAGAAGGTGGAAAGGTAAAATTTGGAGGAAATCAAACAGGAAGGATAGCAGGAATTGGTGAAATCAAAAATGACAAAGGCATACAAGTCAAAGACGTATACTATGAAGGATTATGTCATAACTTGCTGAGTGTGAGTCAAAGTGCAGACAAAAACAACTGGGTAATATTTGACTCAGAGGAATGTCTAATTATCAACAAGAATGACTTACCACTTGATAAAAACAATATCAAGGCTAAGCTCAGAGCAAAAAAGGAAGGTAATTGTTATACTCTAGATATTAACAGAAATGAATCTGAAAACTGTTTCTTGAGAAATGCCGATGAAAGTTGGCTATGGCATAAGAGATTGGCTCATGTCAATATGCATCAATTAGGCAAACTACTCAAAAAGGATTTAGTTCTTGGATTACCCAAAGTAAATTTCAAAAATGATTTGATTTATGACGCATTGCAAAAGGGTAAACAAACTAAATCATCTTTCAAATTGAAAAATGAGATTTCAACAAATAGACCACTACAATTATTACATATGGATTTAGTTGGCCCAGCAAGAGTAAAGAGTCTTGGTGGCAACTTATATTCATTGGTCATTGTTGATGATTTCTCCAGATTTACATGGGTTATTTTTCTATCATCAAAGGATGAAACCTTTGAAGAATTTATTATTTTTGCCAAGAAATTGCAAAATGAGAAAGGTATGTCCATTGCAGGTATTAGGACCGATCATGGTGGAGAATTTGAAAATCAAGCCTTTGAAGAATATTGTGATACTAATGGCATTTATCACAATTTCTCTGCTCCAAGGACACCTCAACAAAATGGAGTCATGGAACGTAAGAATAGAGTGCTCACTGAAATGGCTAGAGCAATGTTAAATGAAAAGAACGCATCTCAAGTGTTCTGGGCTGATGCTATGAGTACAGCATGCTATATTTCAAATAGAGCCTATATTAGAACAAAACTTGGAAAGACTCCATACGAGCTATACAAAGGAAGGAAGCCAAACATTGCTCATCTACATATCTTCGGTTGTAAGTGTTTCATTCATAATAATGGTAAAGATAACTTAGAAAAATTTGATTCTAAAACTAATAAAGGAATTTTCCTAGGGTATTCTAACCGAAGTAAAGCATATAGAGTTTTCAATAAAAGAACATGTGTTGTTGAAGAATTAATTCATATTATATTTGATGAATTTGAATCCTCTGACAAAACCATTGATGAAGAACAGGAAATTGTTTTAAATCAAGAAAATGGTCAATCTATTTCTAAATCTCTTATTCCAGAAGTTGATGAAACCAAGGAAGAAGAGCAATCACTAGGACAACCTAGAGCCTGGAAATACAATAAAAATCATCCCTTAGATCAAGTCATAGGAGATGTGAATGAAGGGATCAAAACTAGAAATAGAATTTTCAATGAAGTAAGTTTTTCTGCATCATGAGATTGAACCTTCTAACATTGATGAAGCCCTATCAAACAATGATTGGGTTATAGCAATGCAAGAAGAATTAAATCAATTTGAAAGAAATCAAGTTTGGGATTTGGTACCCCGACCCAAGGATCATCCGATCATTGGCACTAAATGGGTATTCAAGAACAAACTCGATGAATCCACAATTATTGTAAGAAACAAGGCAAGATTGGTGGCCAAAGGCTATAATCAGGAAGAAGGAATTGATTATGAGGAAACGTATGCTCCAGTAGCTAGATTGGAAGCTATACGTGTACTCTTAGCCTTTGCATGCATCAAAGGATTCAAACTCTATCAAATGGATGTAAAGAGTGCATTTCTAAATGGATACATTATGGAAGAAGTATACATAGAACAACCTCCAGGTTTTGAAGATGTAACTAAACCTGACCATGTTTTCAAACTCAAAAAGGCTTTATATGGTTTAAAACAAGCTCCTAGAGCTTGGTATGAAAGGCTCAGTAAATTTCTTATTGATCAAGGTTTTGTATGGAAAAAGTTGATACGACACTTTTTATAAAATGAAAACGTGATGATATTTTAATTGTTCAAATATATGTTGATGACATTGCTTTCGGTGCTACTAATGAATCTCTGTGTAAGGAATTTTCTGAGATAATGCAGGGAGAGTTTGAGATGTCAATGATGGGAGAATTGAATTTCTTTCTCGGTTTGCAAATCAAACAAAGAAAGAATGGAATCTTTATCTCTCAAACAAAGTACTTGAAAGAGCTATTGAAGAAGTATGGAATGGATGAAGCAAATGGAACGGACACACCTATGAGCTCAACTACGTTGCTTGATGCTGATGTCAAAGGGAAAGACTACAACATCACAAAATACAGAGGAATGATTGGATCGTTACTCTATCTTACGGCAAGCAGACCGGACATTCAATTTAGTGTTGGCATATGTGCAAGATATCAATCAGCACCAAAGGAATCACATGCCGAAACTGTCAAACAAATCTTTAGATACCTTGCTGACACACCAGAATTGGGTCTGTGGTATCTCAAAGGAAGAAGTGAATATCTAGTTGCATATTCAGATTCTGATCATAGAGGATACAAGATAGACAGAAAGAGCACCAGCAGACAAGGACAATTTCTTAGAGGATCTCTTGTATCATGGTTAAGCAAGAAACAAAATACAGTGTCTCTTTCGTCAACGGAAGATGAATATGCTGCAGTCTCAAGTTGTTGTGCACAAGTAATATGGTTAAAACAATAACTACAAGATCTTGGTATTTATCTCAAAGACATACCAATCTATTGTGACAATACCAATATGATAAGCTTGGCAAAGAATCCAGTTCAACATTCTAGAACCAAGCATATCGATGTCCGACATCACTTCATCATAGATCATCTCCAAAAGAAAGATGTGAAAGTGATATTTATTCCTACTCATCTTCAGCTAGCTGATATCTTCACCAAACCTCTTGCAAAAGATCAATTTCTAACATTAGAAGAGAATTGGGAATGGTAAATCTCAATGAATTGTAAGTTATTTCAATTTCTCATAATGTTAGATAAAGTTATTTGATAATGTTTTGATGATTACTAATTTAAGCATCGGAGTATATAGAAACTTGTTTTGCAGGAAGATTGAAACTCTGTTCTGAGAAATAAAATCAGAGGTTATCAGAGGACACCATTACTGGAGTGCCAACGTCAAGTAATGACTGACAGTACAACTTTACCCGAGGAACAACTTGAAGTAAAAGAATTCTTTACTTGAGTAAGCACTCGAGTAATGGTCTTCCAAAACTGGAAGTAACGTATCAAGTTACCTGGAATTTAAATCAAACGGTTCATTTGGTGAGAAATGAACAGTCAAAAATAGAGAAGACAGGTTACCCGAGGGACGCCTTGAGTAAACTTGAAGTTTACTCAAGTAAGGACTCGAGTAACTGCAGGTCCAGATCACAAACTTGATGAGAATCAACTCAAATCTGGTCTTAAACGGTTATCAAATGATCGAGGGAACATACATGGATAATTACAATATTATTCATGCCATGTACACAATTTAAATGAATTATTTTAGAAATTTTTTTATGATCACTCGAGTAGGGACTCGAGTAAACATGATATTTACTCGAGTAAGACCTCGAGTAATGTCAGGTTCTAGGTCTTTATCTGTCACAAACTCAGACATTTCCACAAAATCTCCTCTAGTAAATCACCCAGTCCTCTCACAAAAACTTTTCACAATCACTTCCTTACTTGATTTCCATCAAAATCCATCAATTCTTAGCTCCAAAAACCTCCTATTTTGTTCAGATTCTTCCTGACCTAACTCGCGACTTCTCACTTTGTTTTCTAAGATTTCAAGTTTTTCACTGAATCAAAATGGTTAAAACCAAAAACATTACTCCCATAGATTCTTCTGGATCCCCACAACTCTCTGACCCTCTTTCTTCTCCTCCCAGAAAGAGATGAAAACTCACACCTAGGTCAAAAGCAAAAATCCAACTCAAACCTCAACCGAAACCAAAAGAGAAAGGTGTTGTGATTAAAGAGCCAGTGGTTACAAGGACTCAATCCAAGAAGAGCACCTCTACTGGGAGAGGCCAAAGTGCCAAATCTTCTTCTCCTCCACTTTCTAATTCCTCTACTCCCTCTTTCACACCAAAACCCTCCAAAAAGCCCAAATATGATGTGAATGTGGCTAAGGCAATGGCTGGCATTCTTGATCAACTTGAGAAGGGGCAATCATCCAAGAAGTCAGAACTGCCAGAAGAGGAGATCACTAAACCTCCAAAGGGCTTCAATGTCAACAAGAAAAGCTCTAGAAAGCAAAATGACTAAAACGCCCCTGAAACCTTAAGTTTAGAGGCTGCCAAGGGCATTTTCATCTTTTGGTAGTGAATTTGATAACTTCGAGGTCGAAAATAGATTCCTTAGGTAAAAATATATTACAGTAGCCTAGGTCAAAATTTTGGGAAAAGTACGATCATACCGGGTAAGTCAAGGCCGAACTAGGTCCCCAAGGGCATTTTGGTAATTTTTCACTATAGACTCATATAACCACAAAAAATACTTTAGAAGTCTCTAAAGTGGTACATGAATGGGTTTTAACCTAATTATTGTACATTTGCAATTTTAAGACCGAGTTAAAAGTCCAATCGTTGGCACGCATTACGAGGCACGTTATTAGAGTTGGAAAAAGGTTCAAGGTAGTAACTATTTTCTCTCATACACTATGTGATTATTGATATGATGTGTGTTACCGTATTATGTGATATGAACACGTGCCTGGGGCACATTACCTAGCTGTGGTCTAGGATCTAGCTGAGGTACACGAATTTTACCCAGTTGCAGTCAAGGACTCAGCTGAGGTACACGTAGGGCATCCAAACAGTCATTTGTCCTTGAGCATTGTGTACAAAATTGTTATGATATGGATTTTCATTTTACATTATATGGTGCATTGCAAATTTAAATTCTCGTATTTTATATGATTGATTCTACGTTGCTACTGGGATTCCTTAGAATCTCATCCCTTTTCATAAATGATAATGTGCTAGCGGGAATCAGCAGCTCAAAGGCAAAAGTGGTAGAACCGGGGAACTGCTAGTGCGGATCTCGAGATAGGGCTATTGGTTATATGTAGTTTATTTTTTAATATTTTGAAAAATTTGTAAATATTACCAAACCCTGTGCGGATGATGTCTGTCTGTAAACAAATAATTTTACCAGTATATTTGTACTTTTCTATATGCATGTGGAACTTGATCTTTATTACTCTGCACATATCGAAATGTAAACAGGTGTTGATATGCTTATTGCTTAACATAGAGACAAGAGAGAGAGAGAGATGGTGAAACTATTCAAAAGTGGAAGATGACAGAGGAAGAGAGATAAGGGAGAAAGAAGGAGAAAAAAGAAGGGCATGTTGGTAAAATAATAACATTTAGAAATTCTTGATCCATACCTTTAGACCAATTTAGCATTATGTAAGTTAGGATCACCAATTTGTCTTTTTTACATTTGCAAGGTATATTTTTGGGATTTTCCCACAAAATTAAGTCACAATAATATCATTGTAGTTTTTTGTTTTGCATTTTTTAAAATATCATGATACATTTTTTTAATGTTGGGTAATTATTCTATATATGAATATATTTTGGTGGAATAAATAAATTTAACATAAATTCAGGAAACAAAGTAAGTTCAAAAAATAAATATAAATATATATTATCCAAATATAATGTCGAGTGTTTCAATTCATTTTTTATCAACTATCAATTATCCATACTAGGTAAAAGAGCGAATTATGATAATCATCAACAATAAAAAAATTATTAATTTTAAATCCTTATGTGCTTTGGAAGAAGAAATTAATTATAAGTTAGGGTCCCAATAAAATGTTTCGTTAAAAAAATATCATTTGAGGGTAAGCATGTAAGCAATGATATATTTGTTTGGATGATATAATGATTTCTTGAAATGTCTTTTATTTTGATATATTTGTTCATTATAATATGGTGAGTAGCTTTTTTTTTTTTTTTTTTTCGTTTACTCCAGATTTACAATCCCTTGTCGAGGAAGCATGCAAATATCATTTATAATACAAAGAGATATTTAGGAATCTTGGTGCATAATCATGTTCATAAGTTGTATTAATTGCAAAATTTCATGAAGAAGAATTTGTTATTGCTATTTTATAATTACAATGTAGCTACAATTATTTATGGCTTAAATAATATTGCACGAACAAAAAATAATATAACTAAACAATTTTGAAATAAAAAATATATATCAATATGTATCAACTCCAGTGCAAAGCATGGGTAGCACATACTCATTCTAAATAATAACCAATTCATTTTTATTTAGATTTATTAAAATATATGAATTTTTTATTTAATTTTACTTCTTAAAGGATATATGTATGATTTAAAAAAGCTAAAAGCCTATTTAAATACTATGTGTATATATATTATATATTTTTTGCCATAATATATCAATATATATTATTTATATTTAAAAATTTTTAAAGTACGTAGTATTAAAACTTCAAATCATTAATTTATAAAGTTTAATTTATGTCCAGCGTAAATCCAAAACCTCCAGTTTCCCGGTATCTCATACCGCATCGCATAGTCTGTGTTGGGCCTTGACTAGTTTCACTTTCCCCTTTCCCAGTATCTGCTGCTTCGTGACCGCTTTGTGCGGCCTCTCACTCAACTTTTATTATTTATTTATTATATTATGGAGAAACCCATCTTCCTTTTGTCCAAAAAAAAAAAAAAAACCCATCTTCCTGGTACAGACGGGAATACGGTCGGCCTGGTACTACAGAGCCGGTTTTTTATGGGGTCGGACCTACACAGGTTTGAATTTATTTTATTTAAAAAATATATTTTTTAAATTTTATAATTTATTTATTATTTTATCTCAAATTAAGATACATTATTTTTAAAACTCATAAATTTTTAGTTAAAATAATCATCTAAAATTTAAATTAGCCTCTTTTTTAAAATTTAAATAAATAGATCATTGAAGAAAATAAAATAAATCAAATAATTTAATAAGTGTTTATCTGTTATTAATATTTTATTAGATATTTAGGTGTTTCTCATATTAATAATTTGATATAATGATATTATATATATTAATTTATTTTTAAAAAATATTAAACGGGCTTAAAAAGGCCGACCCTCCAATACTGTAGCCTTACAGGGCCGATCCTTTTAAACCCACTTATATTTTAATCTCTAAATTATAAACCCGATATTTAAAATACTTAAATTTAAATAGGCCGGCCCGACGGCTCAACCCAAATTCCTAGCTTTACTCCCTGGTTCCCACCTAATGGTCTCTTGGTTGTGTCTTATCAGTCTTAACTAGGGATGAGCAAAAAACCCGGTGGTCCAGGTAACCCGGTCTGACCCGACCCGGTCTTTTTAAAAAAAATTGGCCCGAAGCAGCTTCTAACAAACCAGACCGGGCTGGTCTTTTCGGGCTGGACCGGACTTCGGTCCAAGACCTCATGTCCCTCGGTCTAGTCTGGTCTGACCCGATATATATTATTATATTTTTTTCCCACCATACTACGGTACTACCACAGTCCATAAGCCTTATCATAAACAACACTTCTCAGACACTCACGCGGCCCAAACCCCCACAGCCCCACGCTCACATCTCAAGAGTCAAGACCCATCTCATTGTTCAAAAAAAAAAAGACCCATCTCAAGACTCAAGTCACGGGAAACATGTCGCCATGTCGGGATTCACTTCAGAAGTCTTCAATGAACTCTTGAAACCCTAAGATGTTAGAGTTTAGAATCTAAACTTTAGATCCCATCTCCTTCTCGTCTCCGATCTCGGCATCTCCGGTCATCGTCTCCCGTCTCCCTCTCGGTGTCTTCGATTTCGGCATCTCCGGTCCTCGTCTCCCGTCTCCCTATCGGTGTCTCCGATCTCGGTGGAAGAACCTGACTGCTCGAGGCGTTAAAGTCCTCTTTGGCCCTTCCACGACCTCTCCTACGCTCACCTGTGAGTCACTCAGTTCGTCGGCACCTTAAAGGTGAGAACCACTTTACGTTGATGGGCACTTGATTTTCTAAAGACCAATAATATAATGTAAGTTATATATAGGGACTCATTTACTCTGACCGCTCACCTGTGCTTGCATTGCTCATTTACTCCTTTGTTGTTATTACATATATAAACGTGTGTAAACAATGCTTCGGTTGTCTTGTGTTTGAGTCTAGTTATTTGTTGATTGTTCCTTGTTCCTTATCTTGAGTCTAGTTATTACTTCATTTAGTCCTGAACTCCTGAGCATACTTTTTTTTTCAAAGTCTGATTGTTCCTTGTTCCTTGTCCTGATTGTTTTAATATTACTGGTAATATTTCAATTCTATGTTTATTATATAAGTTTATATATTTTATTATTACTAATTTCTTAACACATACAATTTGTTTTTTAAGATGGATCAAGCATCATTGAAAGTGGAGGAGACAAATGAATGACAATGGATGCTCAAGAAAAAGAAATTAGATCTTAGTCATTTGTTTTCCACTTGTGTGTAATATGATAGACTTGTTACTTGTTATGTTTAATTGATTGTCATGGATTGTATTAAAACCATTTTAGAATGTTGTTGTTTTTATTTTTATTGAATGTTGTTGGAGATATTATTTATGGATTTATGATTGGGTTTTAATGTTTTGTGATGAGTTTTATATGATTGTATTTGTATGTATTGTTATGGTCTTCATAGGTTCAAATATTGCTTCTCAAAAAAAATTGGCCAAAAAAAAAATATTGCTTCTCAAAATAGGCAAAAAATTTTTTTTTAAAAAAGGTCCTGAACTGGTCCAGGTAGTCCGCTGAACCTGGTCTGGTCTAGCCCGAGCTCGGGCTGATGCTGGACCAGACCGAACCTCGGGCTGACTTGTCCAGCCCGAGGTACTTTCTAGACCAGACCTCGGGTTGGGGTTAAACCCGATCTGATCTGGTCCATGATCAACCCTAGTCTTAACCTAACCTTAATAAATCCGTCCCCCTCTCGTCTCACTCTCACTTGAGTACCTGACCTCTATTATAGCCGCCGCCGCTCCAAACCCTAATTCGTCCTTGTTCTCGTTCTCTTCTCCGTCTTAATTTCGGAATCGCCTCGCCTTTCTGTCATAGATTCTCTCTAGCCTTTCATCTCTCAATATCTGCACTTTCTCGGCAGACTCTTCACGTACATTGGAGCTTGATACTGTAGAACGAACATGACACTGTAGCTCGCCTCTCAAACTCTCTACTCTCTCTTTTCGAGTTCGGTGTTCGAGGGCATAGAAAGAGTTCGCGTGTGTTTGAGTCCGGTGTTCGTGCTCCAGACTCCTGTGTGAAGAATATTGTGAGCATTTCTCTCCGGTATCTACTGAGTTTTCCACTCTGTGGCTTTCCTTCTACCTAAAGTGTGATTATTTGCACCAAGTGTGTGAGAATCAGATTTGAATGCAATGCACTTCAGTTCAGAAATTTTGTTAGCCAGTAAGACCAATTTTATTGTTTCCATTTCTAGAGAAATAATTTTATTTCCACCATACTCTATTGACTGCTTGAGCTCTATTCCAGGCAACCATGATATATACTCCACTCTTGATTTCTGCAGCATAAAATTTGCTGGATCTCAAGCGTCTCTGTTCTCTTAATTTCTTAACATTTTCTTCAACCCCAGTCATGCATCCACTATGATTCCCTATTTCTCTAATCATAGCATAGGGAATACGAAAGGATGCAACACCAAGAGGTACCTCTGGACTAGCAGATTCTGAACAATAGATTCTTGCTTTTTCTCGTAGGTTCCACAATTTCTTACATGCAAAATATGTTTAATCTGCCTCTATCCATCATGGTTTACTTGTTGATTATTCATTATGATGTTCTGAACTTTCATAAATCTTAATGTTTGTGGGATGCTCGATGACGATTGATTTGCTTTAACCACACCGAATAGAGGCTGTAAAGGGCACAAGGCCTCTTTCATTGAAGTCAGAAATAAACTTCTTGTGCTTGACATTGCTTGATGATTTTATTTTCTAAAGGAACAGGATTAGTTTCCTTTTCATTTAGAGAATGAGAGAAGGCTTTGTCAAGTATTTGAAGTGGGCTGGCTTTAGTGGCAGAGGCTCAGCCTTTCAAGTTCTCTCATGTGGAAAACCTTGGCCTTTTGACTGAGAGCAACTCACCAATTTTTTCCAAAGTGTTTAAAATCTAATATTTTGTATGCATACTTTGGAATTTAGTATTTGATGATCGTTAATCCTTGGTGTTAGATAGGTTAGGTAAAAGTTGACCGAATCATTTGTTTGAGTGCTAGAGCTTAAGACTAAAAAGAAGTTACTTTTGAGCAAAATATCTTTAAAGCCTGCATGATTTTGTCGTGCTCGTTTATTGTAATTGATTTCCTCCCATCTCATTATTTATCTTGTAAATTGACATTGTATTTTTCTTTTCCATGATGCTTAAGATATGAATGAAAAGAAGCAATTTCCATTAACTAATCCTGTTCTTTTTGTTAACTTTATAATTTATAATTATTGTATATCCTTTCTATATGTTATTGGCTAGGGATTTGCCTTTGCAGTTGGCTTCTTTTTTTTTGTGTTCAATTTGTTTGTGGCATTTCCTTTAAAAAATGCATACAAACAATTACTATAGTCTTTAACATTTTATTCTAGGACAATATAGGAATTCAAAAATAATATAGGAATCCATAAATGGGGTTTTAGATAATTTACCATTGAGCTTTCATTACTTATGAAACCTTCAGAATTTGTAATTGAGCTTTTGGTTTTCTAAAGTCATTGTGCTTCTGTACGATGCAACAAACATATCTTGTTAATCATTCAGCTCGATGTTCTAAACTCATAAATCTTAATTGTTTTTATTTGTTTGTGGACTGCTCAATGATGATTGATTTGCTTTAACCACACCGAAAAGAGGCTGCATAGGGCCTAAAGCCTCTTACATTAAACTCAGAAACAAACTTGTGCTTGACATTGCCGGATGATTTCTTTTTCTAAAAGAAAAGGATTAATTTCCTCTTTATTTAGAGAAAGAGAGAGAGCTTTTTCAAGCACTTGAAGTGGGCTGTGTTCAGTGATGGAGTCTCTCTCCCTTTCAAGTTCTCGCACGTGGAAAACCTTGGCCTTTCAACTGAGAGCAACTTGCCATGTTTTTTTCCAAAAATACTTTAATAGTTGTCATGTAAAATTTCGAATTAATTTTGTATCTGATGATAATTAATCCCTGGTGTTAACTAGGCGAGTCCAGGGTTGATTGGAATCACTTGTTTGACTGCTACATCATAAAACTTTAAAGAACAGTGCAACAAAAATATGTTCTTAATAATTCGGTACAATATTCTTAACTCTTATAAATCTTAATTGTTTTATGAAGCTTAATTGTTTGTGGACTGCTTGATGATGATTGATTTGCTTTAACCACACCGAATAGAGGCTGTACAAGGCAGAAAGCCTCTCTCACTGCCCTGAAACAGACTTGTGCTTGACATTGCTTGATGATTTTCTTTTCTAAAAGAAGGATTAATTTCCTTTTCGTTTAGAGAACGAGAGAAGGCTTTGTCAAGCACCTGAAGTGAGCTGTGTGTAGTGACGGTGGCTCTCTCCCTTTCAAGTTCTCTCGTGTGGAAAACCTTGGCCTTACAACTGAGAGCAACTTACATCTTTTTTTGCGAAAACACTATAATAGCTTTTATATATAATTCAGAATTTAGAATTAACTTAGTATATGATGATAATTAATTTCTGGTGTTAGCTAGGTAAGTCAAGGGATGATTGGAATCATGTCTGACTGTTAGAGCATAAAACTGTTAAGGAGATGCTGCTTTTGACCATTATACCTAAAAATTTGCTTAATTATATGATATTTATGAATTCTTGATATTTGTTGTGTCAATTGACCTGGGATTTATAGTTTTCATGATGCTTAATATGGGAATGGAAATCATAACTTTTTTTTTTACATGTGAATGGTGAGCTAAATAACCGGTCTTGAATTTTGGTTGCACGTTTATGGGGTCAATCTGTTAAATAATGCATGGATGGTCCCCTCCAAAAACAGGGAAATTTCAGTAAACGACCTCTGGAGTCAATTTACCCCCAATAAATTATGAAACATCAATGTAGGTGTAGGATCTTGGGGGCAAAATGAAATTAATTTTTATACTTAAATGACATGATTCACCCATTTTTTTTTTTTTTAAAAAAAATAGTCAATATTTTCAGACTACCAACGGCCGGCTAGGTGTCAGAGCTTCGGCAATGGGCCCCTAAACACCGGCGGCTAGAAAATAAATTGAAGGCCAAGGGGCCAACTGGGGGTTGGAACCCAGCCCCTCTTGGCAAAAGCTCTTTAGTTAGTATGTGCAAGAAAAACTATAGTTAATAATATTATATCTCTCCCTACTTTTTGACCTGATATCTCTACCTACTTTTTTACATTATAGTTAACAAGTGTTTTATACATCATGAATTGATGAACAAGTGGAATAACTCTATGAAAGAGTGGAATATTTTTATTAATAAGATAAATTAATTTTTTAAGAAGATCATATTTGCAAGTGCGTAATAGTCCTATGAACATGAACAAGTCGATAGTTTTATAAACAAGATAAATTAATTTATTAACAATTACTTGTTTGTAATTGTCTTACACTCTATGAATAAGTAGAATAGTTTTATGAACAAGTTTTAATAAAAGCTTATATTAATTTATTTTATTCGAAAAAGTATTTTAAAATATAAATATTTGGGAAGTAGAACCTGGATGTGGTAAAGACTACGAAGAGACAAGTAATATCTAAAACTTAAAATTGATGTCTTATATTGGGAAGAGGTTTCAGTCCTTTTCCTTTCTTTTAGGAAAAGAATCGTCCTTTTTCCTCTAAGAGCTGGATAGAGATTTCAACAGTACAGGTTTAATATATTTTTATAATAATATTTTTAATATACTAATATAATAATATTTTTATAATATATTAAATTTAGACTGTTGAGATCTCCATTCGATAGCTCTAAGAGGGAAAAGGATTGAAGCCGGATCCCTTATAATATGTGTTATTTGATTTAGATATTGCTTGTGTGAGTGGCTGACTGGATAGGATGACTTGGCAATTTTGCTGACTAGGCAATGACAAAAAAAAAAACATAGAAACGTAAAGCATAGCAAAACGCAAAGAAGTAAATAATGCTTTCTTCTCTTTTGATCCAAAAAAAAAAATAATAATAATGCTTTCTTCTTGAAATCGATTGTATATTTTTATAAACCAAAAAGATTTATTACTTCTGAAAATCCTCCCTGCTGGAGGATTAAAATATAAATGCTATAAAATTAATAATAAATCACGCATATAGACAGCATAGGCCAGTTGTTAGTGTTTGAGAAGAGACCCGATCCCTTGCTCATATCAAGGTAATTAAACTCGAGTCGGCTACTAAACCAGTTGGAGTATTGGGTCAAGGGTCAGTGGGTCAGATTGGAGTCAAACTGGAGCTAAATCAGGGCCAAATCGGTAAGAAATTGAATTTAAACGATAATATCTTTTTGAAAAAGTTTTGGAATTTAATAATTTTTTAGAATCAAATGATACTTTTTTTTGAGTAATTCTTTTTATATTAGAAAGTAGATATATCAAGCTTTTCATAGAGTCCTAATTTATAATTTTTAGAAATATATAGAATTATATATGAATTTTTTAAATCAGATCGGATCAGTTAAATCGATTAGATCAGACCAGTTAGATGACCGGTTCAACCAGCCAGTCCGTTTTAATCACATCAATTCATATTCACATACCGATTGAGTACAGTAACCCTTAGCGTGTAGCCCATATTGTCCAACCCTCTTAACTATATAAACTGTACAAGTAGATCAACTACTGGGATTTTCATGAGATTGAAACTGACTGAACATGATCACATTAACTGAACAAAAGTGCGAATTCGTTGAACAACCGGTAGTTTCCAAATCTTCACTAACTTTGCATCAATATTGTTCATTCAACTGTCCTATAAGCTTATTTAGTCGTGAACTGTCCAGAACTCTTCAAATCCTAATAACACGAGGGATCTTTTGGGTTTTTCCATGGAATGGAAAACCGGACCGGACCGGCCGGTTCAGACCGGAAACCGGTGAACTGATCGCTGGTCCGGTCCGGTTTGGGGGTAGAAAACCGGAGGAAGGCGACCCGGTCGAACCGGTCCGACCTAGTGAAACCCGGTGTGACCCGGGATAACCCGGCCGGGTCATGGGTTACCCGGGTTGGGGGGTTTTAATTTTTTTTTTTTCATAAAAAACGACGCCGTTTTGACATTTCTTCTAACATTTGATTTCAATTTCAGATTTCCCCTCCACCAAGCTTCCCGCGGACGCCTCGCCTTCACGCTTCACCTCCGTTTTGAGTTTTTTTTTCGTCTTCCACGTCTGTCTCCCTCTGCCGTTCCCGTCGTCATTATCGGCGGCCATGAAACTGGAAAGCTGTTGCCTTTCCTTTTCCCCTTCCTTCTTGCCGTAGCAACCGGAAAGCTGTTGCCTTTACCGGTGAGGTTTTTGCGTCTTCGGTGAGTTCGGTCCTCCACGTTTGTCTCCCTCTCTCGTTCCCGTCGCCATTGAAGCTGAAATCGGAAAGCTTTTGCCGTTCCTTTTCCCCTTCCTTCTTGCCGTAGAAAACTGAAAGCTGTTGCCTTTACCGGTGATATGCTCTGTTTTCTGTCACGCCGGCGTTGTGGGTGCTGATCACTGTGGGTCTCTATTTTCCGTCCGCGGCAATGACAAGTTCGGCGTATCTGACTAGTTAGGTGTCTCTGTTTTTGCCGTGATGCCGAAATCGTAGGTGCTGCCCTCTCTGGTTCGTCGTGGGCACTCGACGCTTATCACTCTGTGACGCCGTCCGTCGCTGGCTTCTGATTTTTAGGTTTGATCCTTTACTTGAAATGTTGCATTTGTGACTCTGATTGATTTCTCAATTCTCATTGCATCTGTGACCTCAGCTAGCAACTAGTATAATAATAATAGTATTGTGTCTGTGAATCTGTGCTATGTGACTCTCTGCTCTGTGCCTCTGTGACTCTGATCGGTTTTAGTGTTTTAGATTTCAATCACTTGAAACCTTGCACCTGTGGTTTGTAACTCGGTGGTGTGTCCATGGATTTGAACGACTATGTTACTAGACTTTGTTTTGGTTTTTGTTTCACAAATAGGATTGCGGATGCTCTTTGTTTTGTTTTTGGATTTGTAAGGAGCTTTCAAAGTATTAGGTTTTGTTCTTGCTTTATATTCTCCATATTATGCATGTTGTTCATGTTGAACTTCACCTCAAGCCTATTACCTCGCTTAGAAAATGTTGTTGCACGTTTTGATGATTTTCCAGATGATAAGGCATTCCCATTAGTTAAAGAGGTTGCATCATATGTAGGTGATAGAAGTATAGAACTTGTTGATGGTCTGTTGGAGTTCCATTATCTTTTTCAATATCATCATCATTTAAAATCTTACATAAAACATTTTGGTTATAAAAAAATCATTGGAACAACTATGGATATTTGTTTCCCCATTATATATATATATATATTTTTTTTTTATTGAGCCCGGTCTAACTCCCGAGTTGACCCCTGGGTTGACCCCGGTCTGAACCACTAACCCTTGACCCAGTGTCCTGACCCGTTCAATGACCGGTCCGGTTTTTAGTACCTTGGGTTTTTCTCTACTAATGTATCTGATATTGCATTGAGAACATTTGATGGGAGGAGGTTTGTCAAAAGAGGCCATCTCCAGCAACCATCCACATCTATGAAGTCCACTATGTTTCTACGTTTTGTCATTGCCTAGTTGGCAAAATTGCCAAGTCATCTTGCATAGTCAACCACCCCATAAGCAAATTTAACGGTGTTAATGTCACATCATCAAACTTAACATCATCAACGTCTTTTTTAAGCTATCGGGACTAATAGTTTGAAACTGAGTAAATTTGAGGGATCAAAACCACCTATTTGAAATTTTAGTGACCACAATCAAAATGACCGCAAACTAAAAGAACCAAAGATGGTATTAGTACTTTACTTTATTATTCATATTAAGCCAACCTCATAAAATGGAATTTGACTTATCTTTTTGTATTTATAGCCCAAGCATTTGAAGTGTAATGTTAGTATTATATAAATAGGCATTCTTGTGCCAAAGAAGAAGTAATACAGTCAAAATATTTTTCACAAAAGTCCAATGTTAATAGACATTGTCTTGTGGTTAATTAAATTTTTATGTCTTGTCAATTTGTTGGTATGACAATACATGAAACTTGGATATGCGTCTAGGGAATATGATATAGTTTAAGGCTTGCTATACATTGAAGTATTTGTGAATTCCATAAGAATTTAAAATATTAGGACTATATATTCAGAAAATTGCTATACTTATAAAATCCCTAAATGATTAAATACATGTATGGATTTGGATCTAAACATATGAAAGTCCCAAAAGGATTTAAGTTATCAGAAATATATACACAAAATATATATGAAACTTTTTGAAGGATTCAAGTTGTCAAAAGTAAACAATTCCATCAAGATCTATATATATATATATATATATATATGGTTTGAAGCGATCAGAGCATAGGGTGTATGTGGTAGGGCGTATGTGATATTACCGACTCGGTAAATGTCTAATGACGAAAGAATATAAAATATCCAATCTATCCATTTTTTTTTCAAAAAGATTTGAAACTAAGTTTATTATAATTACACTTTATGTTGAAAAGCTTAAACCCCTGATAAGTTGTGAATTGTATAAAAATAACATGTTGAAATGAAGGACCAACAACAACAACAACAAAGCTTTCATCCCACTAGATGGGATCGGCTACATGGATCGCACAACGTCATTGTGCTCTGTTGAAAACCATATCTTTAGATATATTATTAATTAAAAGGTCTCTATCAATAACCTCATTAAGCGTTTGCTTTGGCCTTTCGCGGCCTCGTTTAACAAGACTTCATACGGCTTGATCAACCCTCTTCACCAATGCATTCAATGGCCTTCATTGAAACATGTGTAAACCACCTCAAACGACTTTCTACCATTTTTCCTTCAATAGATGCCACTCCAACTCGTTCACGTATATGATTATTAAGAATCTTATCTTTTCTTGTATGACCACACATCCATCTCAACATCCTCATCTCAGTCACCCCCATTTTATGCTCATGTAATCCCTTTAAAGCCCAACACTCACTACTATATAGCATTGCTAGTCTTATAGTAGTGCGGTAGAACTTCCCTTTTACTTTATTAGGTACTTTTCGATCACAAATAACTCCAATAGCTTTTCTCTATTTATACCATCCTGCTTGAATTCTGTTATTGATATCCCCATCAATTTCACCATCTTGTTGTATAATTTATCCCAAATACCAAAATTTTGTCATTTGCGGAATGACTTGCCCCCCAATTTAACTTCCACTTCATTTCAACCTTATCTCTTATCATACTTACAATGCAAATATTCAGTTTTGCTCCTACTCAGACGAAAACCCTTCACTTCCAAAGTCTGTTTCCATATCTCAAGTTTAGAATTAATTTCCTCCCTGGATTCAGCCAACAGAACTATATCATCCGCAAAAAGCATGCATTTATGGGTTTCCTCTCTTATAGGCTCAGTTAGAACATCTACCACTAGGTTAAACAAATAAGGGCTCAAAGCTGATCCCTGATGTAGGTTAATCCTTATAGGAAAGTCATTTGTTACACCTCCGAGCGTTCTAACATTTGTAGTAACCCACTCATACATGTCCTGAATGGCTTTGATATATGCAAACCGCACCCCCTTCTTTTCCAAGGCTTTCCAGAGTATATCTCTTAGCACACGGTCATATGCTTTTTCCAAATCAATGAAAAGCATATGCAAATCTCTTCCTTTGCTCCTATATTTTTCCATAAACCCCCTTAATAGATAAATCGCTTCTGTTGTAGACTTTTCTGGCATGAATCCAAATTGGTTTTCTGCAATTTCAGTCTCCAACATCAACCTGTGCTTAATCACCTTTTCCCATAATTTCATTGTATGACTCATAAGCTTAATTCCACTATAGTTGCATAATTTTGAATATCTCCTTTATTCTTATAAATAGGAATCAAAGTACATTTCCTCTACTCATTCGACATTTTCTTGAATCGTAAAATCTCATTAAATAATTTTGTGAGCCACAAAACACCCTCTTCACCCTAAACATTTCCAAACTTCAATAGGAATCCCATCAGACCCAACAGCTTTAACATTTTCCATTTTCTTAAGAGCTTCCCTGACCTCGCCAACTCAAATCCTGCGGTAAAATGACAAATTGAGATCATCTTCTTGAGTTGTCAAATCTTCACAATCACAAGGCCCTCCCCCTCCATCATTGAACAACTTATAAAAGTAGGATTCCCACCTATTCTTAATATCTCCATCAGTAACCAAAACTTTGCCTTCTTCATCCTTTATACACCTCAATTGGTCTAAGTCTCTCGATTTTCTCTCTTTGTTCTTTGCAATATTTTAAATCTTATACTCTCCCGCCTTTGTTCCTAACTCCTTATAGAACTCCTCATATGCTTTATTACGAGCTTCACTCATTGCCTTCTTAGTCTCCTTTTTAATCAAACGATACCTTTCCCAATTGTCAACATTATTACACAAGTGTATTGCTCTAAAACAATCTTTCTTATGCTTGACTTTCTTTTGAACAGTCTTATCCCACTACCAAGTCTCCTTATCTTGCCGACCAAAACTTTTGATTCTCCCAAAATTACTTTAGCAACTTTCTGGATCTTTTTAGACATATTCTCCCACATGATATTAGCACTTCCTTGTAACTCCCATTCCCCCTCCTCTAAAAGAGTTCTCTTAAAAATTTCCCACTTCTCCCCCTTTAACTGCCACCACCTGACCTTTAGATTTAAAACTTGCCGATGCTTTTTTTTAACACACTTAATATTCACATCAAGGACCAAAACCCTATGTTGTGTTGTCACGCCATCCCCAGGGATCACTTTGCAGTTAGTACAAAGTCTTCTATCAGAGTTCCTTACCAAAAAGAAGTCAATCTATGTCTTGGCAGCTCCACTCTTATATGTTATTAAATGCTCCTCTCTCTTCTTAAAGCAAGTGTTGACAATCTTGAGGTTATATGCGAGAGAGAAATCAATAATAGATTAATCTTCACTATTGAGCACCCCAAATCCAAAACCCCTATGAGTCCTTGCATAAGGTCCTGCCTCCTTACCGACGTGTCCATTAAGATCTCTTCCAATAAAAATCTTTTCGGTTAATGGGATACTCTGAATTAGCCCCTCCAAATCCTCCCAGAACTTTTCCTTAAGATGTGCTTCAACCCCTACTTAAGGTGCATATGCACTGATAATGTTTATAATATCCTTTCCAACAATCATTTTTAAGGAAATGATTCTGTCCTCAACCCTTTTAACTTCCACCACGTTCTTTCTCCATTCATTATCAGTGATGATACCAACACCATTCCTTCCATTAACCTTTCCTGTATACCAAAGCTTAAAACCATTAATTTCCCGAGACCTTTCTCCCGCCCATTTAGTTTCTTGAAGGCACAAGATATTAATCTTTTGATCATTCATTACACCCACCACCTCTAGAAATTTGGCATTCAAAATCCCAACATTCCAAGTACCAAATCTAATCTTACTCTCACGAACTAGCTTCTTTAGCCGCCTCTATTCAATGTTGAAATGAAGGACCAAGAAAAACAAAATTTTTCCTTCAATTATAAGAATTGTTCTCCCTTATTTTCATATTCTTTCTTTCTTTTATGGAAAATTAATCTTTTGGTCCATGTAATTTTGATTAGGTTGTAACTAAGTCTTTATATTTTGACTAGAGGCAACTCAGTCTCTATAGTTTTGATTCAGTTTGTAACTCAGTTCCTGAATTTTCGCTCACTGCAACTCAGTTCCTATAGTTTTCACCATTTTATAATTTAGTTTTTATGTTTTAGAATAAATGTGAGGAACTATATTATAAAATAATTTGGGGTTATTTTGGGGCGGGGAAAATTGGGTTAAGTAGCAAATTTGCTCCGGAAATATGGGTTCAGGATCAATTTTACTCTGGAAGTTTTTTGGGGGTCAATTTCGCCTGGAAGTTTCAAAACGTAGCAATGTTGTCCTTTTTCGTTAACAAATTAACAGTCAACGTTTGTTATTTAACGGAAAAGGGCAACATTGCTACGTTTTGAAACTTCCGAGGTGAAATTGATCCCCAAAAAACTTTCAAAGTAAAATTGTTCCTGGACCCATATTTCCGAAGTAAATTTGCTACTTAACCTCGGAAAATTTTTGTATCTGATTTTTTGATATTCCATAACTACCCCTCTCACTGAAAACCCTTTCTCCTCCGATTCTTCAATATTCCTGCGATCGCCTGGTTCTTCGCTGGGACCTCTCCTTCGATCGACCAAATCAACTGACGACGACCCCGGCTGCTCCACCTGCTCCTCAACCAACGCCGCCGCCGCCTGCTCAATCAGGTAAGTTAAAACCTTTCATTCTTTTTCTGAAATTTCCATGTTCGAACCCAAAGTTCCTGTTTTTTTTCTAGCTTGTTTGAGCTAAGACTTCCATGGCTGACACAACAAAACTATGTTTTGTTTATTCCTTTTATTTTTAGCGTTTCTTTCAGAGAGGCCGGTAATTCTTTTTCATATGGTACCTGGTTGCATTTCTATCTGTTTCAACATTTCAATTGCAGTTCGGTTTCTTGAATTTATTTTCTAGTTCCAGTACAAAGCAAAGCCAGAAATTATTCTAGTTCCAGAAATTATTGGGCAGTTGTATATATGTACAGATAAAAGCAAAAGACCCTTTTCTCGGTTTCTCACGTTCTCGCAATCTCAGCTCGTTTTCTCACTCACCGTCTCAAGCTCTCCGGCGGTCCGGCCACTCTCTCCCTCGTGATTCTGTCATCGGTCTCTCACTCTCACTGTCTTAGTCTCTTGTCTCCGGCCATCCCCAGACATCTCGCCATCTCACCTTGTGTCTGACTGACTCTAACCCTTTCTTCTCGTCTCTCACGGGTTGAGGTCGCGGTTCACTCTCTCACCCTCGTCTCCGCCTCCAGTCTCTCAGACTCCTCGCTGTCTTGGTCTCTGGCAGGTTAAGGAAGATTTCTTAGTCTTTTTTAGCTAAGTTTTGCCAGCGTAAATGAAAACTTCCTTTTTTTAGGAGCAAACCACGATTGGTTAAAAGCAATTTGTTTGTTTTATGCAGAAATAATTAAGTTGCTGACACCCAAATTAGGGTCGGAAAGGCAAGAATTGTTTAAGAAGCACATTGACTCATTGAGGGAGCAACCAAGTAGTATATTTCCTGTCCAAGCTCGGTGATCTCCAATTGTAAGTTTCTTTCACTGTCTCGTCTTGTGATTCCATTCCCTGATTTTAATTAATAGTGGCCACCATTCTGCATGAATTATGCTGACTCATCAACAATGTGTTATAGAAAAAGATTTGAGTTTTGATCGGTGAGAACCATCTAGATTCTTGCCAATTACTTTTATCACTAGAATTTTGAACCATGACTACTGATTGATGCATGGAATTTTTGCTGGCTGGATTGATTGAACCATGAACAAGGCCTCTGCTTCTAACCGTGTTACCCTCCCAGCCTCATATCTCGCCTCACTTTTGGCATTCGCATGTTTCAAATAATGATTTTTAAACAAAGAAAATCACTTTTCTCTCTGGTATCTTCTGAGTCTTCCCTCTGCACTTTCCCTTCTACCTAAAGTGTGATTATATACACCAAGTGAGTGAGAATCGGATTTGAAAGCAATGCACTCCAATTCAGAAATTTGGTTGGCCAGAAAAATTGATTTAGTTGTTTTCATTTCTAAAGAAGTAATTTTAGTTTTAACGTACTGTATTGACAGCATGAGCTGTATGGCAGACACTCATTATATAGACTTCACTCTTGATTTCTGCCATAAAAAATTTGCTCAATCTGTAGCATTCTTTGTTCTCTTAAATTTTTAACATTTACTTTAACCCCAGTCACGCATCCACTATGATTCTCTATTTCTCTAACCATAGCATAGGGAATACGAAAGGATGCAACACCAAGAGGTACCCCTGGACTAGCAGATTCTGAACTATAGGTTCTTGCTATTGCTCGTAGGTTCCACAATTTCTTACTATCTATCCATCATGGTTTTCTTGTTTGTTATTCATTATGATGTTCTGAACTTTCTTAAATCTTAAAGCTTGTGTGATGCTCGATGATGATTGATTTTCTTTAACCACACCAAATAGAGGTTGTACTGGGAATAAGGCCTCTTTCATTGAAGTCAGAAATAAGCTTCTTGTTCTTGACATTGCTTGGTGATTTCATTTTCTAAAAGAACAAGACTAGTTTCCTTTTCATTTAGAGAAAGAGAAAAGGCTTTGTCAAGTACTTGAAGTAGGCTGGCTTTAGTGGTAAAGGATCACCCTTTCAAGTTCTCTCGTGTGGAAAACCTTGGCCTTTCGACTGAGAGCAACTCACCAAATTTTTATTCCGAAGTGTTTAAAATCTAATATTTTTTATGTATACTTTGGAATTTAGAATTTGATGATGAATAATGCTTGGTGTTAATAGGTTAGGTGTGGGTTGATTGAATCACTTGTTTGAGTGCTAGAGCTTACGTTTGAATAAAATATCTTAAAAGTTTGCATTATTTTTCCTTGCCTGTTTATTGTAATAGATTTCCTCCCATCTCATTATTTGTCTTGTAAATTGACATTGTAATTTTCTTTTTCATGATGCTTAAGATGTGAATGAAAAAACAACGAATTTCCCCTAACTAATCATGGCTTGAAAGTGATACCTATGATTGTTGTATATCTTTTCTATATGTTATTGGCTGGGGACTTGCCTATGCAGTTGGCGTCACTTTTTTGGGTTCAATCTGTTTGTTGCATTTCCTTTTCAAGAAAATGCATACAAACCATTACTATAGTCTATACATAACGTTTTTTCCCTGTTACAATGTCACTCAAGTCTTTAACATTTTATTCTAGGACAACATAGGAACCATAAATGGGGTTTCAGATAATTTACCATTGAGCTTTCATTGAGCTTTTGGTTTTCTAACCTGTTAAATGTACTGTAATGCATGGAAGGTCTGCCCCCACCCAAAAAAAAAAAAAAGGAAAAGAAAAAGAAAAATGCATACAAATTATTACCTTGTATATATAATTGTTTTCTTGTGATAATGCCACTAAATTTTTTCATTTTTTATTTTTGGGGAGTGGCGCCAAGCTTTCATTTATTACCTTTATTTTTTGTGATTGGTCTTGTTTGTGTGAGCTAAAGATATTGTGTTGTTGTATAAAAAATTGAAATATTCATATTTGTCATATTTTTCTTGTCATCATTTGGTAAGACGTATTTATTTAATATTTTTATTTGAAGAGTTCCCAAATTTTTTATGTATAGAATTATGTTTTAGTTCATTATACCTATTAAAACAACCTCAAAACGGAATTTTACTTTGTGGTGGAAAAAATTCTCATCCCAACCATTGATATGTTGGATGCTTAAGCCATGACAAAAGACAAATAGATCTCACTAAAAGCATTCTCTTTGATAGCACAAACTCTGGAGGTTGTGACCTTCCAGAAGGTGAAAAAGAGTGCATGCAATCCATTTGTTTTTCTTCTTCTCATCTCATTTGTGAAAGTTTCATAGTTTGAGATCTGCCATGGTTTTCACAGCTTCGTGCTCAAAATCTAGTTTGAAATTGGGTTTTTGGTGAACTTGGATTGCGAATTGTGCTGTTGATTGCATTGAATAATTAATGTACAGGTTTGCAGAAGAGAGAGGAATCTGGAGAATTCTGTTTCTTGCTCAATTGAACAAGAGAAGCATGTCTGAAGGAGATGCCTCAACCACAATTTTCTTTTTCTCAAACCTTAGCATAGGGAATTCGAAAGGATGCAACCCCAAGAGGTACCCTGGACTAGCAAATTCTGACCAATAGATTCTTGCTATATTTTGTAGGTTCCCCTTTTTCACTTCCAAGCTATGGTTCCTTCCTGGCTTCTTTCCACTGAAGTCAGAAACAAACTTGTGCTTGGCATTGCTTGATGATTTCATTGTTTATGGTTCATGTATTTCAACTATTCGCATTGGCGATTCTGTCATGGGTATATGTATGGTAATTTAACAAGCATAAAATAAGCAATAATTTAATGATAGTTTATGTTAAGCACCGAACAGGGGAGGTAATGCGATAATGAAGAAAGGGAATTAAAAATTACTCTGTTATAGAGGGATAACAAGTATCTCGCTAACTCTCTAGAACAGCCCAAGAGGATCTCCAAACTTTAGTAATACTCAGAAAATATTCGATGCTTTATTCCGGAGGCCAAAGGCCAAATTTATAGAAGTACATAGAGATAAAAATCTAATCCAAAATTCAAACTAGGAAATCTAAATAATATAAGAAAATACTGGAATAATATCTAAAATCCTATTCAAACTAAATAATATAAAAAATACTAAAATAATATCTAAAATCCTACTTGTGGATATTCCACTTATTTAAAATAATATTGCAGAAATCTGGAACAATAATAAATATTATTAAAAATTTCCTAATTAGTTCTGAGACGCTTATTCTTTCTGGAATAAATCAACCTATAGCGATTTGGGTCGCTATCATTTCTCCCCCCTTGGAAAGTCGACTTGTCCGCAAGTCGAAAAGAAGAAAACTGGGCTGCTATAAGATCATATTCCTTCCAAGTAGCCTCCTCAGGAGGACGTTGTTCCCATGTGACGAGTACTTCCAAACGGTGATCCGGGGTCCAACGGTGGCGCAACACATTGGAAGGTGTAAGAAGAAGCTCCATATCAGCAGATATAGGAAGAGAAGGAGGAGGTTGGGCGGTGAACGGCCCATGAGCAGGGCGAAGTAGGGAAACGTGAAAAACTGGGTGTATTTTGGCATTAGGAGGAAGTTCGAGTTCATATGCGACCTTGCCAATACGTCGCAGCACCTTAAAAGGCCCAAAAAATCTCGGGGACAATTTCTCAAACTTGGAGCGAGCCAAAGAGCGTTGGCAGTACGGCTGGAGTCTGAGCCAAACAGCGTCCCCAGGAGTAAAAACGAGGTCCCGGCGGTGTTGGTCAGCATGCAACTTCATGCGGTGTTGAGCTTTTAGTAAGTTCCCCTTTAAAACTCGTAACATTGCGTCACGGGTTTCAAGTTGGTCTTCCAATTCCGCTACTCTAGTCTCACCGCGTACATAAGGAAGGAGGGGCGGTGGATCCCTACCATAAACCAATTTGAACGGAGTAGTGTGGGCAGCGACATGATATCCTGTGTTAAAAGAGAATTCGGCCCAGCAGAGGAACGTACTCCATTGCTTGGGTTGCTCATGTGCAAAACAACGTAGGTAAGTTTCAAGGCAACGGTTAACCACTTCTGTTTGTCCGTCTGATTGGGGGTGGTAAGCTGTGCTCATGTTCAAGCGAGTTTGGCTTAAGCGGAACAGCTCTTGCCAAAAATGACTACGGAAGAGAGGATCTCTATCAGAAACAATGGACCGTGGCATGCCGTGTAAGCGAACTATCTCTTGGCAGAAAGTGCTGGCCACAGACTTAGCAGTAAAGGGATGAGAAAGAGCAATAAAGTGACTGTACTTACTTAGGCGATCCACCACCACCAAGATGACGTCAAATCCCCTGGATTTGGGGAGTCCGGTGATGAAGTCTAGAGATATATCCTCCCAAATCCGATCCGGGATGGGAAGAGGCTGCAGAAGGCCGGCCGGAGCTAATGTTTGATACTTATTCTGCTGACACGTAGTGCAACGTTGGATGTAACGCTTAACGTCATTCTTCATCCCTTTCCAATACAATTGATCTCCTAAGCGGCGTAGGGTTTTAAGATAACCACCATGGCCACCCGTCGGAGTGGAATGAGCTTCAGCCAACAATTTGTTACGGAGTTGAACTAGATTAGGAATGACTAACCTCGTTTTGTAAAATAAACGACCATTAGAAAAATGGAAGTGAGAATGTCGATCCGGGTGGGCTTGTAGTGCCTCGATCTGCCCCTTTGTGTTAGGATCCTCCATCAAGGCCTGTGGTAGATGATCGAGTTCATGGGCCATGGGGATGATCATTTGGAAAAGATTTGCCTGAATAAGGCGTCGAGAGAGGGAATCGGCGGCGGCATTTTCTTTTCCTGGTTTATAGTGGATGGTAAAATTAAAGGGAAGAAGCTTTACCATGAGTCGTTGCTGAGAAGGAGTTACAATTTTTTGATCCAATAAGTGCCGCAAACTGTGATGATCCGTTTGTACAACAAAATGGTGCCCAAGCAGGTAGTGGCGCCACTTCTGAAGGGAAAGCACCAGGGCTAGTAACTCACGATCATAGGCTGATTTGTAGCGGTTAGAAAAAGAGAACCCTTTGCTGAAATAGGCAATAGGGTGGCCTTGTTGCATTAATACCGCCCCAATCCCATCCATAGAGGCATCACATTCAACTGTAAAAGGTTGCTGAAAATCTGGTAGTTGAAGAACGGGGGTGGTGGTGAGTGCAATTTTTAGTGCTTCAAAGGCAGAGTGAGCCTGTGCGGACCACTGGAAAGCATCCTTCTTGGTAAGATCAGTGAGGGGACGAGCGATGATTCCGTAGTTTTTCACGAATCTCCTGTAATAACCGGTGAGGCCGAGAAACCCGCGTAAATCTTTTACGGAGAGTGGTGTAGGCCAATGAGCAGCGGCCCGAATCTTGTCCGGAACGACCGCCACCCCACTACTAGTAACGATATGCCCCAAATAGTCAATCCTAGTCTGTCCCAGAAAACATTTCTTGTCATTTGCAAAAAAGGATTGTTGTTGCAAAAGCTGGAAAACAACTCGAAGATGCTCGAGATGGTCCCGTGCAGTGGCACTGTATATCAGGATATCATCAAAAAATACGAGCACAAACCGCCGCAAAAATGGTCAAAATAAATTATTCATAATGGCTTGAAACGTAGCCGGGGCGTTAGTAAGGCCAAATGGCATGACAATAAACTCATAGTTGCCCGAATGCGTCCTAAAAGCAGTTTTGTGAATATCCGCAGGTAGCACACGAATTTGGTGATACCCAGATCGTAAATCAATCTTGGAAAAGTATTTAGCTCCATGCAATTCATCCAACAGTTCATCAATATTTGGTATGGGGTACTTATCTGGAATCGTGATTTTGTTGAGTCGGCGATAGTCCACACACAATCGCCAAGTGCCGTCTTTTTTACGAACCAGTAGTACTGGGCTTGCGAAGGGGCTGGAGCTAGGACGGATAAAATTTCGATCTAATAAAGTTTGTACCTGAGATTCAATTTCATCCTTCTGGAAATGAGGATATCGGTAGGGCCTCAAGTTTGGGGGGGAGGCATCAGGTACTAGGGGAATTGTGTGGTAGTGCCCACGAGGAGGGGGCAATGATGTGGGTTCATCAAAGACAGTTGGGAATTCTTGTAAGATCTGTGAGACATCAAGAGCAATCTTTTTGGCTGTCTCGGTTTGGTAAAATTCAAGACTCTGCATACAGATAGATGTGTCCACGTTTGGGGTTACCCCCTGTAATTTATATCTTTTGCCCCCAACCCAGAATATCATGTACATTTCATTCCAATTTGCTTGTACCGTATTAAGAGATGCAAGCCATTTAATACCGAGCACTAAATTAGATCCAACTAATGAGAATGGATAAAAGTCTTGTTTTATAATCAAACCTGGAAGCTGTACTTCTACGTCCTTGCAAATCCGATTGCACCGCACGACTCGTCCGTCCCCAATCCGCACCCCAAAGTTTGAAACCTCACAAGTGGATAAGCCAAGTTCCTCTACCAACGAGTCGGATATGAAATTATGGGTTGACCCACTGTCAACCAGCAGAAGGACCTTGGTGGAGCCGAGAGTGCCACTTAATTTCATAGTGGCTGCAGATGGTTGCCCAAGAATGGCATTAAAGGAAACCTCCGTACCTTCAGGTATCTCAGAATCGACTTCTTCAATGGCCTCAAGCGTTTCAGTCACTGGGTTCCCGTTTTCATCAATCTCCATTAGAGAAAAAGAGCTGGCACAACGATGCCCAGGCCTAAAAGGATCCCCACAACGGTAACAAAGGCCTTTATCACGTCTGCGCTGCCGTTCTGTGTCATTCACGGGGCTTCTGGCTGTGGAGGAGTATGGCGCAGGGGAGGTTGATGATGATGCCATCGTCTGCGTGGAGTTGCCGTGACCAAAAGGCGTCACCTGATGCATTCTGGTTTCGCGCGAGAATTGATTCTGTGCGGATGCTGCACCGGGTCGGGTCCGTGGATATGCGAGACCCGTTTTCGGTCCTTGACTCGTCGCGAGTTTTCCCTCATATTCGAGAGCCAGACTTGTCGCTCGAAAAACGGTTCTGGGCTTGTGGATGCGTACGTCGGATCGTAATTCATCTTTTAGGCCATTCAAAAACACCCCAAGTAAGCAGTGATCGGGCCAGTCGGAAACTCGCGCAGCTCTCCTTGCCCATTCCTGACGATATTCATGGACGGAACCGGTCTGCTTGATGCTGCAGAGGTGTTCGTCTGGATTTTGATATTCTGGCGGGCCGTAATGCTCCTGAAAGGTCTTCACCAACTCATCCCAGTAAAGTGTTGAGCGTTGTGCGCTAACCCAGGCGAAGAGGTCCAGTGCGTCTCCTTCGAGATACATGGACGCCACCTCCACTTTGTCTGATTCGGGAGTGTCGTAAAAGCGGAAGTACTTCTCGGCTTTGAGAATCCAGCCGCGAGGATCACCCCCACTGAATTTTGGAAATTCGATCTTCACGTATGGTCGCCGGAATCCATGTCGAGAACCATCGGAGTCGGAGTCGCTGTCGGCCGAATGACGTCGAAATTTGTCTCGGTGTCGATTTGGGCGAGAGGCTTTGGCCTCTAATGCATCGACCTTCTCTGCCAATATGTCCAAGGCGTCGAGTCGCGCAGCAATGGCAGCCAGCGGGTCGGCTGCGAATGGATTGTCGTTCGCGCCGGAGGATCGAGTTTTCACCATAGTCTCTGATGCCAAATTGTTAAGCACCGAACAGAGGAGGTAATGCGATAATGAAGAAAGGGAATTAAAAATTACTCTGTTATAGAGGGATAACAAGTATCTCGCTAACTCTCTAGAACAGCCTAAGAGGATCTCCAAACTTTAGTAATACTCAGAAAATATTCGATGCTTTATTCCGGAGGCCAAAGGCCAAATTTATAGAAGTACATAGAGATAAAAATCTAATCCAAAATTCAAACTAGGAAATCTAAATAATATAAGAAAATACTGGAATAATATCTAAAATCCTATTCAAACTAAATAATATAAAAAATACTAAAATAATATATAAAATCCTACTTGTGGATATTCCACTTATTTAAAATAATATTGCAGAAATCTGGAACAATAATAAATATTATTAAAAATTTCCTAATTAGTTCTGAGACGCTTATTCTTTCTGGAATAAATCAACCTATAGCGATTTGGGTCGCTATCAGTTTATCATTGTATCTTGGGATTGTGATCCTCCTGTCTGTAATCTCTCAGATTTCTCGGGTCTATTTGTTACAGAATTGTAACTCTCTATAAGAGAGAAAGAGGGAAAGAGGGACAGAGAAGAAGAAACAAAGGGTTTGAAGAAGACGAAAGGTAGAGAGGATAGAGAGAGAGAGAGAAATAGAAAGGAACAAGAGGAACAAGAAGAGAATTGAATCACACTAATCCATATCATGATAATCTGATGTACAATAGGGAATAGACATCTATGTTTAGGCTTATACACAGCCCTTCTAACTAAACCAACGGCCATCCTTCTAATTCACATAGACATGCATGTCAACTAACTAACTCTAACCAACTTTTAACTCTTTTTTGCATTTACGTATCACTATTTTATGCTTGCAGTGGTTTTAGAATATTTTTTTTAGCTTTCTGTAATCTGTACAAATTACCTTTTATTATCCCACTCTTTTTAGTTTTCTCATCCCATATTCTACCACCTCAAAATTGTACAGTCACTTGACATGCATGTCTATGTGATATAAGTGTCCAATTTGTAGTTCATAACACTACATGTTTAAATATTTTTGGCTGTACCGGATCTCTATTTTTTTGTTTCAGTTTGATCTGAATTTTTTTAATTATGCTGGAACAGGTACACTGCTTTTATTTTAAACGATCAAGGTCCTAAGATGTAGAGAGGACCATTTTCTGAAATAGAAATGCAGAAGTGCCTGCTCTTTTTGAACCTTTCACGAAGCAAAAAGAAATGCTTGCTTTGATAAGACTAAACCGGAACAGTCAAATACCCCGACAGACAACCTCATATCTAAATTTTATCTTCAAATTGTCCAATCATTCTTTAGAAAAAATAGCTGATATTGATGAAATTACCAGGATTATTAACTCCCATCCCTTTCCAGAACAACCTCTTCAGCCTGCACTTCTCCAGCACATCCCTCCCGCTTCCCTCTCTCCTTGTTTTGTGGAGAATGTTCTTGGGAGGCTATTTGCATCCCACTCCAATGGTCTTAAAGCACTTGAATTTTTCAAATTTTCCCTCCAGCAAACCCAGTCCCGTCCAAGTTCTGATGCATTGGAGAAGGCACTTCATATCCTAGCAAGGATGCGCTATTTTGACAAGGCATGGGAATTATTGGAAGAAATCAGAAACACACATCCTTCCTTGATCACACTTAAGTCAATGAGCATCATGCTGTCAAAAATTGCCAAATACAAATCCTATGAGGATACCCTTAAAGCATTCAGAAGAATGGAGAATGATATATTTGTTGGGCGAAAATTTGACAGTGATGAGTTCAATGCACTTCTTAAAGCATTTTGCACACAGAGACAAATGAAGGAGGCGAAGTCAGTGTTTCAAATGATGTATCCACGATTTTCCTCCAATACCAAGACCATGAATATCTTGCTTTTGGGCTTCAAGGAATCAGGTGATGTAACTGCTGTTGAACTGTTCTACCATGAGATGGTAAAACGAGGATTTCATCCTAATACCATAACTTACAATATTAGAATTGATGCGTATTGTAAGAAATGTTGTTTTGGTGATGGTTTGAGACTTTTTGTGGAGATGGAAGGCAGAAATTGCATTCCTACAATAGAAACGATAACCACACTGATTCATGGGGCTGGGCTGGTTCAAAATTTAAGCAAGGCGTGGCAGTTATTTAATGAGATTCATCTTAGAAACTTAGTTGCTGATACAGGTGCTTATAATGCTTTGATAAGTTCATTGGTTAGATCAAAAGATATTAAATCTGCATTTTCATTGATGGATGAGATGATTGAGAAACACATCGAACATGATGGTGTAACTTATCATACAATTTTCTTTGGATTAATGAGATCTAATGACATTGGAGGTATAATTGAACTCTATCACAAGATGACTGGGAGAAATTTTGTTCCGAAAACGAGGACAGTTGTTATGCTGATGAAATATTTCTGTCAAAATTCTCACCTTGATCTGAGTTTAACTTTATGGCAATATCTTTTAGAGCAAGGATATTGTCCTCATGCACATGCTTTAGATCTTTTGGTCACTGGGTTATGCTCAAGGGGTATGTTACATGAAGCTTTTGAGTGCTGCAAACAAATGTTAGGGAGGGGAAGGCATATGAGTGAGTCATCATTTCTAATGCTTCAAAGGTTTTTAATCCAGGCAGGTGAGGTGGACAAGCTGAAGAAACTTGACCTGATGATAAAAAAATTGGAAACTGTCTTGCCCCCATCTAGAGGGCATGCGAAAGGTATTATTTGTTCCTCTCGAGAGATAATTTAGCATATTGTATTTTCACTTAACTGTCTCCACCTGATTTATATGAATCAATTAATCTAGTGTATTGACATTTATAAAGTGTGTGGAGCTAAAATGCATATTCTTTGTTTTCAAAATATGTACAAAATTATCCTATTGTGAGGATGTTTTTTGATGACTGTGTGGATTGCATGGGGAACAATTAAATATTTGGAATTGGCATTTGCTTTTAAGTCACTTCGGCCTCCACATTGAAAGAAGCTTGTTCAACACTGATTTGTTTAATGTCTGCCATTTATCAATAAGATATAAAAAAGATGTAAGAATTGGGAGCACTATGAGCATAAATTATATGGTGTTGATGCTTGTTGGTGATGATTCTTGTGCCCAGGTGTAATGTATGTAACAAACAGTTTGATAACGACGACTAGTATTAAAAAATGTGTCGTGAATGGGAGAAACCAATTGGTAACATATTTGGTATTACATGCATTGACCAATAAAAACACTGAAAAAACAGAATTTCTGATGTTAAGTACTAATCCTGGCAATGTCTTAGAATATTTTACATGTACAATCAAACAATTGCCTTGCCTTAAAAGGAAGTCTGTGGATCTTCGATTTCTATCTTTTTCCTCCACCTTGCTTGGCTTTTGAAATAGATGGCTTCTCCTTTGAAGCTACTCGGTTTAGGGAATGAGTCACCAACTAAAATAACCCCTCAGATATCATATGGATCAATTGTTCCTGTACAAATTAGTTGTTAAGAAGGGGGTTGGCTCATATTATAAAGTTGAGTTGAAATGTTACCGATATGAGGACCTTGGTGGGTGATCTCTAATGCCCTATTTGCTACACTAGAATTAAGGTTAGAGAATTGGAAGTGTAACATCATGATTTTTATTTCTTGGATTCAATTATAATTAAGGAAGAATTCATTATAATAAATGGATTTATTATGTAATTATTGGAATAAAAATGTCTATTAAAAATATGATTTATGATAGCAAAATAAATTAATGAAATAAAAATGTAGAAATAATAATATTTTATTAATATTTTAAAAATATGTATAACATTGAAAATAAAAAAAAAAAATAGAAAGGATAAAGAAAACAAAACACAAACAAACAAAAATATTAATATAATAATAAATAAACTAAAGGATACGTGACCCTTTAGGGTTTGTTTGGTCTGAGGGGAGGGGAGGGAAAGTGGATGGAGGGAAAATTTTTTTAAGTTAAATTTAAAAAAATTAGAGAAGTGGGGTTAAAAACTTTTAATTAATTTTTTTTACTCTTTTATCTTATATATTCTTTTTATTAAAATTTTATTACCACACTTCTTCAATCTTTTAAAATTCAACTCATAAAAATTTTCTCTCCTCTCCCTTCCCCTCCAAATCCCTCACACCAAACAGACCCTTAGTGTTGTGGTCACGTGGGGTGTGTATATTATTATATTGGCGTGGAACCTTTCCAATGCACCTTGTCTCCATTGCCTCTTCATGTGTCAAAACGACGCTGTTTTGATGATATACAATCTCAGCCTATGATTTTACCATATAATCTTGGCCGTTAATGCAACTAACCTAGAGAGAAGCACCTGACGAGCCACAATCTTCCACCGTTTCCCGAATCGGCATCATCAGCTTCCTCTCCAACATCTTGCTCCTGCCTAAAAATTCTCAACTGGGTTATGGTGGCAAAGCTTGAGACTTCAACTAAAATTCTATGAGAATGAGTCTTCACGGAGAAGCTGCTGGAGAGGAAGCCAACGATGCTGATTTGGTAGATGGTGAAAGATTGTGGTTCGTCAAGCCCTTCTCTCTAGGGTAATTCCATTAATGGCCAAGCTTATATGGTAGAATCAAGGGATGAGATTGTATTTTATCAAAACGACATCGTTTTAATGCAATGGAGAGGCTCTTCGCCGATTATTATATATCCCCACCTCATCCTTTCATTCTGCGCGCCACAGTAGAGCCGGTAAAACGGGGCGGGCCTCAAAGAGACGGGTTTCGGCGGCCCGTTTAAATTCGGCCCGTTTAGCCCGCGGGTTGGTGCGGGCTGGCCCGCGATTTTGTTTTTTTGTTTTTTATTTTTTTGATTTTTTTCTCCTCAAATGCCCTCTTAGTATTCCTTATCTTCTTTCTTTTGATGATGTGTTTAATTAATTCCCCATATTTTTTATTTGACATTTATTTTCATATTATATTTATTTATTCTACTATTATTAAATTTAGAAAATATGTGTTTATATAGTTTTGTGATGTGAATAGATGGAAAAAAAAGAAAAGTAAGAATGAAATTGACTTTATAATATAAATGTATATAAAAAAGAAGTGTGATATGAGCGGGTGAAAAAGAAAGAGGGTAGATTTTTTTAAAAAAAGAGTGAAATTTAAAAAAAAAAAACAAAACAAAAAATTGGAGGGCTGGCGGGCAACGGGCTCTAGCCAGCCCTCGAAGTAGCCCGCCCCATCTATATTCCCAGCCCGCATTCCCACCACTACGCCACAGTATCCAGAACTACAGGACTTCTTCTTCCTCCAACGCCAATATTCCTTTGAGCTCTAGGGCTTGTTTGGTCTAAGGGGAGGGGAGGGAACGGAAGGTGGGCGGAGAAAAAATTTTTTTGAGTTGAATTTAAAAAAATTAGAGAAGTGGGGTTAAAAATTTTTAATTAATTTTTCTTACTCTTTTATCTTATATATTCTTTTTATTAAAATTTTATTACCTCACTTCTTCAATATTTTAAAATTCAACTCATAAAAATTTTCCCTCCCCTCCCCTCCAAATCCCTCATACCAAACAGACCCCTAGTGTTATTCATTTAGGATCATTTAGGTAATTAAATCACTTCTTTTCATTAAGCTCCCTTTATGAAATTTACTCTACATAATTTTATTTTTGTATTGATAGTAGTCTTGCATTGATTGGAGAATATTTTGGGGTTAGGGTTTTAGGTAAGTTTTGAATTTTGACAAAAAATGATTATAAAAATGTAGAGAATGATTAATAGTTAATTTTTGGTTTAGATTTATTGTTTAGTTGTTGTAAGAATTTAAAATTAATTTTCTATTTAAAAATTTTAAGATTTATTTCGTATATGATGTATTTACCAATTAAATTTGAGTTAAAAAAATTATTTGGGTTATTGGAGATATTATTGAAGTTTTAATCAGTTTATACTTTATATTGTTGAAGAAATTGAAGATTTATAATTTAACAATTTTATGTTTAAAACCTTAAACTTTAAATTTGGGTTTTTGTACGACTGAATGAAATTGGTGGCAATTTGTGATTCCAATGAGTTATTTGAATTGAGGAAAATGTAAAATTAAGGTTAAAACAAATAATTAAGGTTAGAGTGTGAAATTGTAATTTTTGAGTAATTAATTTAAAGCTTTAAAGTTATATAATTAAGTTAATTGTTCAATTTGTGTATTAAATTTGTATCTACGTTACTGTGTTGATTAATTTGTGATCCAGAATTGTGAATTGTGCTTTTGACTTCTAAAGCTCTCAAGGTTAGGTTTGGAGTTGAGGTAATTGAAATTAATTTATTTTATATGCTTGTTGTGGATTGTAAAGTGTTTCCTAAACCCTACCTTCTTTATGGAATTTAAATGTGATTTGGAAAATCTCATGTACTTTTGTATATGAATTGTGAAGTATTGCACTTTCAAATTGTATGTGAGTATTTAGTTTGCCTATACGAGACTGATATTTGTGTTGATGGATATATTATGATGGAAATGTATTTGAGGAGTTGTATTGTTGTGAAAGGTTTTGGAAAATGTTTGTGTGTGTGTTATGTTAACTGCTTGGGGATATTTTGGCACTGTGTGGCAGGGGTTGTGGAGAATTAATGTGTTTGACGACTCTCTAATTCCTGGCCCAGATTTAAGTTGAGTCGGTCTTGGGTTGACACCTCCCTATTATAGTATACGTGGTGGCGTGGGAGGGGGGTAGAGGGGATAGTATTCTTGAAGTGACTAATTAATCTTTGTCCGGGTGTACTAGCACTAATAGGTTATACCTCGTCTAGGGGTGGAAATAGGCTAGGCTAGATTAGGTTTTGCCTAAATAGGCCTGGGCCTGCCATAGAGATTCAAAGCCTGAGCCTGGGTTTGAGCCTGTATATAGGCTTTTTTTTTATGCCTAAGCTTGGGCCTTCAAAAGGCCTGAAGCCTGTTTAAAGGCCTACTTATAATGTAGGACTTTAAATAGCCTTTAAAGTCTACACCTCCAAATTCATATATACCCCTTCATACTTATATACAATCCTACATTATGTCTTAAAAGCCTAACATTTATTCCCGTCATAATCTTAATTCTTAGTAAAGAAAAGAAAATAATGTCTAATGACAACACTTGTTCGAGCAAATAGGAATAAGAAAAACTAATCGTTTGTTGACTAATGAGATATACTTTTTAAAATCGACTAAGCATAATAAATAACATGTAAAACTAGATTTTTACCTCTTTAACTCTTCCTACGTAAATTGGAACAAATTCCTCTTATTAAGATTATAATATTTAAGTTGACACTAAAATAAACTTTTAGCAATTGTTATGCTTCAGTGGAGGGCACAAATTAGGGGGAGAAAGTGAGTTAGTATTATCATCTCGAGCGATCGAAGAGAGGAGAGGTGGGGATGAATGATTTATGCGAAAGCAAGTATTGAGTATAATGACGATGGAATGAAACTTAGAATTAAGATTAAATTGGTAAATTTATAAATAATTTATAAAATTATTTAGATAATAGTATATATACCTATATAATAGTATATATATATTTTTAAAAAAATAGTTAAATAGGCCAGGCCTGTAGGCCTATAGGCTAGGCCTTATAAAAACATGCCTGGCCTGTTTATCTAAATAGGCCTAACAATATGCCTGAGCCTGACCTATTTATTAAATAGATTAAGTTAGGTTTTATGTAGGTTAGGCTGTAGGTCCCTGTTAAAGGTCCGACCTATTTCCATCCCTAACCGTGTCCAAGAGGTAATAAGGAGGAGTAAGGTGGAAGGGTGAGATGATTTTAAATATGTATGTGGGGTACATTGTTTGTTGAGGATGTTAAAATATATAAAAACCAAAAGGGGCATAAAGACGCTTCTGTTAGCGCTCTAAGTCTAGTCCGGAGGCATGTTCTGTTCTTGATGAGCCTTTGGAACCCAACTCACCTAAACTTTTTATTACCAAAAAATAGCAAATTAATTGAGAAAAAATGACATGCAGAAATTTTTGTAGTTATTATTACTCATTCAACTCATCCTCTCCTGTTCGTATTGATACGAGTTCAGATGATCAATTAAATAGTGCAAGTATACACTGTCGTAATCAAGTAATATAGAAATAAGTAGAGTATCGTTCCCACGAGGATTGAGCACTAAGTACCAAAATGAGTAATTTTAATTCTATTTAGTCGATCGATTAGTTGGTGATTGAAAGTACAAAATAAAAGAAAAACAATTAAATATGAATGCAGATGATATGAAAGCAAATATGAGAAAAAGAACTCCTAGGGATTAGATTTCACTTCACAAATTCCGGATTGAATCACTTATCTATTCTAGCCCAATTTATTCCACATGATTGATAGTCGAGTTTCCCTAATTTAATTACTAGCCTCTTCCAAGGTCAAGCAATTCTATAATCAATTGCTAATCCAATATATTCCTATATGAATTTAAGCAATTAATTATGCATTAAGATTTATGGAACTCAGTAAGACTACACAACTCATATGAATATATTCCTATTTCATATGCAAATCATGGTTTTAAATATAGGGTCTACACACATGTATCTCCTTCCGGTCTCAACATGCATATTGAAATCATTCAAAAGATGGCCAGTCAATCAAAAGCATTAAGAATAATAATTAAAACTCAATCATGAAGGAGAAATTCAAACTAGATTTAATAAGTTAAGATTCAATCCGTCATTAGTAAGCTACATCATCACCCTAGGAAAATGAAAATTTAGCACATGATGAAATTAAAAACAAAACCAAAATAAATTGACATTATATAAAACTAGAATGAAATCCTCAGAAATACTGCATAAACTTGAATATTACAATATCAAACATAAACATACAACCAAAAAAAGAATGAAAGATGAAGAAATCTAGCCGTCCATTTAGGAGGTAAAACCTTCCATGTAGGCGGCATGCAAAATGCAATATAATCCTAAGCCTTCCAAGATGGAGGCATGCAATATGTAATACAATCCTAAGCCTTCCAAGATGGAGGCATACAATACATGAAATTAAATCTAGAAAACAACACAAAGAACTAGAAATATCAGAGAAAGATCTTTCCCGGTCAGAGAAGGATCTCTCCCGGTCGGAGAAGGACCTCTGCTTCTCTTCCTCTCCTCTTCTTCCTTGAGCTTGGCCTTGATCTCTATTTATAGGGGAAAAAAACGTGTGCTACAGTACTTTTACTATTCCCCTGGCGGCTGCTACAGTGTTCTGGAAGCTTCAACAGTGTTCCGGCGGCATCTACAGCGTTCTTGAAGTTTCTGCTACAGTACCCCGGCGGCTGCTACAGTGAAGTTGACCGCTACAGTTCCTGTTGACTGCTACAGTGCCTGGCAACTGCTACAGTACTTTTTTTCTATTTTTTATTTTCATTTTTTTTATTTTTTTTTAAAATGCTATTTATTCCAAAAACAATATTTATTTATCAATCACACCCAAATTTATTATATTAAATGCAAATATCGTCCATAAAATCATCATATAAGGGAAAATAAATATGCAAATATTTTACTTATCACGTATCCTATCTTACAGAATTATGTTGATCCAAGTTCTCTCTCTTGTTCTAGTATTCATGTTGTTTTCTGTTTTTTTTTTTTTTGAGCTCGTGTTTTCATCAGATTTTTAATGTAAACGGGTTCTATAGTTTGTATATTGTTTGACTTAAGTTTTTTACAAGCTTTAATAAATTGTCTTTTTTTTTTTGATTAAAAAACTCGCGTCTGTTAATGTTAATAGAGATATGGTATGTCCACCCCATTCCTATTGAGCAATGTTGTTCCATTTTTTCAAGTAAGTGATGATATACTGCCACAATTATCACCACATAAAGAGTTCATTTTCTCTTGACCCTTCAACTACACACAAATATAACACTCCAAAGGGGGAAAAAAAAGAACAAACAACTAAAGAAAAATAATACCCAAAGTGCTGATTATACATAGTAACTTCTAGGAAAATAAAAGAAAAACTCTCTTTTTTTCTTAATATAAGATATATTTGAGGCATTGATCTTAGTTTTAAATATAAAACCTATTTTTCATAATTGTTAATATTTTCCTAATTTATTTTTATTAATGCTTCCTCAACGATAATTAAAGAGAAGAGGAAATTAAGAAATTAATGAAGAAGAATATGGTATTTTAAAAAATTCATGTCATATTAATTAATTTCTTTAATTTAATCAAATTAGATAAATATGTCTTATATTAAGAATTGAAGGGGGTATATAACAACTTCAAAACACTATTAATGAAAATACATAACTAAACTATTGAATTCACTTCTTAAAATACATTACGTGCTAAAGGTAACTATAATGTATATTATTATCAGGGTTTTGAAATCCGGACCGATCAGTTTGGCCTGAAAACCGATGAACCAATCGGTAAACCGGTCTGGTCTGGGAATCAACCCGATTCACTCTTAATTTTTTTTTGAAACATTAATTTATTTTTTAATTTTTTTTAAAATTTTATATTAATAAGCCTAAAATCTTTAATTTCTAACCAGTTTGACCCGAGTTAGCTATGGTTTGACTTTAGTATGATCCAATGACTCTTAACCTAGTATCTTGACCGATTCTGTAGCCGGTCCGAGCTTCAAAACCTTAATCATCATTGATTACAACATATTCTACTATTCTACTAATAAGTACAATCGTGATGTACTTCTTTCAGTGTTTATTTCCATAATAACCATAGCATTTCCTCCTCGGTATATCATTTATCATGAAAACTATTCTAATACTAATTAACAAACTTCAATGACAGGGCATGAATGTTCCATTTATCTCCAATGACACGGGGGTTAATATGTTTATGGGAAAATCTCACTCAAGGTCTAAAGGACTAAAAATAATAATAAAAAAGTCTCATTGTAGATTCCCCTATAAAAAAAAGTCTAAGTGTAGAATCCTCTATCAAAAAAATCCCTAGGGACCTCAATAAGATAGATTCCAAATGTGACTTTACCTTATTAACAAGTGTATGTGACTATATTGATAAGTCATAATGTGGTCATTGACAAGTTCATATATGTTAATTAAAGTAGCTCCCGTTAACAAATGCATGTGTCTATATTGATAAGTATAGAGTGACCATTGACAAGTCAATCTATATTAACTAAATCAGCCCCCGTTGACTCGTGTATATCACTATATCGACAATTTATAGAATGACCATTGACAAGCCTATCTATATTAACTAAACAGCTTCCGTTGACAAATGTATGTAACTATATTGACAAGTCATAAAGTGGCCATTAACAAGCCCATCTATGTCATAAGGTCTTGAGGGACCTTTTTTTATAGAGGATTCTACACTCTGATTTTTTTATGGAGGAGTCTATGATGAGACTTTTTTGATATTTTTTCTGGTTTTTGGGATCTGAGTGAGATTTTCCCTATGTTTTTATTGAGGTTGTTGAGTGCTAGAATTTAACAATAACAAACAATATTCTACATATTATATTGAAAAAATATGTATAAATAAATAGGACTTAAGTTATTAAATCAAACGATTAGGAAAGGAAGTACTACTTCTAGTCTTTTTTTAATATAAGGCCTAGTTAATTAATTTGGTATGATCAAGGAACCTAAATAAAATATTTTAAAATATTTATATTTATTAGTTTTCTTTAAACTAATTTATCTAACTTATAAATTGAAATATTATCTAATGATACATGAGCCTTTTAGAGATATCACATGATATATGTTATAATTAAATAATTTATTTATTTTCATTATTCTCCCCAAATTAGTTAACTAGATTTTATATAAGAACCCGATATATAGTATAATGGAAAATTAGTGATCCCTATGCTACGTGACTCTCCACATGAGTGCTATGTTACAGCCGTTGCCTTAAAAAATCTGAACGACTATACACATGGATTAAAAAAATACTACCTGTCGCCCTTTAAAACTAATTAAGAGAGATTAATGAAGTTATATAAATTAATTTTAAAGTATTAAAGTATTTATATTTATCATTTTTCTTTAAACTAATTTATCTGACCTGTAAATTAATATATAATATAATAATACACATAATTATTTTAAAGAAATCATGTAAGTTGTAACATATGATATAATAATTACTTATTTAGTCTTCTTAATCTCTCTAAATTAGTTAACTCAATTTTACATTAAGGATGATGAGAGGTAGTAATTGAAGATCAATAAAGCACGGGAAATATGGATAAGATCTTGAAATAAGGAGGTGAGTTAGTGCTCGTTTGGAATAACTTATTTTTGGGTAATAAGTGCTTATAAATCGTGATTCACGGTATACGTGGTAAGTATGTGAGAGGAGTTTTATCTCAGCTTGCATAATAAGGACTTATTTACCCCAAAACGTGTTTCCAAACACAGCCTTAGATGGGGACATTTCTAATTTAGTTAAACCTAAACCTGGACGTGAGTGAATTCGAATTCTGACGTCAATATCAATCCTTTTAAAAACTTGCTTTGCGTGGGTTGGATGAAATCATTGTTTAAAGAGCGTCATTATCTCTTTATTTTTATTTGATAAGAGTATAATCCTTTTCAGCCTTTTATAGCATAAAGGGTTTTCACATGTCTCAATAAATGCGTTTTCCGAGATTTAAACTTGTATTCTCTTCTTTACGGGGTGAGGTTGCTTACTCCTTCAACCAACAACCTGTTAGTGGAGAGCATCATGATCTTTCATAATAGCATACTCCATACTGCTAACGTTAGTAACCCCTCATTTATTTTTATGCAATTAACCAAAAGGCCAAGCCGTATGATTAATTTACATGTAAATGAGGAACCGGCAACAATATACTTGATTGATTTGAAGTCAAATTTATGAATGCAACAGTTGCCCTTTCCTGCTCTTGTATTAATAAATATAAGAGTTATCGCGGTTAAAAATGGCAAAGAATTACTAAATCAAAAGGAAGGCAAAGCATTAGGTAAACAAAACAGTCACACAATCACATTTGTCAACTACTTCTACCTGAATATTATGCAACACAAAATCCAAAGAAAGTAATGGAATAAAGGTTAATTTGATTCCTTCAATTAACTAATGATCAATTTGCCCACCATGCTTCACCATGGAGAACCAACTGCAACAACTCTACAATTGTTATTCTAGAATTATATTACCCTTAACTCCATTATTTTCAATAGCAAAATTTGATAAAGAAATTGCTTACTGCAAAATTTGACATTAGGCTCTTGTTTTTTTTTTTTAAAAGAACAAATGATTTTTGGCATTAAGTGTAACTGTATATACAACAAGCATTAGGCGCGGGATGCATATGCTATTATATATAAAATATGAATTGGATTATCAATATTTAAAAACAAGTTTATAACATGCATAGCACAATTACTACTACAAATAAACAAGCAATCAGGAATTGGTTACACTACATATCACAACATATAGCAGTAATTAGTTGATTATTATTCAATCACAATGCAAGTTGGCAAAGATAACACTAACGCAACTATAAGCCCAACATAGATAACACTACAACATATTTAGGCATATATAACGCTTAATAAATAATGGTTACAGTTAAAAATGTTATGTATGTCGAGATGGAGGTCGTGCAAGGATATATAACTCTAAAACCTAACGGTTAAATTTGCATACCATCATGTATTGAGAGGCGGAATTTGCGAAAGCACTAAAATAATGGTTATAGTTAATAACTGTTATTTATTTAGTGAGATATATGACAGTTCTTACGAAACAACTGCGTGTAATACTTACAAACAATTCGTCTTCCGACATCATATATTAGAGAAGACAAAACATAACAATCTTCAAAACCAGCCATCGTTTAACACTTTCATAACCCTTCGTAACATCGTCAAACCTTCATAAGTCATAACTCATAACTTTTTGTAATCTGTTAGACCATCATGTCATGCATGACTTATAATCTTTCACAATCCATTAGACCTCTATTTAAACTCACATATTCCTTATGTTTTTTACTAATTTTCTTTATCAGCCTCCTCCTTCTCTCCTTGATCATGTTAAGTTCCTAAGGTGCTCCTCTGCTACTGCCACCCCCTCCGCCTCCTCCACCACCACCTCCTCCGCCTCCTCCTGAAATGGAGGCTCTGATGCAAATGTTGGCAGGCCTTGACTGCCACATAAGGTGTCTCGCGTCATATGCCAACAAGCTGAACAAGAAGTTGAACCATATACTTCATCACAATGATGTTGAATATGACTTGCAGTTAAATCCTTCATTTCCTTCCTCTGATGATGTGAATGAGAATGAGAAAGCGGATGAGGAAGAGGACAAGGATGAGAAGCATGAAGAGAAGGATGAGGATGGCAGTGGTGGGGATGACTGAACATCATCATCCTTGTTTTTTTAAAATATTAAAAATAAATTTAACAAAAAAAATTTAATAATTCACCGTTATTAATTAAGACCCATAAATTATTCTTGCTTTCCATCCTCATCCTCCTTTTCCTCTTTCTCTTCTTCATTCTCATCATCGGAGGAGGGAGATGAAGTTAATAAAAAAACAACTTAATAATTCACGGTTATTAATTAAAAATGGTAAAGTGTTCTTGACAACATACTTAACAGTTATAACATAATAAACGTTAAGTTGGTAATAAAGTTAATAAAAAAAAACTTAATAATTCATGGTTATTAATTAAAAATATTAAAGTATTCCTGCAAACATACTTAACGGTTCTAACTTAATAAACATTTATTAAAGCTTTTCAAAACCTTTCTTCTTTCCCGTGCTAACTTTGGGCGCCTCCTCGTTATCAGAAGATTGTCAGGAGAACACAGGTACCCTTTCATTACGACCTGTTCAGCTTCCAACTTGTGCAAGGATGATTTTTTCACGTCCATTCCAGATGTCTATTACAGTATTTAAACTCCACATTTTCATTTGATTTTCTATGTTTTCTTCATCGTTCTCCTCTTTGTTCTCTAGCTCAATTGCCAAGATGAAACACTATGCGGAAGACATGCTAGAAAACTCTCGGCGTCACGCTCCACCACCTCCACCTCCTACTCCTCAACCTCCACCTCCTACTTCTCCTCCCCAACATCAGCCTTTACCTCTTCCACTACCGCCTCCACCTTCGCCACCACTGCCTCCACCACCTCGTCCTCCGGCTCCACATCCTATGCTTCCTTAACTTAAGGCAATGTTGCGATATGCATAATAGACTGACCATGCCATGAGGAGGCTTTCTGGATACCTCTCCAGCATGAATAGGAAGGCCAATCTGATACTTGATGAGTATAGGATTGGCCATGATCCTAACAATGATCCTGGCCAATCCTCTAGTGAATTGGTTCATCAGGCTACTGGCCACTACTTTCTTTTTCATTTTTTCATTTTTTCTTCTTAAATGGTGACGGTTATTTTAATAGAACCGTTATTTATTTTATTTTATAATGTTTTTTTGTAAGAATCGTTGGATATATTCTGTTTGTTTACAACGGTCCTCCTCCTCCTCCTCAACCTCTACCTCCTACTTCTCCTATCCAACATCAGCCTTCACCTCTTCCACTACCGTCTCCACCTTCGCCACCATTGCCTCCACCACCTCCTCCTTCGCCTCCACATCCTATGCTTCCTTAACTTAAGGCAATGTTGCAATATGCATAACAGACTGACCATGACATGAGGAAGCTTTCTAGATACCTCTCCAACATGAATAGGAAGACCAATCTCATACTTGATGAGTATGGGATTGGCCATGATCCTAACAATGATCCTGGCCAATCCTTTGGTGACGAGTAGCTTAGTGATCTCATCGGTTCATCAGGCTACTGGCCACTACTTTTTTTTTCTTTTCATTTCGTCATTTTTTCTTCTTAAATATTTTGTAAACAAATAGAATATATCCAATGGTTCTTACATAAAAATGTTATAAAATAAAATAAATAACGTTCTATTAAAACAACCATCACCATTTATAATGATATGTAAATCTAAAGGACGTGACGACTGATAATCCACGAAACCCTCTCAATATAAATGTTCAAAAACTAAACTCTATTTCTCTACTTCCATTGCAACTTCTCATACACAACTGCAAGCTTTTGTTCTTTTTCACCAAAATTATGGACAAATGCAAGAGAACTTCTGCTTAATCATTTGGGAACAAACCAAAAGATGAACTCCCTCCACCAACAAGCATTGATAGGCTCATCCATATGACCTATAGGCTCTATCATATGGTCCAGGTTTACCTGCAAGAGCAAGGACACATGGACCAGTGCTTGAAGGAACTTGCCACTTTCGTTTGCTCTTTGAACGAGAAGGTGGGCAAGTTATTGGAAAAGGAAAAATCTGATGATGCATTAGATTTTTAAAACATCTCCATCAATTTGTATTTTTAGTTTGTTTATAAAATTTTTCTTTTTTTTTATTTTGTTTGTAAAATGGTGGCTACATAATCAACCACCAAAATTAAAAAAAAAAGTGAAATACTTAACAACTATTAAGTAAAACCCGTCACTTATCAAAATACCATGTAAAAAAGAGCAAAATTCAAAATGGTTATTAACAAAGAACCATGATAAATGTAAAAAAATAAATAACATTTATTACAGATGAGCCATGATGTAAAGTCTTAGGCACGATAACTCAAAAATCCCTATAATTCCTCTTTTATTTAAACATCTGAAATAGAATACACTTGACACTTAGTTTGTTCAAATGAAACCCACCAACATCTTAACCCTACAACTCCTGTCATCTTTTTTGGCCATCGAGAGTCGTTTTTAGTCAAATCCCACCATAAAAAGCCTTCATCCAACTTCTCAGCAACAACCGTGCTAGTGAATACACTTGACCCTTGTCTTAGTGACTGCTACATGAGTTGTTTTTGTTCGTGAGCCCTAGCTTGGTATAGTTATGATTTCCTTCATTCATTTTGCATTATCCTTCACGTTCACTTTTAATAGTTCCTCTCTTGTTTCTTGCAGTATTCAACCGAACTGATTAGGCTACTTTTGTGAAGTCATTATGTGATAAAGCATTTAAGGTGATATTAAATTGCTTTTGTGAAGTTATGTTTTTTTTTGGAAAACTAGTATTGCTTTGATTGAACGTTCCTTAAATTGTTTTTATGAAGTTATGTTTTTTGTAAAACCTAATATTGCTTTGATCGAAGGTTACTTAAATTGCTTTTTATAAAGTTATGTTTTTTTTGGATTGTTCTCATCGAATGTCCCTTTCTTGTTACAGGAAGTTGTCAAACCATTGCTTTGATTCACGGTTCCTACTTTATTTACATTTTTTTGAAGTGATTGTAGGAGATATGGATTCCTAAGCAAATACCTTTCCCTTTTTGGAGGTATCTATATCTTCGGAAGTTACTTCAAAAAGATTAATAGGGATGTGATGAATAAACTAATTCAATTGTACCAGGAGTCATACATGAATAAGTAAATACCTACAACATTTGTGAAGTCATGACGCGTTAAAGCATTCAATGTGACATATTAAATTATTTTTGTGAAGTTATTTTTTCTTATGGAAAACCCATTATTGCTTTGATCAAAGGTTTCTCTCCTATTACAGGAAGTTGTCAACCCCATTGGTTTGACTGAAGGTTCCTACTCTGTCTCCTTTTTTGGAAGTATTCACATATCTGAAAGTTACTTCGAAAAGATCAATAGGGAAATAATGAATAAACTAGTTTAGTTATATTAAGAGTCATGCATGAACAAGTGAATGCTTGCAACATTTGGGAAGCACGGCGCAATAAATCATTCAAGGTGATACATTAAATTGCTTTTGTGAAGTTATGATTTTTTTGGAAAACCCAGGTGAGCACTGTAACCCCCACCACAATCAAGGCCGTGATTGGTTTTTAAACACTTTTAATAATTGAATGAGAGATATGAGATAATTAAAAACTTTTTATAACACCTGTATGAATAGATCTTCATTCAATCGTTCATAAAAACAATTGGTATGTTTGGTCTGTTACATGTACACTATCAGAGTATAACCACAATTCCCGACATTCACCCAGGATAAAAAGTTAATCCAAAATATTATTCGGGGCATTATTGCCCATCTCAGTATCCATATCGGGGATTACACAAACTATAAACTATAATCTATTTAATATATACATTCGTCCAAAATGATAACCAGTCCAAAATAAAACTAAGAATATCTAACTAAGACTACCACCAGTAGTCTTAATCGCCCTTATCCACTTGCTTGCTTCTTGATCCACTTACCCTGTCTAAAAATGTTATTTGGAAAGAGTGAGATTCAAAAGAATCCTAGTAGCAACAGTTTACGTATATGATGCATATAAACAAAGCAAGTAAACATATATCACAATGCAACAATCAATATTCGAGGATGAAGCTTCCCACTCGAGTGAAGGCTTAACACCCGCAAGTGTTAAGGCTCACTCTTGAGACTTGGCTGGGAGTGACAACTCGAGAGGTAAGTTCTTGATGTCAAATACACCAGCACTCGAGTGAGAGGAGGCTCGAGTGAGAACCCACCGCACTTGCAAGTGAGGCATCACTCTTGTTCTTTTGCAGAAGTGGAACACCAAAACTGAAGGGAGAACGAGGAATTACACTGTCTCACTCTAGTGGAACCCAACCTCACCCGAGTGAACCCCATATCACTCGAGTGACTTTATCAGAAACCAGAAAACGCAGAAACACTGAGAGTATTCTCCAAAATTTTCCCAAGTGATCCCAATGAACCCAAAACTTCAACCAAAGCTATCCCCACAAAAAATCACTCAAGGAATCCAATAAAACCATAAAAAACAACCAAATTCCCACTACATTAGCATGCTTTGGTCTTGGGCAACAATAAACACTAAATTTCCAAACTTTCTAAACTTAATCATTCAATCCCCAATCAATCCTATCTATCCATATACATTCCAAATATACCATTTCCATACCAATAACATGCCAAATGCCCCATGACACTCATTTTCGGATTTAAGGCCAAAAATTCCTGAAATTCAAAGTTAATCCATTTGGCATAAAACTTAGATAGATAGGTCTCTTAAACGCACCTCATCAACTTCTTCAAGGAAGCTTTTTGATTCTCCAACTTTCACAATTCCTTTGAGCCACAAATCAATACCAATGGGCACACTACACCTATCAAAATAAAGCTCTCAACTCAAGGAACAAAGTTAATGAAAAGAACTTTTCCATTAGTGGTCATTTACTCACCTTAAATGCAAGCTTTTCTTTCTCTCACTTGGCCAACAATGGAGGACGAAAATGGAAAGAGAGAGAAGAGAGAGATGAGTGTTGAAGGAGATGAAATCATCACACCTACTTCCCCATGCTTCTTGTCAGCGAAAATCGGAGGGAAAGAGAGAGAAAGAAATGAATAAAATATGCCATTCGACTTTTCCTTTCTTCCTCTCTACTCATAAGCTTGCCACTTGTCACATGGCCATTGGTTCTCATAAGGTAAACTCCCACTTAGCTTATCTAATCCCTCCATTAGTCCTTTCACCACACTTCTCCTTCTCTCTTAGTTAGTAATTAATTTCCCCATTAATCACCAGCTTATAGCCAATAATTCCATTCTTTTAATTTCTCCTTTATTTTTGGTATATTAATTAATATTGCTATAAAACACATAAGAATTTCGACTTAATCCACAATTATATTCTCAATAATCAACATTAGCCCTTAGATCAAAATTTGGGGCGTTACAATTCTTCCCCCGTTCAATAAATTTCGCCCTCGAAATTGTTTACACATCATTAGGCATAAAATCAGGAAACCGCTTCCTCATGTCCGCTTCTGCTTCCCAAGTCGCTTCTCTTGGAGACATTCCCTTCTAGACCACCTTCACAAATGGTAAGCTTCTATGTCTGAGCCGCCGCTCTTCTCGATCGATGATTCTCTCTGGCTCAACCGCATAAGTTAAGTTATCATGCAATTCAATCTCTTTATGTTCAATGACATGCTCAGGGTCTGGTTGGTACTTTCTGAGCTGCGAGACATGGAAGATGTCATGCAATCTACTCAGATTCGGGGGTAGGGCTATCCGGTACGCTACAGGTCCGATTCGTGCCAGAATTTCAAATGAACCAATGTACCTCGGGCTCAGTTTTCTCCACTTGATTGCTCTTCCAATGCCTGTTATCGGAGATACTCTGAGGAAAACATGATCCCCCACTTCAAACTCGAGAGGTCTTCTCCTCTTATCAGCATAGCTCTTCTATCAACTCTGTGCTGCAAGGAGCCTCTTTCTAACTATTCTAATCTTTTCTGAAGTCTGATCAATGAGTCTGGGCCATACAACTTCCTCTCAGACAATTCTGTCCAACACAATGGTGATTGACACTTCCTTCCATACAATGCCTCATACGGAGCCATCTTAATGCTCGTATGATAACTGTCGTTATAAGCAAACTCGGCAAGTAGAAGGTAATAATCCCATTCTCCCTTGAAGTCAAGGACACACGTTCTTAGCATATCTTCTAGCATTTGGATAGTCCTTTCTGATTGTTCATTTGTCTGAGGATGGTAGGCCGTACTAAACCTCAACTGTGTACCCATAGCTTCATGCAGAGCCCTCCATAACCTTGAGGTAAAACGAGGATCTCTATCAGAGATAATGTTCTTCAGTGTACCATAAAGTTTCATTATCTCTTTGATGTAGATTTTCGCCAGCCTATCAGGAGAATAGCTAGCATTAATCGGTATGAAGTATGCTGACTTCGTGAGTAGATCAATAATCACCCAGATCATATCATAGATCTTGACCCTGGGCAAACCCACCACTAAATCCATGGTCACACTCTCCCACTTCCATTCTGGAATTTTTGGACTTTGAAGCAACCTTGGCGGTCTCTGGTGTTCAATCTTCACCTTTTGACAGGTAAGACACCGCGCCACATACTTTGTCACATTACTCTTCAACCCTGGCCACCAATACATAGCTTTCAAGTTGTGATACATTTTGGTCATACCGGGGTGAAGAGTATACTGACTCTTATGAGCCTCATCTAATATCTTCTGTCTTAAATCCACCTTCAGTGGAATATAGATTCTCTTCTGGTAACGAACCATCCCACTAGGCGATAAATCATAATCCTGATTCCCTCCTTGCTCAATCATAGCTCGGATGAATTGGGCTCTCTCATCATGCCTTTGAGCCTCTTCGATTTCCATCCTCAGGTCATTTTCCCCTTGGACAACTCCATAATTGGCACACAGGATACTACTCGAGAGATTGAAATCCCGAAATTCCTCAATCAATTTCCTTTCCTGTATCATCATCATTGCTACTAGCATCGTTTTCTGACTCAAAGCATTTGTGATGACATTAGCTTTACCCATATGATATTTGATCTCTAGGTTATAATCTTTCAGCAACTCCATCCACCGCCGCTGTCTCATATTCAATTCCTTCTGATCATACAAGTATTAAAGACTCTTGTGGTCGTAGTACAATCCCACTGTCATACCATACAGATAATAACGCCAAATCTTTAATGCAAACACTATTGCCGCAAGCTCCATAACATGAGTGGGGTAATTCATTTCATGCAGTTTGAGCTGTCGAGAGGCATAGGCCACCACACGTCCTTGCTGCATCAGGACAGAACCTAACCCCTGCTTACTTGCATCATTGTACACAACGTAAGCCTCACTGGGATCAGGTATAATCAATACTGGTGCCTCTCCTTCAGCTCTGTGAAACTCTGTTCACATATGTCATCCCACAAAAAAGGTTGATCCTTTCTCGTGAGCTTGGTCATCAACAATGCAATCTGTGAGAAGTTCTGGATGAACCTCCGATAATAACCAGCAAGACCCAGAAAACTGTAGATCTCAGAAATAGTTTATGGCTTCTTCCAGTTAAGTACTGCTTCCACCTTTCACGAATCCACTGAGACCCCTTCACGTGAGATAACATAGCCAAGGAATTTCACCTCCATAAGCCAAAACTCACACTTGCTCAGCTTGGCGTAGAGTTTCTTTTCTCTCAATATTATCAAAACAATCTTTAAATACGTTCGTGCTCTTCATTACTCTTAGAGTAAATCAATATGTCGTCAATGAATACTACTACAAACTGGTCAAGATATGGTCCGAAGATGGGATGCATATAATGCATGAATACCGCCGGTGCATTAGTCAATCCAAAGGGCATTACAAGGAATTCATAGTGCCCATATCTCGTTCTGAAAGCAGTCTTCGGAATATCCGCCGCCTTCACACACAATTGATGATACCCCGACCTTCAATCAATCTTGGAGAACACACATGAACCAGACAATTGATCTAAAAGGTCATCTATTCTCGGGAGAGTGTATTTGTTCTTAACGGTCACTTTGTTAAGTTCTCTGTAATCAATACACAACTGCAAACTCCCATCCTTCTTTTTCACAAATAACACTAGAGCTCCCTATGGCGACACATTGGGTCGGATGAACCCTTTCTCAAGCAATTCTTCAATTTGTTTCTTCAATTCTACCATTTCATTAAGGGCCATTCTATATGGGGCTTTAGATATGGACCCAGCTCCAGGCACTATTTCAATGGGAAATTCTACTTCCCTTTCTGGAGGCAATCCACTGAGATCTTCAGGAAATAGCTTAGGAAATTCTCTTACTATTGGAATACTCTTAAGGGCTTCATCTAACTCTCCCTGAACAGAGAAAAAGACCATATACCCTTGGCATCCCTTTTTCACATATTCCTCAGCCTTAGCTGTCGAGAGGAAATTCAAACTACTGTTTACATCAATATTCCTCTGTGGGGCAGGATACACTATTTTTCTATTCCCACAATCCAACATAACGTTGTTTGCCGTCAACCAATCAATACCCAGAATAACTTCTAGTTGATGAAGTGGTAGACAAATCAAGTCAATAGTAAACTCAAACCTTCCAACAGTTATAACAATATTCAGACAAGCTTCCGCAACCACAGTCTTAGCACCTATAGGTGTTGACACAACAATATCAAATGGCAGTTTATGAACATGTAAACCTAGGCGCTTTACACAGTCATAGGCTATGAATAAATGACTAGCACCCAAATCAAATAGAGTTTGTAATACACTACCATTTAAAAGGATGTTACCTTAGATCAATTTGGGAGATTTCCTTGCCTCTTCATGAGTCATAGCGAACACTCTCCCTTGACTCTTGGGCCTTAACTCTGTCAGTCTCCCTTTGTAATCTTTGGCAAGATGTCCAGGCTGCTTGCAGATGAAGCATACCAATTGCCCCTCACAATTCCTACCAGCATGTGCTTTATTACACTAGGGGCATACCCACTGTGATAACTGTCCCGATTCCCACCATCTCCAGCTTGGTACGGTTTCTTACCACCGCCCTTGGATGGGAATCCTTGTCTCTTGCGTTTCTGGGATGAGCTCCCCTTACCAGTTTCACCTCGACCACCACCCTTACTTAGGATAATATCCCTCAGGTTGTTCTCAATGATGCGGCACTCCTTAACACCTTTGTTGAACTTATCAAACTGTCGGGTGGCCAACCTTTTCTTCAACTCCCGCCTCAAGCCTCTGATCAACATGTCATAGCTTCATTCCTTGTCATCCATCTGCTTGAGGTAGGAGGAGTATAGGGATAGACGGACAAACCGAGACAAGTAGTCATCAAAAGTCTCGTTGTCTCCTTGCTTGATTGCCAGGAATTCTGACTCTTTCTCTATTCTCAGTGACTTTGGGAAATATTTGTCATTGAATTTCCCTTGGAACACTTCCCAATTCACCAACACATTCCGGTCCCTCATAGTCACGGCTATGTTTCTCAACCATCTATCTGCATCTCCATCTAGCATATAGATAGCTAATTTTGCTTTCACCTCCGATGGGCTCAAGTACCTCTTAGATCTTCTCTAATCTCATAATCCAATCCTCAGCTGCTTGTGGGTCGAATCTTCCTTTGAACATAGGGGGCATGTGCTTACAGAATTTAGAAACCCAAAAATGAAGGTCTCTATCATTTCGAGCTGGTACCTCGTGTGACTTTTGGTTATGCTCAGTATGGAGTGGGGACTCATGGGATCGGTTTGACCCCTCCGTTGTCTCTTTATGTCGGGTCTCTGGTCAGGTCTCCTTATTTGTAAACTGAGCCCTTTCCTTATTTCTCTTGGCCCGTTCTTCTCTGAGCTCTTCTCTCAGCTCACGAATCATGTCCCTTTGTTCTCTCACTAATTCCATCATTTCTTGCATCAGATCAGGAGGATTATCATTGAGCTCTTCCACCTCTGGATCCGGTTGCCTGACTCTGGGGTGAGCCATTGATTATCTTCAATCTACAAATGATTCACCAATCAGTAATCACTTAAATGTATACACATATTCCTTAAACTCTTATATACCAATCAATAAAAGGAATATTCATGTGTATACAATCAACAATCATCTAACACTCAGGAAATAAACTAGGGCAACTATCCTAGCAATTCCTATAAATGCTAGGAAAACTGCTCTGATACCATAAATGTAAGCCCCACCACGATCAAGGCCGTGATTGGTTTTTAAACATGTTTAATAATCGAATGAGAGATATGAGATAATTAAAAAAATTTTATAACACCTGTATGAATAGATCTTCATCCAATTGTTCATAAAAACAATTGGCCTGTTTGGTCTGTTACATGTACACTATCAGAGTATAACCACAATTCCCGACATTCACCCGGGATAAAACGTTAATCCAAAATATTATTCGGGGCATTATTGCCCATCTCAGTATCCATATCGGGGATTACACAAACTATAATACTATAATCTATTCAATATATACATTCATCCAAAATGATAACCAGTCCAAAATAAAACTAAGAATATCTAACCAAGACTACCACCAGTAGTCTTAATTGCCCTTATCCACTTGCTTGCTTCTTGATCCACTTACCCTGTCTAAAAATGTTATTTGGAAAGAGTGAGATTCAAAAGAATCCTAGTAGCAACAGTTTACGTATATGATGCATATAAACAAAGCAAGTAAACATATATAACAATGCAGCAATCAGTATTCGAGGCCGGGCACCCTACAACGTCCCCTTCACTATATACAAGGTCAGGCTTACACCACGTCCCCTCAACTGTATCTGTATTCGAGACCGGGCTTTCGCCATGTTCCCTCACTGAATCTGTATTCGAGACCGAGCTTTTGCCGCATTCCCTCACTGTATATGTATTCAATGACTAATGCAAACAAGCAATGCAATATACATGATATAGGATAAAGTGTCACTACCTTGGTCTTTTCGTTCTTGAGCAGGCACATGCCTTCTGCGCTCTGGGTAGATATCGAATCCTAAAGCCATAATTAAGGACGATGTGTTACACTTAGTCCAATACTCATTACCTTTTGAATACTTAAATTGGTTATCATTACTGTCTGTTAAATACTCATATATGCCTCTAATAAAAACCCTAAAGGGTTGGGAGAACTACCTCAGGGATCCCCCTTTTTGAAGCACAAATATTGACATTTTTCATTGTTTCACTCGAGTGAAGATGATCTTACTAGAGTGACGGTGCAGTCTGCACTCGGGTATCTGAGAGTGAAGGATATCGAGTGAGTACCCGAGATCACAAGAACTTTTTCAGAGACAGAGACACTCGAGCACACAAAACTTCACTCGAGTGATAGCCAAATGCTTCAGTCGAGCACTAGAGAGTGAAGTTCAAGAAGTGAGAACCCGAGAGCAAATGGAAATTTCAAAGGAAGAGAAGCACTCGAGGATGAAGCTTCCCACTCGAGTGAACGCTTAACACCCGCAAGTGTTAAGGCTCACTCTTGAGACTTGGCTGGGAGTGACAACTCGAGAGGTAAGTTCTTGATGTCAAATACACCAGCACTCGAGTGAGAGGAGGCTCGAGTGAGAACCCACCGCACTTGCAAGTGAGGCATCACTCTTGTTCTTTTGCAGAAGTGAAACACCAAAACTGAAGGGAGAACGAGGAATTACACTGTCTCACTCGAGTGGAACCCAACCTCACCCGAGTGAACCCCATATCACTCGAGTGACTTTATCAGAAACCAGAAAACGCAGAAACACTGAGAGTATTCTCCAAAATTTTCCCAAGTGATCCCAATGAACCCAAAACTTCAACCAAAGCTATCCCCACACAAAATCACTTAAGGAATCCAATAAAACCATAAAAAACAACCAAATTCCCACTACATTAGCATGCTTTGGTCTTGGGCAACAATAAACACTAAATTTCCAAACTTTCTAAACTCAATCATTCAATCCCCAATCAATCCTATCTATCCATATACATTCCAAATATACCATTTCCATACCAATAACATGCCAAATGCCCCATGACACTCATTTTCGGATTTAAGGCCAAAAATTCCTGAAATTCAAAGTTAATCCATTTGGTATAAAACTTGGATAGATAGGTCTCTTAAACACACCTCATCAACTTATTCAAGGAAGCTTTTTGATTCTCCAACTTTCACAATTCCTTTGAGCCACAAATCAATACCAATGGGCACACTACACCCATCAAAATAAAGCTCTCAACTCAAGGAACAAAGTTAATAAAAAGAAATTTTTCCATTAGTGTTCATTTACTCACCTTAAATGCAAGCTTTTCTTTCTCTCACTTGGCCAACAATGGAGGACGAAAGTGGAGAGAGAGAGAAGAGAGAGATGAGTGTTAAAGGAGATGAAATCATCACACCTTCTTCCCCATGCTTCTTGTCAGCGAAAATGGGAGGGAAAGAGAGAGAGAAAGAAATGAATAAAATATGCCATTTGACTTTTCCTTTCTTCCTCTCTACTCATAAGCTTGCCACTTGTCACATGGCCATTGGTTCTCATAAGGTAAACACCCACTTAGCTTATCTAATCCCTCCATTAGTCCTTTTACCACACTTCTCCTTTTCTCTTAGTTAGTAATTAATTTCCCCATTAATCACCAGCTTATAGCCAATAACTCCATTCTTTTAATTTCTCCTTTATTTTTGGTATATTAATTAATATTGCCATAAAACACATAAGAATTTCGACTTAGTCCACAATTACATTCTCAATAATCAACATTAGCCCTTAAATCAAAATTTGCGGCATTACAAGCACCCTATTTTGTCCTGGCCCTACTTAAAAACTAAAAAATAAAAAAATGAAAATAAAAGAAAATAATCTCATTGATGATGATTGGGGTCCAAACAGGCAATCATCTTCTCTAAAGAGGAAAATCAAAAATTTCAAAAAAAAGAGAAAATAAGAAAATCCTTTCATTGATAATAATTGGGGTTGAAATTGGCAATTATCATTCATTGAAGAGGAAAATAAAAAAAGTAAAAATTAAAAAATGAATGAAAATTCACTTATTGATGATGATTGTGGTCCAAATTGGCAATCACATTAAAGGGGAAAATCAAAAAATAAAAAATGAAAATAAAAAAAATCCTTTCATTGATGATTATTGTGGTCAAAATTGGCATCATCATTCATTAAAGGAAAAAAATGAAAATTCAAGAAAGAGAGAGAGAGAGAGGTGCACCCTACTTTTGGACTATAAATAGGGGAGAAAGGGTTGAAGCAAGATATACAATAATTTTGGGAGAGCATGGAGGCAAGTGAGAAGTTAGAGAACTTTCTCTTGTTTCATTTCTTCTTACGACAACAAGGGTTTAGGAATGGGTAGAGGTGCTTGAGATAGGGTGAAATCGATTACTAGGTCTTCTTTATGTCTGCAAGGAAAAGCTATGTTTGGTTGTTGTCACATAAGTGAATCTCGACACCAACAACTAGAGGGGAATACTATATGATTTAGATTTAATTATTTTGCTGTCACTTTCCCTCTTCCATTATACCTTTGTATTTTTTGTAAAATTTTTTTCTCATAATGATGTGCTTGCTTATTCCATCTTTCCAATATGCATGCGTTTTAGAATATGTGATCAATATCTTGACTTAATGGATTTTTCCTCTTCTATTTTTTGGAGACATGGGCATCAAAGGTACGTGCTAGTTGCATGTCTTTGCTACACAACACCTTTCTTTTGTTCTTGATAGTGTTTAGTTTTTCTCTTACCCTGCATGATATAATCACCTCCTCATCTATTTGTTTGTTTCTCTTGGTCTTATTATCTATCTCTCAACCACATGAAATGTGAGCACCAAAAGGCAAGAGCTACACATTCCTTTTCTACTCAAGTGGCCAGATACGTATTAGTCCATGAACCAAGCTATATTCTTACTCTCTCCTTTATACTCTGCAGACTTAAATGGACTGCTTCGTGTGATGAAAAAAATTCAGATTTTGCTAAACACAAAGCTCAAATGAAAAGGTTTCTTAAAAAACAACAAAATCAATTTCAAAAGATTTTTATGTCATGTGAGGTTTTTAGAACCCCCCGCATGCATAAAAGTGATTACTCTTCCGTGTAAGGTTATTGGAACCTCTATAGGAAGTTTAATCCAAAATATTTTTCAAATAAACATAAAAGATTTGTTTTTTTTAAAAAAAGAACAAAAAAAAATCATTTTCTCAAAAAAAATCCTAAAAACACCAATAAAGTGACACACCTTTTTACCCATAACAAATTACGTGAGTTTTGATCCCTCTAAAGGGTACTTAGGCCCTAGCTAGGCTTTCATCCTAGGTCAAGCCAACCATTTAAATAAATAATTTTGTTTCTCTTTAATTGTTTTCTATTCTTGTAAACAATTTCTTTTGTTCATTTTTTTGGGATAATTATAATAAAATTATATGCCATATTCATTTTTAAATAATTAACTTAGGTAATCGTTATCATGGTGCTGTGAGGTGCCTAACACATTCACCACCTACAATCAACTCCCGAATGCTATATGGTTTTTGCTGTCTATTATTTTTCATATTTTTAAAAAGGTTTCCAAAATTACCCTATTCTTAAAATTTTATCGGCGGCTCCATATTTTCCAAATTTCGGATGATACAGTCTGACAACTCCATTGGGGATGATTTGAGAGTCATACCCATTGAAGTTAACTATTTTAAAATAATATGGCCTAAATTTTATTTTAATTACCTTTTTTTTCACTTGAATATTGGTTTTTATTTATTTTATTAATATATTTTTTTTATCAATTTTATTTATTTGTTTATTTTCCCTTCTATCATGTGATATGCTTAGCAGATGAGGGTTGGGTAGAATCTAGGTCCACAAGTTAGTATGATATCCTCAAACACTGACCGCTCACACAATTTATCCTCACACCTTAAGGAGTGGAAGCTTCTAGCAGTTTCTCTTTAGGGTTTTTGAACGCTTAGAGGTTACTATAAAGTCTTCACCTAGTTGTTACCCATTTAATAAGGCTTGTCCTTCTAGAACTTTTGAGTTCTCGGAGGATCAACTTTGTTAAATGGGGTCTCTATCTTTATGATGGAGGTAGTTAGGGGACCTTTTTAGTGAGAATTAATACCACCTTTAAACCATTGCACATTAGTAGAAACTATTGACCTACCTAATTAGTTAGTATGTGCCTTTTAAGGTAGATTTCTCCCATCCTAAAGATATTCCTAAAATAGGACATCAGAGGGCATATATTTGCTTTCTTTTTAAAAATATTTATTGTCATCCATTCATAATCAATGAAATCCCTAGGATTAAGTGGCTAATCGTTGTTTCACCTAAGTACGTATCTAGCATCATTTCACATATAGATACATCATGAGGATGGTGCTTGCATTAGGTGGCTAATGTAACCCCCTTTGATAACCAGGCCGGGATTAACGTTTAAGTGCATTTAATTATCGAATGAGAAATCCGGAACAAATAAAAAATTTTTAAAACACCTGTACAAATGGATCTCCATTCATTTCATTCATTAAAATAAATGGCCTGTTTGGTCTGTTACATATACAATATCAGAGTAAGCACAATTCCCGATGTTTACCCGGGATAATAACATTAATCCAAAGGTTTATATAGGGCATCATTGCCCATCTCAGTATCTATACCAAGGATTACACAAAACTATACCACTATAATTCTATTCAATATGATTACATTGATCCAAAATGATAACCAATTCGATATAAAACCAAAATATATAGCTAAGACTACCACTGGTAGTCCTAATCGTCCTTTGCCACTTGCTTGCTTTTCGACCCACTTGCCCTGTCTAAAAATGTTATTTGGAAAGAATGAGATTCTAGAGAATCCCAGTAGCAACAGTTTATTTATATGATGCATATATACAAAGTAAGTCACATATATCACAATGCAGCAATCAATATTCGAGACCGGGCTTTTGCCACGTTCCCTTCACTATATACGAGGTTAGGCTTACGCCACGCCCCATCACTTTATCAATATTCGAGTCCGGGCTTTCACCACGTCCCCTTCACTTTCACTGTAATCGAGTCCGGGCTTTCGCCACGTTCCCTTCACTATATACGAGGTTAGGCTTACGCCACGCCCCATCACTTTATCAATATTCGAGTTCGGGCTTTCGCCACGTCCCCTTCACTTTCACTGTAATCGAGTCCGGGCTTTCGCCATGTCCCCTTCACTTTCACTGTATTCAATGACTAATGCAAACATGCAATGCAATACACATGATATAGGATAAAGTGTCACTACCTTTGTCTTTCCTTCCTTGAGCAGGCATAGGCCTTCTACGCTTCAGGCAGATATCAAATCCTAAAGTCATAATTAAGGACGAAACATTATTCTCTATTCCAATACTCAATTAACTCTTCAACACTTAGATTTGGTTATCAATAATGACCCTTAAGAAGCCCCAAATGCCTCTAATAAAACCCCTAAAAGGTTGGGAAACAATAGGTTGAAGATCTCTTTTCAAATACTTAAAGTACTGGAACACAGGGGTGGGCCGCGGCCAGCCCCTCCTTGGGCTGCGGCCCAAATATGGTCAGAAGGCTGTGGGCCGCAGCCAGCCACCCATGGGCTGCGGCCCGAATCAGGCCAGAAAGGCTTGGGCCGCGGCCAGCCACTCATGGGCCGCGGCCAAGAAATTTCCTGACTCTTGGCTGAACTTCGAAAAACCATAACTAATTGTAAAAAAATCAAAATGAGGTGATTCTAAAGCCAAATGAAAGGTATATGAGTCCTCTTTCAAGGAAAAATATATATCCCTTCACTAGAAATCACTACAAAAATACAGAATCACCAAAAACTACACACTCCTCCAAAACAGAGTTCTGTTTTTGTACCAAACTTTGGCAAAGCATAACTCTCAGAATACTAAACGAAATGACACAAAATAATGTCCATTTTGAAGCTTGGGATGTGAAATTTTAGACTGGAAAGTTTCACAATTTTCTGAATTCATTTGGTCATTCAAAACGTCCACACAAATAAACTGCCCAGACAGAGTTCACATTGACAGCATTTTCCAACTTTTCTACCAAAGTGTTCTATGACTCCAAAGTCAATAACCAAGCTTATTCCCATACAATTTTCTACAAGAAACACAATGGTAATCTCAAAATGACCACATTCACAATCTAACCACATGCCCTGTTTTGACCAATACACCAAAACCAACACCAAGTTCCCAAACTTCACTTTTAATGATTCAAAACAATCCCTTTGTCCAAAAGACATCACAATATACCATTTCCATGATTACAACATGCCAAACTCACTAAGACCTTAATTTTCGAAAATAGGGCAGAAATTTCCAGAAAAATCAATGCTCACCAACAACCACAATATATATATCAAAAGGGAGATAACACTCACCTCTTTCACTTTGCTAAAGAGATTTCTTGATTCTTCAACTTTCACAATCTCTTGAGGTCACAAACTAACACCAATGAACACATTACAACCATCACAATGAAGCTCTTCATTCAAGGATCAACATTAAAAAAGGAAGTTTGAGCAATAGAAGCCATTTTCCTTACCTTTTTGCAAGCTTTTCTTCTTCTATTTTCTACAACAATGGCGCCACCCAAGGAGAGAAGAGAGAGAACGAGAGAGATGAGGGATGGAGGTGGAGTGAAGAAAGTGAAAAATGATTATACTCCCTCCCATTTCAGTTTCCAGCGCACAAGAGGGAAGAGAGGAGAGAGAAATGCATTTAAAAATTCCCTTTTGACTTTTCTCATATCTCCCCCACATGTGAGCTTGCCATGTGTCCACCCCTCATTGGCTCTCACTCACTAAATCACCAATTAATCTCTCTAATCCTTCCATTAGCCATTTTAATTACACTTCTCATTTTCTCTTAGTTAGTAATTAATTTCCCCATTAATTACCAACTTATGCCAATAATTCCATTCTTTCGATTTCCAACAATGATGACATATTAAATAATATTGTCACAAATATACATTAATTTTACTTTAATATGATAATTATCCTCAATAATTATCATTAGGCCTTAATCAAAAATTGGGGCGTTACAGCTAACCCTAGTCTAAGGGTCTCTGACTGTAACACCCAAAATTTTATTCACCAATATGTAGGGTAATTGTTGGAAATAGTCAATGAAATAAAATGGTGAATTTTGGAGAATGTGAACAGTGCTGCCAGTGAAATTTCTTGTGAGGTAGTGAGCTTGTCAAGTGATTTTGGATGACCAAATGATGGTCACAAATTATGCAATTTTATAGAAAGAAAGTAGACATCCTAAGATTTAATTTGATAGGTAATGGGTAATTTCTGGAGTTTTATACAAAAAGTTATGTATTTTTTTAAATTTACCCAGTGAAACTGGAAAGTTTCTGGAACAACGTCTAAAGAATTTAATTTTGGGAATTGTGAGTTTCTAATTGGCTAAAATCTATATTTTTCCTAGAAACTAGACATAATAAGAGTTCTATAGCCTTTGGAATCACTCTGATACGATGTCTAGAAATTGCGTTATGAATTTTCAAAGTTTGGGCAAAAAATTTGCTAGAATTGCCAATTAATCCAAAAATGAAGGAAAATTATGGGATAAATTCATATCAGCTTAATTCTCTTCTCCTATGGGCTTGGACGTGTTTGAGAGCTGATTAAAGAGGAGGGAATATTAGTCACATGCTAATGGGCCTTATGTCGTAAAATTACATGAAGATAAGTCCATGTACACCAAAAAGTAAAAATTTGGAATTTTGGTTAATTACATAATTAAAGTAATTATGGGATATTATAAAAAAACATTGTTTCCTTCTTCCTCCATGCCAAAACCGTTCAGCACCATGAGAGCAAAGGAGAGAGTGAGAGTTTTGTGATCTAGAGAGAAGGAGGAGAAATTTCACCAGGTAAGCTTGATTTCTTCAATGGATTAGCTCATAACTTGTGTAATCCTTCCTCTAAGCTTCTCCTTTATATGATTCAAGCTTGTTTGAGGTAAAATTTCAATCTTGAGGGGAGCTAGGGTTTCAATCAAGGAAGGAAGAGCCAGAAGGAAGCAAAGGTAACTTCCTAAACTTAAAATATCGATTGTTCTGGCTGTTGTGAGTAATTTAATTGGTGAATTTCTGCTGGATATGCTCTGATTGTAAATTGGGAAAAGTTGTGTCCTAAATGGTATGCTACCTAAATGGAGTCTAAATGGTTGTTTTAATGTAATTAAATAGTTAATAAAGTGGTTAGAAGTAGAAAGAAGCAAGTCTGGGAGTTAGATTTCGAAAACCCCAATTTTCCCCCTGAGAATTGTGAATTTTGACCAGTGCTAGTTGAATGGGTTAAAGTTGGATTTTTGGTTATATGATGATTCCATTGAGTTTAGGAGGGAAAATTAGGTGGGGTTACAGTTTATCACTTTTTCAGAAAAGCCTTAAAAAGTATAACTACCAAAACGCTTATGAAACCCTAAAATAAGGGCTGCCAAGGGCATTCTGATCTTTTAGCAGTGAATTTGGTAATTCTGATGCTGGAAATGGATTCTTTGGGTGAAAATAAGTTAGAATAGCCTAGGTTAAACTTTTGGAAAAAGTACGGTCAGACCGGGTAAGTCAGGGCTGGGCCGGGTCCCCAGGGTATTTTGGTAAATTTTCACCATAGACTATATGACTACTAGAAACACTATGGGAGTGTCTAAAATAGTACATGAACGGATTTTAACCTAATTCTTGTACATTTAATATTTTATAACCGAGTTGAGAGCCAGGTTGTTGGCACACAAAACGAGGAGAAAAAGACTTGAGGTTGTGACATTATCCTTTATACATCATGCCATAGTTCATATGATTATATGGTTGCCATTATTTGTACTTTTATTAATCAACATGCTTTGGCCTAGAAGGGATGGTCTGCCGAGAAGGGTAGCGAGTGCGAGAAGTGCACTTACCTGGTTGTGGAGTAACAATCCAACCAAGGTACTCGAGTAGTGGTGGCAATGCCCTATCCTATGTATACTATACATGCATTTATATTGTTCATTAATTGGTGCATACATGGTGCATATCATGTCTACTTTCTGCATTTTATATGACGATAGTATGTTGCTATTGGGATTCCTTGGAATCTCATTCTTTTTCCATAATGATATTGTACCAACGAGAACTAGTAGATCCAAAGGAAATGTTGTAGATATGGGGAATTGACAGGAACAGATTTGGAGGCGAGGACAGGTGGTTATATGTGGTTGTTAATTTGAATATTTTGGGACAAATTTTTAAATATCATCGTACCCTGTGAGGAAAACCTGTGATGTAATCAAGTACCACGTATTAATATATCAATATATTTACACTATTCCTGTGTTGCTTACTGAATTGCACCCAAACACTTTGAAAACATGGAAAATAAGATAAGGGTATGACGTTTTGGTATCAGAGCCCAAAGCGGTTCTGGAAGAGCCCAAGTGGTTCTGATAGAGTAGCGGTGCTGGCAACATGATAGTATACTGATATGGTCTTCATAACACAGTGATAGGAATATGCACGGACGGGGGTACCAAAGGAGTTTATCCTCCCAATCTGTAAGCTAGCCTTGAAAGATTAAAGAATACCTAAAGGGCAACAAGTAGTGCAATATCGAACTGAGAATGATCAAAGGAGATTGGGAAACCCGAGTAAGCAGGTATAGCCAAGCCAGTGTGCAAATCACACACAGTATTTAGTCAGCCAGAGGTAGCTGGCTTGATGTTTGAGACAAGGGTAGTCTTAGGGTACCAGTGGTTGGAATCATATACAACCGGTATCTGTGTTTTGGCATGGATAAGCGAAAGTTAAGCGTGCTTGACCCAGGGAAATCCTAGGATGGGTGACCCCCTGGGAAGTTGAGTTGATAAGGTCATAAAGACTTGAGGAATAGTAATTATCTTAAGGTTTCTCTGTGACTAATAATCATTTTAGTTAGATAATTTAATTGATGTTTAGAAGCATAGAGATGTTGACGATGTAAGTATTAGTTTTAATTTGAACAGTTTCCATTGCAATAATGGCTGCTCAGAAAAGTTCACTTGATGAGATTATAGAAACTTGAGGTATAGTAATTGTTTTAAGGTTTCTTCATGCTAAGTGATGATCCTTAGTAACACTGTAGTGTTAAAGGTATATAGGTATGATATACGATGATACATGATGCATGGTTATTATGCCGTATGTCGATCTTAGAGGATCCATTCTGATGATACTGAGGGTTGATGATAGGCCTGAATCAAATCTAAGTTGAAATAGTGCTTAGGTCGAAATGTGAATTAGTTGTACTATGGTTCTGATACATAGTTCAAACCTTGTGAACCTTGTTGATAGTGTTGAACCTTCAATTATGTTTTGAGGATATTACCCAAATACCGTGGAGGTTAGAATAGGTGCTATTGATCCTAATTCTTAGCGAACCTATTGCCTATAATTGAGGAAAATGCTTCTTAAGGTATGTGATGTTAAGGTTCTAGATTTCATGATGAACTTAAAAGATGGGTTAGAGACCCTAGGCTGTATGATATTACAGGCTAGATATGTTATAGTGGACCTTTGTGTCCAGAGGAGTTAAGACCTAGGGGATCAGTATGTCCTTAGGCTGGTAGAGGTATTCAAAATTGTGTTGTGCTAGTGATGATCCGTGGAATTGAGGAACAAGATTCTTACGGACATGAATCCTTGCAGAAAGGAATTTTGAAAATTTGCTAGATGTTAAATCTAGCATAGGGAAAGATTATGATAATAAAATATTCCCTTAAAGGATTAATTGAGGTGATAGCTCTCTAACAAATGAGAGATATAATTGATCTACCTACTATTCCACTAACTTCAGGCTATATTAGGCTGGTAGAGGTATTCAAAATTGTGTTGTGCTAGTGATGATCCGTGTAATTGAGGAACAAGATTCTTATGGACATGAATCCTTGCAAAAAGGAATTTTGAAAATTTGCTAGATATTAAATCTAGCATAGGGAAAGATTATGATAATAAAATATTCCCTTAAAGGATTAATTGAGGTGATAGCTCTCTAACAAATGAGAGATAGAATTGATCTACCTACTATTCCACTAACTTCAGGCTATATTAGGAGTCAATTAGTGGATGGCAAATGAGATGATGAAAGGTACAAGTAGAAGGGTTACTAAGTAATCCGTAACCTAGGAATCAATTGTTAAGTTTTGATTCTACAAGAATTTGAAATGGCCCAGAATGATTTGAGTTGAAATGAGCCAGGAACTGGTACAGAGAAACACATTTGTCTAGTGCAGTCAGGTGTTATAGGAGGTTCCTGTGAGACTCCTACTAAATCACCCTGACATTATAAAAGCTCATGTGAGGAGATAAATCTCAGAGTACGCAACGGAAGTCTACTACTTTGTGTTGATTACAGGAAGGTGAATAAGGTGACAATTGAGATCAAGCAGCTACTTCCTGGAATAGATGATTTGCTTGATCAGTTATTTGGTTCCTGTGTATTCTCTTTGCGATCGAGATACCATTAACTCAGGGTAAAAGCAAATGATGTGCTGAAAATTGTTTTCAGGACTAGATATGGCATTACAAGAATGGCCATTTGGGCTGACCTATGCACCTGCCATGTTCATGGACTACATGAATCAAATTTTTTGTCTGTATTTAGACCAATTCATAATAGTCTTCATTGGTGATATATTGGTATACTCATGGACTAGAGTAGAACACAAGCAATATTTGAAATACATATTAAACATACTAGAATCTGAGCAATTCTATGCCAAGCTGAGCAAATGTAAGTTTTGGCTTTCAAAAGTTAGACTTTTAGGCCATATAGTCTCACAGCAAGGAGTTACGACGGATCCTTGCAAGGTGGAAGTAGTACAAAACTGGAAAGGGCAGAGAATGTAGTTGTGATACGTAGTGTTCTAACTCTTATTGATTATTATGATGGGTATGTAAATTTTCCTCAAAAAACTTAATATTATACGTGGGATGATGATTATGAAAGGGGCTTCGTAGGGCTGAGATGGCAATTTATTATAGCACCAATGTTGAACATCCTAAAACATAATATGGCCTTGATGTTAACATTATTACAATATATGTGATATATAATCTTACACCCTGCGTGGTGACAGTGCAATGACATGTATGGTCAATAGTCACACAACCCTTATGGGTTGTTGGTTGTGGTAACACATGTGAACTGGAAGTGGGGATGTGTTTTGATGCAAGCTGAGAGGGGCACATGCATCTTGTTAGCTAAAGCTTCAGGAATTGAACTATTCCACCTATAATCTTGAGTTGATGGTAATTACTGAATCTGGAAATGTTGCCTTTATGTCGTAACCATAAAGTTGTACTACGACCACTAGGGTTTGAAATGTTTGTATGATAAAAAAGAACTGAAGGTGAGAAATCACAGATGGATGGAGCTGCTTATAGATTTTAACTTGGAGAAAAAGTATCATCCAAGAAAGGCTAATGTCGTTGCTAACGCATTGAGCCATAAAACAATGCAGGTGGCAGCCATGAGGATTTGTGAGCAGAAATTGTCGAGGATTTTGAAGATCTTAGTCTATTTAAGCAGATTTTGATAAGTGAGAATAATGTCAATGAGACATATAAGGATCTGATAGCAGCAATTGAAAAAGCTCAGATCAAGGATAGATGAGCACAATCTATCAGGAACATGTAACTAAATACGAGGATGTGGATATATGGGATTATTTGACGTATTAGTCAGCCTGACCGAGTCAATTGTCAGCAGGAGGAATAGCTCAAATATAGGAGTATCCTGATCATAAAATTTGTTTGGAAGGGATTATCTCTTAGAAGAGCAACATGGAAAATAGAGAAAGATATGCTAAAGTGTCACCTGGAGTTTAAGGCTATGTATATATAGCAAATTTCGGGGACGAAATTTATTTAAGTAGGGGAGAAATGTAACACCTCAAATTTTATTCACCAATATGTATGGTAATTGTTGGAAATAATCAATAAAGTGAATTTTAGAGAATGTGAACAAAGCTACCAGTGAGATTTCATATAAGGCAGTGAGTTTGTCAAAGGATTTTAGATGATCAAATGATGGTAAAAAATTATGCAATTTTATAGGAAGAAAGTAGACATCCTAAGATTTAATTTGATAGGCAACGGGTAATTTCTAGAGTTGTACACAAAAAGTTATGTATTTTTAAAATTTACCCAATGAAACTGGAAAGTTTTTGAAACAACTTCCAAAGAATTTAATTTTGAGAATTGTGAACTTCCAATTGGCTAAAAGCTATATTTTTTCTTGAAACTAGACACAATAAGGGTTCTGTAACCTTTGGAATCACTCTTATACGATGTCTACAAATTTAGTTATGATTTTTCAAAGTGTGGGCAGAAAATCTGCCAGAATTTCCAATTAATCCAAAAATGAAGGAAAATTATGGGATAAATTCATATCAGCTTAATTCTCCTTCTCCTCAGGGCTTGGACGTGTTTGAGAGCTGACTAAAGAGGGGGTTATATTAGTCTTATGCTAATGGACCTTATGTCATAAAATTACATGAAGATAAGTCCATGTACACCAAAAAGTAAAAATTTGGAATTTTGGTTAATTAAATAATTAAAGTAATTATGGGATATTGTAAAAAAACATTTTTTCCTTCTTCCTCCATGCCAAAACTATGCAGCACCATGAGAGCAAAGGAGAGAGAGAGAGAGTTTTGTGATCTAGAAAGAAGGAGGAGAAATTTCACTAGGTAAGCTTGATTTCTTCAATGAATTAGCCTCTAACTCGTATAGTCCTTCCTCTAAACTTCTCCTCTATGTGATTCAAGGTTGTTTGAGGTAAAATTTCAATCCTGAGGGGAGCTAGGGTTTCGGACAAGGAAGGAAGAACCAGAAGGAAGCACATGTAACTTCCTAAACTTCAAATATAGGTTGTTTTGACTGCTGTGAGTAATTTAATTGGTGAATTTCTGTTGGATTTGCTTTGATCGTAAATTTGGGAAAAGTTGTGTCCTAAATGGTATGCTACCTAAATTGAGTCTAAATGGTAGTTATAACGTAATTAAATAGTTAATAAAGTGGTTAGGAGTAGAAAGGAGTAAGTCTGCGGAGTCAGATTTCGAAAACCCCAATTTTTCCCTAAGAATTGTGAGTTTTGGCAAGGTCTAGTTCAAGGAATTAGAGTTCGATTTTTGATGAGTTGATGATTCCATTAAGTTCAGGAGGAAAAATTAGGTGGGGTTACCGTTTATCACTTTTTCAGAAAAGACTTAAAAAGCATAATTACTAAAACGCCCATGAAATACTGAAATAGGGGCTGCCAAGGGCATTCTAGTCTTTTGGCAGTGAATTTGGAAATTCTAAGGCTGAAAATAGATTCTTTGGGTGAAAATAATCAGAATAGCCTTGGTCAAAATTTCGTGAAAAGTACGATCAGACCGGGTAAGTCAAGGCCGTGCCGGGTCCTTGGGGGCATTTGGGTAAATTTTTATCATAAACTCATATAACCACTAGAAACACTATGGGAGTGTCTAAAATAGTACATGAATGGGTTTTAACCTAATTCTTGTACATTTGATATTTTATAACAGAGTTGAGAGTTGGGTTGTTGGCACGCAAATCAAGGCAAACGAGATAAGGAGAAAACGACTTGAGGTCAGACATTATCCTTCATACATCATGCTATAGTTCATATGATTATGTGGTTGCCATTATTTGTACTTTTATTAATCAACATGGTTTGCCCCAGAAGGGACGGTCTGCTAAAAAAGGCAGTGAGTGCGAGAAGTGCACTTTACCTTGTTGTGGAGTAACAATCCAACTAAGGTACTCGGGTAGTGGTGGTGATGCCCTATCCCATGTATATTATACATATGTTTATATATTTCATTAATTGGTACATATATAGTACATATCATATCTACTTTCAGCATTTTATATGAACGATAGTATGTTGCTACTGGGATTCCTCGGAATCTCATTCTTTTTCCATAATGATAATGTGCCAGCAAGAACTAGCAGATCCAAAGGAAAGGTTATAGACATGGGGAACTGACGGGTATGGATCTCGAGGCAAGGACAGGTGGTTATATATGGTCGTTAATTTGAATATTTTGGGACAAATTTGTAAATATCATCGTACCCTGTGAGGAAAACATGTGATGTAATTAAGTACCATGTATTAATATATTAGTATATTTACACTATTCCTATGTTGCTCACCGAACTGCACCCAAGCACTCTAAAAATATGAAAAATAAGATAAGGGTATGACACTAACCCTAAAGACCATGATGCATAATTAAAGCATTCATAGTCATTGAACTTCTTTTTGATATAGGTTTTGGATAGGATAACTATTTTTTTAAAAAAGAAAGACCTTTAGTCGTGTAGTGGCACGGGCTGCTCATAAGCTAATAGGAACTTCATTCTTCATATGAGGTAATGGGCCTCTAGAGGAACCAAGTTCTTTTTCTAAATGTTTATAACCCATGTCAAAACTTGAAGTACTTGTATTTCATGCATTCTAAAACATTGTCTAACCCTTTTTTATCTCATTAAAGCATTCATAATCATTCAACTTCTATTGATATGGGCTTTGGACACAATAACCATTTAGAAAATCATTAGTCATGTAGTGGCCTGGGCCACTCACAGGCTAATGAGCACTTCATTCTGCCTATGATGTAATAGGCCCCTAGAGGAAGTGAAGTTCTTCTTCCTTTTTTAAATGTCCATTACCCATATCAAAATCTGAAGTACATGCATGTTTATTGGTTCAAAATACATACTAACCTTTCTCCCTATCTTTTCCACTAAGGGTTGATGAGTTATCCGAAGATTGTGAACTTTGGCATAAGGTTTAATGGCACAAGAGTTTAGTTCAAGTCAACATCCCACCAGAAAGATGTATCAAGGGAAGGGTATCAAATTGGCTGCAGGAGTTAAATCACTTGAGAGGCTGAAGCAACTAAGTTAATTCATTAGGGGCTTGATCAAATTGGGCTTCAAGAACAAATATGGTACCATCCTTGACTTACTACATGTGTAAGTGCATGGTAATGCCATTGCGGAATTGGGTATTAGGAAACCTCTTTAAGATGCTTCACCTTTTCTGGTTTTCAAATGGCCCCAGCCATTGATACATATAGGGAGATTATAAGAATATCAATTAACAGCGACAGCCAGATCTATCATTATCAAGGGTGTTTACCCTCTCAAGAAGGGATAGCGAAATTATTAGGGGTTCATATAGAGGAAATAAAAATTGTATGCCCTGGATAAGTTGAAGGAATCAAAAGAACCACAGTGGAAGCCCATTTATAGAAACTGTCAGGTGAAAAGGATTGGGCCAGATTTTACAAAGTCTTTGCCCTAGCTATTTACGGTACGATGATTTTTCATTTATTAGTAGAATATTGCTGGATCAACCCAATACCAACAATTTTAGCAGACACCTACATGTCATTATACCAATGTCACATAAAGAAGGAGGGGTAGATAAGATGTTGCCTCGTATTACTTGAGATCTGGATGTTGAGTCACTTGTATGGTAAGGATTGGCCCTTCAAGAAAAGACATGATGCATAAATTAATCCACTCATGGAGTTTGAGTATCTTCAGGCGATCAATCAAATGGAAAAAAATGAATGGAGGATATTTTTCTCACAATTACCATCCATCTTATGGAAAATAGATTGGTGGGATGATGAAGAGATCCACTATTGCTATGGAGACTTCCCTAATGGACCTAGAGGTTTTTATCTATTACAACCCCTAATTGGCACTAAGACATTTACCGTTTTGACAAAGAATCCCCTCTAAAGAAGAAGTGCAAGCTATGTATATCCTGTACACAAAGGATGATGTAAGGAAGTTAGTCAAAATATAAAAGAAGCATGGAGGAAAATAATATAGAAAGGAAAGGCTGAATTTGGAAAGTGAGAAATAGGTGTAGCTCTTAAATACCATAAATGTCTTAAGTAGAGAATTGAAGGAGTCAATCTTGGTTACGCTCCCTAAGACCCCTTATTGGGAAAGTACCTTCAAGAAATAAACAAGGAATTGGTGAAATGACTAGAAACAAAGGAAAAAGAACTAGAAGAGTTTTTTGAGATAGACTTTAGAAATAAGAGGAAGATGAGCCAACTATAGGGAAAATGTGAATCTCTATTAGAAAAACTGATAGAAAGTAAAAAAAAAAAAAGAATAGATTTAGAGGAAAGCTCCATAAACATGAAGTTGGAAGAGGAAAACAAAAGCTTAAAAAGGGCTATGTGAGAAAACAATAGGAAAATAAAGAACAATAGAATATGGCTAATGAAGATGACTACGAAAAAAGAGTCTCTTAAAAAGAATTACAAGATAATGCTGCCCTTAATGAATTGCAACAGGAAGTTGACATTTCTCATTCAACTCTTAGAAAGCAAGAATGATGAATTAGTTGCCATAAGAACAAATACTGCTGAAACCATCTAGAGCCTTGTGGACAAGTTGAACCTTGAAAGGGAAGTTTTAGCCAACATGAAACTCTTCTAACACAAACAAGTTGTTATGATAAGAGGATGGGTAAAGAGGTGTGGTAATTTAATTAATTTTGTTAACACCAGGATCCCATAATTTGCTATTACATTCAAGTGTGCTAAAGGCATGATTATTCCTTTAAATCCACTAGTAGAGATTGTTGAATTTTTCAAATTATGTAATCAAACAGAAGATAGGGTTCAAGTTCTTCTTGTCTAATAATCAACTCTAGTTCTTATGGAATAATGGATTCCCAGAGGAGGCTAGAGGTTACTTGTGCAAAAAACTCTTATGCCATCACAATGTGGATAACTCATTATACCCTTTTGAAATGTAAGCTCAAATAAACTAATGATATTTTGTTCCTTTTAAAGTAGGTGATACATCATTGCTTTGTCTAAGAATGCTAACCTGCTACCTCATACACATTCATACAACACATGCTTACGTAGTCATTAGATGGCAGCTAATGCAAATGAAATTGAATCTACTTTGAACCAGTGGATGCTCATATGGAGTCACAAATGGCATATATGAAAGAAATGATTTCCACTTTAACTATAGCTCTATAAGCCAAGAATGGTGAGAAAGGGTCGAGAACACCCAATTCATTAGAGGAGGCTGAGGTAAGCATACCAGAAAGTGGCAAGAAAGAAAAAACAACATAAGAGCCTCAAAATAAATAGAATCCTCGAATTCTAAACACTAAGGAGGAGCAACCAGGTGAAGAATCAACATACACTTTCAACATTCCCTCCTTATAATTTGCAAAGGGAGAATGGAAGGAAGAGTTGGGTAAAGTATAAGAGCAGCTAAACGACCTTTAAGGACCAAACACTTGGGGAACTCTAGATCTAAAGGATTTATGTTGGGTGCCACCTGTCTCAATTACCAAAAGATGTCATACTTTGATAAGTATAATGGTACTGGAAATCCTATATACCATCTTAAATCGTATTGCACCAAGATGCTTGTATGGTAGCAAGACAAAAACCTTTTATTGCTCTTCTTCTATGAGAGCCTAAAAGGACTAGCACTAGAATGGTATATGCAACTTGATCAAACAAAGATCAAGAATTAGATAGAGTTGGCTGATGCATTCATGAAATAATGCATGTTCAATCTTGACACTACCCCCACCAGGGAGCAACTCAAGTCAATGAGTAAGAAAGACACAGAAGCTTTCAATGATTATGCTTAAAGATGGAGAACATTTGCAACACAATTATACTGTCTGAGCTCAGTTCTTATTTCATCTATACTTTGCAAGAACCTTATAAAAAATACATGGTTGCGACACATGTCTCAGACTTTTCAAGTCTAATTGAGATAAGCAAGTGAATTGACACTGATATTCGCTATAGGAGGATCTCTAAAAATGAAAACAATCTTAGAAAGGGGTAGAACAAGAAGAAGAAAGAAGGCAATGTCAGCTTCCTCTAAACCACTAGACAATCCCAAGCAATACGAAGGGCAATAATGATGGGTTTTGGCAGACAAAGAATGATTTGACACCAAATAGGCAAGATCAAGCTGGAGGACAGAGGAATTTATTGCAATGAGATAATTACCAATGGCCAAATTTTCCCATGATAAATACTGAACTATATCATCAACTTTTAGAATCTCAACTATTAGGGCCTTCTAAGCACCATTAACCACCGTATCCCGCTTGGTATGACTCCAATGTCTTATATGAATACTATATGGTCGCCTCGGGGCACTCAATAGAGGATTGTGTGACATTCAAAAGAAATGTATTAGACTTAATTGATTTTAATCATATTCAATTGAGGAAGAATGATAACTCTACTACTATAAATGCTAATCTTCTCTTAAACCATGAAGGACAAGTGACTGCAATTGAAGGGGTGGAGTTCTTTAAGGATCCTATACCTCTAGGAGAAGGCATATATGTTCTTCTAAAGGTAGCAAGCTATACACCTCCAAAGGATAAAGAAGTGGACATAAGAGAAAAAGGCATGTCGAGTTCATAATTAAAGAACTGAATCCAAAAGGAAATTCCAAGGTTGTCTCTTGCACTATCCCAATACCCCTACAACAACATTCAGTAACTATTAAGGTACCGACTCTTTCCATATATAAGTAATCACGTTGCACCGTAGAGGTATTAAGGTATTGTTGAGAATCCTTCAGGACAAGTAATGGAAGCCAAGGCCAGCAAGGATAATGTTTGCCTATCAGGAGTCACATGGAGAGGGAAATCTTATATGCTGATAAATGCTAGATAGTCAAAGAAGGGAAAGTAGGCCACTGTTGATATCGCATAAAGTTTTGATTTAAAAGAGATGGGAAAGATAATGAAGAATTCCTTCAAATCATGAAGCAGAGTGAATATAACATAGTAGACCATTTAAACAAAAATCTAGTAAAGATCTCAATCCTCTTTTTGATCTTGAGCTCTGAACCTCATCGTCGCGCCCTACAGAAGAAGAAATCATTTAGTCAACTGATGATTAGCCTTAGATGAAGCATATGTGCAATCTAGCGTGACCTTAGAGAAGGTGGCAAGTATTATGAATGTGGCAAGAGTATTCTCTACCATCTCATTTACAGGAGAAGATATCGTTTAGTCAACCGTTGATCAGTATAAAGCCTTCATATTACCTTAAAGTGCAAAGGGTTCATTGTGGCCAAAGTTTTAATAAATGGAGGGTTAGAATTACATATTCGGCCACTATCCATATTTGAGCACTTATCAATAGAGACACAGAGGTTAATAAGAGTAATATGGTGGTAAAAGGATTCGATGGTACTCAGAGAGAAGCGCTGGGAATAGTCCGCTTACCTTTGCAAATTAGACTAACCTGATTCACAGTAGATTTCAGCTAATAAATATTGACCCATCCTACTCTACACTATTGGGGAGGACATAGATACACTTAGCTGAAGCTGTACCTTCTACGTTACACCAGAAGGTAAAGTTTGTTGACAATAGGAAGATAGTAACAATCAAGGGAGAAGAAGAAGTTATGGTGAGCAACCCAAGTTCTTTGCCATACATTGAGGCTGTTGAGCATAAGGAAGGAGCAATTTTCCAAGGCTTTAAAGTTAAAGAACCCAAAGGATATAAAAATATCAACTCTATGTAACTAAGATGATGGAAAAGAATGGGTTTAAGAATGGTGGAGAATTAGGCAATCACCACCAACGCATCAAGTCCCCTGTAAATCTGTCAGAGAATCATAAACGCTAAGGGTTGGGATACGAGCCACAGTTCAAAAGACAATTGAAAGAACAAGCAAGGTTGAAGACATAGAGGGAGGATGAGCACTCTAAAATCCCTCACATAAAGAAGACATTCCCAATGTCCTTTGAAGATCTAAACAAACCAACTGTTGCAATGGTTTCTCTGAATTGGCAACAAGACATGCATGTATTTCAACTGATGATTCTGGAAGAGCTCTGAAAAATTGGGAGTTTGAGGACATCTTCAGTTCTATTACTTTAGAGTAACATAACTAGCTAAAAGTTGTCCTTTTATGTTTTTGTGTGCCTTTAGGCAAGCCTTATATGAACTATGAATAAAGAATTATATGTGAATAAAATTCACTTATTCATGTCAATTCTTTTTTTTCTTCTTTCTATTCATTCATTATTCATTTTTGCCTTATAGAAAATAGATTTCCTCGGAACTCCTATCCAATATAGAGGTTCTCGAGTCCCTGAATGATAATTTTCTTGTTGCCATTGATATACATGATTAGGAGTGTGATGACAATGAGATTTCATTTTTGGCTTCTAGAAAATAGATTTCCTCGGAACTCCTATCCAACGCAAAGGTTCTTGAGTCCCTGAATGATAATTTTCTTGTTGCCATTGATATACATGATTAGGAGTGTGATGACAATGAGATAATTCAAGTATACCTAAAAATTCTTGAATCTTTCTGTGCAAGGGAGCTATTTTGCATGGTGTTTTGAAATAGAAAATGTTGTCAAAAAGTTGTGAAACTTTCCAGTTTTGTAGTAGACATTGCAAGCTTCGAAATGATATAAAGTTTATACCATTTTGATATGCGTGCCTAAAATTTTATATCATTTTGATATGGAAATCAACCAAGAAACATGTCACTTCTGAACTCTCTAATGTGTGTGTGTAAAGTTATGGTCGTGCGGCCAAAAGGGTCTTGACCGGGGCCCAAAAGTTTTTGACCTTCCCTTGGCCGCGGCCAACCCTCAAAATCTGGCACTTTGAATTTTTGAAAGGTGGTGCCTAGTCTAGTTCTCCCTAATCTTTTAGGCTTTTGTTTGAACTGCTCATAACTATCTAAAGGTCTCAAATGATAACTAACCCTAAGTGTTTTAGAGTTGAGAATTGAACAAGGAATAACTCGTCGTCCTTGATTATGATTTATAGGATTTGACATCTTCCCTGAGCATAAGAAACTGGTGCCTGAGAATGAACGGAAAGAACAAGGTAGTAACTCTTTCTCTTATATCATACATAATGTATTGTATGTTTGTGTTTACCATTGAATTGTGATGAATGCGGATGCTGCTATAAATACAGTTGTGATAGCTATCTTTATTGTGCATACAATGAAAGCTGTCGTTATTATGAATACAGCGAAAGCTGTCGTATTGTGTATACAGCCGTGAGAGCTGTCGTGATATGATGAAAGTCACGAATATGATTGCTACTGTAGACGTTAATGTGATGATGCTTTGTGATTTACTGATATGCATTGTTATTATACATCTTATTAGTGAATTGTTACTACTAAGATTCATATGAATCTCACTTTCCAATGACTAACCTACAACCAGGGCAAGCGGATCTAAGAAGAAACAAGTGACGAAGGGTAGCTAATGCTCCAGCTAAGAGTTTTGAGCTTTTGTGTTGGTTGTCATACTTATGGGAGGATTATATAAATTGTATATGTTAATAACATGTGAAGCTGTATGTGATCCCCAAAATGGGAACTGAAACGGGCAAATATGCCCCTGTAAATCCTTTTTAAATGAAGGAAACCTGAGAGGTATCAGGAATTTTGTTATACACTCTGATATTGATGAATGGAATTGAATTGCACATGCCAAATATATTCAAAAAATGGTTGTGAGACTGTATTAAATAGACTTTGGAAAGGTTTTTGAAAACCCACCTTGTCACAGGGCCGAATCCTATCTTGAAGTCAGGATATATAATGAGTCATAAATTATTTGTTGGTCTCAAATTTAACTTAATGACATATTTTTGAACCATATTAACGACTTTCAAGGTAGCAGCTGAGGTTCCTGGCAAGGGTAGGTTTTGCTAGGATAGTTGCCATAGTTCTTTGAATTAGTAATGGTAGATAACACATGATTGCTTGTTGTACACACATGAATGTTCTTGCTATTTGTTGGTGTTTGAGTTTTAAGGAATATGTGTATACACTTAATGTGATATTAAAGTTGTGAATCATTTGTGTAGAGTGAAAAGACACAATGGTTCTCCCAAAGATTTAACATGTAGAACCAGAGGTAGAAGAGATACATGACAACCTACCTGATCCTATACAATAGATGATGGGCATTCTAATAGAGCAGCGGGATATGATTAATGAGCTAAGGGAAGAGCTCTGAAAGGATAAAGAAAAACATAATGAAGATAGAGTCCAGCGGGATATGATTCATTGCCTATGACTATATGAAGTGCCTAGGATTGCATGTTCATAAACTGCCGTTCGATTTGGTTATGTTGACGTATATGGGTGTCAAGGCTACAACTGCTGATGCTTGTTTGAATTGTGTAATAACCGTTGAGGGGCAAGAGTCCATAGTTGATTTGATTTGCTTGCCACTCAATCAAGTAGAAGTCATATTGGGTTTTGATTGGTTGACGACGAATAATGTGTTGTTGGATTGTGGGGACAAAAGAATAGTTTATGCTACTCCGTAGAGAAATGATGAGATGAATGTTAAGTTGAACTTCCTCTTAATGGCTAAAACTGAGAAATGCCTAAAGAAAGGGTGCTAAGGGTATATGGTATTTTTTCCTTTTAGGGAGAGATAGAAGAAACTCTGAGTAGTATACCTGTGGTAAAAGAGTTCCTTGAGGTGTTTCTGAATGATCTTAGCGGATTACTTCCGAAAAGAGAAGTGGAATTTTTGATTGAAATTATGCTTGGAGTTGGTTTTATATCAAAGACCCCATACCGAATGGCCCTAAATGAGATGGCGAAGCTAAAAGAAAAAATTAAAGAGTTACTTGAAAAAGGGTTCATTCGACTTAGTGTTACGCCATGGAGAGCTCCAGTATGGTTTGTCAAGAAGAAAGTGAGAGTCTGAGATTATTTTCAGATTACAAAGAATTGAACAAGATAACTGTCAAGAACAAGTATCCACTTCTAAGAAGTGATGACCTTTTAGATCAATTGTCTAGTTCTTGTGTATTTTCAAAGATTGATATAATGTTGGGTTATCATCAGCTACGAGTGAAAGCAGAAGATGTACCGTAGACTGCTTTCAGGATAAGGTATGAGCACTATGAGTTTCTGGTAATGCCCTTCAGATTGACTAATGCATCTACTATATTCATTGATTACATGAATTATGTCTTTCGACAGTATCTAAATCAATTCATGGTGGTGTTTATCGACAACATTATGATATACTCCATGAGTAATGAAGAGCATGTGCACCATTTGAGGAAGTGCAGGAGATATTACGTGAAAAACAGCTCTATGCCAAGTTAAGCAAGTGCAACTTTTGGCTTTAAGTGGTAAAGTTTCTGGGCCATGTTATCTCGTAAGAAGGGGTTTTAGTAGATCCCAATAAAGTGGAAGCAGTGCTGGACTGGAAGAGGCCACAAACTATTGCAGAGATACGAAGTTTTCTAGGTCTGTTGTTATTACCGAAGATTCATTCAGAATTTCTCCTGATCGCCTTGCTGATGACCAAGCTCACACGAAAGGATCAACCGTTTAAGTGGGATAAACGTTGTGAAAAGAGTTTCACTGAGCTGAAGGAGAGGTTGACCACGACACCAATATTGATTATACCCGATCCTAACTTGACTTACGTTGTGTGCAGTGATGCGAGTAAGCATAGGTTAGGGTGTGTCGTTATGCAGGAGGGACGAGTGGTAACCTGTGCCTCCCTACAATTGAAGCCTCATAAAATGAATTATCCCACTCATGATCTGGAGCTTGCAGCGATTGTGTTTGCGTTAAAGATATGGCAACATTACTTGTATGGTGTGACGGTAGAATTGTACTGCGACCACAAAAGTCTCAAGTATTTGTGTGATAAAAAAGAATTGAATATGAGACAGCATAGGTGGATAGAGTTACTGAAAGACTACAACCTGGAGATCAAATATCATCCAGGTAAAGCTAATATCGTTGCAGATGCACTTAGTCGAAAGGCGGTGCTAGTTGCAGCAATAATGATACAAGAAGGGAAACTGCTAGAATATTTTTGAAATCTTAATCTTTCTAATCAGAATTTATGTGCTAATTATGGTGTTTCCCAAGGGGAAAGTGATATGAGGGTTGAGATTAAAGAGGCTCAGAGGCAAGATGATCGGGTGCAGTCTATTCGGACCATGATCAAACGTGGAAAGACTCATGACTATGATTTGTCGCTTGGTGGATTAATTCGTTACAAGAAGAGGATTTTTGTTCCACTAAAGGCTGACCTGAGGCAAAAAATCCTAGATGAGATATATAAGAGCCGGTATACTCTTCACCCGAGGATGACCAAGATGTATCATGATTTGAAGTTTATGTATTGGTGGCTAGGGTAGAAGAGTGATGTGACCAAATATGTAGCGCGATGTCTTACTTTCCAAAAAGTAAATATTGAACATCAAAGGCAGTCAGATTATTGCAGAGTCATGAGATTCCAAAATGGAATGGGAAAGTGTGATTATGGACCTTGTTGTGGGATTGCCTAAGATCAGAAATTATGATGCGCACTGGGTGATTGTTGACCGATTCACGAAGTTAGTACATTTTATACCGATCAACGCTAGTACTTTCTGGACAAAATGGCAGAAATCTATATTCGGGAAATAGTGAGACTTCATGGCACTCCGAAGAGCTTCATTTCTGACAAGATTCTCGTTTCACTTCGAAATTCTAGAGGGCTCTATATGAAGCTCTGGGTACAAAATTGAGGTTTAGTATGACCTATCATCCACAGACTAACGGATAGTCAAAAAGGACTATTCAAATACTGGAAGATATACTGAGGGCGTGTGCCCTAGACATTAAAGGGAATTGGTATTACTTTCTTCCACTTACTGAGTTCGCCTATAATAATAGCTATCATATGAGCATTCAGATGGCTCCGTATGAAGTGTTAAATGGGAGGAAGTACCAATCACCTTTGTGCTGGACAAAGCTATTTGAGAGACGATTGTATGGGTTGGATCTTGTTGATCAAACCACAAAGCAGCTTAAAATCATCAGAAGGAGGATTCTTGCAATGCAAAGTCAATACAAGACTTATGCTGAAAAGAAGAGAAGACCTCTAAAGTTTGAAGTTGGAAATCATGTGTTCTTGAGAGTGTTTTCGGTTACAGGAATTAGAAGAGCAATCAAGCGGAAGAAGTTAAACCCATGGTACATTAGTTTGTTTGAGATTCTTACGAGAATCGGACCTAGAGCATACTGGATAGCCCTGCCCCAAAACTTAAGTAGACTCCATGACTTGTTCCATGTTTCGCAACTGAAGAAGTACTAACCAGATCCCATGCATATTATGAAGTATGAAGATGTCGACATGCAAGACAACTTCACATATGCGGTAGTGCCAGAATAAATCATTGATCGACAAGAAGGCAGCTCAGACACTGAAGCATACTGTTTGTGAAGGTGATCTAGAAGGGACTATATGAAAGAGAAGCAGCCTGAGAAGCAGAAGCTGACATACAGAGGCGTTATCTGGAGCTTATGGCTTAAGTGATGTAACAAATTTTGGGGACGAAATTTATTGTAGGGGGAGAATTGTAATACCCCAAAATGTGTATAAGGGCTCATTGTCTCCAAAACTGAAGGTCTCTTTCCTTCCTAACTGGCACACCGTAGGATTCTTGATTCGGAATCACATGAGGTGGGGATTCTAACGGTCTTGTCGACCCTTCAGTAGTCTCTTCCCAGGTTTCCTCTCGAGTCTCCTCATGAGTAGACTGACCCCAACCCTCATTGTTCTTTGCTTTCTTAGCTCTGAGCTCTTCTCTAAGCTCAACTATCATATCCCGCTGATCTTTTATCAGACCCATTAGTTCTTGCATTAGATCTAGTGGATTGTCATTAACCACCTCCACCTTTGGTCCACTTGTGGTATTCTGGGTCAACCTTTCGTCTTTTTTCATTCTACAAAGAACTCATTCCATTAATCCACAATTACGGTATACACATAATTCCACAATTCATATATGTATCCAAATCACAAGATCACATATGTGTATACCGCAGTCATTCACAGATGATCTACTATCACTAAGACCACACTATGGGAGCTATCCTAGCAAACTCCACCCTTGCCAGGAACTATAGCTCTGATACAAAAAATGTAACCCCTCACAGTAATCATATCTAGATTATAAAATTCAAGTGAAATAGAGACCAATAAAACCAAATAACATTATTGATAATCCCTCATCCTTGAGATGGGGTTTTCACAAAACAGTTCAAAACACAATTGACCAAGTCTCACATTCACTTCCGAATACAATCACCTGAGCAATTATATCACATAATAAATATCAGAGTGCGTAACTAAAATCCCGGCAACCCCGGGGTTCATTTATATATCAAATGGGTTTAAGGTTTCCCAGAATGGGGATTACCTATCCAAAAGAATCATTATTTACATCTCATATATATACAGTAATCCCAAACTGAACAGATAACCAATATTCAAAATCTAAGAGTCTCTACTAGCCCTAACCACTCCGTGTTGGCCGCTTCTCCTTCGAGCCACTTGCCCTGTCTGAAATGTTAGTTATTGGAAAGAGTGAGATTTTAAAGAATCCCAGTAGTAACAAATCACTCATAAAATATATAAACACAAAGACTGTTTGTTCATCATGAACAGCAGCAACATAATGAGTCATGGCTCGTGCCACAACTGACAGCACTCACGGCTATAAGCATAATGCATTATGCTCACTTTCGCGGTAAACACTATGCTAGCTTTCACTGTAACCACTATGCCCGCTTCCACGGTAATCACTATGCAGCAACATCACAAAGCACAAAGTACCACAAAGCTCCACAAAGCATCTCAAGGCACAACGTATCACAAGGCTTCACAAAGCATTTCAAGGCACAAAGTATCACAAAGCAGCAGCAGCATCCACACAATGTATGTTAGGAAAACATACAATACATTTACACAAAGTATAAGAGAGGAGTCACTACCTGTATCTTTCTTGACAATCTTTGGCATAGTGGGCTCACACGTCTGGCAGATATAGAATCCTATACCAAATTAGGGACAACCAATCAATTTCTTTTCCAATTACTTATTTCTATAATACTCTAAGTTGGTTATCATTTAGGACTTTTTAGGTGACTATTAGAGGCCTAAACATATGCCAAAAGGGTTAGGAGAAACTACCATGAAGTTCCCTTTTTTGAAGACAGAACACAGATTTTTAGCTGACTCACTCGAGTGATGAAAGACTTGCATTCGAGTAAGAACGTCTCTCACTCGAGTGATGCCTTCAATCCTACTCGAGTCCCAGCAAGTGAGACGCAGAAAGTGTGACCCCAAGAGCAACCAGCACACTTTAGGTGGCCAGCTCACTCGAGCATGAGGACTTGCACTCGGGTGGTAACTCCAAAATCACTCGAGTCACCAAAAGTGCAACACCAGAAGTGACGACCTGAAAGCACAGACACTACCAAGGGAAAAACTCACTCGAGCACCCCGTATGTCACTCGGGTGAGGAGCTCGCACTTGCGAGTGTGAGAACACACTCTTGAAACTTAACTAGCGAGTGAGGACCCGAGATGCTACCCTAGCCATGAAGTCACACTATCACTCGAATAATCCCATTCTTACTCGAGTGATCACCAACATCACTCACGGTTAACGAAGTGCACTCGAGCTTCCTTCATGGAAACCCAGGCAAAACTCAAAGTAGAAAGGGAAAACACATGACAGCACTCGAGTGGGTTCCTCCCTCACTCGAGTGTTGTGCATCAGATACTAGAAATGCAGCAGATGACAGAAAATCCCAGATTGGTCAAAATTGATCCCAATGGTTCCCAAACTCCACACAAAGCTCATACACACTTGGCATTTCCTAGGGAACACATTGGTAACCTCCCAAAACACCCAAAGACCATTCTTACCAAAATTTAACTCTTAGGTCTCTTTAACACACATAATGCTCAAATTTCATTCAACTTAATTCCAAACTTCAAAACCATATCCAATACTCAAAGAACTTTACAATGAACCATTTCCAACATCAACCACTATGAAATCCACACATTCAAAATTAACACCAAACTAAGGAAAATTTCCAGATTTTACCAAACTTATCCAAAAATTACAAATAATATATCAAAATGCATCAAAACCTTACCTCTTCACTTTGCCAAATCCAGAATCTTGATTCTCAAAATTTCAAATTTCTCCAACACACAAACCACCACCTTTCAAGATTCTGAAACCACCACAATAGAGCTCTCAACACTATGAACAAATTTAATGAAGAGGATTTAAGCATAGGAGGACTATTACTCACCCAAAATCAAAGCTTTCCTTTTCCTCTTTCCCTTGCTTGACCACCGGAAATGGAAGAAGAAGAGAGAGATGATGAAAGTTGGAAATGATGATGATGAAGCAACTTCTCTCCCTTACCCATACCCAAAACCACATAGGAGAGAGAAGAGAAGAGAAAAAGTAAACTTTTGTCCTTTATGTCTCATCCCATGGTCCACAACAATGCCACATGTCAACATCTTCTCCTTTCCACCATGAGCTCACACAAATGCAAAGCATATAATTCCTACCCATGGTCAATAAATCTCAACCATTGATCTCTAGTCACCACATAAATTTATATCAAATTTACACCACATTTCTCTAAAAGTGTATAATTACACTAATTACAATCATTTTTGGAGTCATTAGCCCTTAATCACAAATTTGGATATTACATTACCACGTCAAACCTTTTGGGTTAAAGAACACAAAGGGAACTTATCAGCGTGTCATGGTAGCACTCTTTCATGATATGATGCATGGAACTTGAAGTATATGTGGATGATATGGTAGCTAAATTGATTAAGGGAGAATGTCATATTGCAGTACTAAGGAAGCAATTTGAAAGGCTATGCAAGTACAAGTTGCGACTAAATCCTAATAAGTGTGTCTTTGGAGATCTTTTTGGGAAGTTGTTAAGATTCATTGCAAGCCAAAAAGGAATTACAGTAGATCTTGAGAAAGTAAAAGAAATATGGGAAATTCCCCCTTAAAAAAAAGAAGTTCAAAGCTTCTTGTGGCGGCTAAATTACATCGCACAGTTTATCGCCAAACTCGTTTTGACCTGTAAACCGACATTTAAGCTTTTAAAGAAGAACTGCATAGCAATATGGGATAGAGATTGCCATCAAGCATTTGATAAAATCAAGGACTATTTGCTAAATCCCCCAATTTTAGTTCCTCCTACACTAAGATGACCTTTAATTTTGTATTTAACAATACAACCCAACTCCATAGAGCCATGTTAGGCCAACGTGATGCGTCTAAGTGAAGAGAACAAGCCATCTATTACTTGAGCAAGAAGTTTAATGACTGTCAGTCATATTCCTAGATGATCGAGTGAACTTTTTGTGGTTTAGTTAGGGCTACAAGGAGGTTGAGGCAATACCTGCAAATTACACCACTTGGTTAATTTCTAGAGTGGACCCACTCAAATACATCTTTGAAAGCCTATATGTGGCTGGAAGAGTCTCTAAGTGAAAATTAATATTGTTTGAATAAGACATGAGTACATCACTAAAAAATCTATTAAGGGTGGTACAATAGCTTACCACTTAGCAGAAAACCCCATGATGAGTACCAGCCACTAGATTTCAAGTTCCTAGATAAGGACATATGCGCTATAGGAGACATGATCCAAATGAGGAAAGCAAGTCGAAGGAGTGGGAAATGTATTTTGATGGTGCAACAAATATGTATGGTAATGGTGTAGGGGCAGTGATCATATCCTTAGACGGAAAGCAATTCCCGATTGCTAAAAAGTTAGGGTTTGACTGTATCAGTAACATGGCAGAATACGAATCTTGTATTAATGGTCTCCAAGCTGCAATTAATCTTGGATAAAAAGCTTAAAAGTCTTTAGTAACTTGGCTCTTATAATTTATTTAGTGACTGGTGAATGGAGAACCAAAAACCTAAAGTTGATCCCATATCAAGAGTACTTGATAGAGTTGATTAAAAATTTTAAAGTTATCAATTTTTATCATATGGCCAAAGAAAAGAATTGCTTTACTGATGCTTTAGCTACTCTAACAGCTATAATCCAACTCGCTTATGGGGTTCAAGTTCAGCCAATTCAGATTGAGACTAAAGGATTGCTAGCATTTTACTTTAATATTGGAAAAGAAAGTGACAAGAAACCTTGGTACCATATATCAAGTTGTATATGAAAAATGGTACTTACCATCCATATGCAACACAAAATGAGAAGAAAGCCAATTGATGAATGGCCATAGGCTTTTTTATTAGCAATGACATCCTATATAAGAGGAGCTTCGATGGGACACTGCTACATTGTGTAGATATGAGAGAGGAAAACAAGATTATGGTAGAGATCCACGAAGGCATATGCAGTGCACATGTAAATAGCCACACAACAACCATGCAAGCTCAAAGATCTAGCTACTATTGCATAACGAAAGAGAAGGATTGCGTCAATTATGTTAGAAAGTGTCATAAGTGCTAGATATACTCTAACAAAACTAATGCTCCTCCAACTACAATGCATAGTCTTGTATATCCATGGTCGTTCTCTATGTGGAGCATTAATGTTATCAGGCTGATTAATCCAAAAGCCTTGAATGGTCAATGCTTCATCCTCGTCGCCATTGATTATTTCACTAAGAGGGTAGAAGCCAATTCCTTTGCTAGTATTACTTAGAAGGCCTTTATCAAATTCTCAAGGGTCAATATTATCTATAGATATGGGTTGCTAGAAAGGATCATAGTTGACAATGCACCAAATCTCAATAGGGTAATAGTTAAAGAATTATGTGATCAATTCAAGATCAAACATCATAATTCTACATCATATAGGCCACAAATGAACGGCGCAATCAAGGCAGCCAATAAAAATATTAAGAAGATCATCAGCAAAATGATAGTGATCTATAAGGATTGGTAGGAAATGTTTCCATATTCATTACATGAATATTGTACCAAAATGTGTACTTCAACTAGGACAACCCCTTACTCTTTAGTGCACAACATAGAGGCTGTCACTCCATTCGAAGTGGAAATACCATCCTTGAGAATCTTGGCTGAATCAAACCATGATAAAAGTAAGTGGATGCACTGTCGGTTTGAAAAATTAAATATGATTGAAGAAAAAAGACTCGCAGCAATATGTCATGGGTAGTTATATTAATCGAGAGTGGCAAGAGCCTTTAATAAGAGGCTGTGACCTAAGGGGTTTAAAGTGGGAGATCTGGTTCTCAAGAATATCTTGCTAAATCAACAAGCATGAATTTGAATACCTAAGAGATATGGACCCTTGAAACCTAGATGACTTGCCCTTTAAACCTAGAAATTACATTTGGAATCACACCCACGAACTTCAAAACAAGCAAAGTTAATAGACAAAGAAATAGAAGCCAGGGGTCAAAATGATAGCAACTAGCTTTGGTACCAATATGATGTAGACCTAATAGGAACATGTCCTAGAAAATCCAAAAATTCTAAAAATGTTAGATACAGAAGCGAATTAATAACGAAAAAAGAGAAAATCAAAATGATCTAGAAACTAAGAACTATGTGAATACCTATTCTCAAGAACACTGAGTATATGAAACCCATCACCCAAAGGAAACATGGCCCAAGACTTCAAGTAGAAACATAAGAGTTGATCAACCTCTTATGCTTGGTAGTATCCTCACAAGAATACAAGGGAGCAAGTCACATGAATAATTCTGTATTGAAATCTAAAAACTAAACGTACAATGTTTAACTTTGAATAGTAAATAAGACTTAACATAAACCAAAACCCTAAATGCCTAAAAGCCTAATATGGTTGGTTATGGAGGAGGTAGAAAATGTCACTTTGGTGATATGGATGATTTGGGATGTTACATTGATGATTGGATGGAAGGATATTATATTCTGTTGAGATAAGGGTTGAACAGCTAAAATCACAATTTTAGGCTAAATGAATAATTTGACTATCCTGTAAATGAGTTAAAGGATATGATAAAAGTATAGATATTTAGAGGATATGATTAAAAGGATAGATTTTCCAAGGATATGGTTATTAGAATCCATTTAAATCATATTTGAGTAGATTTAAATGCATTAAATGGATATTGTAGGATAATTGGGCTTTTTAAAGCTAATTTCTAAAGATAATCTAATAATACCCTAATATGCTTTAATTAATTAATTAATGGCATCTAAAACTCTTTAAAACAAATAAAAATTTCATGGGCTCTAATTAATTATGTCCAGCCCATTATAACTTAAATACTCAAATAATATGCAATTTAAAGCAAAACGGACTTATGGCTACCACTTCCAACTTGAGCCCCCTTATAGCTGATCCAAGCCCACCTATATAAGCATTTGCTTGCCCTTTAGCCCTTCTTGGCTCATTTGGAAGCTTTCTTTACTTATCTCTTCAATTTGGGCTCCATTTGTTGCCAGCCCAAACTCTTTAGTGCATAGACAAGTGAATATCTATTGGTTGTGCAACTTGGGCCTTGTATATCTTCTCTTTGGCTTGAAGATCCAAAATAACTCCTTGAAGGCCTCCTTCATGGAACGTTTCCTTGCTTTTGTCATTTGGCCTCCAATTCCTCTTAATGGATCATGCAACACATGCTGTGATTCTAGACTCTTATGAGAGGCTCCCTCGTCTCCATCATTCATTTATTGAGTCATACACCCTTCTTCCTTCTGCTTTCATCAAGAAACAATCTTGTTCACTCATCCACGCCATCTTGCATATTTACTTTCATCTCGTCCATTCTTTTACGTCATCTTGCATATTCTTTTTCATCTTTTTCAATCTTAGTATTCTAGAGTAAAAAAAAGCTGTTTAAAAAAGAAAAAAAGAAATTCATGACAAAAACAAAAAAGAAAAGCTCATGGAAAAAAAGAAATCAGGTTTGCTGGGAAAAAAAGGAACAAAAAAAAAAAAAAAAAGAGAAGAAATTTCAGAATTTTTATGCCTTACTAACTTCTTTGTTGTTGTCTTTTCCAAGATAGGTGCGTGATTCACACACACACACTTGGTGAGAACATTCTTTCCATCTTAGTCTTTAAGTACTTTGATTTGCTTTAATTTTGCCTTTACTTCTATCCGTTAGATATTTCCCTCAAACTCCAAATATGTTTTTTTCCTAATCTCTTGTGTCTACTTGATCATCTTAAGAATACTATAGGTTGTAAGAGAGAGGTAAAATGCAAGAGAGAATTTCATCATTAAAAAAGCCAATCTTGAGGGTAAACATGAGTGATAACTAACAAGTTTTGAGTGTTAAACACATGAGTGGAGTGTAGTAAGGTCCTATTTCATTTTCTTTCTTTGTTTACTAGTCTTTCAGGTACATCATGTCTCACGAAAAAAACCACCATGATCCTAAGCTTCATAATAAGGCCCTTGATGAATACTTGGAAAGACTTACCCAAAAGATGGAGGACCTCTATTCAGAAAATAAGTGCATCCATGATCCGCTTGATTTCTTAGAACATAGTAACAACCCTCGGTCTAAAGTCTTCAAGAAACACCTCCAAATCCAAATCTAGCAGGCATCCACCACATCCAACACAAAAGAGGAGGATTCCATAAATTTTGAAGAAAATCATCGCTATAAAAGGCATTCCTATAAGATAGAGAACACCTTAGGGAGGGTCAAGCTAGATATTCCCTACTTTAGAGGTAAATTTGATCTAGAGTCCTTTTCAGAATGGGAAAGAGAGGTTGAAGTAATTTTTCAGGTTCATGATTACATTGATGAAAGGAAGATCATGTTAGTGTTAGATCTCATGTTTTGATGATAACAAAGAATGGTATGAAAAATATTTGATAAATAAATAAGTTTGAACAAAATAATAACAGGGCAAAATCTTCGCTTGAAGTAAGCATTGGAGTAATGAAGAAAGGCCAAGAGAAAAAGCTGAGAAACTTGATCAGTGGCAAGTTTTCTGAAGAGTTACTCGAGTAGGTACTCAAGTAATGAGACAGAAACTTGAAGTAAATAGGTCAACCTTCAAGTAACCTGCCAATGTTACTCGAGTAAGTACTCGAGTAATAAGGTAAATGATTTCTAGTTGCTCTCGGCCTGCCAACGTTACTCGAGTAGATACTCAAGTAACTAGGTAAATCACTTGGAGTTGCTCTCGGCCTGCCAATGTTACTCTAGTAAGTACTCGAGTAACCATGTAAAAGACTTCCAGTTACTCTCGGCCTGCCAATGATACTCGAGTCTGTACTCGAGTTACTCTGTTTCAAGAAATGTGTTACTCTCGGCATTTTCAACCCTGCCAATGTTACTCGAGGAGCTACTCGAGTAACTCACTGTGGTAAGCAAAATCTGAAGGTATTACTCGAATAACATAAAATGCTTTTCTCACACTTCACTTCAAGTCACTACTCGAGTATGCAGAGTTATTTAGAAGAAAAACTTCAAGTCACTACTCTAGTATGAAGAGTTAGTTGGAAGAGAACTTCAAGTCTATACCCGAGTAAGCTATGCAGAAAATTTATGTTTACTCGAGTAAGGACTCGAGTAACAAGGTAATCAAACTTGAAGTGCTCTCGGCCTTGAAATCCTGCCAACATTACTGGAGTAAAACATCGAGTAACCTAAAGTTTATTTGAGGGTTTACTCGAGTTGCTACCAGAGTAACCTTTGAAGTAAAGTGTGCCATACTCGAGTAAGTACCCGAGTAAACAAGTATTTCCAAAGGTTTGAAATTTTGTTTACTTCATGCACTACCCAAGTAATGTTATGTTTACTTATTGACTTGCAGTTTATCAAAGTTTTCCCGATGATACTCGAGTATGTACTCGAGTAAACTTAAATGAATACTCGAGTATGCAAGTCCAGAAATTTATAAATCATTCCAACGTTCAATGATTTGTTTTCTATATGATTAACCTTTCATTGTATTAGTATTCTTAGCATATCCACAGATAAACAATGAAGAGATCTTACTAAATAAGGAAAGTCAAAAGCAACATTCAAATGCCACCTACCACCACCTACCGCAAACGTATGTCTTTCAAATACTGGAAAAGTCAACAGTGGCTGCGCACGCTCTAACAGGCATAAAGAAATATGTTCCAACAATCATTACCAATGTATCTATATATATGGGAACATCCAAACAGAGAAATACAACAAAAACACACACACACGAACGTATTATCAAGTTCATTACTCTATTTTACATTATACTTGTAATTCTATGCTTCAATGATTCTTATTCACTCTGTGAGAGAGATATTTCATTCAAACTCAATATTTGTTATTGAGGTAACTTAAGGTTGTGGAACCTTGAGTTGGGATTGGATTACAACTTGTAAGGGGGAGCGAGTGTCTAGGCGAAGGAACTTGCTTGTACTGAGGTGCCAAGAACCCACTGAATCTTGGAAGTTATAGTGAAACTCTCATAGAAGCTCTGAGGATTGGACGTAGGTCAAAGTGGTTGTGGCCGAACCACTATAACTCTCTGTGTACACTTCGGTGATATTTCTCCTTACTCTTTATTGCTTTAGATTCACTGTCAAGTTTTTATTTGCAACAAAATTTTAGTATCACCCAATTCACCCCTCTCTTGGGTGAAACGCTTGCTCTAACAGTTAGCATCTCTTATGCTCAAAGATTACGTTGCATTATAGTGAGATGAATTTCAGACCACTAGAACACGATTTAGAGAAAGACCAATCCAAACATGGACTGAGATGAAACTTGCTATGTGCAAGCGATTTATTCCTATTCATCATCATCAGAAATTTCTTCTTTGATTGCAGCAATTAACTCAGGGGTCTTTGACAGTAGAGGAATACTACATGGAGATGCAACGACTCATCTTCGAGCTAATATTGATGCAGACCATGAGGTCACAATGACTAGATTCTTCAATTGTTTATACTTGGAGTTCTTGGGTCGTATTTCCTTTGGGTGCTAAGTTTCATATACTCAGTGTTCTATGGAATAGGGGTTCACATGGTTCTTAGTTTCTAGATCACTTTTGTTATTAATTTGCTTCCGTATCTAACCTTTCTATAATTTATGGGTTTTCTAGGACAGTTTCCTATTGGGCCCAGATCAAAATTATTTAAAAAAATATATGTAAATAGTAAATAAATAATACAGCCACACACACACACACATAAGTAAGACCAATTTATTATTCAAACATGTTAACGCCTTAGATCTCCTGGTCCCTATTTATAAGTTGTTCTATTGGTAATGCCACTTGTCTTGTTTGAATGAGGTCAGAGACTCGATCTTAATATAAACATGTTTGTGTGAGCATATCTAAATTATGTAAAATGAAAAAAAAAATTTAAGCTTGATTCCAATTTACATGGCTATTTTTATTCACTCAATTTGAAAGATATTTTAGTAGTATACAATAACAACAGTCAATTAGCCTTATTCTATGAGATGGAGCGGGTTGTATGGATCATATGACGTCATTGTACTATATTAATAACATAATCTTTAGATAAATTATTAATTAAGAGATCTCGCTCAAATAATTATAAATTGCAAGCAAGAACCATAGTATTTTAAGCAAAAATTTCAGTTATTCAAAGTCCACAACAGTCATTAATGATTTTAGAGAGTTTGTAATTGTCATTCCCAAGAAGTTAATCATAGACCGGATCATTCGAGGAGTATATATGTTTGGTAGGATGAAAACAGAGAGATGTTGGTAGGAAAATAATTGCAAATTCCCATGTTACCCTTATAATGAAAAAGATAATAAAATTAAAATAAAAATTTTCTTTTTTTTTTAAAAAATCCCAAGCTAAAACCCTTACCTACTCATTTTGTAGGGATTTGGCTTCTCTCCATTGCTACTCCTAGCCTTTTCCCCTTGGCTACCCTTCTTTTCTCTTCTCTCCCATTGAATTAAAATTTCAATGGTCCAAGCGGTTTTTTTTTTTTTTTTTTTTTTTGACTTTCTTGATTTAACATCGTATAAAAGTATGATTATACTTTTACTTAAAAAATACATAAATAAATTTAAACAGCTAAAAATCAACATTGGATTAGTCTAGTGGTGTAAGGCCCCGTTAAATCCTTAAGGCCCCAGTTGGTACATGGTATTGGAGGGGTTGGTACTGGGCTTGGTACTAGTATTGCTTATTTTACAATGTTTGGTACAAGGGAGTGATAATAACTTGGGATTGTGAATACCATGAAAGTGGGATTGCTAGAAAACCACCCATACCCTAGTATTGAAAAAGCTATATTGGGATTGGAAAATTTTGAGACAAAATTATCCCTATTTATAATAAATTTTGGAAAGAACCATCACTCTAAAATTCACTCAATCTTCATTGCTGCATCTCCACCATCGCTACTTCACTAAAGTGGTGGCTCTCTCCAGTATGTTCATCAATTACATATATCGATCTATTGAATATTCAACCTCTAATGTTATTATCTCCATCAAAATTCAATACTCATCTCATCCCCTCCCCACAGTTTTCCCCTCATCAAAATTTAATCTTTTCATTTTCATTTTCTCGCTAACACACGTTTTCTCTCCCTCCCAATTCCAACTGCCATGTCCATTTATCTCCACCTCCTCCATGATCTCCCCAGACCTTGACTCTCCTCCATTCCTTCCACCATTAAAATTGTGCTTCCCTATTTGCACCACTCCGATTGCGTTGACACACCATGAAGCCTGCAGCGGACTTGCCAAACTTCGACGTCCAAGGAGAAAAGAATTCCTGAGGCTGTGCTTCCTGCAAGAGGAAGCTTCTGGAGGAGTTTCAGTTGTTTGAGAAGGTGAATGAGGATGAGATCGATGGATTCTTCCGATTGAATTTTCCGAAAAGGAGGGACCAGTGTACATGATATTTTCTTATAATTTATTCACATCTTTGGCAATATATTGGCAAAAGTGATTTACATGTATATTTTCATTAATCTATTATAGTAAATTATCTTGAGTAAAATATATAATACACACAAGATCTCCATCCCAGCTCTGAAAGTCCAGCGAGAATGATGAAGAAGCAGATATGTAGGGGGAGTTTAGAAAGAAAGAGATGCTTTCACGGAGAAGCAATGTTTTGAAAGCTGAATCGGATGTCAAGTTATAAAGGTTAGTGAGTCATGGTTCAAATGGTCAGACCGGTCTAATCGTTTGGTTTGACTGGTAATATAATTATGAAATTAAAAATAATATTTTATACCATATAATTTAGTGAAAGATTAACAAGTTCACAATACATGCTCAATAAAATGAAATAATTAAAAGTAGCACATTAATAACTCAATAATATATTTAAATTAATGAAATGAGATACAAAATATGTTTTTAATTATATGTCAATTATTTTATATAAAAAAATACCAACAAATATTTTGAAGTAGATTTATTCATATTAATAAAATTAAATAAAAATTATAATTGTATTATAGCATATGTAATATAAAATTGAGATAGTATTAATAAAAGTTAGCATGTCAGGCATATGGGGTGTGTATACAATATGGGGCTATTTTATGAAAAAAGTGTATATATATGATATCTTCGGTCTAAAATATAAGATACATTTATTTAAAGAATTTAAATAAATTACTTTAAAATATTTACTTTTATCGATTTTTCCTCCAAACTAATTTTTTTGACTTATAAAGTAATATATAATATAATGATACACAATATATACTCCTTCCGATTCTAAATATAAGAAAAAATTGATTTTTTGAAGAGATTAAGAAAGCTAATTAAATTAATTTAAAATATTTATATTTATCATTTTTTCTCCAAACTATTTTGCTTGATTTATAAACCGATATATAATTTAAGGATAACATATGATATGATTAAATTACTTATTTAGCTTCCTTAGTTTTATAAAAAAAGTGAACTTTGCCTTATATTTAAGACTATGTTTTAATAATTTATTTATCTTTTTTAATCTTTTCAAAAAAAAAATCAATTAGATCTTATATTTAAGATATGAAGTAGTATTTAAGAATAACCTATTTATAAAAAATTAATAAAATCAAATATGGAAAAAATATTTATAGCACCTAAAAAGTCTAGTCAATAGCCTTCACTTCATGCCAAGGGCTATACAATTTTCAATACTTGATTATTTGATTTCAAAAAGCAAAACCACAGAGGGGCAGTGTTCCAGCACCTCATCACAGTATCATACGCAAGATTTTTCTCTCTCTCTTCTTTCAACGTTTTTCACTTTTTCATCTTCCTCTTTCCTTCTTTTTTGTCGTCTCAGGTTGACGCTTTCCTCTTCTTCTTTCTAACTTCTTCTTTCAAGCTGATTGGTTCCAAGATAGATTTATAGCGGTAGATCTATTAATTGAGATAAGGATATTAGATCTACATACTTCTTCTTTATTCTTTTTTATTTTCTTTTGGCCATCTTCATCTTGTTTTTTCTTTCCCGTCGGAGTTTGACCCTTGCGGTTATTGAAAAGCCGCTCCGATTCGCCGGTTAATAGTGATTCCCGGTTGAAACGTTGGCCTGAGGCGGCCCAAAATGGTTGAACGTTGCAAACGGCTAAACCTATCTGAACGACCCCGATGTATCCTCTGGCTAACGATCTAACTGGCTGGACCGTCCCGTCCGGTCCGGTTCTTGAAACATTGCGGAGAAGGGCTAAAAGTTTTGTTATAATATTTTTTATTATAAGGGGTATTATAGTCTTTTTATAATTTATGACTAATTATGAAATAAAATTAATTTAAGCAATCCCTCCAAAGATTACTTTATACCAAACATAATTTTAAAGTCTTAATCCCAGTTTCGATCCCAATTCTAGTACTAATCCCAATCTCAATCACAATCCCAATTTATCAAAATTCAATGCTTCATATCAAACACAGCCTTAGATCTCAAGTTTGAGCTCTAAATGAGACATTTGTGTTGGAAAAAACAATCACAAATCTCAAACGGGATACTAGATGATAATATCAAGAAAAAGAGAAGAAATTTTACTATATGATAATAATATAGAGTTCTTTAGATCAAATTTTAGCAGTTTAAATTTATTTATATATTCTTAAGTCAAATTATAATAATATTTTTATAAGATATTAGATCTTGATCTTTGAAATTTTAATCCAATGGTTAAGAAGGGAAGAGAAGAAAAAGATATATGGGAATGGCAATGGAGAGAAGCCAATTCCCATGGCAATAATTTTTTAATTTTTTTACAAATAATCTAATTTAAATAAATAAATATAAATATAGAATGTAAATAATAAATCACTATAAATTTAAAGAAAAATCACTATAGATATTAAATAATTGAGAAATTAAATATAAATAATAAAAAGTAGAGGTTAAGGTTAAGAAATAACTATAAAATTATGCCAAATGTGTAAAATTACTCACAAACTTATTTTGGGTGCAAATTTATCCAAAAAAAATTATTTTAGATGAAAAATACCCATTAACTTCTAAAATTTAGGTAAAAGAGACAAACCGATGTAACCATAGTCATTTTTTTTGGGGCAACAATTTCTAATTTCCTTTATTGCTCTCTTCGTTTATCTTATCCGTCCCTTCTAATCTCCTTTCATCCCTCCGTTTTCTTCTCAGATGCCAGCTACGGCTAGGCGGCAACTCAAGCTCAGTGAAAGCTCGACGTGGCTCCGGTCTTCTGTGATCCTATCCCATCGTCATCGCAGCGAGGTGAGAGGAGGACGGTGACGTCGTCTTAGGTGGAGGCAGCAAGACCGAGGGAGTAGTGGAGAGCAGAGGAGGCGGCGAGATCGACGGTGGGTGCTTTTTATATCGATGACCAATCTCATACCTTAGCCTTCGACATTCTATAGCATTCTTATGTCGTATCTTTTGAAGCTTCCTCAGTGATTAATTTTTAACAAAGAAGTACGCTTGATTACTGAAGCAGTTTTGGAACCTATAGAACAGTGTAGCATTGATGTTAGACTTGGTGGTAGATTCAAATCCGTCTCTTGCAATTCATACGCGCTTCTTTCTCGCCATCTTCTGGCATGAATGCTTTTTTTTTTTTTGCCACAATTGTTCTGATGAATGATTGCAATCTGCCGGAAAAAAATTTTCATGACGTGTTTGATTCTTCAGCACTTATCACTTTAGGTGTGAAGTTGCAGTATTGTGAGTCCCGTACGCTTGCTGGAAAACTCTTTGGCATTGCTGGTCACTGATAGTAACTTGTAATTATATTACAAGTTACTATCAATTACTCCGTAAATTAGCTAGATGTTTAGTTTATTTGGCTTGGAATTTTAATTTGAAATGATCAGAAATGGCTTTTACTGTTTTTCTGCCAAGCCTAGGATCCATGAAGCCCATTTAAGACCAGGTTTATGGCTTGCACCCTGCTAGGCAATCCAATTCCAAACATTTGAACACTGTTTTAAGAAGTTTAAAGAAACAAAAGTGTGATTCAAGGGTTATGATATGTGCTTGTTCAGTCAGTATGTAGTGAATAATTGGAGGAATGTTTCTTCTGTTTCTCTTCTATGATGCTTCTTTGTTATTTTACTAAAGCTTTTGATTAAAGCTTACAATTTGTGTGGAAGAAACATAATTTAGAGCAAGTGACATACTGGGTCAGCAAGAGCCATTTTGATGTAGAAGCCTTAGGTAAATCAAAGTCGAAACCACCAAATCAATTGCATAAAGAACCCTAAAGTGTCAGATGTGGAATTCTAAACTGTATGAACTGGATACTCTTGAACGCAGAATATCAAAGAAATGTTGAATGCTACAAAGGGACTTGTCTAGCATAAATTCAAGCAATTCAGGAAGAAACTAGAGATATCTAAAAATGACTCATACAAACTGTATTTCTGCAATAGTTGTTTTGCCTGCAGCCAGCCCTCTTAAACTGTTTAAACTGGCTACACTTTATTATGAAACTTAAGTGCCCTTGCAGGCTATATTAAAAATGAAATGAAATATGTAATTATATTTCAGTAAAATAAAAAACCCGGTAATTAAATAAAGCCCAAGTGCTTATAAACATAGTATTTCATTATTGAAATCACTTGTATTGAACATAGCATGCTTATTTACAATATGAGTAAAATAACATGCTAGAAACTACTTTATTTGGCCCTAAGCCTTGTCTTCACTTGCCATCAATATATTGACTAGTTTGAGGCCTTTATTCAACTTGCCTTCCATAGCCCTTGGAGGTCGCTTTAGATCTTGATCCAATAAGTTCTTGTAGAGCCTCATTCAGAATATGGATTTAGATTATGTGAATTGTGATTGGTCTAGTTGGCAAGACTCTGTTTATGATAGACTAGAGTAATCTGAATCTTTTAGATTTGGGGAATTAGGGTAGAAGAGAAGAAATCAGAAGGTTGAAGGAGAGAATTTAGAGGAATTAGAGAGAAGATAGAGAACGAGAGGTATGCTGAATGATACTCTGGGTTTTCATTTCACTTGCAAAACTAAAACTGAAAGTAATACAATCTGCCATATATATATAGGCAGTAGGGACAGAACAGTACTAGCGGCGTTAAGGGTCACTAATTAGGCCTATTAGTCAACTAGGCACAGGAAAGGCCATGTTTGGCTAATGCCGCTCTTAAACGGCTAGTGCCACTAATGGTTAGTCCTGCTCGTCTAATTAACTAACCTAACTAACTCTCAAAAAGGGTCTTATTACAACATCATATCAATTCCCCCCCTTTAAAACATCCTTGACCTCAAAGATTAGGAGCCACAAAGGTAGGATATTGTTGTTGCAAAGCGTGAAGGGCCATCCAAGACACTTTTTCGTCAGGTAAGACCTTCCATTGAACCAACACTTCCGTAATCATTCACTTACGACGCTTCTTAATCCTTTGATTTAGAATGCTCTCTGGTTCCATGGCTGGTGGCAACTCCGGAAATTCAACAGGAGGGTGCCTAGGCCTCACAGAAGGATCCGGACATAGCCTCAATAAGGAAACATGGAAAGTAGAATGGATTCTAGATTCTGGTGGCAATGCTAACTTATATGCAACATATCCAACCTTCTCTATCACTTGATAAGGTCCATAGAACCTAGGAGCCAACTTTTGAGAAACTCTTGTTGCTGTAGAGATTTGCTTATAGGGCTTGAGCTTCAAGAACACCCATTGCCCCACCTGAAACTCACGATCCGTTCTATGCAAATCAGCCCTTTGCTTTACCAAGTTCGCTGCACTTTGCAAATAATGCTTCAAAAGTGCTAGCACTTCCTCTCTAGCCGTGAAGCTACGATCCACCAACTCTAGCACTGAATTGTGGGGTAAATAAGGGGTGTGTAGGGGAGGCTATTGCCCATAAAGTAACTCATACGGTGTAGCTCTCGTGGCTATGTGTTTTGTTGTATTGTACCACCATTCTGCATGTGAAATCCACTTAGCCAAATCTTTAGGCTTTTCCCAACACATACACTGCAAACACATCTCCAAACATCTATTAAGCACTTCCGATTGCCCATCCGTTTGAGGATGATAGGCTGTAGAAAGCTTTTGGGTCACACCCAACACACGGAGAAATTCATTCCAAAAGCTACTAACAGAAAGAGAGTCACGATCACTCACAATTTCAGCCGGGGCACCATGGAGCTTGTAAACCTGATCCATAAAATGTTGTGCCAATGTAGATGCAGAAAAGGGATGAGCAAGGGGTATAAAATGGGCATACTTGCTCATTCGGTCGATCACTACCCATATAGTATCCTTTCCTTGTGACTTAGGGAGACCTTCAATGAAGTCCATGGCAATCGACTCCCACACCCTACTAGGTATAGGCAAAGGCTGCAACAATTCGGGAGAAGCTATAGTTTCATACTTGCACCTAGAGCATGTGTCACACCTTTTGACATACTCCACAATATCATTTATTAACTTTTTCCACCAAAAGAGACCTTTTATACAATGATAAGTAGCTTGTATCCTTGAATGTCCTCCTTGAGGGCTTGAATGTAACCACCCAAGAATATGCAACCGAAGAGCTTCTACCTTTCCTACAATCAATTTACCCTTTCTTCGCAAAAGAGTACCATAAAGTGTCTCCACACTCCCTCATGTTGTTGCACCTTTTCAAGTATAGAACGAGTGAAGTCATCTATATACCAACTATCCTTGACTTGTTGCAGCAATTCTGGTGACGTAGTGCTGTAAGTCATTTGCATTAATTGTTGCTTGGGAAGGCGAGAGAGTGCATCCACTACCGAGTTATTCACCCCCTTTTTGTACACTATGTCATAGTCAAAACCAGCAAGTTTTGCCACCCAAAACATCTGAAATGATGTCTTAAGTTGCTGTCCCAACAGGAATTTAAGACTTTGCTGATCTGTGCGAATGAGAAATTTCCCCTGTTCAAGGTATTGGTGCCAATGCAGCACCGCTAGCATCACTGCCATCAACTCCTTCTCATAAACCGATAGATTTTGGTGTTGTGGGGAAAGACCTTTGCTAAAGAATGCAAGAGGCTGCCCTTGTTGCATCAGAACAGCACCTATTCCCACTCCACATGCATCAGAATCTACCACAAATTGCTTAGTAAAATCAGGTAGAACAAGGACCGGAGCGGAAACTAATGCCTCCTTGAGGCGATGAAAGGCTTCACTAGCAGGTTCAAACCACACAAAGGCATTTCCTCTCAACAAAAGAGTCACGGGTCGTGCAATAATACCATAGCTTTGATACCACTAATAAGCCTTTCTTCCATAATTCTTGCATTTTCTTGTAATCTTGTCTCTACCATTCAGTCATAAGCGAAAGGCCAATAACTTGAGCCAATGACCTAGAAGCTTTGATACCACTGATAGACTAGAGTAGTCTGAATCTTTTAGATTTGGGGGATTAGGGTAGAAGAGAAGAAATCAGAAGGTTGAAGAAGAGAATTTAGAGGAATTAGAGAGAAGATAGAGAACGAGAGGTATGCTGAATAATACTGAGTTTTCATTTCACTTGCAAAAACTAAAACTGACAATAATACAATCTGCCATATATATATAGGCAGTAGGGACAGAACATACTAGCAGGGTTAAGGGTCACTAATCAGGCCTATTAGTTAATTAGACACAGGTAAGGTCATGTTTGGCTAATGCCGCTCTTAAACAGCTAGTGCCACTAATGGTTAGTCCTGCACGTCTAATTAACTAACCTAACTAACTCTCAAAAAGGGTCTTATTACAACATCATATCAGTTTACTCAAGCCACTTTCTCTCCTTGGCATTAGTACCCTATGAGATGAGAGATATGGAGAGGAACACGTTTGGATCTGATTAATGTAGTCATTGAGCGCAGAATGCACAGACAATCTTATTCATAGAGGCTCTATGAGGCTGTATGTCTTGCACTCACGCTTCAACAATGTTTTGAGTTGTTCTTTTCAATAACTACTGATAGCATTTGTATTTCAGACTGATAAATGAAAATTTACTACCTAGGAGAATTTCAGTTTGCTCTTCCCCCTCCATGTTCTAAGTCCTGACTTCCCCCACCATTCTGTTTGTCTCTGCCTTCCGCCTCCTCTGTTTCTTACTTTCTTCATAGTTTCCATTCTGTTTACATCTATGCAAGTGTGTGTGACTGTATTACATGTATTATTTTAAAATTTGTCTCCTAGGTGTTATATTTCAGTTCATAAGTTTGGTTAGCCAGAAAAACTAATCTAAATTTTTTTCATTTCTAAAGAAATAATTTTAGTTCCATCATACTGTATTGACTGCCTGAGCTGTATTGCGGACAATCATTATATAGAATTCCCTCTTGATTTCTGATGTAGAAAATATGCTGGATCTGAAGCGTCTTTGTTCTCTTACTTCTTTATAACTTTTTTCAACACCAGCCATGCAGCCACTATGATTCCCTATTTCTATAACCGTAGCATATGGAATATGAAATGATGCGACTCTAAAAGGTACCTCTGGACTAGCAGATTCTGAACTATTGGTTCTTGCTATTTCTTGCAGGTCCCACAATTTCTTACTTGCTAAATATGGTTAATCTGCATCTATCCATCATGGTTTTCTTGTTGATTATTAAGTATTATTTTCTGAACTTTCATAATTCTTTAATGTTTTTGGGATGCTCGATGATGATTGATTTGCTTTAACCACAATGACTAGAGGCTGTAAATGCACCAGGCCTCTTTCATTGAAGTCAGATACAAACTTCTTGTTCTTGACATTGCTCCTTGATTTCATTTTCTAAAAGAAGAGGATCAGTTTCCTTTTTAGAGAAAGAGAGAAGGGTTTTTCTAGTACTTGAAGTAGGTTGGCTTTAGTGGTAAAGGCTCCCTTTCAAGTTCTCTGATGTGGAAAACCTTGGCCTTTCGACTGAGAGGAACTCACCAATTTTCTATCTGAAAGTATTTAAAATCTATTATGTTTTTATATATACTTTGAAATTTAGTATTTGATGGTGATTAATGCCTGGTGTTTAACTAGGTTGGCTAAGGGTTGAATGAATCATTTGTTTGAGTGCTAGAGCTTAGGACTCAAACGAAGTAACTTTTGACCAATATATCTTAAAAGTTTGCATAATTTTATGTGCTTGTTTAGTGACATTGGATTTTTCTTTTTCATGATGCTTAAGACGTGAATAAAACTAAGCATTTCCCCTAACCAATCATAGCATGAAATTGATGACCAATAATTATTGGATATCCTTTCTGTAAGTTATTGGCTGGAGGCTTGCCTTGGCATTTGGCGTCACCTTTTTGGGTTCAATCTGCCTGTTGTATCTCCTTTTAAAAAAATGCATTCAAACCGTTACTATAGTCTATGTATAACTTTTTTTTGTAATTGAGCTTTTGGTTTTCTAAAGTCATTGTGTTTCTGTCAAGTAGAGATATCTTGGTTAATAGCATTTTTTTCATCAAAGACCTCCGTACCTGAGTCTAAGTTTCAAATTTTAAATGATTCTTCCAAGATACCCTAGTGTCATTTTCCCTTTGTTGTTTTTATCGACATCTATCTGATTTGTACGGGCAAAGGACATTTCATTTTATTGACAGAAAGTTTTAAATTGACAAAACTCAAACTTCTGTAAGACTTAAAAGAACAATGCAACAAAAATATATTGTTAACCATTCAGTACGATGTTCTAAACTCTTGTAAATCTTAATTGTTTGTTGAGTCCTTGATGATGATCGATTTGCTTTAACCACACTGGATGGAGGCCGTATAGGGCATAAAGCCTCTTTAATTGAACTCCCAAACAAACTTGTGCTTGACATTGCTTGATGATTTCATTTTCTAAGAGAAAAGGTATAATTTCATTTTTGTTTAGAGAAAGAGAAAAGGCTTTGTCAAGCACCTGAAGTGGGCTGTGTCCAGTGATAGAGGCTCTCTCCCTTTCAAGTTCTCTCACGTGGAAAACCTTTGCCTTTCAACTGAGAGCAACTTACCGATTTTTATGCAAAAATAGTTTAATAGTTTTTATATATAATTTAGAATTAATTTTGTATCTGATGATAATTAATCCATGTGTTAACTAGGTAAGTCCTGGGTTGATTGGAATCATTTGTTTGAATGCTACAGCATAAGACTTTAAGGCTTGCTTGGTATGAGGGGAGGGGAGGGGAGGGACAGTGAGTGGAGAGAAAAAATTTTTAAGTTGAATTTCTAAAAAAGAGAGAAGTGAGGTTAAAAGCTTTTAATTAATTTTTTTTACTTATTTATCTTACATCTTTGCTTTATTAAAATTTTATAGCCCCACTTCAATTTTCTTATCCAACTCAAAATTTTTTCCTCCCCTCCCCTCCCCTCCAAATCCCTCATGCCAAACAGCCCCTAAAGTTCAATGCAACAAAAGTATCCTAATAATTCAGTACGATGTTCTAAACTCCTATAAATCTTAATTTTTTTTGGACTGCTTGATGATGATTGGAAGTGAAGGGTTTTTATCTGGGTAGGAGCAAAACTGAATATATGCATTGCAAGTATGATAAGAGATAAGGTCAAAGTGAAGTGGAAGTTAAATTGGTGGGGCAAGTTATTCCGCAAGTGACAAAATTTAGGTATTTGGGATCAATTATACAACAAGATGGTGGAATTGATGGAGATGTCAATCATAGAATTTAAGCTGGATGGTATAAATGGAGAAAAGCCACTGGAGTTATTTGTGATCGGAAAGTACCTAATAAAGTAAAAGGGAAGTTTTACCGCACTGCTATAAGACCAGCAATGCTATATGGTAGTGAGTGTTGGGCTTTAAAGGGACAATATGAACATCAAATGGGGGTGGCTGAGATGAGGATGTTAAGATGGATGTGTGGCCATACAAGAAAAGAAAAGATTCGTAATAATCATATGCGTGAGCGAGTTGGAGTGGCCTCTATTGGAGGAAAAATGGTAGAAAATCGTTTGAGGTGGTTTGGACATGTTCAACGAAGGCCATTGAATGCACCGGTGCGGAGGGTTGATCAAGCAGTATGGAATCCTATAAAACGAGGTCGCAGAAGGCCAAAGCGAACGCTCATTGAGGTCATAGAGAGAGACCTTTTGATAAATAATATACCTAAAGATATGGTTTTCGACAGAGTACAATGGCGTCGTGTGATCCATGTAACCGACCTCACCTAGTGGGATAAAGGCTTTGTTGTTGTTGTTGCTTGATGATGATTGATTCGCTTTAACCACACTGAATAGACCGTATAGGGCATACAGCCTCTACATTGACCGCTGAAACAAACTTGTGCTTGAAATTGCTTAGTGATTTCCTTTTCTAAACGAAAAGCATTAATTTCCTTTTCATCTAGAGAAAGAGAGGAGGCTTTGTCAGGCACTTGAACTGGGCTGTGTTTAGCTCTAGAGGCTCTCTCCCTTTCAAGTTCTCTTATGTGGAAAACCTCGGCCTTTCAGCTGAGAGCAACTTACAACTTTTTATACAAAAGTACTTTTAAGAGCTTTTATATATAATTTAGAATTAATTTGGTAACTGATGATAGTTAATCCCCGTGTTAACTAGGTAAGTCAAGGGTTGGTTAGAATCATTTGTTTAACTGCTGGAGCATAAGACTGCAAAGGAGAAGCTGCTTTTGACCAATATATCTTAACAGTTGTTTAATCATATCGTATTTATTAATTCTTGATATTTGTTGTGTCAATTGACCTAGGATTTAGAGTTCATGATACTTAAGATGGGATTGAAAATCATATCTTTTTCTTAACATATCATTAGATGTGAATATTGATCTATAATTATGAAGTCATTAACCGGACTTGAATTTTAGTTGCACATGTATTGAGTAATCTGTTAAATGTACCATATATGTATGGATGGTCTGTCCTCCCACCGAAAAAAAAAGAAAAAGAAAAATGCATATAAATCATTACCTTGTGTGTGTGTGTGTGTGTGTGTTCCTGTGACAAGGGCACAAAGTTTTCATTTCTTACTTTTGGGAAGTGGCGCTAAGCTTTCATCTATTACCTTTATTTTTTTGTGAGTGGTCTATATTTGTGCGAGCAAAAGATATTGTGTTGTTGTATAAAAAATTGAGATATTAATATTTGTCATATTTTTCTTGTCATCATTTGGCAAGAAGTATTCATTTAATATTTTTATTTTAAGAGTACCCAAATTTTCTATTTATAGAATTATGTTTTAGTTTATTATACATATTAAACCATCCTTATAAAATGGAATTTGACTCTTCTTGTTGAAAAAAATTCTCATCCCTGCGACAAGTCATCATTCTTTTGTCCTATTATGCATGATTGCTGATTAATGTTTTGCTAGCTGAAATATCGACTGTGAATTTTGTGAATATTAGGTACTGCTAATGCTAATGTGAACGTCTGAAAGATTCCAAATGAGTATGAAGAAAATCAATGATACTTCAAGGATGCCATGTGAGGAAAACAAGAAGAAAACAAAAGGAAGGGTATGAGAGTTCCAACTATGATCTGAAATGAAGAGACGAGGTCAAAATTTCATGTTATCCACAAATTTATTTGCATTGCTCAACATAACCTCCAACAATGCCTAGATACAGTAATAAATTTATTTTGCTCATGAAGTCATGCAAGTTCTCTACTGCTACACAAAGTGGAAAACTAAGCAAGAGAGCTTGCATTGGCCTTCTCAAATCCTGCAAATCAATGTTCCAGCTCAAGCAAATTCAGACTCAGATTTTTGTTGTGGGTCTACATGAAGACTTGGACACCCTCGGCAAGGTTATGGCCATCTGTGCTGACTCATCTGTTGGTGATTTACACTATGCATGTAGAACTTTTAACTACATTCACGAGCCATCCTTGTTTATATACAATCTTATGATCAAAGCCTTTGTGGAAAAGAGTCGTTTCAGAGAAGCAATTTCCCTATTTAGTCAACTGATGAATGATGGTTTATGGCCAGATAATTATACATATCCATTTGTTCTGAAGTCTATTGGTTGTATTGGGGAGTATAATGAAGCTGTGAAGGTTCATGGCTTCATAGTGAAGACTGGGCTTGAGTTTGATACTTATGTTTGTAACTCACTGATGAGAATGTATGCTGAATTGGGTAAAGTAGATAGTTTTGAAAAGTTATTTGAAAATATGCCTGAGAAAGATAAGGTTTCTTGGAATATCATGATTACAGGTTATGTAAAGTGTAGGAGATTCAAAGAGGCCATTATTATTTTTCAGCGGATGCTAGAAGAGAGCAATGAAAAGCCTGATGAAGCTACAGTAGTAAGCACTCTGTCAGCCTGTACAGCATTAAAAGATTTGGACCTTGGTAAGGGAATTCACAGTTATGTATTAAATGAATTCCTTTTAACAACTATAGTGGGCAATGCATTGGTGGACATGTACTGCAAGTGTGGCTGTGTAAGTATAGCTCGGGAAATTTTTGATGAGATGCCTGTGAAAAATGTGATTTGTTGGACAAGTATGATAAATGGGTGTGTGACTTGTGGTCAACTGGATGAAGCTCGAGATCTTTTTGGGAAAAGTCCAACAAGGGATATTGTTCTTTGGACGGCTATGATTAATGGCTATGTGCAATTCAATCGCTTTGATGAGGCAGTTAAATTATTTCAAGAGATGCAAATGAGAAGAATCAAACCAGATAAATTCATTGTTGTTACTCTCCTTACAGGTTGTGCTCAGTTGGGAGCCCTAGAGCAAGGCAAATGGATTCATGGTTACATAGATGCAAACAAAGTGACGGTGGATGCTGTGGTTGGTACTGCCCTTATTGAAATGTATGCAAAATGTGGTTGCATAGAGAAATCTTTGGAGATTTTCTATAGGTTGAGGGAAAGAGATACAGCCACATGGACTTCTATTATTAGTGGTCTTGCAATGAATGGTAAGACAAGCAAAGCACTTGAGCTCTTTCAAGAAATGAAAAAATTTGGGGCCAGACCTGATGACATCACCTTTATTGGTGTTCTAAGTGCTTGCAGTCATGGGGGATTGGTAGAAGAAGGGCGAAAGATCTTTTATTCCATGAAAAGAACGTATGAAATTGAGCCCAAGGTGCAACACTATGGGTGTTTCATTGATCTTCTTGGTCGAGCTGGACTGTTACATGAAGCAGAAGAGTTAATTAAGAAGTTACCAGATCAAAGCAATGAGATGATAATTCCACTTTATGGAGCTTTGCTGAGTTCCTGCAGATTTTATGGCAATATTGAAATGGGTGAAAGGATTGCTCAGCACCTGGCAAATATTGAATATAGTGATTCCAGTTTGCATACTCTTCTGGCTAACATTTATGCTTCTGCTGACAGATGGGAAGATGTGAGCAAGGTGAGAAACAACATGAAAGATTTGGGAATCAGAAAATTTCCTGGATGTAGTGCTATTGAGGTGAATGGCTTTCTCCACGAGTTTCTCGTTGGCGATCCATCTCACCCAGAAATCAGAGACATATATTCCATGCTGGATTCAATAACCAAGCCCTTGTTTGGCTTAGAAGAAAATGAGATGGAAACAGAAATTTTATGTCCAATGAATTCTTAACTGCAAAATTGTGGTTGATGAGTGTCAATTTCCTGTCAAACTAAAGATCAGGACAAGAGATTGAAAAGGTTTCTCGCCATTTTTTACCGTGCAGCCAACCTGCCACAAGCAATTATAGAACCCGATTTTAAAAATCCTCTCTGGGAAGATGCACATACTGTTGAAGAATGAAGTTTTGGGTAAAAGGTTAAATGCTATTTATGGATGAGTTTGTGACTCTGGAATTTTGTGTGTACAGATTTGGAGTTAGATTAATCTTCAAAAATTTATGAAATAACTTGCTAATCATGATGGACGAGATCTTCCCGGCTCCCCTGGAGCAAGATACTTCTATCCTCTAAGATTCCTCACTCATACTTCATGGGAGCCTGATATTCTCAAGCATGGCGAGACTTTTCTCTCTTACTCTGTTAACTGAAACACGAGCTTTTACTTTTAATTTGATTGGGTTTGCTTCAGAAGATGAAGTGTTGATAACGACACACATGATAGATCTTTACCCATATGATGTTTCAATTGGTTTGATTTCCTTGAAACCAGATTAGGCAATTTCGTTTTCATTTCCAATTATTTAGATTAGACAGTGATGTATATATATGAATCGCTCTTTGATCTTTATACCTATTCAATTCTAACCGCTTTGACTGTGATATTATAACTGTCGTTATCTGATATTTCTTCTAGTTTTGATTCTTCGAAGCCATATTTGCCAATTTATTCTCCAGTTTTAACTATTTAGACAGTATTATTTTATAACCATTATTTTCTGAACAATGTTCTTTCTGTCTATTACTACCTCCGGTCCTAATTATAACTTATAAAACAAAGTTGATTTTTTTTTGGAGAGATTAAGGAAGTTAATTAAATTATTTTAGAGTGTTTTTATTTTTATTTTTTTCTTCAAATTAATTAGTTTAACTAATAAATTAATATATGATCTAAGGATATACGACATATGATATGATTAAATAATTTATTTAGCTTCCTTAATCTTTCCAAAAAGACAGTTCACTTTATCTTATATTTAGAACAGGAGGCAGTATCTCATAATCCTTTGTCCAGCATTGCATGCAACTAATTCGATGGCATCATATTTTAAGGTTTGTGAAGGATAACTATGGAAAGCAAATTGAGAAGTGTTCGCTCTCTGGTATTTGACTCCTTTCATATCCTGAAAAGTTGGTGAGTTGTTTCCCCACTTTATTTTAAATTACTTTAATTATGTTTAATATCAGAATGAAAAAATATTAAAAATATACAAATTATTTTCTTGTACAAGTTGACAATACTCCTTAAGGAGAATGATAAAAAGGTCCCAAGCACCAAATAAAATCACAATAAAGTCCATGCGAAAAGTCAAAGCATGAAAAAATAACTCAACATATTGTGAAAACATACAGTTGTTGAGTTGTTATTTCATTTCGTAGGAATTTTATTGTGATTTTGTTTGGTCTTTGAAACCTCTGTGTCATTCTCCCTACTCCTTATGTTCCAAGCAGGACCACAAAAAAAAAAAAAAAAAACATATCTTGAATTTCTATGTACCAATTAAGTATACGTAAGTTTTGCCCAGAAGTATAAGCTGTTAAATGTATGACAAATATTATTTAGATCAATTATCCTAATTTTTTTATGCTGATTTAATTCCATTACCATCTCTTCCATGAAAAATTTTACACCCTTCTACAACAAAAAGTTGGTTTATAAATGAACAGTTGTTTCAAATATGAAAGAAAAATATATTCCACTAATGAAAATTTCATCCAGAAGAACATACTCTTGTATAAAAGAATAATTGGGCGTTAATGTACAAAAGCAAACCAAAACAAAACAGACAATCTAAAAAAATGTTAGTCTTCTACTAAATAAATGTATTTTGGTCCAAATATTGTTAAGGATAAAAGATACAAATTATTAAAAAGTATTTTTTAAAAAAATTGTTTTTGAATATTATTTTGTGTAAAAAAATAAGAAAAAGTTTGCAATATTTTGTAACAATGCTCAAGTAGTTTTTGCTTTGATCAAAAATCAAAATGCTTGTCTCTTGGTTAGCGGTAGAAGCTGCTTTCCAAATGTGATTTATAATATATAAGGTAAGTATGTGAAATGAGTTTTATCTCGATTTGTGTAAACGAATTTCTTGAACGCTAACTCAAATAAGAATGTAGTCTGTATAAAATTATAGGATGTTGTGTGTCCATAACAACTGATAAATAGGATATTCCATCTGATCCTAAATATAAGACACAGTTGACTTTTTTAGAGAGAATGTAGTCTATGTGTGCTTGTTTGTGATATCTTATTTTTGGATAATAAGTGTTTATAAATTGTGATTTACGGTATACGAGGTAAATGTGTAAAATGAGTTTTATCTCGACTTACGTAATAAGTGTTTATTCTTAACAAATAAGCTAATCCAAACATGCTAGAAACTAAATAAATTACTTAATTATATCATATATTGTGTGTCATGAAATTATATATCAGTTTATATGTTAGGCAAAATAGTTTGAAGAAAAAATTATAGATATAAATATTTTAAAGTAGTATAATTAGTTTCTTTACTATCTCTAAAAAAATTAATTTTATCTTATATTTAGAATGAGGGAGTGAGTAATACTTTACTCGGTATTCCATTCCCGCTGACGGTTTAATTTGTTTGAAAATTATAAAATTTAAATTTAAATTAAATGAATTAATATAAAAAAATAAAGTACGCCTAAAGTCAATAAGTTGCCATGGTTTGTCTTTTAAAAAAGCGTGTGTACATGATTAAGACGTTCCAACACGCTTTAATATTCAACGTTTTAAATAATATTTCAATTTATTTTCTTAAAAGGCAGTTTACCTTCCACTTAATGTTTTAATTCCTGAATTTTTAATTTTGTTGTCAACAGTGTTTTAATTGTTAGTAACTTGAATCGTAAAAATATGAAAACAATTTTTATAATGTTGAACCGTTAATTTCTTGTCATTTTTCAATCTAGCAATTGAACTAGGGACGCGTAAGGCAAATATGTTTAACTTTTCATGCATGAAATTTCTCATATTGTGGTCCCCTACAGCAGTACTGCCAATCATGCATGTTTGAGGAGAAATTATTATTTTAAAGCTGTCGCCAGCTAATGGGTAATAATCAATCACGAGTTTGTTAAATTTGACCTTTTCTCTCCCGTTTTATTTATAAGTAATTTTTTTTTTGAATATGCAAAATAAATTGGTAATTAAAAATAATAAGTGTATCAAAAATACTATTTTTTTTTTTATGTATACCATTCTTTATGAAAAGAGTATAGGAGAGAGAATAGATAGAAAATATGAGAGATAATGAATATAAGATATGAGTGATAATGAGTATTTAATAAGGATAAAATAGGAAAAAGAAGCTTACCAAACAAAAAGTGAAAGTTGCTTATAAAATGGACCAACCTAATGAAAGAGAAAGTTGTTTATAAATAAGACCGGAGGAGTATTTTCTTTGAATTTCCTTTCGTAATAATTACAACAAAGTTTAATAATATATGTATCTCAGAGTAAATGTAACTTTTCTCTTCTCTCTTAAAATTTGTTGTATAAATGTCTCAAAAAACTGATAAGATCTAAATCCAGATAAAAATAATTTTATCTTTGGTTGATTGACTATGGACAGTAGATCAAATCAGAATATTGTTATTTAAATTATATTTTAAAATATAAAATTCTGAAAGTGATTTTATTTGAGTTAAGTGTGTTAGAGGAGTTTTGTCTCGAGTTGCACAAATCTAGGTTTATGAAATTCCCAAACACTTAAAAGAGGAAAATAAAAGAAATTACCAATGAAAGTTGAATGGATATTTAATTTAAGTAAGGTCTAAAGCGTCATGTATGTAATGTGAACTCAAATTTAAATTAATTAGTGATGATGGATCTCCGAATACTCGAAAACAGATATTAAGTGAAAAGTCAATCATTATTTTCATGGTTATTATGTTTGATTTTTCTATCCTCATTTCAACCAACAATAATGTTTTTTAAAATGAAAACTATTCTCAACAACGCCATCAGCCACCCCCACTGCATGATGATTATCTGAACATCAAAATTTGCTTTCCATGACGGCTCATGAACTTCAAACCTTTGACAATTCTATCATCTGCACAAAACTAAATAAAACCCTCCTCGAAACTCCCACAAATCCCTCACAAACTATCATGTTAATAACAATCGTGACATACAAATCCTCGTTTATTCTCTCATCCTTCTTCTACTTTCTCTCCTTAGTTATTGCAGCCCATCATGCTACAAGCTTAAGCTCAATGGTACTAAATCCATCTCCAAGACAAGCACTGCAAGAAAGCAGCGTTTTTCTTGCGGAACAAAACACAGAGCCGCCTGATTATCGGTATGCGTGTCTGGACCAAAGTGGCGTGGCTCCATCAAGCAAATACCAAAGAAATCTCAAGAGTCTCATATCCTCACTTTCTTCTGATGCTGCAACCAGCAATGGATTTGGTAACAGAACTGAAGGTAGTGATGGAGCAGATATGGTGTATGGGCTTTATCTTTGTAGAGGGGATGCGAATTCAAGTTTGTGTCATTCTTGTGTTGAAGATTCTAGCAGATTGATCCAACAACATTGTCCCAACAACGCTACTGCAGTTTTATGGTACCCATTTTGCCTTCTCAGGTATGTCCTATTAGATTTATGATTTTGTAACTAACTTGTATATGGGTCTACACATTCAACTCCAGTAATTTATGATTTTGTAAGTAACTCGTATATGGGTCTACATATTCAACACCAGTAAGTTATCAATCAAAATTCATATTTTGAAGGTATATGATGAAAATTTACCCATCTCAATCAGACTATTATTATACCATTTTTATTGATTACTGATACAAAAATGTAACACCTTACGCTAGAGTCACTTACCAGAGTTGTTCAGTCATTTAAGAACTACATGTCACCCAATAGGTACTCTTGGAAAGACCAAAAGCTTAAAACTCTTTCTCAAAGCTTAAGTACCATGAAATATATAACGAATTCTCCTAAAACTTTGAAAATTCATAACTAAGCCATTTTAGCTCTTAAAATAAGTCGGTCATCCAATTGGTTCGATTTGTATTATCCGGTGGTTTAAAGCTCTATTTAGATAAAATGTAACTCAGCTCATTCGTCAACCCATCTATTTCTAAAACTGTACAGTGCAATTTTCGCAACTATTTCCAGTTTTTCTGTGTAATCTTTGAGAAATGATATATTTTTAATAGTACACGTCTTCAACAGGTACTCAAACCAGGATTTCTTTGGCAGTCTCACGCTAAGGCCTCGGATTCCCATGTTTGATGCATCGCAAAACCTCTCGAGTGCTGGAGAGTTTGACAGTGATGCTAGGATTCTGATGAACGGTTTGATACAGACAGGTTCAGAGACAAACCTAATGTTTGGGACACATGTGTTCAACATAAATGGCACACAGAAAAGGTATGGTTGGGTTCAGTGCAGCAGAGACATAACCAGTGAAGAGTGCAGAACATGTCTAAGCAATATGCTTGAAGATGTTGTGAATTGTTGTGAAGGCAAGAGGGTTTGGAGAATCTTTTCTCCTAGTTGTATTGTCATGTATGAGACTCAGCCTTTCTTTGTAAATGACACTGGGTTGATTGCTCCAACGTCCCAGCGAGGTACGATTTTGTTTTTTTCATGACATAATACTACCTCCGGTCCCTTAAGTGCTAGTTGAGGGATTGGGTTTAGTTCTAAATATAAGATTCAATCCACTTTATGCCCCTGTATTTATCACTTTTTCTAAAATACCCCTTTTGATTACACATATTAAGGGAATTGGCATTAAGGAATAGTTTTAATGTAAATTATCTTAAGGTATTTTAGGGAAACTAATATACATCTTTGACAAATAAATAATTTAACCAATTTCTTTATTGTACCCAAATTAATTAAGTGGATCTTATGTTAAGAATAGGAGGTAGTGATAGTAGTAGGTGCAATTTTGTGCATTGCACATAATCGAGGAAATAAATTGTACTATTAGTAACTTGTAAATAATATGATATATTGACATAAATGTGAAATTGACCTCTTTTCTTGATGATTGCGCCAAAAATAGTTACCAAAAGTTTGATTGTATATACAAATTTGTTTGCATCTTTCATTGTCAGTGAACATGACAAACCTCTTGAAAATCACTTTCCAGGTCATAAAACCAGTAAAAAATATGCTGCAATTTTATTTTTCTTTTCTTTTGCAATTTTGCAGGTAAGGAAAGTAGTAACAGGACAATGCTTATAGTTATCATCGTTACAAGTGGAGTAGTAGTCATCACTCTATTGGTTTTTTGCACAATCTACTTCAGGTTCTTGAGAAAGAAAAAAGGCAAGGTCTTAGTGAAATAGCTTGAAGAATTTTCTTTCAGAAAAAGATGTATAAATTTTTTATTTTTTTATTTTTTCTAATTATGTTTGATGACAATGATCGCAGGCAAACTAGCACTGCAGGAAGATGGGCTAAATTCAGTATTTTATCAAGATCAAACTGATGAAGAGAATAACATGAGTGCCGACCTTCCTACGATGTCCCTGAAAACTATTCTTGAAACTACTTGTAACTTTTCTGATGAATATAAATTGGGACAAGGTGGATTTGGCTCTGTTTACAAGGTAATGAATTGAAGTTATGTTCACTTTCTCTGATTCTTACCTTCACATTATTCTTAGCTTTAACTTATGTTGGAACTTTCTCTAACCTATTCCTGTACTTAAATTCTGAAAATCAAGGGAGACAAGTTGTGGGATTCCACATCTCCATTTCAATAATATTTGATGTTCTATTCGAGCATTTAAGCAAGTTACTATAGTTGTCTCATCTCAATTGCTAAATTTTGGAGAAGAGTTCTCAACTTTAATATGCCCATCCATTAGTACTAGAGTTTGAGAGTTGGCAACCTGAAAAAAATGACTACAATTTGAGGGTCTTAATCAACAAAGAAGTTGAATGAAGCGGCACAATAAGTGTCTTCCAAGACATCAACTCTCCATAGGTGCAAATCAATGGTGATAATATATAGGATACTTAGTCCCAATTGAAATGGTATGAAATACCTTATACTCCTCTGATCTTTAATATACAATATATTTACCTAATTTGATTAGATTAAGGAAGTTGGTTAAGTTAGTTAATATGACATGAATTCTCTAAAACACCCTAGTTATCTTCCTTAATTCTCTCTTCCCTCTCCTCTCCTTGATTATAGTTGAGGCAGCATCAATAGCAGTAAATTAGGAAAATACTGACAACTATGAAAACTATGTCTTATATTTAGGACCAAGATCAACTCTCCAAATATATCTTATATTAAGGACTAGAGGAGTATGATCCTTATGTTAGTTAGTTCTTCCTCTTCGGCTTTTAGGAGAGGGTTCTACGCACTACTTGGATACCCCATAAAACATTTTGCACTAACATCTCTTATATTAAGCTTTCAAAAGTCATTAATATTTAGATAATTCTGCATTATTGACAAGCTACCGGAAGTTTCTAAGGTAAAATTTCCTTAGGAGGACATTAGTTTTGCATAATTGACACTATAGTGGGTGTGACTATAAATTTGAAAAACTTTAAATGTGGTTTACTCTAGTTTAATTGTTTGTCTTTCAACTTTCTCACGTTTGGAGGAAAAAAAATGGTTACAGGGTGTTTTACCTGATGGGAAGGAAGTAGCAGTAAAAAGGCTGTCAAAAACTTCAGGGCAAGGATTAAAAGAGTTCAAGAATGAAGTGATATTGATTGCAAAATTGCAGCATCGGAACCTTGTGAGATTGTTAGCTTGCTGCATCGAGCAAAACGAAAAGCTACTTGTTTATGAGCACATGCCTAATTCTAGCCTTGATTTTCACCTATTCAGTAAGTTACACATACCTCTTTTGAGTTTCACTAAATTATACAAACATCAATATTAGATATTTGTGCATACCTGGTTTGAGTTATTAATCTTTTTTTTTTTTCCTTTAAACTTATGGGTATGGGTGTCATTTTATAGTAATTACAAAATAAATCTTTCGTTCAACTTTCCATTATCTGCAGAGTTTGCAGTTCTTATAACTGTATTGCTTTATTTATTGCTTTCAGGCATAGAGAAGCGTTCCAAGTTGGAATGGAAACTACGATTAAGCATCATTAATGGAATTGCAAAAGGGCTTTTATATCTCCATGAAGACTCTAGACTAAGGGTTATTCATAGGGATCTAAAAGCTAGTAATATATTATTAGACCACGAAATGAATCCCAAAATTTCAGATTTTGGATTAGCTAAAGTTTTTGGAGACAACCAAAGGCAGGCAAATACTATTAGAGTTGTGGGTACCTAGTAAGTTCAATTTATAATGCTTTCTCTAGTCATTATGACACCAATATAAATCCAATAACTTCATATGAATACTCATTGTAAAATTGATTCAATTGACTTATTTGTTTTTATTCTGAACAGTGGTTACATGGCTCCAGAATATGCTATGGAAGGCTTGTTTTCAGTAAAATCCGATGTTTTCAGCTTTGGTGTTCTTTTACTTGAAATCATTAGTGGGAAAAGGAATGGTGGATTCTATCTTTCAGAACATGGTCAAAGCCTTCTCATATATGTATGCTTTCTAATTGCCGCTTTTATTCCTCAAAAGTATACTAAAAGGAACAAATCTGATGGTTTTTTCAAACTTTTGAAAAGGAAAAAGACAATTCATCTTCTTAGGTCAAGACCTATTTCAAACTTTGACTCTGAAAAAGCAGAATATTCTTTTCCTGTCAAGCAATTAAAATATTCTGAATGTGCCATAATTTTATTGAAAAATCTCAAACCAGCTACTAATAAAACTAACTACAGTATAACATAAAACATTTATCTTACAAAATTTTGCTTTATATCTAAGCTGAAAGGAATTTACCATATAGGCATGGAGGCTCTGGTGTGAAGGGAAGGGGTTGGACCTGATGGATCCAATACTAGAAATGTCATTTGAACCTTCTGAAGTTCTCAAGTGTATCCACATTGGCCTCCTATGTGTGCAAGAAGATGCTGCAGACAGACCAACAATGTCAAGTGTAGTACTTATGCTTGCAAGTGACTTAGTGAACCTTCCAAGGCCAACACAACCAGCATTTTCTGTTGGAAGAGGTTTTAAGGAGAAAGAGTCCTCATCAAAAAATACTTCACATGACTCCATCAATGGAGTAACAATTTCTGAAGTTAGAGCTAGATGATCATCAGAACCAGATAAGACTTTTTTTTGAGCAAGCTTATAATGGGATGGATGAAATTTGTATATAAGTGGCTATGAAAGAAATTTTATTATTTTTTCCTTGAAAATGAAAAAGAATTGTGCGTCAGAAGACATTATTTTTAATCATTTCTTATCATATAAATCAAGTTGAGCGAGTTCAATGATATCGTTTGATCTATGTAGCCAACCCCACTTAGTGAGATAAGACTTTGTTGTTCTTCTTATAGTAGTATTTCTTATAATTTCACAAATATTCCTTGAATCTTGTTCATTCTATAAAAACATCATCTTCAATTACAGAAATTAGATAGACATCCCTAAAAAATATTCCAAGAGACAGTACAATGTTAAGAGTTGTAGAAGAATAGGAAAGAAGAGAGGGAAATGAGAGAAGAACAGAGAGGAAATCAGAATCTGGAATTCTTATTCATATCACAGTCAGGAATGATCTCACCGAAGGTACTGGCTTCCTCATATATTTATAGCTAACTAACTAACTAATTCCACCGACTCATAGACTTAGTATGCCGATAATAGGTAATCCCCTGATCCCCTTTTATACTAATCCTAACCGTTAGTAGTGGACTCATTGACTTAATATATCCCTAACAGTCACCAAAACACCTAACTATCTAATTATCTATAATTACATATCATACAAGTTGTCATTCCAGCATCACATTCAAATTAGCACCAAAATGGCTACGCTGGGCAATTCCTGAACTTGAATAGTGCAAATGCTTCATATAAGAATATATCAGCCTACTTCCTTCCCCTGTTCAGCCTCTGCAGTTGATAATTGATACTTCCCCAGGCGTTTCTGTTCTTTTTACCCTGAAACAAACAAGAGTGAATAAATTTTCGCATCCTTAGTTCTCCTATATAGACGCACACACTTCTAGAAAAAATAAGCATAGAAAAAGGAAGAAATAAAAAGAGAATGAACAGGCATCTTTCATGAGAAGAAAAACCTACATTACCTGTGAATCCAAACAGGTTTTTAATAATTCTTTCTGCCGAGCACACACATCACTATTACCCTGATTAACAGCCATACAGCTGAGAAAAGTCATCATTTCCTTCATGCAAGGTTTATGAAGTGAACCATATCTCTTAGGGTTAATATAAAGCCCACCAGCTTTCCGTCCCATTATCCTACAATTCAAAAAAAGAAAAAGAAATCCACCAAGAGAATGTAAGCTTGAAAATCTTTATTTATTTTTGGGGGGGGGGGGGGTGGGGAGATTACAAACGTCAATATCAACTTGTTAATATAAATCTAATCCTCACTTTTCATGTGATCACTAAGGAATATTAATTCCACAAGAAGAGCAATGCAGGCGCAATTTTATAATTCCCTGATGCTCGCAAGGGAAATGCTCGTCCATGGCTGCCTTTTTATCTTCTCCCTTCTATGTTTAGTGTCCATGTCACCAAATAGAAATATAAGTATGTAACATCTACAAGCCAAATTTTTAAATCATTGAAGCAACACAGTCACACACACTTGCCTAGTTGCAAACAGAATGGAAAAATGGAAGGTAAAAACAGAGGTGGGGGAAGGAAGAGACGAACAGAAGGGTGGGGGAAGTCAGAGCTTAGAACTTGAAAGGGTAAGAGCAAACTGAAATTCTCATGGGTAGTGGGAGGTTGTGGGTTCGATTCTGCTTGTTGTAATTCAGGCCGATAGTGCCTGCCTTTGTAATTAAAAAAAAAAAAGTCTGGAATACAAGTGCTATCATTACTTATTGAAAGGAACAACTCAAAACATTGTTGAAGTGAGTGTGAATGCAAGATATACAGCCTCATAGAGCCCCTATGAATAAGATTGTCCATACATTTTGTGCTCAATCGCTACATTTAGCTAATCCAAAAGTTTTCTCTCCTCTCATCTCATAGGGTACTGATGGCAAGGAGAAAACGTGACTTGAGCAAAAAGAGTCTTGCCAATTGGGCCAACACAATTCACAAAATCTATATCTACAAGAACTTATTGGATGAAGAGACCTCTATGGGCTATGAAAGGCAAGTTGAATGCATAAAGGCCTCAAACTAGTCAATATATTGACGGCAAGTGAAGACAAGGTTTAGGGCCAAATAAAGTAGTTTCTAGCATGTTATTTAACCCATAATGTAAATAAGCATGCTATGTTCAATACAAGTGATTTCATTAATGAGGTGGTATGTTTATAAGAAATTATGCTTTATTTAAATATTGAGTTTCATTTTTCTGAAATAAAATTACATATTTCATTTCATTTTTAATATAGCCTGCAAGGGCACTTAAGTTTCATATTAAGATGTAGAAAATTTAAACAGTATAAGAGGGTTGCAGGCAAAACAATTCGTATGGGTCATTTTTAAGTCTCTCTAGCTTCTCCCTGAATTGCTTGAATTTATCCTAGACAAGTCCCTTTGTAGCATTAAACACTTTTTTGATATTCTGGGTTCAAGAGTTTCCAGCTCATTGGGTTTAGAATTTCACATCTGAATCTAATCACAAGGCTTAGGGTTCTTTATGCAATTGACTAGGTGGTTTCGACTATGATTTACCCAAGGCTTCTGCATCAAAATGGCTCTTGTGGACCCAATATGTTACTTGTTCTAAATTATGTTTTTTCTTCATAATTATAATTGCAAGCTTTAATCAAAAGCTTTAGAAAAATAACAAAGAAACCTTATAGAAGTGAAAAGGGAGAAACAGTCCTCCAATCATTCACTACATACTGATTGAACAAACATGAATATCATGACCCTTGAATCACACCTTTGTTTCCTTAACTTCTGAAAACCAGTTCAAATGTTTGGAATTGGATTGGCTAGCAGGGTACAAGCTGTTATCCGGGTCCTAAATCGGCTTCATGGATGTTAGGCTTGGCAGAAAAACAGAGTAAAAGCCATTTCAGATTATTTCAAAATCAAATTCCAAGCCAAATAAAACATCCCGCTAGATTACGGAGTGACGAGCAATGCCAAAGAGTTTCCCAACAAGCCTACAGGGCTCACAATACTGCAACTTCACACGTAAAGTGGTAATTGCTAGAAGAATCAAACAGATCAACAAAAATTTTTCCGGCAGATTACTATCATTCATCAGAAAAACTCAGGCAAAAATACATTCATACTAGAAGACGGCAAGAAAGAAGCGCATATGAATCGCAAGCAACATAAAAAGCACCCATTCAGAAGCAAAAGCAGTAAATTAGAGGTGAAACGATGTGATTACCTGTGAAGAACGAAAGAATGAATTACTGAAGAGTGAAAACGAAAGCGAGAGACGGCGTCGATAGAGTCTCACTGAGTCGACAAAGAGAAGTAGCTGCGGTTGTGATGAAGCGGAATGAAGAATAAGAGGTGAAGCCGTGAAGAACAGAGGAGGGAGGAGCAAGCGCCGCCTGAAAGGAGCAGACGCCAACCAATGGCAATACGGCGTTCTTCATAATTAAATAAACATATATATATATATATATATATTTGAAAAAATAACAGAAAAAAAGTTTTGAAATTACAAAATCTTAAATTAGATATTTCTCAAAAAATGAGTTATAAATTATTTATCAAATCTTGTGATTCCTTTATCAGCTCTTAATAACAAATTTGATTTGAAATTTAAGATTTTATGATTTTAAAATTCTTTTTCTGTTATTTTTCCTATATATATATAAGGAGTTTAAAAATTATCTATCTACTCAGTTTTCAATAATTTTTAGACATAATTACTTCCACCTTTAATTGAGATATACCATCCTTTACTGTATAAATTTCTGATCGGGTGTCTGTCCACATAAGTTTATGTGGGGAGTTTAAAATGGAAGGAGGTGCCAAGGATAGCTTGGGCAATGGCAAGCGAACGTAAACTGCAAACCAACTGAGAATTTCTAGAGAAATGGGCATGCAACGGCCACTTGTCCAATATTGGATAAGGAGGCTCGATCCTACTACATGGGCCACCAGAGGCAATGATCAATTGGAATTGAAGATCCATTTCCAACCCTCCATTTTAACTTCACAATGATGCTTGCATTATCGGATAACCCTTTCCATACCTATGAGGAGTTGTATGGCTTTTTGAAAATTGAAGGTTCCGAACCTGGCGGGTTGGCGTGAGTGGTAAGTACTCTCGTCCCTTAAGCAAGTGGGAAGGGGTTCGATCCCTACCCCTTGTGAATGGAGCAAATCCACAGGCCAGCTGTCTACCCCCTCTTTGGGACTTCCTTACAGCGAGGGATTAGTCTCACCTGACACGCGGGTGGGGATACCCTGGGCAACCAAAAAAAATTGAAGGTTCTGAGAGATCAATATTAACTTTCAATGTGGATGCTAACAGTGAAGGCAACTCAGAAGATATAATTCTCTAAATCTGCTTAGCTAATAATGTTTGATTAACAACTAGTGTTAATATCTAGAAATTTATATATTTCATCACATTTTTTTTATACATTTGTTAGTTTTGAACTCAAATTGTGTATAAAATTTAGACCTACAAAAAAAAATGATGTGATGAAAATACTTTTGCATGTATCAAATTTTGAGCTAAATGTACAGGATTGATTCAAATGATGATAATAGAAAGCTCATAAAATCCTCCATCTTATAGGAGGATGAAGATAAGATGCAGAAGCTTATAAGGATCATCGAAAGCGGGGAAAAGAAGAAAATATACAAAATGAAGATCAAAGAAGTAGTTTGAAGACACTCTTAGTTGCATTATTAGATAACTTCTCCACAATGATGCTTGCATTAATTATCAGATAATCCTTTCTATACCTATGAGGAGTTGTATGGTTTTTTTGATAACTGAAGGTTCTGAAAGATCAATATTAACTTTCAATATGGATGCTAACAGTGAAGGCAGCTCAGAAGATATAATTCTCTAAATCTACTTAGCTAATAAGGTTTGATTAACAACCCTAGTGTTAATCTCCAGAAATTTATATATTTCATCACATTTTTATACATTTGTTAGTTTTAAACTCAAATTGTGCATAAAATTTATGCCTACAAAGAAAAATATGATGTGATGAAAATACTTTTGCAAATATTAAATTTTGAGCTAAATGGACAGGACTTTTGATTTAAATGATGAATAGAAAGCTCATAAAATCCTCCATCTTATAGGAGGATGAAAACAAGATGTAGAAGTTTATAAGGATTATTGAAAGCAGGGAATAGAAGAAAAATATACAAAATGAAGATCAAAGAAGTAGCTTGAAGACACTCTTAGTTGCTTTTGATTCGCTACAGCAAAGCAAAAGTGAAAAGACCCCAAAAATGAACATTTTCTGTCATATTGCGTTAGTTGTAGAAAAGCAAAAGTGAAGGTATGAAACTGATGCTATGCATTTTGAAAAGGTGATGAATATGAGGGCTTTTAACCTCAGAGAGGGCACCAAAATTGGGTATTCTAGACTCAAGAAAGGATGGCACACTACTACAAAAAGGGGCTTTAACCTCTCAAATTTGGCACCTTTAACGTCCCAAAACGGGGGGACGTATATATTGGGGGCGTAGTAAGTTGAAACAAAAGACGTCCCAAATGATAGGGATGTGTAAAGTCGGACTTTAGGCGTCCCAAATTACAATTTGGGACGCCTAAAGTCCCAATTCTCAGACACACCGATCTCGTGCAAAACCTTTTCCTCGAACCACTGCATGAATGTCTTGTTTTGCTCAATAGCAATCTGCATGTCATTCTGCCTTGGATTCTTGTTCTTCAAAATATTTCTGTGTTCATTTATGTAAGGTTGAACTTCTTCCATATTATTCAGGATATACAAGTGGGCTTGCAACACCTCTTCACGAGGAACATTCTTCACTTTCAGTCCTCGTGTTCCCTTGCTTCTCCCTTCTTCATGCCGAGATTGTTCCTTCTTCCCTGACATATAATCTTTGCAAAACTCCATAGCCTCCTCAACTACATATCTTTCTACTATTGAGGCTTCTGGTCGATAAGGATTTTTAGAATACCCTTTTAAGATCTTCATGTATCGCTAGAAAGGGTACATCCACCTCAGGTAAACTGGACCGCATAGCCTTACCTCCCTCACCAAATGAACTACCAAATGCACCATTATATCAAAAAATGAAGGAGGAAAGTGCATCTCTAGTTGTGACAAAATAATGTAACCCTCATTTTCTAGTTCATCCAACTTTTCAGTGTCAATGACTTTGTTACAGATAGCATTGAAGAAAACGCACAATCTTGTCACTGTGGTTCGTACTTCATCTTTTATTATGCCTCTAATAGCTACTGGTAATAGTTGTTGCATCAACACATGATAATCATGGGACTTCATTCCCACTAACTTCAAATCGTCCATTGAGACACATCTTTTCACATTCGAGGAATACCCTTGCGGCACCTTCATTTCATGCAAACACCAACACAAACTTCTTTTCTCTGCTTTTGATAGTGTATGCGCTGCTGGCTCCATGTATGCCCTCCTACCATCATCTCTTAGTTGTGGATGTAACCGTTCTCTTATTCCCATATCGACAAGGTCTAATCTCGCATTAATCCCATCCTTAGTCTTCCCTGGTATGTGCAAAAGCGTACTGATAAGGCTATCACAAACATTCTTCTCCACATGCATCACATCAATACTGTGTCTCACATCAAGCGAACGCCAATATGGAAGATCAAAGAAAACGGATCTCTTCTTCCATATGTTCTTCTCACCCGCAACCCTCTGATTCTTACCAAAAGTGACATGGATACGTTCCACTTGACTGTAGACTTCCTCTCCGGTTAGTGACTTTGGAGCCATTCCATACTCCGGTAAGCCGTTAAACCGCTTTCTTAGCCTACGATACGGGTGGAACCGATGAAGAAACCTCCTGTGGCCAAGGTAGACAGTTTTTCTTCCATGCTTTAGTTGTTGGAAGTGTGTGTCTGCTTCACATATTGGGCATGCTTTGTGACCCTTCACGCTGTACCCTGACAAGTTTCCATACGCAGGGAAGTCGTTTATCGTTGTGAAAATCATTGCACGTAGCTTGAAAGACTCCTTCTTATAAGCATCAAACACATCTACGCCTTCCTCCCACAACTTCTTCAAGTCCTCAATCAAAGGCGCCAAATAGACATCAATATCGTTCCCTGGCTGTTTTGGTCCAGAAATCATCATAGATAGCATCATATACTTACGTTTCATACATAGCCAGGGAGACAAGTTGTATATTACAAGGAGAACCGGCCACGCACTATGTGTGCTAGTAAGAGTTCTATACGGATTGATGCCGTCTGTACAAAGCCCAAGCCGTAGGTTTCTCGGCTCGCTGCCAAATTGAGGGAACATTTCATCTATTTTTTGCCATTGTGGAGAGTCAGCTAGGTGCCGAAGATATTTCCCATCAGATATTCTCTCATCAGAGTGCCATCTCAACTTCTTCGCTTTTGTTGCACTCGCAAACAAATGTTTAAAACGTGGTATTATTGGAAGATACCACATAACCTTTCAAGGTTGCCTTTTACTTGTCACATCACCATAACCACCATCTTTTTTCACTTTGTATCGTGCAGTTTTACACTTAGGACACTCACTAAGACCTCCGTACTCATTTCTGTACAGTACGCAGTCATTAGGGCAAGCATGTATCTTTTTATACTCCATACCCATTGTAGACAGGATTTTCTTGGCCTCATACATACAATTTGGAAGTACATTATCCTCCGGAAACATATCACACAATAGTTCAAGTAGCAATGTGAAACTACTATCGGTCCACCCACAAGTTGCCTTTAAGTTAACCAAATGTAATGTTCCTGTCAGCCGCGTGTACTTACTACCACTGTACAATGGTGTCTCTGCATCACTCCGCAGGCTGTCATACTCCTGCGATTGCGCAAAGGATTCTGCCTCAACATCGTTAATCATTCTCTCCATTCTATCTTCATCTATGACATCCACAGCTTCCTTCTTGTGTGACGGACAATCAGTTACTTCCTCACCATGCCATATCCACCTTGTGTATCGCAGATTTATTCCATCACAAAGTAGGTGATCCTTTATGACATCAACATCCCGTCTACTCTCATTCAAACAATTGACACAAGGACAAAAATACTTCCCATTTCTTGCAGGAGCATTCTTTTTAGCGAATTCAATAAATTCGTCCACCCCTTTCTCATATTCTTCACTAGTTCTCAAAGCATTCATCCAACTATGATCCATTTTATTACCACCTAAGGCATTACCAATAACATTCACACATTTAGTACAATTCTCAACGACATATGATGGGATTGCCTAATTAAGTTATCAACCCAATTTAGGATTTTAAAATATGGGCTTAATAACTTTATTGCCCCCTCCTAGCCTCATCTCTCCTCTTAAAAGGGTTTCAGTGCTATGTAACTTATTTTTTTAATAAGTATATGTATATAAAATTAATGTATAATAAAATATATACAATAAGATTAAATTAAAGAATTTTTTTGAGGTTTGGAAGAATTAAAAACAAAACGAGTTTCATATTAACAAAACAATTTTAAGTTGAGTTCTTCCAAAAATAAAATTGTTTTATTGAAAATATTTAGATAAAAATCATTTAATGAATATTGGGGTTATGGTTTTCTTTTCAAGTTTTGGCTTGAATTATTCTTCATAATTCGTTTGGAATACAAGAATTTCTTTAATTTAAATAAATGATATTTTATTTTATTATATATACTAATTAATGGTGCAGGAACAAGACCAATGAAATGGGGTGGTGCCACTACTTGTGTATGGATAAATCTTCATTGGCTTATAAAAGCTAGATTTCCCTAAAACTGAACAACACGGATTTCTATTATACACAAGTAAATTTATATTTAAACAAGAAAATAAACCATTCCCGAATAAATGCAATTTAAGCAATATAACCACAACAAACACATCAGGCTAATCTCAACTATCTCAATATAAGCAATATATAAGCACAATCTCAACCATTTCAAGTAAATTTATATTTCAAAAACAAAATATACCATTCTGTTACAAAAAAAATGAAGAAAATAAACCAACCTGATCAGGGGCGCCTACTAGCTAGTATGTTGGAGAGGTAGAGAAGACGTTGGAGATCCACGGTGGTGTGCACAATAATGGAAGGACGGAGGTGGAGGAGAGAGCAAAAATCTACCCACTGTGGAGGAGGTGAAGTTGCAGCAGGGTCGGTTGCGTGCGTTGAAGAAACAAAGAAACAAAGAGGAAGAAGAAGGGAGGAGGGAAGAGTTGAACAAGAAGGGCCGACGGTGGAGGAGAGAGCTTGAACAAGGGAGGAGGGAGGAGTTGAAGAAAAAAACAGAGGAGGGCCGACGGTGGGTGGGTAGAGGAGGAAGAAGAGTAAAGTTGTTGTTGAGAGGATGTGAGGAGAGGTGTGATAGATGAGAAGACGCATGTCAGACAAGTGTCTGACATGCGGGTAGGGGACGCCTTTAGGCGTCCCAAATGAATTTGGGACGCCTAAACCCAGCTCCAGGTGCTAAAAAAAATTTATGAAATTTGTATTTCGCACCAGGAAGCACTTTAGACGTCCCAAATTCAAATTTGGGACGCCTAAAGGTTCCCCTACATATATATAATTACGAAAATGCCACCGCCTCCCTTTTTAACCACCCAATTTTCAATTTGGGACGTCCTTGGGGGTGGTTATATCTCAATTCTGTAGCAGTGGCACTAAGAAAAACTCCTTAGGAGAGAACTCTTGATAAAGATTGGAATCTTGGAGGAAGAATCTTAAAGATATTCGAGAGCTTTCTTTGGTTTCTTGATCTTTTCTATTTTTCAGCCAAATCTTGTTATGGACATGAGTTTTACTATTAGCTTTAGTTCATTTCAGATTATGTCTAGCTAAACTTTTCATTTAGGATTATTTTTACCCATTGTATGGATTGGAATTACTAGATTTCTTGCTTTTGTTAGTTAATGAGGATATATGTTGATTTTTCTTTATGCTTAATGCTATCTTGTGTTTGATCACCATATGATTAGATTAATTCAATTGAATGATGCTTGAGAGAGCTATTTTGGTTGTGGAATAGGAGAAAAATCATTCTAGACTTAAATTTTATGGATTAAATTGATTATTTGTTCTCAGGATAGAGATATATTTAACAACCTAGCATAGTTTATTGAAGGATTGCTTTGGAAAGATGGTTTTCATTAATTATCAACAATTGATTGAATATTTTTAATGAAGATTAAAAATCAATCTTGACTTAAGAGAGCTTGTTTGATGATTCTTGGACCTTTGACTAGCATATTGACTTATTTAACTAATATAAGTGGGTAATTGCATGATTCCATGAAATACAATAGGGAAGAAGTAATCCTAAGCCTTTAATCTCTCGAAGCTAAAACCAATTTTCCATTGCTCAACTTTATTATTTCATCAAAATTCCTCATTTGACTTATTCAATTCCAAATGATTTCATTCAACCTAGTCAAAAATATTGTTATAATAATTAGCTTGCTTCTGTCATAGTTTTTGTGGAACGAAACTCTTTCTATCACTATACAATTACTTACAACCCGTGTGCTTGCGATAACCTAAATGAAAAAAACTCTTAAACCCAAACCTCCCTTTTCAACAGGAAGAAACAAGGCATCTCTTATCAAAAGATGCATTTTCCTCTTAGATTTTGAAGATTTCAAAAGAAATTAGCACAAGTAGCATCAATAGGGTACAACATATTGAGGTAATAGAATGCATGATAATATATGAATGTTCACTGATGCTAGGATAGATTTAATCAAAGTTAACTGAGAGGCTTGTGAAAACAACTTTGCTTGCCAAGCATTATTCTTGAATCCACAGAATCAATCACTTGTTGGTATATTATACTTTTACTTTTACCAGGATCTACCCAAGTTCCCAAATATTTACCTAGTCTTGAAGAGAAATGGAAACCCAAAAGTTTTGGACAATCTTACCTTGTCATAATGATGAACATTAGGACTAAATACCAAGAAAGAATTAGATCCATTGCTAATTTGCCCAGACTATAGAATATACATACATGAAACTACCTTGACAGAGCAAAACCTTTTAATCGTACTTTCAAAAAATAAGAGTGACTCATCTGCATAAAGCACATGTGAAACTGGTTGTACTCTCTGACAGATCTTAATGCCTTTCTAGTGGTCAGAAAACTAAAGTTTATAAATCATACAAGATAGTGCGTTAGAAGAGAGAATGTATAAGTATAGAGAAAGGGGATCGAAGGCCCCAATTAGGAAGAACAGTTAGAGTGAGTTGACCATTAAAGAGAACTTGATAGGAGACTATAGAAATGCACTGTATTATCAACTTGATCCATTTAGAGGGGAAATTTATTTGGGTCATAATAGCATCAATGAAATTCCAAGACAATTTGCTTTAGAGAAATCCACTTTCAAGGATTCTAATTTCTGTTGTCTGATTCTATCATTATGAATTTGTGACGTATGATTAGCCATAAGTAATATGTTATTATCATCAGCCTGCCTTTTAGATAAGCACATTGATTAGGAGCTATGGGTTTGTCCAGAACCTATTTAAGCCTATTGCTGAGAATTTTTGAAATATCTTCAAAGCCATATTGCATAAGCTAATGGGCCTAAAGTCCTTTAAAAAATGCAAATGCTTGTTCTTGGGAATAAGGATGATCATGATTTTGTTCATACTCTGAAGAATACCTCAGAATGACAAAAATGTATAACCATATTGATAACATCATCTTTAATAGTCTCCCAATATTCTTGATAGAAATGTGCATTAAAAAACTATCTTGTCCCAACGCACTATCTTTAGGAAGGCCAAAAACCACATCCTTAAATTCAATAATGGATATTGATCTCATGAGATAAGAATGATAAGCTTTATCAATGGTAAGTTAGAAGTATGAAAGTGCCATTTCTAAAAGCTCCACTAAGTTAGAAGTCCATTCACCCTATGATGTTGTAAACTGTGTATGTAATTTGTCGCATCTCTCTTGTTTACCAAGGCATGGAAATATGATGTATTCCTTCCTCCTTCAACACTCCATTTGAGTTTAGCTCTTTGAGACCAATATGTTGCCATACAATCATACAAAAACTCTACTTCATGCTTAGAGTTTTAAAAACACTAAAATTTTAGAATCAGGAGGGTGCTGGGATAAGTCCATCTTCAAGGAAATGTCTTGCAATTTGTGCTCACCTTTAGATACTCTACAAGCAAGGTTGCCAATGTTCATTTTACTCCAAGTAATCAAAGTTGAAAGAGTCTTGCACAACTTATTGTGGATTAAGAAAGCAAGAGAACCATGAGATGCTTGACTCCAATAGTCTTGAAAAATTTTAAAACACTCTTTGTACTTGAGCCAATAATTCTTAAATCTTCACAATATTTTCTTTACGACAATACATTCAGTAGAGAGGAAAATAGGTGACTGATCAAAGGTAGACAAAAGATAAAGGAAAAGCATGAAGCCATTTTAAGTTGTAGAAAGCCATGTCAAGTTTTTCCATAGATTAACAGACCTAGACTTATTGTTTGTCAAAGTAAAAGCATGAAGCTAGTCCTATTGTTTGTTCACTCAAGCATTCCAATAAATCATTCATGGTAGAAGAAGACCCCCTCTTGCCAAACTTCTCATCCCAGGTAAGAATTTGGTTAAAATCACCAATCAATAATCAAGGTAGGTTAATAGATTTGCTTATGTTTATAATCCAATCCCATAACACATATCTTAAATTTGATTGAGGAGGACCATAGATAAAAGAGATATAATATAAAGCAGAGTTTACATCACTAGATCTAAAGCAATGACAAAAGAAGGGAGATCAATAAAAAATATCTGCATTAAAAGCACCCTTCCAAGCTATAAATGTGTTCCCCCTCAATTAACAGCATTAGTACAAAGAAGATTGAAAATCAAGATTGATGAAAGCATTACAAGTAGCATAAAAACAAATTTTAGTTTATAATAAGTAGATAAAGTCAGGCCTATGTTTTACAACTAGTTGCTTACAACATTGAACTGCTGTGATTTTTCTAAAGCCACGACAGTTCCAACTTAATATTTTCATGGTGTCTAGGGGAAGCATTACTAGGCTGTTTCCCTAACCACTTTGATAGAATTGTGAGTTTCAAGAGGTGTTTGATCATGAGCACATGAAAGACCAAAAGCTTCCATGAGGCCTTGATCCAAGTTGAAAGATGACAAACACACCTTCTTAAAAGGAGGGAAAAGATCTATAAAATGCTCCTTTAGTGAAATTCTCTTTCACTTACCCGTCTCAACTCTTGTGTTTCTGAGTTTTTTTTACTTAAAGAGAGGAAGAGATACCACTTGAGAATTAACTTCCCTTATTCCTTCAAGAGTTAAGTAAGTCTTGCTGGAAAAACCAAGGTTATCAAGAGAAGGATCAAAAGTGACACAAGAATGCTTATGTATATGCTTATATAAGCTTATTTTATCACGAGATTCTTGCTTCAATGTTGATGATTGCTCTGGCCATGGTTGGTCATAGATCCTAAAGAAAAAACTTCAAAAAAATTAACTTGTATCATTTCCATGAATTTCCTCTTATAGCATCACAAGCAGAGGCATCCTTTAAATAAAATCTAGCATTTTTGTGGTGCATGACAGTGGATGTGGACTGTGTATCACACTTGTGTTTTCTATTTTATGAAGTGGTAAAAGCAAATGTTCTTTAATTAAGTGTCCCTTTTCACCAATTCTAAAGTTGCAGTTCCCTTCTTGACAAGTGTCATTAGTATCATTTGTTTGAGACTTTTACCTTCAATATCAATAGCTTGAAATTTCCTATTTTTCTGTGGGAGTCTTAATTTTTGATAGATCCTCAATAATGATTGACATGACACATTGTTGAAAGAGAGAAGTAGATATAAATGATCTTTTATCATAATATTTTTCTGTGGAGAGGTCAACCTTGTGAGAATTTGACGTGATCAGAACACTCAAATTTCTATAACAATAAGACAGAGAGCTAAAGAAGACAATTCTGTTAGATTTAGGGCCAATAGGCTTACATTGAAATAAAGCAAGAGAGATACTCAACTTAGGACAAAGCTTTAAATTATGGCTCAGAGAGCCACAACAACAATCTAACTGTTATATATGCTCAATTAAGAAATAATGATTAAGCTTCTTCCCTGACTGAAGCATCAGGCAGGAAATTGGAAGAATTTGAATTTTCTTTGCAAAGCAATTTTGAAGAATTTGAATTTTCCTTGCAAAGAAATTTTGAAGTGAAACCGTCTAAGTTTCATTGAACTATTTGAATCATAAGCAAGAAATGAACCAATTTGATTACCCAATTCACGCGCAACCTTCTTTGTGAAATAGTCTAAAGGCAAACCAAAAATATGGATCTAGACTTGCACAAATGGAAATGAGACCTTATCAATAGGCATATTAGGCTGCCAAGGAAAAATACCAAAGTGAGTCCTTAAAGCTACCAGGTACCTTGATTCAAGATGAATAAGTGGTCACAGTAATCCTTAAAATGAAGTACAAAATGATTGTGAAATTATTGAACAATTCAAACAGCATCTCGAACAATCCAATAAAAATGAATCAAAGATTGAATTATTGTGACATAAATGTGCCGACTATTCATAAACTTGAGAAACAAATAGTGTTGCTTGCAATAATCTAGATATCTTTAATCACAAGTTGGTAGAATCATTTTTATAGAAAGATATGTGACATCCAACCAAGAAAGCTAGACTGTGAAATAATCCTCTAAAGCAGTAGGACAGTGTTGAAAAAACCAAAAAAGCAGTGCCTCTTTGGAACAGAGAATAGAAGAGTGAAGATTCAAGAATAAAAAAAGAAGGGTTAAGGTGCAGACTTACCAATGAAGTTTTAAGCAAGGGGCGCTAGGCACAATTATGTTTTAAAGGGGACAAAAATACATATCAGGAATTAAAAATAGAGTATCCACCACAAATCCATTAACTTGCTCATAATGTCCGTTAGGTGTAATTGCAAATTATCTATACGGCATTTAAGGAGATAATAAAATGTCCATCACAGCACCTCCAATCTATGACGACAATATCTTTTTGGACCTTCATAGTCGTCCTTGCGATGGGTTATTACAGCAACACAACCCTCTGTCTGCATCTTCCCATCAACGATGATAAAGATGCAGCCATCAACGATGCTCTTTGACCTCGCTTCAGCTCTTTGATAGCTTAGGTCTTTATTCCTCTTCTAGGTCTACCTTGTCACTGGTTCTCAGAGTTCAATAAATCAAGTTGCAGAGACTTAGGTTTCTTCTTTTATAAATAGATTCAATCCTCTCACTACCACATTTTATCTCTTAAATGCCACATAGACAATTTGTAATTACACCTAATGGACGTTATGAGCAAGTTAGCAGGCTTGTGGTGGATGCTCTATTTTTAATTCCTTGTGTATTTTTGTCCCCTTTAAAACATAATTGTGCCTGGCGCCCCTTACTTAAAACTTCATTAGTAAATCTGTACCTTAACCCAAAAAAGAAGGATAAAACCTGACAAAGAACTTTAAAAGCCACCAATGCAACACATAATTAGAAGAATGATTAGCAATTGAGATTGTGGTTAAAATGGCAATGTCAACCTCAACAGATGGCTTTATGAGAAAGTGTTCATATTTGGTCTCTGAAAAGTTCTAGTGTTGAAATCCTTAAGAGAGACGTACAATAATGCAATGAACTCTTTCCTCTTCAACACAAATTCAAATCAGCCAAGAAAAGGGAGGATTGGGATATATGGATTTATAAGAAGAAGCCTTAAAATCATATGGTGATGATGTTGAAAAAGGGGATGTTAGGGTTTTTGTTCAGAGAGATGAACTTTCTCCTTTATTCACAAATATGGTTTTGTAGGTAAAGAATTCCATTGTTATGTAATACCTTGCTTTGTCCTCGTGGAACTCACACCTTGTATCTCACAAGTTAACTAAAAATGTGTCTAGCTTCTTCTAGCATTGAAATCCTTAATAGAGAAGTATATCAAAGCAATAAACTCTTTCCTCTTCAATATAAATTCAAATTAGCTAAGACTAGGGAGGATTGTTAACCAACAGATATAGATTTGTAAGAAGAAGCCTTACAATTAGATGGTGATAGATAGATATTATGTTTTGATGATAACAAAGCTTAATAAAGTGATTTGCACAAAGATATATTGTTTAAAAGTTTTTTTAAAATACAAGATGGATATTTTCTATGAAAATTAGTTGATCACTCGAGTGACTACTCAAGTGATATGTTAAAGTTGGCCAATGATCTCTCAAACAATAGTGAAGTGTTTTATAAACCTCTTTTAGTTGATCATTCAAGTAACCCCTTGAGTAATATGTTTTTGATAATAAAAGATCACAATAGTACTTATTGGAAGTGCTAAACAATTCAGGCATATTATCACTTGAGTGACGACTCAAGTGATGCAAAAAGTTGTCATCACTTTCACTTCACCATAGTGACCAAGATAGTGATCAGATATTTGGGAAAACATTTTTTTAAGAGATCACTCGAGTGATGAGACACAAAGTGCATCACTATCAATCTACCATAGTAAATCATCTAGTGATTTGCTTTCTAGAAAGAGATTTCAAACTAGATCACCTGAGTGATCATTAGAGTATGTTTCAAAATTGTCATCACTATTACTTCACTATAGTGATCCTTCCTAATGATCAATCTTTCCAAAGATATTCTGAAGAGAAGGTCGCTCGAGTGATGTGTGAAAAAATGTATCACTAGTACAGCACCACAGTAACTCTGGTAGTACTCAGTATGTTTGAAAAAGTTTTTAAGGCTAGATCACTTGAATGACCATTGGATTGATGTGTAAAAAGAGCATCACTACCACTGTACCATAGTGATACTATTTGATGATCTATTTCTTTTTAAAAGAAAAAGATTACTTAAGTGACCACACGAGTGATCTTATTACACTCATCACCACCAGCTCATCACAATGAAATACCTAGTGATTTGTTTTCATTGACCACTCGAGTGATCCTATTTTTATACATCACTACCATATAGCCATCGTGAACTAACTAGTGATTTGATTTGTTTTCAAATTGACTAAGTAAAGATCACTCAAGTGATGCAATTTTAGAGAACAGGCATCATTTCATAAATCTTGATACTCATTCCAATCGATCCTAAACTTGTCTTAATTGCTTCTAATTTAACACATTATTATAACAGTTTTTGATCATATTATAGGTGCTTAATCAAGGATTAAACCAAGATTAACAAAAAGTATTTTTGTGTTAGAGCATTACCGAGCTCATACACGCTTCAAATTCCCTCTATCTCCAATGGCTAAATCCAAGGACAAAAGGAACAATCTGTCATGCTCAAATGGCAAAAGCAAGGACCTAACACTCTAAAAGCTACATTTAGTGTAACAGTCTTCAAACATTCACACACGATAAATAGAAGAAGACAGAGCAATTAACCAACACTGTGCATTTAATGTTACATTCGTTGCAAAGTCTCAAAGCTCAATGTTTGTATGAATTTGTACTTTAGTGATCATTTATTTACTCTTATGGGAGAATATACTTAAACATATACTTCAGTTGAGATACTCAAGGTAATGGGACCTTTAGTGGGCATTGATTGCAAAGTGTAAGGGGGAGAGAGTGTTCTTTAAAGAAGAACTAGCTTGTGCTAAGGCACTAAGAGCCCTATGAATCTTGGAAAGATAGTGGAAATCTCATAAAGACTTTCTGAGGACTCGACATATGTCAAGTGTTTAGACTGAATCAGTATAAATCTCTTGTGTCCACCTTCCATGATATTGCTCTAAATCTTTACTTGATTTATGTTGAAGTTTAAAATTCTTAATATCACCCAATTCATTCCCCTCTTGGGTGAAAGGCTTAATCTAACATTGTAGCAAAGCCTCATCTTCTTGTTTTCAGGTTTAACAGCCTAAGAAGGATCATATGGCAAGCATGGGTGAAGGTATACTTACTAATGGAGTTTCAATCACTAGACCACCAAATTTTTGTGAAGAATACTTCTCATTCTGGAAAGCCAAATTCAAAGTATTTGTAACAACAAATAAATATGGTCTCTAGAAAGTCATACAAGATGGAGGCAACTTGATCATCTTCTCAAAAGAATGCACTCATTGTGAGCAAGAAGGACTTTCAAATCAACAAAAATGATCTCAAAGTCAAGATAAGAGCTTTAAGAGATGGCAACTATTATACTTTTGATATAAATACTAATGTTTCTAAAAATTGTTTTCTAAGTAATATTGATGAAAGTTAGTCATGGCATAAGAGACTTGCTCATGTCAATATGAACCAATTGGGAAAACTAATAAAAAATGATTTGTTTATTGGTCTTCCTCAACTTCAATTTAAAGATAATGTAGTATGTGACTCTTGTTAAAAAGGGAAACAAATAAAGTCCTCCTTTAAATCTAAGGTAGTCTCAACAAAGAAGCCATTTCAACTACTCCACGTGGATTTAGTTGGTTCAGTAAGAGTAGAGATTCTTGGTAGGAATCTCTACACATAAGTGATATTTGAAGACTATTCTAGATTTACTTGGACTATATTTCTTTCCTAAAAAATGAAACCTTTAATGAATTTGTTGTTTTTGCCAAAAAGGTCCAAAATAAGAAAGTTATGCCTATTATGTCATTAGAACATATCATGGTGGAGAATTTGAGAATCAGACATTTGCAGAATATTGTGATGGAAATAAGATTGATCATAACTTCTCAGCTCCAAGGATCCTATAACAAAATGGTGTTGTTGAAAGAAAGAATAGAGTTCTCACCGATATGGCTAGAGCAATGTAAAATGAGAAAGAAGTGACACCAATGTTTTGGGTAGACACAGAGATAACATGTGTAACACCATATTTTCTTAGACGTTTAGATGAGTTCTAAACATGTAATGATTACAAACCTAAGACAGTGTTCTATTGTAAACTTTTAAAGTCCTAGCTTTAATACAGGGTTTGAACCTGCACTTGAGTGGGTTGTTCAAAAAATTTTAAAAATACTTTAAGTGTAGTCTCAAACCAGCTTGAAAATTCATTATCACTCACCAGTTCTTAATCCTTTTATTTAACAACAGATTTTCTCTGGCAAAAGCCCGCGTAATGGTAGTTAACTTATAGACTCTTAGTGTTAGGTTTCCCGAATCTAATTCACTTATCGCATTAAGGTACTTGTGTGCATGTTGGTATACTAATGTACAGGTTACAGCCATTGCGTCTATTGTTACTACTACCACTACCGCTAGTCTTACTTTAGTTACAAATACACATTATACAATTCCCAAAATAATATATAACCAATGGGACTAGAGATTTCTATTGCATACTTCACCCATCTGTGATTACATTCTTGCCCTTGGAAATGCTCGCCTTTACTGTAGATTATTTGTTGGAAAGGGTAAGATTCAAAGTATTCTTAGTAGTAACACAAATCACTCATATGATATGCAAATTACTAAGCATGAAAGCAAATCATCAAACAATAACACTCACAGTATGTAGCATAGTTTGTTGGTTATCTATAATAGTTTCAAAAATTTCTGCCTTTAATCACAGTTTGTTGGTTATCTATAATAGTTTCAAAAATTTCTGCACAGTATAACTCTGCACAGTGCGGTTTCACAGTTTTCCAGAAAAATGGCAGATATTTAATTAAACTTTGAAAAATCATAATTAATTCTAGGAAATTCCAAATTGACTAATTCCAAAGCCCAAGTGAAGCTCTTTAAGTATATTTTCATGGAAAAATACCTAAGTCTGGTCATTACAACCACATTATTCCCAGAAATTCACTAAACCTCCGTTGTTCCAGATTGTATTCTAAAAATAGGGCGCAACTTAAAAAATCCATATCTTTTAGTATACTAGTCCAAAAGTTATGATCCACCTATCAATTTAAAGCTCTATATCTCTACTTTAATCCTGTAAAGTTTCATAATATTTGGTCTAGGTTTGACTAACGAAATTCATTTCACAATAACACTACTTCTAGGAATCAAATCAAACATCATTTCCGCTATACTTCTAAAAATTTCAGATTTGCATACAATCATCCAAAAATTATGAACACATTTATTCCTATACAATTTTTCCCTTCTAAATCCAATGGAACCATCAAAATTACAAAATTCCAACTCCTTCCTATGGTTCTACACTTGACCAAAAATCAGGACTGTAACCTTGTGCCTTATAAACTATAATTCAAAAATGTGTAATTAAGTTAAATTAGAGACCGATGATTAATACAAAATCTGTTTAAGTTCCTTCTTTAAGACAAGGTCCCACCCTGAAATGTAGTGGGTTTTCAAAATTTCATTTAAAACCTGTTTGATCTGGTTTCATACTTGTTAGTGCAGGTGTTTCACCCAAGAGAGGGGGTGAATTGAGTGATACCAGAAATTTTGTTGTGTATATAAAAATTGACTGGAAATTTAAAGCAATTAAGAGCTAGGAGAAATATCACCAAAGTATACATTGGGAGTTATACTGGTTTGGCCACAACTACTTTGACCTACGTCCAGTCCTCAGAGCTTCTCTGAGAGTTTCACTATATCTTCCAAGATTCAGTGGGTTCTTGGCACCTTAGTACACAGCAAGTTCCTTTACTGGACACTCGCTCCCCCTTACACGTTGTAATCAAATCCCCAACTCAAGGTTCCATAACCTTAAGTTGTCTTAATAACAAATATTGAGTTTGTAATGAAAAACTTTCTCACAGAGCAAATATATAATCACTGAAGTACAAAGAGTAAATATAAGAAACAGAGCACTAAGAATATAATGATCGATGTAAGTTTGCTTGTTCCCAGTTGTTGTGTTTTGTTCTTTGAATGCTCCATATATTGTTCGTGATCATATATTGTTTGGGATGGAAACTGAACTCTGTTTTGGGGTAGTGATGCGTTTTATGTAATTATAGAATTTTTTCGTGATGTTCAGTAATGATCAATTTAAGTCTAGTACCATACTCTGGCATCACAGACCATCCAGGTCAAATCCAATTCCTAAGAATCAGCTCAACTATTAAGTCTGATCCTTTGATTACAACTCAACTTTCAAAGTCTCAACCTCAGTTGAACTGGGAATTCACTTCCCTGATTTCCATGGAGCATCATCAGCCCCAACACAAGTTCAAACATCTTTGCCAGCCTAAGGCACACTAGTCCCCTATGTCTTAGGGCCTTTGAACACACAAATCTAGTATGACATGGCCAGTGATGTCACTCCACCTAGGCTTTCACACCCAACATCTAGGATCATCCCGAGACCTAGACCCTTAATTTGACATACCTGGAAATCATTTCATGTATTCTCAAATCAGATGATAGGTTTGATTATCTCTACCTCAGGGTCTAAACATCAAATTCTCGGGCGAACCATTATATCCTTCAATTCCACAATGATTCGCCACTACATCATAATCAAATAATTTATACACATAGTCCACAATTAGCAAAGACTTTAATGTGTATACCACAAACAACCAAGTCATTCCTTATGACTTAAGGCAGCAACTACTGCCACCATCCTAACAAAATCCCTCTTTGCCAGGACCTGCAGCTCTGATACCAAAAATGTAACCCCCTCACCTTAATTATATCCAAAATATGCGATTAAAGTGAAATAGAGACCAATAATAAACAAAACTCATTTAAGATCCCACCTTCACAATGGGGCTTTCATAAATACCTTTCTAAATCACTTACACCTAGTCTCACATTCAAATTCTGAATACAATTACTATGCGAAGATAAATCACATTCATATAAATATCAGAGTACACAACATAACTACCGGTAATTCTGGGTTATTACCTTCGCTAAACAATCATAGGGCATATTCGCCCATACAACTCCTCAAATAGGGATTACACAACCTAACTTGAATACATATACAAATACCCAAATGTTCAATCCAAATACATAAACATAAACCCAACAGAATGGATAACCAACTACCAAATCACATCTCGAAGGAGTCCTAGCCGATCACTCCACAAGCCACTTACCCTGTCTAAATTGTTGGTAAGGGAGGATGAGATTTGATAGAATCTTATTAGGGAAACATTTTCAATATGCAGGCAAGATAAGTGTTTAATGCATGACATGCTTGCATCACATAACTCATGCACACATTCAATGACAAATCTATAAGCTCAATGCTTCGAATGATACACATATGGCCATAACATATATTTAAACATCTCTTCAAATCATTCATACATATTCCACATAATCAAGCAAAGCAATAACATGCATCAACACATTAATACAGTTATCAGAGCATGCAGGAGAGATAAGTTTGAAAGAGGAAAACTTCACCCAAGAGGGGGTGAATTGGGTGACGTGATAAATTTTTTGCTTGATGTGGTGATATGAAAATAGTAGTAGACAGAGTAGAGTTGAGAAGATTGGAACACAGAGAGTTATACTGGTTCAGCCTAACAGCCAGGCCTACATCCAGTCCTCAAAGATCAAGACCTACTGAGATTTTCACTATTCTTCCAAGATTCAATGGGCTCTCAGAATGACAGAAAACAACAATTGTCCTCGAACGGACTACGAGCAGAAATATCCTCACACTAAGAAATTTCTCTCCCCCTTACGACAAGTCTTATGTGCAGAAAAACAACCTATGACCTTTCCCACTTGCTTACGTATACAAGTCTTATGAGCAGCAACGTTCTCTCTCGCTTACACCACTATAAGTCTTACGAGCAGCAATGTTCTCTACTGCTTGTATCTTATAAGTCTTATGAGTGGAAGGTTTAACTAGGAATTCTCTCAACTGCTTCTCTCGTAAGGATATCTACCCTCTCAAGGTCCCAATACTTTGAGATCAAAAGAAAATATAATTTGAAATGTATATAGACTCTCTTACAGAGCAAGTATGATAAACACTGAGGATTAATATGAATACAGAGAAAATATGAATAACAGAGACTTGTGAATTTGATTGTGAATTCTTGTGCTTCATTATTTTTGACAATCTCTGGATCTCTGTATTTATAGATGTTCAGTTTTTGCCCGTTTGAATAATGATCATTGAGGAGCGGGACATGTTACTGTGAAACGGCACACGTACGTTTGAAATCTTTGAGATGGTAGGTACGTGCTTGTCATGATGTTGTCTGTCATTGTTTGACTTCCTTCGTGTCTGCTTATTTCAACGTTCATCCTCCAGTATCACACTTATAAAACATTCAAAATGATGTTAAATAATAATAATAAGTGATGATAAGATAAATAAATAACATTAAAACATATTCGGATTGAACGCTGTGAGACTTGGTGCATTTAGTCTTCTGGCAGAGTATCACTCGAGCATGGATGGGCTCACTCGAGTGATCTCACTATTTTTCTCCTTGTTCTTCAGTTTTGTACTTGCACTCACATAGGATTTCAGAGAGATAATTTTTTCACTCGCGAGTGATGTGGGGCCTCACTCGAGCACAACTCCTTCTGCTCGAGTGGCCTTATATTTTACATTAGGAGACTCGTCTCTGGACAACACTCGCATACCATTTTAGCAAGAGTTAGATTTTGCACTCGCAGGTGATGTGGGCCTTCACTCGAGCATACATACTCCTGCTCGAGTAAGAAGAATATTCTCATGTAATATACCCTTGTTATCAGCACTTGCATCAGAATTTGAGAGAGTTAGATTTCTCACTCGCGAGTGCTGATGTGTCACTCGGGCATATGAAGTCTCACTCAGGCATACTTGTGCTTTTCTGACCTTTATGACTCTCGGCCAAACACTTGCAGTACTTCACTCGCTAGTGCTCGAGTACAAAAGAGTTTTATGCTTGAGTAATGATTACAATACTCGAGTACATTAGAAGGAATGACAGGAATTGCTCTCAGCCAAGCACTCGCAGTGCCTCACTCACATGTGCTCGAGTGATAAAGAGTCTTCTGCTCGAGTACTATCTCTAGTGCTTGAGTGCATCAGTAAAAATGACAGTAGTATTCTCTCGGGCAAGCACTTTCTGGCTATCACTCGTATCTGCTCGAGCATAAAAGAGCTCTATGCTCGAGTGCTAGTCTTGTGCTCGAGTACATTAGTTAAATTTGACAGCAAACATCACAGAACTTTCCATATGTATTTGGTAACTTTGAAATCATTCCTTAGGCTTATAAAACTATGATTTGCACACAATTGTCTTTTGTTATCATCAAAACTTGGGATCTAACAAAGTTCCCTACCTTAACCCTTTTATGCCTCGAAACGTGTGCCTCAATCTATGTGCAAATAGCTCAGGGCTTCATATTCGATCCTATAATATCAAATGTACTATTTAGACACTTCCATAGTGTTTTTGGGGGTTATATGAGGCTATATTTAAAATTTACTAAAATACCCTCGGGGAACCAACCAGGCCCCACCGTACTCGGTCCGGCTGTACTTTTCCCGAAATTATGACATGGGCTATTCTAACATATTTCCGCCCAAGGAATCCATTTCCTAACTTAAAATTATCAAATTCAATATCAATTACAAAATTACCCTTGGCAGCCCTACTTTAAGGGTTTCAGGGGCGTTTTCGTAGTTATGCTTTTTCGACCTTCTCCGGAGAAGAGACCAACTGTAACCCCACCTAATTTTTGCTCCTGAACTCAATGGAATCATCAAATCATTGAAAATCCATCTCTAAGGCCCATATACAGCAGTAACTAAAATATACAAGTACTCCAGGGAAAATTGGGGTTTTTCGGTTCGACTCCATAAACGCGTTCCTTTCTACTCCTAACCACTTTATTGACTATTCCATTAGGTTACAACTACCATTTAGTATCAATTTTGGCAGCATAACCCCTAGGCCAAGTCCTTTACCAAATTTGAAATCAAAGCAAATCAATCGGAATTTCACTGATTAAACTACTCACAGCAGCTAGAACAATCAAAGATTGAAGTTTCGGAGGTTACCTTAAGTTCCTTCTGGCTTATCCTTCTTATGGCTGAACCCTAGCCTCTTTGAACAATAAAATTCCTTGCTTCAAGACCTTAATTCACATAGAGGAATAACTTAGGAGAAGGATTATACACGTTAGGTACGAATTCACCAAAGAAATCGACCTACCTTATGAGATTTCTCCTTCCTTCTCTCTATTTTCTCCAAGCTCTCTCTCACATTTTTTGTTTCTGAAATGGCGTCGGGAAATGGCTGATGAAGATGGAGGAATTGCTTTTAATTCCATGCTGATGTCATCTTTTATTTTGATGATGTCATAATTCCCATTTTCGGATTTTCTGGCAGATTTTCTGCCCAAACTTTGAAAAATCATAACTAATTCTAGAAAAATCAAAATGAGGTGATTCCAAAGCCAAATGAAAGGTATTTAAGTCCTGTTCATAGGAAAAATATTGGCCATTACTGAACATCACGACAAAATTCCATAATTGCATAAAACGCATCACTACCCAAATACAGAGTTCAGTTTCCATCCCAAACTTTGGACAGTCATATCGCCTAGGTCACAAAACAAAATGGCACAAATTATATATCCATTTTAAAGCTTGGGATGTAAGATTGGAAAGTTTCAGAATTTTTAAACACCATTTGTCCATTCCAAACGTTCAAACAAACTGGCAGCCCAAAATAGAGTTTCACTAGACAGAATTTCAGATTTTGCATCTTTGCTTCCAATGGTCCCATTTTCATACCAAACATCATTCCCACATAAATTTTCACAAGGAATCCAATGGAAACACCAAATCAATCAAATTCACATCACATTGACATGTTTTCACAACAATCTCAACATGTCAACACAATTCACATTTCAAAACCTAACACTGCAACTTTTTCATTCCAAAGTTCCAAACCAATTTCAATGACATCAAAACACACTATGACACCATTTCCAACACAATACCTCATTCAATTCTTCCCTCTATTCTAAGTGAATTTGGATGTTAATCCACAATTGAACTCAAATACAAGGTTTCGGCGCTGCTCACAACACACATGAATCACATTCGAGTGCCAAATCACATCATATTCTCCAAAAGGGTTATTTATTACTAACCACATCCACTTTTAGAGTCATTAACCCTTGATCACAATTTGGGATCTTGCTAAACCGGGGCTTAGCAATCCACTAATCTCAGGCTTATTCTCTACACTCAAGTCTCAAAAGTCGGGCTATTACATAAAGTCCCCCCAATTTGACGTCCCCTATTTACGGACGTTATTGATGTTTTTTCCACGATCCTCAGATAGATGTCCCTCTGTTTTCAAACGTTAAAAGGCCAAAAAGAGGGATGTTAAAACCATTTTTTCTAGTAGTGTTTATTTATTAATTACTCCCAAATTCCTTAAATTGAGCTCAAATATCATCCACAAAATCATCATATAAGGGAAAATAAATATATAAATATTTTACATATCACCCTCAAGCCCAACTCTTTAATTGTATTCATCATCACATATCAAAATATCCAAATCAAATCAAGATGTGGATCCACAAGTTTGAACCACAACAATAAGGCCTCTAGGCCACCCGAAACCATAAAAGTAATCTAGTGACAAAGAAATCAAAAGTATATAGCTAATGCATCAAATCTTCAACATAAAAGTATGCAAGATGAGTACAAATATGGTAATATACAGTAATCCAACATATACCAAAAAGATGGAAGCACTACTCTTACTAGAATTAGCTTAAGCTTACAGAGTCTTCCTTGATGGACCTGTACAAGAACTATCACCTAGAAAATGTTAAATCAACAAGGTGAGACGAAAGCCTCAGCAACTAACAATCCATCTCATTGGGCATATGAGTAAGTGCTCATGTGGTGTCAAGTGGGACAGTTAGAAATTCATAGCGTTATAACAAATATCATAATCAATTCATAATGGCATAATCTCATTCTCACATTTATCACATTGGAGCACAAAATCAATACACAAGAATTTATTCTCTAACCTCCCTTATTTCCTCCCCTCCTTATTTTCTCTGATTGAACCTGTGGGTTAGTACTCACCCATGTGACTAGTAGTTCAACTCAATAAGCTCACAGATCAAGTGATATGGGCCAACCAAAATCCATAAAGCACAAGACTAGACCATATGTTCCCCCTTTAACGTATTGGAGGGATGTTAATGCCCTACTAAACACAAATGGGCTAAAGGACTAACCAGTGTACACTTGAAAGTCTACCACCTTATTTCCTCTTTTTGTACAATAATTCACCCCCTTATTTCCTCTTTGAACAACCTATAAGACTCATTGTACATACCCCTTTAATTACATATCGAAAGCGTTAATCATTAATTCCTTAAGGGTTTGTTACTCATTTCTGCCTTATTAGCTGTTCTTTTTACCAAATATCAGAGTTAATTCTTGTTCTCAATGATTCTGATTATCGTTCAACTAAAAATTTCCTATTCATACAAATATATTATTGTGCAAATAATTTACACACAGTAAATTAAAATACAGTTTCATTCTTCAATTCTTCATCATCTTTCCTTTTGATTCATCTTCAAGTATTCTTCTCTTTCTTACTCACAGACCTATATTGTTTGTAGGGAGGGGTGAGATTTGGTGGAATCTTAGTAACAAATAGTACTAACAATGCATGCAAGATGAATGCTAGTACATGATATGCTTGCCTTACATAGGCTCATGTTCATATAATGACATTTCTACATGCTCAAGTTTCGTGCAACATATCTATGGCCATAGTAAAAACAGAAACAGAGCTTCATTCATTCATACTTGCTTCACATAATTAAGCAAAGCAAAACTACACATCAATACACAAGCATACACATCATATACATGCAAGTTAAGTAAGTTTACTACTTTTTGGACTTGTGTCCTCTTCTTGTCCCCTTTTCTTCCAACCATTGTAACTTCTTAGAAATTCTTCCATTCTTCTTCTTTTTTGGTTTCTCATGGCCCTAGATAAATACCACATTATTAGTGCCATGACAAAATGAATCTCTAATATGGCAACATTAGCCTCTAGAACATTATTCTACCTTTGGAGTTCACACTTATTACATTTGGCCCTTACTTTCTTAAATTCACATGTTTAGACTATGCTACCAAAATTCTGACTAATCTTTGAAAAATCATAACTAATCCTAAGGAACTCCAAATTGGGTGGTTCAAATTACTATTTAAAGCTTTCTAAGTCCTCTTTCAAGTAAAAGTATCATTCTCTGCCAAATATTGCAAAAAATTCTAGAAACCTTGATCAACCTCACTAGTTCAGAATTTATTCTAGATTCAATGCCTAAAATTCAAAAATTCATAATTCCTAATGTACTAATCCAAGTGGCACAAATGACCTATCAAATTAAAGCTTGATATGTGTAATTTTATTTTGATGGCCATTGGATCACATTTGGTCATCCAAAAACTCGTCACAAATATTCTGTGTACTAGAAATCACATTCTGGTAGCACTATGTTCTAAAATTATACCAACAACCTATTTCTACACAATTTTGCCCAAGAAATCCATTGGAGACCTCAAAAACACCAAAATCTCATTCTTTCTTCATGTCCTGTTCTAACCAAACAGAACCCTAAATTGTCACAAAGTGACTTTTTGCAAGTTTAGCCACAATACTTGCTAGAATCATCATATAATCCCATTTCTATAACCAAATCAACATGAAACCCTAGAACCATAATACAATAGAAATTAGGGCAGAAAAGAGGATCCCACAAAACTCAACCAAACAACACAATATATGGTTCAAATCAAAGCTTATACTCACCTCTTGCCCTCTTTAGAGCTATTTATTTGATTCTCCAACTTTGGCACTTTGTAGACAGCATAAAACACCTTTCTTCAAGAAACTAAAACCATAGAAATGAAGCTCTTAGTGAGAGGAGCAACATTTATGAAGACCTCAAGAGCTAGAAAGGTGACTTGGAAGGTGAAAATCAAGGTTGAACACCTTGCCTTCTTCTGTGTTCTTTGTAACCCCCTCACCGTAATCATATCCGGATTATGAAATTTAAGTGAAATAGAGACTAATAAGACAAAACAACATTTAAAGTCCCTTATCTTCAAGATAGGGTGTCCGAAAAATAGTTCAAAAACACCATTTCATCTAGTTTCACATTCACTTCCGAATATAATTACCTGTGCAGTTAAATCACATTCATAAATATCAGAGTGCGTAATTAAAATCCTGGCAACCCCAGGGTTCATATTTATATATCAAATGGGTTTAAGGTTTCCCAAAATGGGGATTACATATCCAAAAATATTATATACACCTCATATACATACTGTAATCCCAAATCTATAACAGATAACCAACATCCAAAATCTAATGTCCCTACAAGCCCTAACCGCTCTTGGTTGGCCGCTTATCCATGGAGCCATTGGCCCTATCTGAATTGTTAGTCATTGGAAAGAATGAGATTCTAAAGAATCCCAGTAGTAACAAATAATTCATACCACACGTAATCACATAGCATGTAAACAAATCACCACAAAATAGTAACAACACAAATCACACTCCACCCTCATCCCCTTTTACCGCCGGGAAGGCACACTGTCCTAACCCGAATCGTTGTTAGAGACCCAGGGACTGTTGGTATGGCAGTGCATATGAATAGCCTTACGGCTCACATATAGCCTTTCGACCCACAAATAGCCTTTCGGCCCACATAATCTCATATATCACACCCTAACCTCATCCCCTTTTATCGCCAGGAGGGCATACCATCCTAACCCGAATTGTTGTTAGTGACTCATGGACTATTGGCATAACGGTGCTTACACAATTTCACGAATCTTGCAGCATTCAAATCCATCACAAATCAATGATATAGCACACATACAATGTATCACATAAGGTATAAAGAAAGAGTCACTACCTATATCTTTCCTGACTGGCTCCGGTACCCAGGTCTCACGAGGGCGACAGATGTCAAATCCTATAAACCAAATTAGGGACAACCGATCAATCTCTTTTCCAAGTTCTTATTTCCATAATACACTAAGTTGGTTATCCTTTAAGACTCTTTAGGTGACTATTAGATGCCTAAACATATGCCTAAAGGGTTAGGAGAAACTACCATGAAGATCCCTTTTTTGAAGGCAGAACACAGATTTTCAACTAACTCACTCGAGTGAAGATGACCTCACTCGAGTGATGAGAGACTTGCACTCGGGTGGGAACGGCTCTCACTTGAGTGATGCCTTCACTCGTACTCGAGTCCCAGCTAGTGAGATGCAAGAAGTGAGCACCTGAGAGCAACCAGCACACTTTGGGTGGCCAGCTTACTCGAGCATGAGGACTTGCACTCGGGTGATAACTCCAAAATCACTCTAGTCACCAAAAGTGCAACACCAGGAGTGACGACCCGAGAGCACAGACAACTTCAGAGAGCAGTGCTCACTCGAGCACAACCCCTAATACTCAAGTGAGAAGGTTTCACTTGCGAGTGTTAGAGCACACTCTTGAAACTTGGCCAGCGAGTGAGGACCTGAGATGCAGCCCTAATCCAGAACTCACACCCTCACTCGAGTGATCCCATTCTCACTCGAGTGATCACCAACATCACTCGCAGTGAACGAAGTGCGTTCGAGCCTCCTTCATGGAAACTCAAGCAAAACACAAAGTAGAAGGCAAAATAACATAGCAGCACTTAAGTGGGTTCCTCCCTCACTCGAGTGTTCTGCATTAGAGACTAGAAACGCAGTACATGACAGAAAGTTCCAGATTGACCAAAATCACTCCTAATGGTTCCCAAACCTCACACAAAGCTCATTTCCACTTAAAATGACCTAAAGAACACATTGGTAACCTTCATAACAACCCAAAAACTATTTTAACCACAATCAAACACTTAGGTCTCTATGATACACACAATATCCAAATTTCATCCAACTCAATTCCAAACTTCAAAACCATATCCACTACTCAAGGAACTTCACAATGAACCATTTCCAACATTATCCACTATGAAATTCATACATTCTACATTTGACACAAAACCAAGGCAAAATTCCAGATTTTACCAAACTTATCAAAAAATCACAAATAATAATTCAATATGCATCAAAATCTTACCTCTTCACTTTGCCAAATCCAGAATCTTGATTCTCCAACTTTCAAATTTCTCTAACACACAAATCACCCCTTTTCAAGATTCTGAAATCACCAATGAGATGCACTACATTAGAGAAGAGGATTTAAGCTTAGGAGGACCATTACTCACCCAAAATCAAAGCTTTCCCTTTCCTTTTCCTTGCTTGAGTTCAACAAAAATGGAGAGAGAAGAGAGAGAAAATGAGAGATAGAGGAAGATGATAATGATGAAGCAATTCCTCTCCTATGCCCATGCCTTTAGCAGAATATGAGAGAGAAAAGTGGATATTTGTCCTTTTTGCCTCATCCAATAGCTCACACAATGCCACTTGTCATCATCTTCTCACTTCCACCATGAGCTCACATAAACGCAAAACACAGGATTCTGACCTATAGCCAATAGATCTCAACCCTTGATCTTAAATACCACCACATTTATACTAAATCCACATCTTATTACTCCAGAAACATTTAATTACACTAATTACAATCAATTTCATAGTTATTAGCCCTTAATCTCAAATTGGGATATTACAATTCTCCCCCAAAAAAATAAATTTCGTCCTCAAAATTTGCTACACCACTTGAGCCATAAACTCTGGATATCTTCTTCTTAAATCTTCTTCCGCTTCCCAAGTCACTTCTGATATGATGAGGGTATCGGACTGGCTAGAAAAAAAGTATGTAAACATAAATGGGACGGATGATCAAAGGTAGGACCTTAAGAGAACCTGTCTCTTTAACCCTAGCCACAAAGACACCACAAGGATGACCAATCCTTGATACAGTCGGAGTATTCGCACGGGAATACAAGGATGCAAGTAAAGCCCACACAAGAGAAGTAAAACTCTCAATTATCATTCAAGTCTAAAGGAATTAGGAAATTACTTATTCTTCAAGACTAAGTCAGCTACCTAAAAATAGGAAATAAAACAAAGTCTTCATGAGCAATCTTTGACCAAAGGCCTTATTTAATGCAAATAAAAAAAAGGAAACAAATAAAAATGAAATTAATTCAGATTTGCTACATAAGGACGCCTTCTAGATGCTTCTTGAGGTGTCTTGGACGTCACTTATGATCCTCCTTCAAGGCACATGCTTGTCACATGGTATTTTAAGTGAATTCTTCAATCTGGACTCCACTTGGGCCTTGTACTTCATCTTGTTGGGCTTCAAGCAATGTGATCACCATTCTTGGGTTCTTGTTGGGCATATTAAAGGATGCCTCTTCCAAATAAATGGGCTCCAACTCTTTAAGCTCTCTTATCAAACAATTCAAGGCCTCCTTCATAGCTTTAGTCCTTGCCCTTGTCATTGGGCCTCTAATGCTTTGTAATGGATCTTTTGGGACATTGGACTCCCATACTTGAGCTTGGGCTTCCATCTTATTGCCTTTCTCTTCCTTTGGAGCTCCTCCTCCATCATTCCCTCCTTGCTCAAAAGGATTAGTCCTTGAATCTGTAACATCAAAGAGAGATAAGTCAGCCACATTAAAAGTAGCGCTAACATTACCATAGGAGCTTGGTAGATCTATTTTATAAGCATTATCATTTATGCGCTCCAAGACTTGGAAAGGGCCCATTTCCTCTTGGATGCAACTTAGATTTTCGTTGTTCTGGAAACCTCTCCTTTCGCAGGTGCACCCAAACCCAATCTCCAGGCTCAAAAATAACCTTTCGGCGACCTTTGTTTGCTTGCCTAGCATATTGTTTATTCTTCCTCTCAATGTTGGCTCTCACTGTAGCATGCAATCCCTGCACAAATTCTACCTTTTTCTTGCCATTAAGGTTAGCTTGTTTATTAGAAGGCAATGGTAAGATATCTAATGGAGATAAGGGATTAAAGCCATACAAAATCTAAAATGGAGAGAAGGAAGTAGAGGAATGAACAGTTCTATTGTATGCAAATTCTATAGGAGGCAAACAATTTACCCAAATTTTCAAGTTCTTCTGAATTATTGCACGAAACAAAGTAGTGAGTGTTCTATTTACTACCTCAGTTTGCCCATCCGTTTGGGGATGTGCCACAGTAGAGAATAATAACTTTGTTCCTAGCTTACTCCATAAAGTCGTCCAAAAATGACTAAGGAACTTTACATCCCTGTCACTCACAATTGTTTTAGGCAATCCATGCAATCGAACAATTTCTTCGAAGAACAAATCAGCAATATGCACAGCATCATTGGTTTTTGAATATGCAATGAAATGAGCCATTTTATTAAACCTATCAACCACAACAAAGATGTTATCCTTGCCGGATTAAGACCTAGGCAAACCCAACACAAAATCCATAGAAATATCAACCCAGGGTTGGGAAGGCACAGGCAATGGAGAATACAATCCATGGGGTTGAACCTTAGACTTTGCATGCTTACATGTCACACATTTAGCACAAACAGAAATTACATCTTTCCTCATATGAGGCCAATAAAAGTGTTCATGCAAAAGAGCTAATGTCTTATCAACACCAAAGTGACCCATCAAACCACCACCATGAGTTTCTTTTACAAGCAGTTCACGCATAGAACAATTGGGAATGCACAATTTATCTTTCTTAAAAAGAAACCCATCATGTCTATAAAAGTCATGCAAACCATGCCTTTCACAAAAAGACCAAATCTTGGCAAAATCACAATCAGAGTCATACAATCCTTTCAACAATTCAAATCCAAGTAATCTAGCATGAAGAGAGGTGATAAGACAATACCTCCTAGAAAGAGAATCAGCAACAACATTCTCTTTACCTTGTTTATGCTTGATCACATATGGAAAGGTCTCAATGAACTCTAACCAGCGAGCATGCCTCTTGTTAAGCTTACCTTGAGACTTTAGAAACTTCAAGCTTTCATGGTCAGAATGAATGATAAACTCTCGAGGCCACAAATAATGCTTCCAAGTTTCTAATGTTCTTTTCAAATTATAGAGTTCCTTATCATAAGTAGAGTAATTCAAGGAAGCCCCACTCAATTTTTCACTAAAGTAAGCAATAAGCCTATATTCTTGCATCAAAACAACACCAATGCCAATTCCAGAAGCATCACATTCAAGTTCAAAAACTTTGTTGAAATCAGGTAAACACAATAATGGTGCATTATTTAATTTCACTTTCAAGGTGTTAAAAGCATTTTCTTGTGCCTCGCCCCATTTAAAGGTCACATGCTTCTTCACAAGCTCATTTAGGGGTGCAGCAATAGTGGAAAAATCTTTAACAAACCTTCTATAGAAACTTGGTAATCCATGAAAGCTCCTGACTTCATTAGCATTTGTTGGGGTTGGCCAATCTCTAATAGCTTTTACCTTTTCTTCATCTACACAGATCCTTTGGGCACCTACAACAAAGCCAAGAAACACAACAGAATCCATGCAAAAGGAACACTTTTGAAAATTAGCGTATAGGCTATTCTTCCTAAGAGTTTGAAAAACCTCACATAAGTGCATAACATGGCCATCTAATGTTTTACTATACACAAGAATATCATCAAAGTAGACAACCACAAACTTTCCAAGAAATGAACGAAAAACATGATTCATTAAACTCATGAAAGTACTAGGTGCATTAGTCAACCCAAAGGGCATAACTAACCACTCATACAACCCAAACTTAGTTTTAAATGTTGTTTTCCATTCATCTCCCTCTTTTATGCGAATTTGATGATAACCACTCCTAAGATCAATTTTAGAAAATAATGCAGCACCATGCAACTCATCTAACATGTCATCTAATCTAGGAATGGGATAGCAATACTTAACTGTTATTTTGTTGATGGCTCTACAATCCACGCACATCTGCCATGAACCATCTTTCGTGGGCACTAGGAGCACCGGAACATCACATAGGCTCAAACTTTCCCTCACAAAGCCTTTTCTCATAAACTCATCTATTTGACGTTGAATTTCTCTAGTTTCTTCAGGATTGGCTCTATAAGCAGGTCAATTTGTTAGGGAAGCTTCAAGAATGAAATCAATCTTATGCTCAATTCCTCTCAAGGGAGGAAGCCCATCAGGTATCTCATTAGGGAATAAATCACCAAATTCCTGCAATAAAGACATAACACTAGAATGCAAAGAGTTGTTAAGTTCGTTAGTAGAAAAGGAAGCATCCTTACATACAAGTACCAAGACTTGCTCTCTCAATGCTTGCTTCTTCACCTTCTTGTACTCCAGCACGCATCTTTAAAAGGTCAAGCTCATGAACATATTCATCCACAGTCATAGAGCCTTGGTTAAACAACCGCAACTTTCTATTTAGCTCCATGTAATAATAACTTGGGATATACTTGTTGCGCATAAGTTTCTGGAGCTTCTCCCAAGTACGAGGTGGACCTTTGCCCTTAAGTTGCCTCTTAAGCTGTAAATCTTCCCACCAAACAACAGCATAGTCAAAAAATTGGAATGAAGCTAATTTTACCTTCTTTTCTTCAGGGCAATCATTCATTCTAAAGATTTGTTCAAACTTCATCTCCTAATCAAGGGAGGCATCCGTATTTGTATTCCCCTTGAAGGTAGGGTACTTGATCTTTGGATCAGATGCATCCATGTCATGTTTAGAATGTCTTCTTTTGTCCTTTGAGGATGAAGATTCATAGTGGCTCACCTCCTCCTCACTTCTAGATGTTTTTGTCGCCTTTAACTCCTCCATGTTCATCTTGAGTTTGAGGAACTCAGCTTGCATGGCCTTCATGAATAATTTGAAATTTGTTGTGACTTCTTCTTTTTTGATTCTTGATCACTCATCTTGAATTTTAATGTTAGTTTGATCAAAGTTGGCGAAAAAAATAGTAATATGGATCCTTACCACTCAACTCACGTGTTTCACTAAAAATTAATATAGTCACTCGTGTTTCACACAAATATGACTTTTAACTTGATGTAACACTCTTGCCTTTTACTACTCAAGCTTGCCTCTTATAGTATTCTTGATTGAAACTCAACAAAATCAAGAGACAATGTTAGTATGTGGTAATCTTTGCAACAAGAAATTATAAGAACAAGAGAATATGTGAGAAATGAGAAAAATGTGTGATGAAAGAAGATGGAAAGGGGAAAAAACATGAATAATGATGGAAAAGGAAGAAGTGATAATAACAAGGGGAAAAAACAGAATCAGGAAAAAAAAGAAAGGGAAAGGAAATCAAAATAGGAAGGAAGGAAGAATTAGGAAAGTAAGGAGTCTTACCACCCAAGTTTGTAGATTTAGGAAACTTTTGTGACTTGCAATAGAAACTCTCAAATTAGCCTTCAATCTTCCTAATTTCCAAAACCTATGGTTCTTTCCTTTTTTTTTTTGAATCTTCGATTTTTTTTTTCTCTTTTTTTTTTCTGCTCAGTTTTTTTTCCAGCATCACACCTTTTTTTTGCACAAATTTTTTTTTTTGTTTTTTTAAAATTGAAACTAACAAAGTCACACAACAACAAAAAATTATGGGTGGAAGAGGAGAGAAGATAATGGGAAAAACACAAGAACAAAGGAAAACAATGTAAACAAGGGAAGAAGAAAAAAAACGGAAGCAAAGAACGAAAACAAAAGGATAGAACTTGATATCTAGCAAACCTTAAGCTCTGATGCGACTTGATATGATGAGGGTATCAGACCGGCTAGAAAACAAGTATGAAAACATGAACGGGACGGATGATCAAAGGTAGGACCTTAAGAGAACCTGTCTCTTACAACCCTAGCCACAAAGACACCACAAGGATGATCAATCCTTGATACAGTCGGAGTATTTGCATGAGAATACAAGGATGCAAGCAAAGCCTACACAAGAGAAATAAAACTCTCAATTATCATTCAAGTCTAAATGAATTAGGAAATTACTTATTCTTCAAGACTAAGTCAGCTACCTAAAAATAGGAAATAAAACAAAGTCTTCATGAGCAATCTTTGACCAAAGGCCTTATTTAATGCAAATAAAAAAAAGGAAACAAATAAAAACGAAATTAATTCAGATTTGCTGCATAAGGACGCCTTTCTAGATGCTTCTTGAGGTGTCTTGGATGTCACTTATGATCCTCCTTCAAGGCACATGCTTGTCACATGGTATTTTAAGTGAATTCTTCAATCTGGACTCCACTTGGGCCTTGTACTTCATCTTGTTGGGCTTCAAGCAATGTGATCACCATTTTTGGGTTCTTGTTGGGCATATTAAAGGATGCCTCTTCCAAATAAATGGGCTCCAACTCTTTAAGCTCTCTTATCAAACAATTCAAGGCCTCCTTCATAGCTTTAGTCCTTGCCCTTGTTATTGGGCCTCCAATGCTTTGTAATGGATCTTTTGGGACATTGGACTCCCATACTTGAGCTTGGGCTTCCATCTTATTACCTTTCTCTTCCTTTGGAGCTCCTCCTCCATCTTGCCATACTCCTCCATCAGCTTCTCTTTGAGTCATTCCCTTCCAGATCACTTTCACATATGGAATGCTTCGGTGTCTGAGCTGTTGATTCTCTCGATCAATGATCTGTTCTGGCTCCACCGTATACGTGAAGTTAACTTGCAACTCCACATCCTCATACTCAACAACATGAGATGGATCGGGTTGGTACTTCTTCAATTTGGAAACATGAAACACATCATGGAGTCTGTTCAAGTTCGGGGGTAGGGCTATTTGATAAGCAACAAGCCCAATCCTTCCAAGGATCTCAAAAGGACGTATATACCTTGGGCTCAATTTCTTTTGCTTGATTGCTTGACCAATACCGATGACAGGAGATATTCTCAGAAACACATGGTTACCAACCTCAAACTTTAGAGGCCTTCTCCTCTTGTCAGCATAGCTTTTCTGCCGACTCTGAGCTGCAAGAAGTCTCTTACGAATGATTCAAATATGGGATGAGGTTTGATCAACTAGTTTCGGCCCGTACAGTTTCCTTTCAAACAATTCATTCCAACACAATAGTGATTGGCATTTTCTTTCATACGACGCTTCATACGACGCCATTTGAATGCTCGCATGATAGCTATTGTTGTAGGTAAACTCAGCAAGTGGAAGAAAATGATCCCAACTCCCTTTAAAGTCAAGAACACATGCCCGCAACATATCCTCTAATGTCTGAATAGTCCTCTCTGACTGTCCGTCGGTCTGAGGATGATAGGCTGTATTGAGTCTCAACTGAGTACCCAGTTGATAGGCTGTACTGAATCTCAACTGAGTACCCAATGCCTCATGCAATGCCCTCCAAATCTTGAAGTAAATCAGGGATCACGATCGGAAATGATATTCTTCGGTATGCCATGGAGCTTTACAATCTCACTAATGTATATCTCTGCTAGCTTGTCCGGAGAGTAACTAGTATTGATCGGTATGAAATGCACTGACTTCATTAACCGGTCCACAATGACCCAGATCGCATCATAGCTCCTAATCCTGGGCAATCCCACAACAAGGTCTATGGTCACACTTTCCCATTTCCATTCCGAAATCTCATAACTCTATAACAAACTAGGTGGTCTGTAGTGCTCGATCTTTACCTTCTAGCAGGTGAGACACCTTACCACATATTTCATCACATCACTCTTCATTGCCAGCCACTAATACACAGATTTCAAATTATGATACATCTTTGTCATACTAGGATGAAGAGTGTATCAGCTCTTATGTGCCTTATCTAAGATCTTACATCTCAACTCCACCTTACATGGAAGACAAATTCTCTTTTGATAGCGAACTAGTCCACTAGGTGACATATCATCGCCCTGAGCTTCTCCCCATTCGATTCTAGCCTGATTACGCTGTATCCAGCCATCTTGCCTCTGAGCCTTTTCAATCTCAGTTCTCAAGTCACTTTCCCCTTGGGAAACAATAGAATTGGCACAGATGATCTGGTTTGATAAATTCATATCTCGAAAATCTGCAATCAATTTCCCCTCTTGTATTATCATAGCTGCCACAAACACTGTTTTTCAACTAAGTGCATCAGCGACTACATTTGCCTTACTCGGATGGTATTTTATTTCTAGGTTGTAGTCCTTAAGCAACTCCATCCAGCGCCGTTGTCTCATATTTAATTCTTTTGGTCATACAGATACATGAAACTCTTATGGTCGTAGTATAGTTCCACAGTGTACAGTTCCACAGTCACACTATACAGGTAATGACGACAAATTTTCAAAGGAAACCCAATGGCCACAAGCTCCAGATCATGAGTAGGATAGTTCATTTTATGAGGTCTGAGCTGTCGAGAGGCATTGGCCACCACACGTCCCTGCTGCATAAGGACACACCCTAATCCCTGCCCACTAGCATCAGAATACATAACGTAAGTCAAACTGGGATCAGGTAAAATCAACACAGGTGCCGTAGTCAACCTCTCATTCAGCTCCACAAAAAAAATTTCACATTTCTCATCCTACACAAACGGTTGATCCTTTCTCATGAGCTTGGTTATCGACAATGCAATAGGGAGAAATTCTGAATGAATCTCCGATAATAACCAGCAAGACCCAGAAAACTGCGTACCTTTGTAATAGTTTCTAGCCTCTTCCAGTCCAGTACTGCTTCTACTTTACTGGGATCCATAGAGACCCCCTCTCATGAGATAATATGGCCTAAGAATTTTACTTCTGACAGCCAAAACTATGTGCTTACTCAATTTGGCATAGAGCTGCTTCTCACATAATGTATTCAACACAATTCTCAAATGATGTTCATGCTCTTCTCTACTCTTAGAGTTTATCAAAATATCATCAATGAATACCACAACAAATTGATCTAAGTATTGTCGAAAGATACGGTTCATGTAATCCATGAAAACCGCAGGCGCATTGGTTAACCCAAATGGCATCACTAAGAACTCATAATGACCATACCTGGTCCAGAAAGCAGTATTCGGAACATCTTCCTCTTTCACCTGATGATACCCCGACCTTAGATCAATCTTCGAAAACACACATGCACCAGATAATTGATCTAAGAGGTCATCAATCCTAGGGAGAGGGTACTTATTCTTGACGGTAATCTTATTCAACTCTCTGTATTCGATACACAAACGAAGACTCTTGTCTTTCTTTTTCACAAATAAAACTGGAGCGCCCTACGGTGACACACTTGGTCTAATAAACCCTTTCTCATACAAATCTTCAATCTGTTTCTTCAATTCCGTAATTTTATTTGGGGCCATACGGTATAGGGCTTTAGATATCGAACCAGGTCCAGGCACAATCTCAATCAGAAATTAAACTTCCCTTTCCGGAGGTAATCCACTTAGATCATCCAGAAATACCTCAGGGAATTCATTCACTATGGGTATACTACTCAGTGCCTTATTGATTTCTCCTAGCCTAGAAAAGAAAACAACATATCCCTGACAACCCTTTTTCAAATATTTCTCAGCCTTAGCTGTTGAAAGGAAGTTTAGGCCGATATTCCCATCATCAATGCTTTGAGAAACAGGATACACTATCCTCTTGTTCACACAATCTAATAGCACATTATTGGCCCTCAACTAATCAAAACCCAAAATGACTTCCAATTGGTAAAGCGGTAAGCAAATCAAATCTACCACAAACTCATGACCCTCAACAGTTACTACACAATTTAAATAGGCTTCTGTAGCCACAACCTTAACACCCATCGGTGTTGACATAATCAAATCGAATGGTAACTTGTACACATTCATTCCTAGACGCTTCAGACAAACATAAGCAATAAAGGAGTGACTTGCACCGAATCAAACAATGCTTGTAACTCATTACCATAAAGAAGGAATTTACCTCGTATCAACTTTGGGGATTTCCAGGCTTCCTCATGAGTCATAGCAAATACTCGACCCTGAGCCCTCGGCCTCTGCTCCACTTGCGGTTGCTGACAATCTCTAGAAAGATGCCTGGGTTGCTTACAATTAAAGCAGATCATTTCACCCCGACAATTCTTGCCATAATGCGGTTGATTATAGAGAAGACATTTCCACTCAGTCACAAATCTCTGGGGTTTATGATCTCTAAGGCTGGTAGGGCTTCTTACCACTGCCCCTAAACGAAGATGATCCTGAGCCCTTCCGCTTCTAAGAAGCACCGCTCTTACTGGGCTCACTATGCCCACTAACAGTCTTAGCCGGATAAAACTCTCTTAAATTGCTTTCTGTGATCTGACATTCTTCAACGGCCTTGTTGAACTTAGAAAATTGATGGGTGGTGAGTCTTTTCCTCATATCACGCCTCAAACCCCATATCAGCATGTCCAAACTCAACTCCTCATCATCCATCTTCTGAAGATAAGAGGAATATTGGGACAAACGGGTGAATCGGGACAAATACTTATCAAACAACTTTGTGTCCCCTTGCTTGATGTTCAAAAACTCAGTCTCCTTCTCAGGCCTCACCGACTTAGGAAAATATTTTTCATTGAATTGTTGCTGAAACACTTCCCAGGTCAGTGGTATATTCTTAATTGACAATGACAAAGCAATGTTCCGCCACCAACGAACTGCATCTCCCTCAAGCTTGTACACCGCCAGCTTGGCTTTCACTTCTGAGGGACACACCAAAACCTTAAAAATCTTTTCAAGAAGGTGTAGCCAATCTTCCGCCACCTGAGGATCAAATCTCTCCTTAAATACCGGAGGTAGGTGCTTACAGAATCTGGAGACCCAAAACTGAAGGTCTCTTTCCTCCCTAGCTGGCATACCGTGGGATTCTTGGTTAGGAATCACATGAGGCGGGGATTCTAATGGTCTTGTAGACCCTTCAACAGTCTCTTCCCGTGTTTCCTCTTGAGTCTCCTCATGAGTGGATTGACCCTGACCTTCATTGTTCTTAGCCTTCTCGGCTCTGAGCTCTTCTCTTAGCTCAGCTATCATGTCACGTTGATCCTTTATCAAGCCCAAGAACTCTAGCATAGGGTCCGGTGGATTGTCATTGACCACTTCCACCTCAGGATTTGCTTGTTGTATTCTGGGGTGAACTTTTGTCTTTTTCATTCTACAAAGAACTCACCCCATTAATCCACAATTATGGTATACACATAATTCCACAATTCATATATATATATATATCCAACCCACAAGATCATATATGCGTATACAACAAGCATTCATAGATAATCTATTATCACTAAGACCACACTATGGGAGCTATCCTAGCAAACTCTACCCTTGTCAGGAACTACAGCTCTGATACCAAAAATGTAAACCCCTCACCGTAATCATATCCGGATTATGAAATTTAAGTGTGTTAGTGCAAGCGTTGCACCCAAGAGGGGTTGAATTGGGTGATACCATAAATTTCGTCGCGTATAAGGAAATTGACGAAATATTAAAAACAGTTAAGAGCAAGGAGAAATATCACCGTAGTGTACATTGGGAGTTATACTGGTTCGGCCACAACTGCTTTGACCTAGGTCTAGTCCTCAGAGCATCTCTGAGAGTTTCACTATAATCTCCAAGATTCAGTGGTTTCGTGGCACCTCAGTACACAGCAAGTTCCTACACTTGGACACTTGCTCCCCCTTACACGTTGCAATCAAATCCCCAACTCAAAGTTCCACTACCTTAAGTTGTCTTAATAACAAATATTGATTTTGTAATGAAACACTCTCTCAAAAAGCAAATATATATTCATTGAAGTACAAATGTATGAGTATATGAAAACAAAGCACTAAGCGTATTGATCGATGTGTGATCTCAGTTCGTATCTCCTCGTCTTCTTCACTTTGAATGCTCCATATATATAGATGAGTTGTAGTGTCCGTTGGAAGCAATTTCAAACTTGTTTGTTAGAGTTGCGCAGCAACGGTTGACTATTCTTCATATTTGAAAACTATCTGTTAGTGGTAGGTAGCGTTAGGTAAACGTTCAAAATTTTATAAGAATTCTCAAATCTGTCATACTCTTTCATTGTTTCTCTATAGATGAACTTAGAATACTAAAACAATAAAGAGTTAATCATATAGATAACAAATCAAAATATATTCGATCAAAATATAATTTCTGGACTGCCTTACTCTAGTGGCTACTCGAGTGATCAAGTTTGTTACTCGAGTGGTCCCTCGAGTAAACATGTCAAAAATATGGCAGTGAGCAAATCAACATTTTGCATCAAGAATTACTCGGGTAAGACATGGAGGGATATATTACAAACCTTGAAAATACCAGGTTAGTCGAGTGGCAACTCAAGTGGCCATGTCTTTACCTTCATTGGTTACTCGGGTGATCACTGTGGTAAACTACTTACTCGAGTGGCTACTCGAGTGGGCTGCATATTTCTTCATACCTTACTGGAGTGATCCCTTGAGTATCTTTCAAATAGCCTACAGATTACTCGATTACTCCCTCGAGTAATGACATCAAATTCTTGGCAGAGAGTTTACTATTTAGTTACTCGAGTGGCACTTCATATAACTCTGCAGATAACTTGGGTTGTGCCTCGAGTAATGTTGTTTTTCTCATTGGTTACTCGAATGGCTACTCGAGTGATGGACTGCATTTCTTGGCCGAGAGTCACTGGAAGATTTTGGACCTGGTTACTCGAGTGGCTACTCGAGTAATACCTGTGAAAATCTGGTTACTCGAGTGGTTACTCGAGTAATGGTCTATATAACTTTGTAGATTACCCGAGTGGTCCCTCGAGTAGTGTAATTCAAAATTTGGCAGTGCCTTACTGGATGAAATTTTGCTTGCTTACTCGAGTGGTTACTCGAGTAATGGCTTCTGTTACCCGAGTGGCTACTCGAGTAAGCCTTCTTAAAACTTGTTGTTTACTTCTAGTGCTGACTCCAAGTGATGTTGATTATTTCCAGTGCTGACTCCAGTGATGCTATACTACTTTGTTTAAATCCATTTTTTTGTTATCAAATCCTTTCATATTATTAATCCAATCTTTGTTATCATCAAAACATATGCGATCTAACATTCTCCCACTTTTTGATGATGACAAAATTTGGTGATTTTGAACAAAGTCTTTGAAATTGAATTTCCAAATATGCACTTCTCAAAAATTCTGTTTCATATGAAATCATTTGTTGAAGTTAAACTTGAAAACTCTTTGAAATAACTTATTGAAGATCTTTTCATAGCTTTTGTTCTTATGATTACTTGTTCACTTTGCAACACAATCAAAAAAACTTATTAGTCCCAAAATGCAATATAATTTCAATGAAATGTCATAAAGGAACACATTGCATAAAGAGGAATTCAATACATATTCAAACTTTAAACTTGAAATCATTCAAGAACAAAAAGAAAAAAACACCCTAAAACCCCATACACCCAAATCCTAATCTATAGACTCAGTCATTCTTTACAAAATCACTTCAAGTTCTTCTCCCCCTTTTTGTCTTCATCAGAAAGGTGGAATCAATCATGAGGAGGAGTAGATGGCTTGGCGGCTGAGATGGGATTGACAGGAAAAACCAATGACTCATATGAACTGTCTGAAGTAGAAGAGTGTGAGGATGATGGTTTAGGGTTAGGTAGATGCACCAAAGGTGTTTGAAGATCCTCAGGAGGATTTATTGGATGCAGAGAAGTAATTTCTACTTCCTCTGTACCAATAGGTGAAGTAACTAGAACCTCCTCAGTGCGAGTAGGTGAGGCAACTGGAATAAACACTGAGACAGGCTGAGCTGGCTGAACTGGATCATCAAGGGTGACATGAACCAATTGAAGTGTTTCTGGGTCAGGCAAGGAAAACAAAAGGTTCCTAGAGATAGTGATAGGTAATTTAGGAGGAGTAATAGAAGAAGGACCTGCCTCAAAAAGCTTAGGCTCAAAGGATATTGGCTGAGAGGGTTCAGGCTGAGTAGTTGAGACAAGCTCAGGAGGTCTCAACTCAGAATGTGGTGCCTCAAATGGTCTGGGTTCAGGAGGTGACTCTGGCTCAGAAGGTTTAGAGGTACCAGAGGTAGAGGGGCCAGATGCCATAGCATCAAGTCTGGCTACAATCGACCTCAAAAGCTCACCCTGGGCATGTTGTTTTGCTAACAACTCTTCGTGCCTCTTATCCATCCTTTCCACCAGTTGACCCATCTTGTCATTCATGTGAGTGATCAACTCGGCATTGGTATTTGCAATGTCGATATGAAAACCCTTTAGCATATTTTCCATGAAATGTTGGAGTGTGGCATTGAGGAATGAGGGTGAGGATGTAGTGCCAGCTAAAGCAGAAGACTGTGTGTCATCCATTCTACTCGTTTCAATCTCAGTCTTCTTCTTCTTCTTCTTAGGGCCTGACTTCAGAGGACTCTTGAGAGGTATTTCAATGTTTAGTTTACCAATTTGATTCCTCCCAACAGGAGTTATCCTCTCAATTGATTCCTTACTCTCTAGATACTAAACCTTGTTTTTCTTCAAAATCAAAGATATGAGCTGAGGATATGGCATAGGAGTGGATGGCTTCCCTTCAGTCTTATATTTTTGCATCTCCTCAAAAATATATTCTCTCAAGTCTTTTTGCTCTTGGAGAAGGAAAGACGCAAACAACCTATAGTCCCTTTCAGTGAAATGTGTGTAGTTGTTGGATTTGTTGACTAAGGCTCTAGAGTAGATATATCATAGAACCCTGTGGTGGTCACACATATCACTAGGATTGACGTTTAGGGGTCCCACTAACTCACTAGGTGTAAGAACAGAAAAGATCCGGTTAGGCTCAAGTTTAGAATAAATATCATCAGGGGGATTTTCTATTTCTAACCAAAGATTAATCCTAGAGGGTGAGATAAGGATTTTCTGACCTCTAACTTGAGTTGTCATTTCTCCCTCTACTGATCTCCTAACAGGGTCATTTAGAATTTCAAGATTGTAGTAGAAATGACTAACTACCTTGGTGCAAAAGGGTAATTTAATAGATAACCAAGGCATAAAGGGTTCAGGATAGGGACTAAGGTTGTAGTTCAATACCTCTCGAAGAGCTTGGAGATCAATGCAGTGAGTCTTGCATACTTTCCTCTTAGAGAAATGAGTCAGGAACTTCTGAGACTCCTCCAATTTGCTGACATTGAAACCTTTTGGAGGGAGAGTAAGTTCCTCTTCTGATACTTCTGGCTTCTTAGAGGATTCCCCTTTCTTAGCTCCCTTAGACTGAAAGGCTTGATCAATCATGCCTATCATGACATTGGTAAGCCTCTCATCAATCTTTGGCTTTTTCAAAGGTTTTTGAGAAAAGGTGGGAGTATTGGTTGAATCAGAAAGAGGAGGAGATAATACTTCTGTGCCTTTGCCTCTTTCAGTTGAGACACTCTTCTTGGATTGAGCTCTTGTGACAATGGGCTCTTTGAACACAACCCCTTTCTCTTTTGGCTTAGATTGAGGCTTAGACTGAGATTTAGCTTTGGATTTCACAGTAAGTTTGTGTTTCTTGGTGGGTGGCTTAGAAGAGAATGGGTCAGATAATTGTTTTGGTTCAGAGGACTCTGAAGGGGTGAGATTTTTTGTTCTAACCATTATGATTTGGAGAAAATGAGATTTTCATAAATTGCTGGGTTTTGACGGAAATGGATCAAGGAAATGAATGAGAGAAATTTTTGTGAGAGCACTTGGTGAATCACTTGAGGTAATTTTATGAGAAATAACCGAGTTGCGACTGATAAAGACCTAAAGGCCGACATCACTCGAGGGCTTACTTGAGTGATTATCATCATCACTTGGGTAGCTACTTGAGTGATCATATGAAAAATTTTCAAATACAGCAATTTTGAATTCGTATCTGGCATGAATAATATTGTAATTATCCATGTATATTCCCACGATCATTTGATGACTCTTTAGAACAGGTTTGAGTTGAAATTCAGTTGATTTGAAATTTTCTTCCAGGTTCACTCGAGGCCTTACTCGAGTAACATTGAACATCACTCGAGGCCTCCCTCAGGTAAATGTCTCTTCACCTTCTAACTGTTTATTTTCAACCGTTGTGCTGTATTATTTGAAATTAATACATCACTGGCACATTTCCAAGTCCATTACTCGAGTGGCTACTCGAGTAATGCATCCATTACTTCAAGTTGTCCCTCCAATGATACATTTATTACTTGAAGTTATCACTCCAGTGATGTTGTCCTCTGTTAACCTCTGTTAGTCATAGCCCAAAACAGAATATTATGATCCTGCAAAAACAAATTGCTAGAATCTTCGATGCTTAAGTTAGTAATCATCAAAACATCAATAAATAATATCATCTAACATTTTGTAAACACTAAATAACTACAACTCATTGGGATTTACCATTCCCAATTCTCGTCTAATATATAAAAATTGATCTTTAGCAAGAGGTTTTGTGAAGTTATCAGCTAGTTGAAGATGAGTTGGAATGAATATCACTTTGACATCTTTTTTTTGGACATGATCTCTGATGAAGTGATGTCTAACATCAATATGCTTGTTCTGGAATGTTGAACAGGATTCTTTGCCAAGCTTATCGTACTGGTGTTGTCACAGTATATTGGTGTTTCTTTTAGATAAATACCAAGATCCTGGATTTGTTGCTTTAGCCATATTACTTGTGCATAACAACTTGACACCGCAACATACTCAGCTTCTGTTGATGAAAGAGACACTGTAGTTTGTTTCTTGCTAAACCAAGATACAAGCGAACCTCCAAGAAATTGGCCTTGTCCACTTGTGCTCTTTCTGTCCGTCTTGTATCCTCCATGATCAGAGTCTGAGTAAGCAACTAGATATTCACTTCTTCCTTTGGGATACCATAGACCCAATTCTTGTGTGTCAGCAAGATATCGAAAGATACGTTTGACGGTTTCAGCATGTGACTCTTTTGGTGCTGATTGATATCTTGCACACATACCCACACTGAATTGAATGTCAGGTCTGCTTGCAGAGAGATAGAGTAATGATCCAATCATTCCCCTATATTTTGTGAGATTGTAATCTTTTCCCTTGACATCCTCATCAAGCAATGTGGTTGAGCTCATGGGTGTGTCCGTTCCATTTGCTTCATCCAATCCATACTTCTTCAATAGTTCTTTCAAATATTTTGTTTGAGATATGAAGATTCCATTCTTTCTTTATTTGATTTGCAAACGAGAAAGAAATTTAATTCTCCCATCATTGACATCTCAAACTCCCCCTGCATTATCTCAGAAAATTCTTTGCACAAAGTTTCATTAGTAGCACTAAAAACTATATCATCAATATATATTTGCATAATAAGATATCATCATGTTTTCGTTTTGTAAAAAGTGTTGTATAAACTTTTCCTTGTATAAAACCTTGATTAATAAGAAATTTACTGAGCCTTTTGTACCATGCTCTAGGAGCTTGTTTTAAACCATATAAAGCCTTTTTGAGTTTGAAAACATGGTCAGGTTGAGTTACATCTTCAAAACCTGGAGATTGCTCTGCATATACTTCTTCCATAATGTAGCCATTTAGAAATGCACTCTTTACATCCATTTGATAGAGTTTGAATCCTTTGATGCATGTAAAGGCTAAGAGTACACGTATAGCTTCCAATCTAGCCACTGGAGCATATGTTTCCTCATAATCAATTCCTTCTTCCTGATTATAGCCTTTGGCCACCAATCTTGCCTTGTTTCTGACAATAATTGCAGATTCATTGAGTTTGTTCTTGAATACCTATTTAGTGCCAATGATTAGATGATCCTTGGGTCGGGGTACCAAATCCCAAACTTGATTTCTTTCAAATTGATTTAGTTCTTCTTGCATTGCTAGAACCCAATCATTGTCTGATAGAGCTTCATCAATGTTAGAAGGTTCAATCTCAGAGATGAATGCAGAAAAACTTACTTCATTGAAAATTCTATTTCTAGTTTTGACTCCTTCATTCACATCTCCTATGACTTGATCTAGGGGATGACTCCTATTGTATTTCCAGGCTTTAGGTTGACCTAGTGACTGTTCTTCATCCTTGGTTTGATCGACTTTTGGAATAAGAGATTTAGAAATAGATTGGCCATTTTCTTGATTTAAAACAACTTCCTGCTCATCATCAATGGTTTTGTCAAAGGATTCAAATTCATCAAATACAACATGAATTGATTCTTCAACAACACATGTTCGTTTATTGAAAATTCTATATGCTTTACTTCGGTTAGAATATCCTAGGAAAATTCCTTCATCTATTCTTGAATCAAATTTTCCTAAGTTACCTTTACCATTGTTATGAATGAAACACTTACAACTAAATATGTGTAAATGAGCAAGATTTGGCTTCCTTCCTTTGTATATCTTGTATAGTGTCTTTCCAAGTTTTGTTCTAATGTAGGCTTTGTTTGAAACATAGCACGCTGTGCTCATTGGATCGGCCCAGAAAACTTGAGACACGTTCTTTTCATTTAGCATTGCTCTAGCCATTTCAGTGAGCACTCTATCCTTTCGTTCCACGACTCCATTTTGTTGTGGTGTCCTTGGAGTAGAGAAATTGTGATCAAAGCCATTAGTATCACAATATTCTTCAAAGGCTTAATTCTCAAATTCTCCACCATGATCTATCCTGATATCTGCAATGGACATACCTTTCTCATTTTGCACTTTCTTGGTAAAAAAAATGAATTCTGCAAAGGTTTCATCCTTTGATAACAGAAAAATAGTCCATGTAAATCTAGAGAAATCATCAACAATGACCAATAAATATAAGTTTCCACCAAGGCTTTTAACTCTCGCTGGACCAACTAAATCCATATATATCAGTTAAAGTAGACGATTTGTTGTAATCTCATTTTTTGATTTGAAAGATGATTTAGTTTGTTTACCCTTTTGACATGCATCACAAATCAAATCGTTTTTAAAACTTACTTTAGGTAAACCAAGAACTAAATCCTTTTTGAGTAGTTTGCCTAGTTGGTGCATGTTGACATGAGCTAGTCTCTTATGCCATAACCAACTTTCATCGGCATTACTCAGAAAACAATTTTTAGAATTATTTCTATTTATATCAAGTGTATAGCAATTACCTTCCCTTTTTGCTCTGAGCTTTGCCTTGATATTTTTCTTATCAAGTTGTAAGTCTTACTTGTTGACAATCAGACATTCCTCTGAATCAAATATTATCCAATTGTCTTTATCTACACTTTGACTTACGCTTAGCAAGTTATAACACAACCCTTCAACATAATATATATCTTTGACTTGTATTCCTTTGTCATTTTTTATTTCACCAATTCCTGCTATCTTTCCGGATTGACTTCCCCTAAATTTTACCTTTCCACCTTCCTTAGGTTGCAATATGGTAAAACTTTCGAAATCTCCGGTCATTGTCTAGAGCATCCACTGTCTATGTACCACTTGTTGTTTTTGGATGCTTTGAGACATATCTCTTCTTCTGTTTCTTCTTGAGCAACTAGGCATATATTGGCTATTTCCTCTTCATCGCTTTCTTCGTCAGAAGAACTTTCTCCCCATATGGCAGATACAAAAGCTTTCTTCTTGTTATAGAATTTGCCTTTTCTCTTTCCTTTGTTTTTCTAAATCAACTCTTGAAATTCATATTTGAAATGTCCTAGATTATCATATTCATAGCAGATAATGTGTTCTTTGTTGCTTGTTCCTCCTTTCTGAAAGTTTTTGAATCCTTGGCCTTTCTTGTAGAACTTTCTGAATCGTTTCATGATTAGGCCCATTTCATCATCATCATCAAGCTCTTCATCTTCATCTTGTTCTTCTTCTTTAACTTTCAGTGCTAGACCTTTTTTTTCTTGTCACTAATATCATTTAGTTCTTGTTTGAACTTTAATTTGCTTTCATATTTAGAAAAACTTCCGAATAGAGAAGCAACTGATTGCATTGATTTACCTTTTGCTTCCTCAATTGCAGTGACCTTCGCCTCCCAGTCTTTAGAAAGAATATTTAAAATCTTTTGTACTTTGGTATGTTGATCATAGACTTTTCCAAGTGCTGCAAGTTGATTAACAAGGTGAGTATATCTAAGTTCAAATTCAGCTATCGACTCACTTGTCTTCATTCGAAGTAGATCAAACTCCGTAACCAGAGTATTGATCCGGTTTTCTTTTATTCCAGAAGTTCCTTTATGAGCTATTTCCAGAGCTTCCCACATTTCTTTAGCTGTTGGGAGTGTGCAGATTCTGAAGTACACATTTTGACTTAAGGCACTTTGAATCATTAAAATTGCTTTGTTGTTGAGTGTGATGAGTTTCTTGTCATTCTCATCATATTCTGCTGGAGTCTTGGGAACTCTTTGTGAATCTACAATCTTTTCAGGTTTGTAGTTTCCACTCTCAAACACATCCCATAGCCCATATTCAGTAGTCATTACGAAGACTCTGAACTTTGCTTTCCAGATGAGAAATGTTCGCCATTGAAACCTGGAGGTCTCGTGATATAAGCTCCATCGGGAAGAATGCCTTCACCCATGCCTGCCATTGGATCCTTCTTAGGCTGTTAAACCTTAACAAGAAAACCTACGCTCTAATACCAAATGTTAGTGCAAGCGTTTCACCCAAGAGAGGGGGTGAATTGGGTGATACCAAAAATTTCGTCGCGTATAAGGAAATTGATGGAATATTAAAAACAGTTAAGAGCAAGGAGAAATATCACACCAGGAGTTATACTGGTTCGACCACAACCGCTTTAACCTATGTCCAGTTCTCAGAGCGTCTTTGAGAGTTTCACTATAATCTCCAAGATTCAGTGGGTTCTTGGCACCTCAGTACACAGCAAGTTCCTACATATGGACACTCGCTCCCCCTTACACGTTGCAATCAAATCCCCAACTCAAGGTTCCACTATCTTAAGTTGTCTCAATAACAAATATTGATTTTGTAATGAAACACTCTCTCACAGAGCAAATATATATTCACTGAAGTATAAATGAATGAGTATATGAAAATAAAGCACTAAGCGTATTGATTGATGTGTGATCTTAGTTCGTATCTCCTCATCTTCTTCTCTTTGAATGCTCTATATATATAGATCAGTTGTAGTTTCCATTGGAAGCAATTTCAAACTTGTCCGTTAGAGTTGCGCAGCAACGGTTGACTATTCTTCATATTTGAAAACTATCCGTTGGCGGTAGGTAGCGTTAGGTGAATGTTCGGACTTTTATTTGAATTCTCAAATCTGTCATACTCTTTCATTGTTTCTTTGGAAATGAACTAGAATACTAATACAATGAAGAGTTAATCATATAGATAACAAATCAAAATATATTCGATCAAAATATAATTTCTGAACTGCTTTACTCGAGTGATCAAGTTTATTACTCGAGTGGTCCCTCGAGTAAACATGTCAAAAATATGGTAGTGAGCAAATCAACATTTTGCATCAAGAATTACTCGGGTAAGACTTGGAGTGATATATTACAAACCTTGAAAATACCAGGTTACTCGAGTGGCTACTCGAGTGGCCATGTCTTTACCTTTATTGGTTACTCGGGTGATCACTGTAGTAAACTACTTACTTGAGTGGCTACTCGAGTGGGTTGCATATTTCTTCACACCTTACTGGAGTGATCCCTCAAGTATCTTTCAAATAGCCTGGTAGATTACTCGATTACTCCCTCGAGTAATGACATCAAATTCTTGGCAAAGAGTTTACTATCTGGTTACTCGAGTGGCACTTCATATAACTCTGCAGATTACTCGGGTTGTCCCTCTAGTAATGCTATTTTTCTCACTGGTTACTCGAGTAGCTACTCAAGTGATGGACTGCATTTCTTGGCTGAGAGTCACTGGAAGATTTTGGACCTGGTTACTTGAGTGGCTACTCGAGTAATGGTCTATATAACTTTACAGATTACCCGAGTGGTCCCTTGAGTAGTGTCGTTCAAAATTGGCAGTGCCTTACTGAATGAAATTTTGCTTGCTTACTCGAGTGGTTACTCAAGTAATGGCTTCTGTTACCTGAGTGGCTACTCGAGTAAGCCTTCTTAAAACTTGTTTACTTCCAATGCTAACTCCAAGCGATGCTGATTATTTCCAGTGCTAACTCCAAGTGATGCTATACTACTTTGTTCAAATCCATTTGTTTGTTATCAAATCCTTTCATATTATTAATCCAATCTTTGTTATCATCAAAACATATGGGATCTAACAAAGTGAAATAGAGACCAATAAGACAAAACAACATTTAAAATCCCTTATCTTCAAGATAGGGTGTCAGAAAAACAGTTTGAAAACACCATTTCATCTGGTCTCACATTCACTTCCGAATACAATTACTTGTGCAGTTAAACCACATTCACAAATATCAGAGTGCGGAATTAAAATCCTGGCAACCCTGGGGTTCACATTTATATATCAAATGGGTTTAAGGTTTCCCAAAATGGGGATTACATATCCAAAAATATTATATACACCTCATATACATACAGTAATCCCAAATCTGTAACAGATAACCAACATCCAAAATCTAATGTCCCTACAAGCCCTAACCTCTCTTGGTTGCCGCTTATCCTTGGAGCCACTCACCCTGCCTGAAATATTAGTCATTGGAAAGAATGAGATTCTAAAGAATCCTAGTAGTAACAAATCATTCATACCACACGTAATCACATAGCATGTAAACAAATCACCACAAAACAGTAACAACACAAACCACTCTCCACCCTCATCCCCTTTTACCGCTGGGAAGGCACACCATCCTAACCCGAACCGTTGTTAGTGACTCAGGGATTGTTGGTATGGCAGTGCATACAAATAGCCTTACGACTCACATATAGTCTTTCGGCCCATAAATAGCCTTTCGGCCCACATAATCTCATATATCACACCCTAACCTCATCCCCTTTTACCACCGGGAAGGCACACCGTCCTAACCTGAACCGTTGTTAGCGACTCAGGGACTATTAGCATAGCGGTGCTTACACAATTTCACAAATCTTGCAGCATTCAAATCCATCACAAACCAATGATATAGCACACATACAATGTATCACATAAGGTATAAAGAAAGAGTCATTACCTGTATCTTTCCTGGCTGGCTTCGGTACTGTGATCTCACGAGGGCTACAGATGTCAAATCCTATAAACCAAATTAGGGACAACTAATTAATCTCTTTTCCAAGTTCTTATTTCCATAATACACTAAGTTGGTTATCCTTTAGGACTCTTTAGGTGACTATTAGATGCCTAAACATATGCCTAAAGGGTTGGGAGAAACGACCCTGAAGATCCTTTTTTCGAAGGCAGAACACAGATTTTCAACTGACTCACTCGAGTGAAGATGACCTCACTCGAGTGATGAGAGACTTGCACTCGGGTGAGAACGGCTCTCACTCGAGTGATGCCTTCACTCGTACTCGAGTCCCAGCGAGTGAGACACAGGAAGTGAGCACCCGAAAGCAACCAGCACACTTTGGGTGGCCAGCTCACTCGAGCATGAGGACCTGTACTCTGGTGATAACTCCAAAATCACTCGAGTCACCAAAAGTGCAACACCAGGAGTGACGACCCAAGAGCACAGACAACTTCAGAGAGCAATGCTCACTCGAGCACAACCCCTAATACTTGGGTAAGAAGGTTTCACTTGAGAGTGTCAAAGCACACTCTTGAAACTTGGCCAGCGAGTGAGGACCCGAGATGCAGCCCTAATTTAGAACTCACACCCTCACTCGAGTGATCCCATTCTCACTCAAGTGATCACTAACATCACTCGCAGTAAATGAAGTGCACTCAAGCCTCCTTCATGAAAACTCAGGCAAAACACAAAGCAGAAGGCAAAACCACATAGCAGCACTCGAGTAGGTTCCTCCCTCACTCGAGTGTTGTGCATCAGAGACCAGAAACGCAGCAGATGACAGAAAATTCCAGAATGACTAAAATCACTCCCAATGGTTCCCAAACCTCACACAAAGCTCATTTCCACTTAAAATGACCTAAGGAACAATTGGTAACCTTCATAACAACCCAAAAACCATTTTAACCACAATCAAACACTTAGGTCTCTATGATACACACAATATCCAAATTTCATCCAACTCAATTCCAAACTTCAAAACCATATCCACTACTCAAGGAACTTCACAATGAACCATTTCCAACATTATCCACTATGAAATTCATACATTCAACATTTGACACAAAACCAAGGCAAAATTCCAGATTTTACCAAAATTATCTAAAAATCACAAATAATAATTCAAAATGCATCAAAATCTTACCTCTTCACTTTGCAAAATCCAGAATCTTGATTCTCCAACTTTCAAATTTCTCCAACACACAAATCACCCCTTTTCAAGATTCTGAAATCACCAAAATGAAGCTCTCAATGAGATGCACAACATTAGAGAAGAGGATTTGAGCTTAGGAGGACCATTACTCACCCAAAATCAAAGCTTTCCTTTTCCCTTTCCTTGCTTGAGTTCAGTGAAAATGGAGAAAGAAGAGAGAGAAAATGAGAGATGGAGGAAGATGATGATGATGATGAAGCAATTCCTCTCCCATGCCCATGCCTCTAGCCAAATAGCAGAGAGAAAAGAGAGAGAAAAGTGGATTTTTTTCCTTTTTGCTTCATCCAATAGCTCACATAATGCCACTTGTCTTCATCTTCTCACTTCCACCATGAGCTCACATAAATGCAAAACATAGGATTCCGACCTATAGCCAATAGATCTCAACCCTTGATCTTAAATACCACACACATTTATACCAAATCCACATCTCATTACTCCAAAAACATTTAATTATACTAATTACAATCAATTTCGTAGTCATTAGCCCTTAATCTCAAATTGGGATATTACATTCTTCAACTTGCTTCTTTCTCTTTCCTTTTTCTTTTTCTTTTTCTTCTTCTATATTTTTTGTTGGGCTAGCCGAAACTTGAGTGTGAGAGAGAGAGGGTTAAATGTTTAATTTTCACTTCCTTGCCATCTTGAAATACTTGGCCAAAATTTTCCTATGGAAATGTGTGGCCCTAATTAAAGCTTCTTGAAGAAGTGTGGTAAATTAACTAAGTGTGGTTAATTTAATTTGAAGAAGATTTCTCTTTCCTCCCTCTTCTCTTTTTTGACCGAATTCCCTCTTCAAAATGGAGGAGGAAATGTTGACCCAGTTTGCTTTCTTTATCTTGCCATTGGTCAATTTTTTCCAAGTTGTAAAAGTTGAAGAAACTTTGACTAATTGACCAAACTATTTTCCTCCCTAATTTACCCTTGCTTGGACATTTTTTGTGGCCTAAGAGAGAGATAAATTTTTCTTCTCATTCTCATTATTACTTCTTACTTTTAAAGAGCAAATCTTGGCCCTTCATTTTGTCTCCCAATTTTAATATCAATATCAAGTGGCCTTTGTCTCTTTTGCCTTTGATTATGGCAATATTAAATATGGTGCCATTAATTCTTTTAATTATCTTTCTTTCTTCTTTCTATACACTACTTCCCTTTTCCTTTGGATCTGGGTTAGGTTTAATGTCATTCATACACATCCTAAAAGAATCGAGTACTTTCTTTCCAATAATTCGCTCCGAAATTCACATTCTATTCCGAGTGAGGTTTGTAATAGGCATTTTGTTTCTCATTCATTCTTGTGACTCTTATTAAAACTAGACTTAGCAGTCTAGTTTATTCAGGCTTATTATTTAGCCTCTAGTCTCAAAATTCGGGGTATTACATAACCTACCATCAAATCCACATCCACCATCCCCTCTCATAGCAATACTCAAGAGATATAATCACAATGGATTATCACATACCATTATCAATTCACAAGTTATCAAGAGAATCTTTCCAATCTCATAAATCAACACCAATCATGTAATATAATATCACTAGGCATTTCTCAATAAAAATAAGTTCCACAAGACAATTTCATTAACAATATAGTTTCATAGTCCACATGACATACCAATAGCAAATGTATAGTTCTATATGGTTAAAAATCACTCACAAACATCATACATGCATGCACAATAAAAGGAAAGTGGTTACATCTCACCAAAGTAAAGTATTACCACAATGCTCCTAATCCAAGAGAGCTCAAACACACATCATAATCAATCTAACAATAATCAATTTACTAAACATTAATAACTCTTTGAGTTATTAGAACAATAAACTTAATTAACTTAATTCTGTAAATTTAAAGTTTGAATTAATCACTCAAAAATTTCAATTTCATACTAAAATCCCAATTATTTATTTTAACATTAATTCAAATATTTTTTTTAACCCAAACAACTTATTTAAGTTATTGATTATCATCAATTTCATTCCATTACATAAAATCCTCAATATAAAGTTTAGGGCATAAAATTGCTAAATTAAAAATATTCACTTTAATAAAAAATCTAAACTGATTAAAATTTTAAGAATACCTCCAATATTCCAAATAAACCATTTAGCCCAAATTTAATTGGTTAAAATGTCCAATATAGAATTATTTATTGGCTGGTAATATAGGGAATTCATTATAAAATCTTATACCAACTAAATAATAAAAGTAAACTGATTAAAATTAATTATTAATCATTATCTACATTCCTATAGTTATATATTGACAAAACTCAAAACTTACCTAAAATTCTAACCCCAAAATATACTCTAATAAGCAGAAAGTACCATCATAAGAAAAAGAAAATTATTTAGAACAGTTTTTATGAAAGAAATTTTGTGATTAGAAGTGATTTTAAGTACCTTATTAATCTTCCAAGTGAGAACCCTAACTTGAAAAACTAAATGGCGACATTGGTTCGCTTCTGCCTCCCAAATTTCCACTATTGCTACTGTAGCAATAATGGAATAGTGGGTCGGGGTATATATTACTCCGTCCCTATGTGATAACTAAAGGGGCCACGTGCCCCTTTAGTTGTTGCATTTTTTTCTTCTTTTTGTTCATTTTCATTTTTTTTGTTTTAACTTTCAAATGCTTTTCTTTTCTTTTTTTCCATAAATAAATCTCTTTTAAAAAATTATTATTAATATTATTATTATTATTTCAATACATTTTTATCAATTTACAATTTCCCTCACACTTATAAATCATATTTTAAATAAACACCTTTTATTTTAATAATTACATGATAAATCTATTTATCATAATTAATTCTTTCCTAATTGCAGTTAAATCCTAATATAAAAATTAGGATGTTACATTAAGAACATTCAGTGAAAGGTTGGATGCTTTGGTCCCTAGTTCATGCACACCTCTACAGCCTACACTAGTCTGTTGTGCTCCTACTCAGACTACACCTATCCCTACTCTTGACCAGCTCCAGAGACCACTCCTTAGGACTCTGTGCTCTTCACTATGTATGATCCTGAGTCCTCCACCCATATCAATAGTTCACCAAGGATATATGATATGATATATGATGGTCAGATGTAGGTTGTGGGTCAGGCTAATCAAGAGTAATATCCCATGATGGCCTTGTCATTCGGTCTTGATCACCTTCTGACTCTGAGCATTCTAGCTCCAAACATGATTCCAAAGTTGATGAAGAGATTGAAATTTCAGAGACCACCAAGAAGAGGATATCTCCCTCTCGGCCTCAACACATCCCTCTCTTTGTGCCTGATCCCAATAATCCCATTAAGGTTTCCCATATAACCCCTTACCTTAATAGCCAAAGTTATAATTCGAAAATACTTCATTAAGTTAAATTAGAGACTAACGGTAATTCAAAACTTATTGAAAGTCCCAACTTCAAGACAGGGTTCGGTCCTGTGACAAAGTGAGTTTTCAAAATGTTTTTCCAAAACCAATTCAATACGGTCTCATATTCAACTTTCAAATATATTTGGACTCTGTAGTTCGGTTCCATTCAAAGATATCAGAGTGTATAGCAAAATTCTCGATGACTCTTGGGATTCATCAACTTACCACAAGGGTTTATAGGGCATATTTTCCTGTTTCAGTTTCCCATATCGGGGATTACATTACACTATCCAAATTTACAACATTTATAATACGTACAATAATCCCAAAAATATGATAACCAACTACCCAAAACTAAAACTCCTAGCTAGAAGCTCTAGCTGCCCTTCATCACATGCTTCTCCTTCGAATTGCTTGCCCTGGCTGTAGGTTAGTTAATGGAAAGAATGAGATTCAAAAGAATCCTAGTAGTAACAATTCACTTATAACATGTACAATCATAAAGCATGCAAGATAATCACACAGTAGCAACACATCAACGACAATTCTATGATAGCTTTTGATGTACTCACAATGGCATGTTTCACAATAGCATGTTTCACAATGGCATATTTTACAACGGCATGTTTCACAACGGCATGTTTCACAACGGCACTTCCGCTCATCACAATTCAATGATAAGACAAGCATACCATGCATTATATGTAACCCCCTGCCGTAACTAATATTCGAAATACGTGATTAAAGTGAAATAGAGACCAATAATAAACAAATAACATTTACTAACCCATCACATGACGGGGTTTTCACAATTACCTTTCGAAATCATTATAAACGTGGTCTCATAATCACTTTTCGAATACAATTACTACGCGGAATATCACATTCACAACAAATCAGAGTACACAAAATAATCCCAGCAATCCCGGGTTCCATACATTAACTCAAAGCCTTATAGGGCATATTCGCCCCTACAAGCCCTCATATGGGGATTACACAAATCTTTCTCATACATATACAAATATCCAATAACTCATTTAAAATACAGAACTAAATATACTCATCCATATGTACACATCCAAATCCAAATATCTCATCTAGGATGATAACCAACTATCACAACCAAACTCCAATGGGAGCCCTAGCCGCCCTTGACTGCTTACTCCATCCTCGATCCACCTACCCTGTCTGAAATGGTTGATAGGGGAGGGTGAGATTCTAGAGAATCTCAGTAGGAAACAGATACCTATATGCATGTATGATATGTGTTTAATGCATGACATGCTTGCAATACATATCTCATGTTCACATAATGACATATCTGCATGCTCAATGTTTCAACAAGATACTCATGGCTATAGCATAACTAGAAACAGAGCTACAATCATTCATACATGTTTCACATAATCAAGCAAAGCAATACATGCATCAAAACACTAACACAAATATCAAAGCATGCAAAAGAGGTAAGTTCCCTACACTCTTTCCACGTATGCTCCAGCTTCGCTTACTCGCGATCAGAATGAATACCAAACCACGATCAGGGCGAACATCAACCCTATAATCAAAATCATGAACATAGGGTCAATCCCTTTTCCAATTCCTCAACATACAAACACTTAATGTTGGTTATCATTTAACACCTTTAGGTGGCTAATCAAAGCCTAAACATATGCCTAAAGGCTTGGGAAACACTTGACCAAAGATCATCTTTTAAAAGTCCAAATGCTAATTTTTGGGGGTGGGCCGCAGCCCAAGAATCCACGGGCTGCGGCCCAAAATTGCCCAGAAACGCTCAGAAACATTTGGGCTACGGCCCAGAATCCACGGGCTGCGGCCCAAAACTGCTCAGAAACGCTCAGAAACATTTGGGCTGTGGCCCAGAATCCGCTGGCTGCGGCCTAGAAAATCCAGTTTCTTGGTTGAACTTCCAAAAATCATAACTAATTCAGGAAAAATCGAAATAAGGTGATTCCAAAGCCAAATGAATTCTATTTAAGTCCTCTTTCAAGGAAAAATATTGTCCATAACTAGAAATCACCACAAAAGTCCAGATTTACCAAAAACCTAACATTGTACCAAAACAGGGTCCAGTTTTGATGCCAAACTTTGGACAGTTCAAACTCCCAGTTCTCAAAACGAAATGGCACATATTATATGTCCATTTTCAACCTTGGGAGGTGAACTTTAAGACTGGAAAGTGTCAGAATTGTCTAACATCATTTTCCCATTCAAAACGGCAACACAAATAGACTGCCCAGACAGAATTCTCACTGGACAGAATTTCCAGTTTTTGCAATTTGGCTTCCAGTAATTCCATTTTCATATCAAACATCATTCTCACACAAAATTTCACAAGGAATCCATTGGAAACACCAAATCAACCAAATTCACATTATATTGACATGTTTTTCCAACAATCACAACATGTCATCAATCAACCATAACACAATTCACAACATTGTAACTCTTCATTCCAAGTTCCCAAATCAATTCAAATGGCCATATCACACAACAAAATACCAATTTCTCCACAATACACAAGGAAATTCCTCAAATCCAAAATCACATGAAAATCAAGGCAAAATTCGAAATTCACAAAGCTCATCCACAAATCACAAAACTTAGATCAAAAGGCTTCCAATACTCACCTCTTCCTGTTTCCCAAACCAATTTCTTGATTCTCCATCTTTCCAAATTTCCTCAAGCCATCAAAAACCTTCAATCAAGAATATAAAACCATAGAGATGAAGCTCTCATCACTATGAATAATATTATAGAAAGGTGTTTTAGCAATAGAGGACCACATAGAGCACTTACCATGAGCTTTCTCCTTTCTCTTTCCTTCCTTGCTTGGTGATAATGGAGTATGAGAAGAGAGAGAGATGAAGATGAAGAATAGAATCAGATTTTTGGCCCCTCACATGCATAACAACCGACCTAATAGAGAGAGGGAAGAGGAAAAAAGCAAACTTTGAACATTTTACTTGATCCAAGGGTCCAAAAAGTGCCACATGTCAACATCTTGCAACATCCTCCATGAGCTCACATAGGCACATGCACACATGATTCCACCCTTTGATCTATTACACAATTCAATCTCAACCATTGATCTTGAAGTTAACAATGAGTTTTCTCTTCGGTAACTGATCAATCGGTCGGTAACTTTACCGTTTTGCCCCTGATTATGGCAATTCCTCTTGAATCACCATCAAATACATTTTCTCATTCATTTTCTTTCACAATGCGCCCTCCCTTCTATTTTAGGTTAATTTAGATGTTAATCCATAATTAAACTCAAATACAGGGTTTCGGCGCTGCTCAGAACACATACGAATCACATCAGGTGCCAAATCACACCATAATCTCCAAAAGGGTCCATTTATCACTAATGACATGCACTTTTGGAGTCATTATCTCTTAATCACAATTTGGGATCTTGCTAGACCGGGGCTTAGCAATCCACTAATCTCAGGCATATTCTCTAGCCTCAAGTCTCAGAATTCGGGGTATTACATTATACACAATATAAGAGAAAGGGTCACTACTTTGTTCTTTCTGTTCCTACTCAGACACTGGTTTCTTATGCATAAGGAAAATGTCGAATTCTATAAATCATAATCAAGGATGACGAGTTATTACCTAATCCAATTCTTTAATAACTCATACTACTTGGATTGGTTATCACTATGGTTATTTAATCAAGTCAACTAAGTAGTTAAAGTAGTCAATTAACCCAAAAGACCAATTTCTAACCTCAGAGTTCAATAATACTACATTATGCCATTACATCTTCAATTTTCTCATAAGGGACCAAATCTGCCAGAATTTTTCATCAAATTTGAAAAATCATAACTAAATCTATAAAAGTCGAAATGGGGTGATTCCAAAGGCTATGTGACCCTTATTTAGTCTATTTTCAAGGAAAAATATCACCCATAGCCACTCAGATACACAGCATTCCCAGAATTTTCATTTATTGCACACTGTCAGAATTCAACCCAGTTTTTTGGACCTAAATTCAAAAATTCATAACTCCCAGTGTACAAATCGAAATGATGCAAATTACCTATCAAATTAAAGCTTGATATGTCTACTATTTAACTGGAAAGTTTAGGAATTTTTAGAGATCATTTGGTTATCTAAAAACACCACACAATCAGGGTAACTCGCTGGAATTCTGTTCAGCAAAAATCCAGTTTTGCATTTTGAGTTTCAATGACCCAAAATTCACAACCCGGGGCTATTCCCACATAATATTTCATATAGAACACAATGGTAACATCAAAATGAACAAATTCCCACTCATTCCCCATATCCTATTTTGGCAGAATTTTAGGGTATTTCACAACAAACAACCACTTCACTATCTAATCACTAAGCTTAGCTCATTTGCCTCCAAACCAACATATAAGCACATACATAGGATGAAAGCTTCATGATCTCTAATATGCCCTAAAAACCAAAATTAGGGCTGTCACAATAGCCCACCATAACTCAACCAATCCAAACATCATAAACATCAAAAGAATGCTCTTACTCACCTCTTGATTCTTCTTGTGTTCTTTTCTTGCTTCCTCAACTTTTATTCTTAGATGATGGACCAAAACACCTCCTCTTGAAATTCTAAAACCATAGAAATGAAGCTCTCATCAAGAAGAACAGTATTTATGAAGGGTATTTGAGCTATAGATGAGGTTAAGGAGGTGAAAATCACACAAAATCACCTTACCTTACTCTTTGTTCTTCCAAAACTCACTTTCTCTTTCCTTGCTTCCTTTGGCCGACTTTGTGGCTATGTGAGGATGTGAGAGAGTGTTTTAATTAAATATCTACTCCCACTCTCTTGCTCTTAGATGCTTGGCCGACCTTCCTATTAGAAAAGTGAGGAAATATTTTAATTTCATATTATCTCTCACATTCTTTCTCTTTGGTCGTCCTAATAAGCTAAAAAGGTGAGAAAATATTATAATCCAATTCTCTTGCATTGATTTGGTGTCTTGACCGACTTTTAGATGAATAAGAGGATGAGAGAATTCAATTAATGAAACCTCCTCCCTTTTCTTATAACATAGCTGAAATAATTGACTTGAGGGGAGGGAGTTGTGTTAACAAGTTTCTTCCTTTCTCTTAGTATGCTTTTGACCCTTTTGACCCACTTTTCTTGAGGAAAAGGTGAACAATGGTATTGATTAAAATCTCCCTCCCTCTTTCCCTTATGATTTGGACAAAAACCATATTGAAATGTAAAGAGGAAAGCTCTTGAAATATCCTCTTTACTTTAGTTACAATTGTTGACCAAGTCTTCATCTTTTGCTAACTTGGTCAAATTGTCTCCATATGTCATATTTAGTAGCCAATATATATTTTCTCTTGCTTTTTCCTCTTGTTATACGTCATTCATGGCCCTTTGAAGGAGTTGATGATATTTATAAAATATCATCTTGCAATATAGTATTTAATTGCCAATTTTTGCATTTGAAACTTGACTAAAGTCTTCATCCTTTTTTACTTGGCCAAAAATGCTTCCATGTATCTCATATTATGGCCAAATAAATATTTTGCTCATATTTCTCTTCCATATGTCATTTTCCCCTTCTTCTCATGTTCAAATTAGTCCTTTGGTCATTTTTTACTTTAGGCAAAAAGACTAAGTAGTTATCTCAATTCAATCAGAACAAAAGTCATACCAAAATTTCCAAAGGTAATTCTGTCATTGTTACGAGTGCAGATGATCAATTAAGAGTGCAAGTGTACATTGTCGTAATCAAGTAATACAAAAGTGAGTAGAGTATTGTTCCCACGAGGATTGATCACTAAGTATCAAAATGGATAATTTTAATTCTATTTAGTCAATCAATTAGTTGGTGATGGAAAATACAAAATAGAAAATGATTAAATATGAAGACAACTACAAGAAAAAACTCTAGGGGTCATATTTGACTTAACAAATTCCCGATTGAATCACTTATCTATTCTAGCCCAATTTATTCCACATGATTGATAGTCGAGTTTCCTTCATTTAATTAATAGTCTCTTCCAAGGTCAAGCAATTCTATAATTAATTGCTAATCCAATATATTCCTATATGAATTTAAGCAATTAATCATGCATTAAGATTTATGGAACTCATTAAGACTACGCAACTCATATGAATATATTCCTATTTCATATGAAAATTATGATTTTAATTATAGGGTCTACACACATGTATCTCCTTCCGGTCTCAACATACATAATGAAATCATTCAAAAGATGGCCAATCAAATGAAAGCATTAAGAATAATAATTAAAACTCAATCATGAAGGAAAAAGTTAAAACTAAAATTAATAAGTTAAGATTCAATCCGTCATTAGTAAGCTACATCATCACCCTAGGAAAATGAAAGTTTACCACATGAAGAAATTAAAAACAAAATAAAAAATAAATTAAGATTACATAAAACTAGAATGAAAACCTCAAAAATACTGCGTAAAGCTTCAATATGAAATTCTAAAATATAAATATACAACCAAAAGATGCATGAAAAATGGAGAAATCTAGCCGTCAATTTAGGAGGTAAAACCTTCTATATAGGTGGCATGCAAAAAGTAATACAATCCTAAGCATTCAATGTTGGAGGCATGAAAAAGGTAATATAATACTAAGCCTTCCATGTAGGAGGCATGCAAAAAGTAATACAATGCATGAAATTAAATCTAGAAAATAACACAATTTTTATAAAACTATCAGAGAAGGACCTCTAATTGTCAGAGAATCAAGCCTCTACATCTCTTCCCTCTCCTTTGTGTGCTTGGCTTTCATCTCCATTTATAGGAAAAAAATGTGTTGCTACAATAACAAAAACCACATTGCTACAGCACCCAAAAACGCGTTGCTATAGTGAAAAGCGCATGCTATAGTGTAAAATGCGTCTAGAACAGTGATTTCAAATAGTAAACCGCGCCTGGAATAGTGGAAAGCGCGTTTGCTACAATGCTTTCGTTGCTACAGTGCTTTCCATCCGCTACAGTAGTCACTTCCGTCTTGAATAGTGATTTCCATCGTGAATAGTTTTGTCATGAATAGTGACCCTAGTGAATACTAACCGATGCTATAGTAATTGATTTTTTTCAATCCCATCGGTCCAGTTTTTGGTCTCCTTTCTCCTCTTATTACGTGGCCATAAAAAGAGAAAACAAGTAAATATTATAATAGTAATAAAAATATTTATGCCAAAATCATCCTATATTTATCAATTACACCTAAATTTATTACATTAATCTCAAATATCATCCACAAAATCATCATATAAGGGAAAATAAATATGCAAATATTTTACTTATCAGTCATTAATCCCACCATCTATTCTGTAGATTTTAGCACTTGAGTATATTTTAGGGTATTATACCCCCTCTCAAACTTCCACCTCCTATTCCTTATTATTCTCCCACTTTTGCTCATCAAGAGGCAGACACCATTGATGATGCATCTTCCCCTATCACAGTTACTCCTCTTCAGACCATCGACACTTAACCTCTCCCAATGGTCCTCTCAAAGCTAAAAGCTCTTCTCCAACTCATCCTTCTCTTTTTGATGATGCCAAAAAGGGGAAGAAGGACCAGAGTACTAGAACTGATCCTCAAGATGGTTGATGTAAATGATACTGTCATTTTATAAGTTTTCTGATGTTTTATCTTATTTTGTGTTACTCTTGTGCACTTGACTTGTTTTGAGCTATGGTGTACTATTCTAACAACGATATATTCTATAATGTACATGTTTTGGTTTAGCATGAATTGAACATATTTGCCTTCTTCTGATATATTGCGATTTCAATGTTGATATTGTGATAAATGGGATGAATATAATAGATTGGTTTGAGTATCAGAGATGTCTAAGAAATTCCCTTATTTTCCAAAATGATTTTCAAAAAGTTAGATCAATTAAGTTTTGTCATCATCAAAAAGGAAGATCATGATAAATTCCATGTTTTGATGATAACAAAGCTTAGGAAAGTGATTTGTAGGAAGATATATTGTTTAAAAGTGTTTTTGAAATACAAGATGGACATTTTCTGAGAAAATCAGTTGATCACTCGAGTGACCACTCAAGTGATGTATTAAAACTTGGTCAATGATCCCTCAAACAGTGATGAAGTGTTTTATAAACCTTTTTCAATTGATCACTCGAGTGACTTGTTTTCTTATAATAAAATATTACCACAGTGCTTATTGGAAGTGCTAAATTGTTCAGACTTATGATCACTCAAGTGACCCATCGAGTGATGCAAAGATTTGTCATCACTTTTAGTTCACTATGGTAACCAAGATAGTGATCTGATTTCTAGAAAAACATTTTTTTAAGAGATCGCTTGAGTGACCACTCAAGTGATGAGATACAAAGTGCATTACTATTAGTCCACCAAAATGAATCATCTGGTGATTAGCTTTCTGGAAAGATTTCAAACTAGATCACTCAAGTGATGTTTCAAAATTGTCATCACTATCACTTCACCACAGTGATCCTTTCTAGTGATCAGTTTTTTTAAAAATATTTCAAAGAGAGGATCACTGGAGTGACCACTTAGTTGAGTGTTCAATTTTTATCACTATCACTTCACCATAGTGATATGTTCTAGTAATCAGCCTTCTGAAAATTTTCTAAGAGAAGATCACTCGAGTGACCACTTAAGTGATGTGTGAAAAAGTGCATCACTAGCATAGCACCATAGTGACTCTAGTAGTGCTTAGTATGTTTGAGAAAGTTTCTAAGACTACATCACTGGAGTGACCACTCAAGTGAAGTGTAAAATGAGCATCACTACCACTGAACCATAATGATACCATCTGGTGATCTGTTTCTTTTCAAAAGAAAAAGATTGCTCGAATGACCACTTGAGTGATCTGTTACACTCATCAGCACTAGCTCACCACAGTGAAGTACCTAGTGATCTGTTTTCAAAAGAAACAAGATCACTCGAATGACTACTTAAGTGATCCTATTTTTATACATCACTACCATATCGCCACAATGAACCAACCAATGATCTGACTTGTTTTCAAATTGATTATGTAAAGATCACTCAAGTGATGTAGTTTTAGAAAATAGAGAAGCGTCTCATAAATCTTGATACTCATTCCAATCAATCCTAAACTTGTACTATTTGCTTCTAATTTGTTTAATGCATCATTATAAAAGTTTTGATCATATTACAGGTGCTTAATTAAGGATTAAAACAAGATTAGCAAAAGGAAATTTTGTGTCAGAGCATTAAATGCACTGAGCTCATACACGCTTCTAATTCCCTTTGTCTGCAATGACAAAATCAAAGGACAAAAGGAACAATTTGACATGCTCGATAGACAGAAGCAAAGACCTAACACTCTAATGGCTATATTCAAGAGAAATAGTCTTCAAACATTCTCACACTATAAATAGAAGAGTGTTGAAGATGGAGCAACTAACCAACACTATGCATTTACTGTTACATTCATTGATAAGTCTCAAAGCTCAATCTTTGTGTGAATTTGTACTTCAGTGATCATTTATTTACTCTTGTGAGAGAATATACTTAAGCATTTACTTCAATTGAATACTTAAGGCAGTGAGACCTTGAGTGGGCATTGATTGTAAAGTGTACCGGGGGGGCGTTCTTTGAAGAAGAACTAGCTTGTACTGAGGCACCAAGGGCCCTGTGAATCTTGAAAAGATAGTGAAAATCTCGAAAAGGCTTTATGGAGACTAGACGTAGGTCAAGTGGAATGGACCGAACCAGTATAAATCTCTTGTGTCCACCTTCAGTGATATCTCTCTAACTCTTCTCTCTTTACTTGGTTTGTGTTGAAGTTTAAAATTCCTAATATCACCAAATTCACCTGAAATGTTTGAACTAACATTGATGATGTTGAAAAAGGGGCTGCTATGGTTTTTGCTAAGAGAGACGAATGCTCTCCCTTATTAATAAATCTAGTTCATAAGCAAAGAATCCCAATATTGTGTAATACCTTCCTTCGTCCGCGTGTAACTCGCACCTTGTATCTCACGAGTTAACTAAAACTGCGTCTAGCTTTTTCTAGTGTTGAAATACTCAAGGGTCTGTTTGGTGTGAGGGATTTAGAGGGGAAGGGAGGGGAAGAAAAATTTTTATGAGTTGAATTTTAAAAAATTGAAGAAGTGGGGTAATAAAATTTTAATAAAGAAATATATAAGATAAAAGAGTAAGAAAAATTAATTAAAAATTTTTAACCCAACTTCTCTAATTTTTTTTAAATTCAACTCAAAAAAATTTTCCCTCCACCCACTTTCCCTCCCCTCCCTCATACCAAACAAGCCCTAAGAGAAAAGTATGGTAAAGCAACAAACTTTTTCCCCTTCATTACAAATTCAAATCAGCCAAGACTAGTGAGGACTGTGAACCAAGATATATGAATTTGTAAGGAGAAGCCTTGTAGTCAGATGGTGATGATGTTGAAAAGGGGGCTGTTAGGGTTTTTGCTGAGAGAGACGAATGCTCTCCCTCCTATCATTCAAATTCTAATTCATTACCACTTGTGTTCCAGTTATATGTCCACAGTCATTTCACATTGAGATTGACTTTAATTCAAAAAAGCACCTAGTGCCAAAGTATGAGCTTCAATTTAAATTGAAAAATCACTTATTTAGTTCGTTCGTTTTGTTCTTATTTTATTACATTGATTGATTGGTTTAAAAATATGTAATTTTAGAATTCATTATCTTTGTATTTTAAATTTGATTTGAAAATAAATATTTAATAGTTAATAAATATTTTTAAAATATTTAAAACAATCCATTATTTAAAAATATTTTTAAAAAATATCATCGGCAAATTATATTTGAGAAAGAGTTTGGAAAATAGTAATTGAAGGATGAATTTTAAATCAGGGTAAATTTTGTTGTGTTGGATAAGCAGATAAGCTTTACCATTTGGTATGTGATTTAATTCAATAAAATTAATTTTCCATAATTTTATGTTATTGTTGATTAAATTATATCTTCCAAGTTCCAATACTAAAAATGTACAATTCATTGAAATAATGTTAACAAAATATAAGTTCTTATATTATGGATATTTAATATTCACTGAGTTTTTTTTGACATGAATTTCTTTTTTTCTTAATGAAATATCCATTAAGTTGAAATAATAATAATAAAAAACAGGATAAAAGTGCACTTAGCATCTCAAATTATTTTTAGAGGTGTAATTAACACCTTAAAATACTTAGGAGTGCAGTTTTTACCATAATATATTAAAATTAGTTCAATTTCACCTTTTCATATACGTCCCTAAACACCATTTCCCAAAACAACACACCACTTGCGCTTCTTCCCCGGCTAACCCACAATTCTTTCTCGAGTGTTCATGTCAAGAAACCTTTGTTATTTCACTGATGGTGATGGATTGGTGAAAATGGAGGGTGGAATTATGGAAAGAGGATCAAAACAAGGATGTAGTTGCAGAAAACGAAAAGGATTTTGATAAGTACCCAAGCACATTAGAGAACCACATCCCAAAATTAACTATTGAGGTTGGAGAGGTAAAGCACTTAAATATCTCATCAATCAGCCCATACTATTCGATGTGGGACTTTGACAACTTATACTACCTTAGTCTCTATAAATACTACCTTGGTCCCAATATTAAAAAAATTCTTCGACCTCTCACTTTCTCTCCCCCCCTGACTTTCAGAATTATGGCTTCTTCGGCTTGCTTCTGGTGCGACATTGCGTCGAGATTATATGGAACTGGGAGAAAATAAGAAAGGGGGAAAAACTGCATCAGACATCTACGAAATCTCAAATCCAACCACAGAGAAATTGGCACGGTACGAGAGATACCAAACTAAAGAAAAAAAAGTCACATACTCTTGGTCAATGTTGATGAGTGGCGAGAATTTCAACCTCAGGAGATACGGAGAGAAACGGAGGAAATCATAAGACTTTATAGCTGAGGACTTGCAGCGCATAGACTCGCTTCCTTTTCTCAATCAAAGGGTACGAAAAGAAAAAGAAAAAATGGAGCAAGACAATAAATAAAATATAAGAAGCAGAGCCAACATGACAGGGATGCTCTTGCTTCCCTGCGCAGTTGGAAAATATTTACCCTCTTTGAAGACCTGTTTGGTTGGATGGAATGAGATAAAAAATGAGTTATTCCTCTATTTTGATTTGAAATTTTAAAGGGGAGGAGATCTCAAAATTTCCATCTGCTAGACTGCTACTCTCCAACATCCATATTTTGGCTCTCCTTCAAATTGGGGGTTTTGGAGGGGAGTCAAAATTTTGAATCATTTTATCTTATAATTTATGTGATATTTCAATAATGCTCATGATAAATAAAAATATTATTATTAATATATGTTATTATAAAATAATTATTATACTTATAACATATATTCATATAAATTTAAATAAAAAAATATTATTATAAATAAATAAAATATTACTATTAAATTAACTTGAATAAAGATATATTTTTATCATTAAAAAAATATTATTTTGAAATGAAATTTTAAAAAATTATATTTTTAAGAATAAAAATATAATTATAAAATAATAAATTTTCATAAATAAGAAAAAATTATTAATATAAAAGATGTTAATATAATTTTAAATAAAATTATTATTACTATAATGAAAAATAATTATTTTTATATTAAAAATATATTATATAAAATTAAATTAAAATTAAAATATGTTATTATAAATAAAAATATATATTATTATCCAAGTTACTAAAATCAGACTCGGCCGATTCGACCACAAAATCCGTCGAACCGGTCATCTAACCGACCTGGTTCGATCGGTTTAATATTTATTCATCTTTTCCTCATTTAAAAAATTCATATATAATTTTATATATTTTCAAAAATTACAAATTAAGACTTCATGGAAAGCTTGAGATGTCTACTTTCTTATACAAAAAGAATAACTCAAAAATATTATTATTTGATTCTAAAAAATTATCAAATTCTAAAACTATTCAAAAAAATATTATCTTTCAAGTTCACTTCCTCACTGGTTTAGCCTCGAGTTAGCTCTGATATGAGCCACTACCCAGACCAGTTTAATGGCCAATCCGGGTTTATAACCTTGATTATTATACAATTACTTTAAAACAAAATATATATTATTATATTAATTATAAATAAAAATGTTGTCATATTCATTAGATGAGATGTAAATTTAGATAATATATAAATGAAAAAACATAACTAAATATGTTAGGGTAGAATGGTAAATTGTTATTATTCCTCCCCTCCTATCTCATCTTAAACCAAATAAGGGATCATTTCACCTTCTCCCTAACCAACCAAACCTGTAAGAATTTTGGGCATACCTGGAATCCGATAGACTCGCTAAAGTACCCACACGAAACCGGAACACCGATGCGGACCCTGATTACGTTACACAGTAAATACACCAAAGAGAGGAAGAGAAGATAACATTCTTATAAGAAAATCTTTTAGAGGGAGAATTATATATTATATCATCATTAGCCTTATCCCTTAATCTCACACCTTATATATATAGTGCACGTATGGTTATATAGGAATAGATGTAACCTTTAAAACACAAAGGGTATCACTTTTTATAAACCATGTCTCTCCATGAAGCCCCTTTTGAATTGGGCTTGGGCCCTTGGTGCCGTTGCCGGAGAGGAGGATTTCCAAGGTTTTAAGTAGTTAAGTGTTCTTTTTAGTTCTCATAGTGTGTCTTAGTTGAGTGGAAAATGTGTGGTACTTATTTGAATTTTGGCAAAAATCTGATTTTCGATTAGCACTGACTTGCTAGAATTGAAATATTTTTGCTTAGAAAATTATGAAATTTGACAAGTCAAAGTTTTTCAACATTCTAAGCAAGACTAATAGCTAAAGCTATTAGGTCTGCTGGATTTTAGCCAAATTCGAGGGTTTGCTATATTTTTTTGAATTTTCTTTTTTTTTAATAATTTTTCTAGGTTTTTGATTAGGTTTGTTTTTAGGGTTTTATTTGATTTTTCTTGGTTGTTAGTGTGTTTTTAAGTTTGTCTTAGTTAGTTGTTAATTGTTGGAGTGTTTGGTAGTGGTTTAGTCATTTTTCATATTCATAGTTGTTTTGCATTCCATTTGCATCTTAAAAAAAAACAAAAAGAAATTTGCAATTTGTTGCTTTGCTATCATGTTCTTAGTGGCCATTGTGTAGTTTACTATTGTTTTGTGGTGAGCAACTTTGCATTCTTCATCCTTGGAAAGTTATTGGTTGCAACTGAGATTTCAGGTAGCTATCACATTCTTTAAGTTGTTCTTCCAGTGACTCTAGTTACATACTTGCGGTTTGAGGTACTATTTCACTAATATACCAACTTGTTCTCCTAAAAGGTGAATTCTTACCTTGCAACTCCTATTTGCCTCTTGTCACATTGTGTTGCACTTGTCTTGTTATTGCTGAAACTGGTCTTACTCTTTAGACACTTGAATTTTGTTGGTTTTGGTTAACTCTTTTGGTTGTCAAAGATTAGTTAACTTGGTTTCCTGTAAGTTGCTAATTTTTTCTGTATACAACCCTTCTTCAATTGACCATTTGACCAATTACTTTATTGTAGCTTGTGTGTCTATGTGAGTTTCCTTACTGTGCATGACTAGATCTTAGAAAACTGAACTTGTGCCTTTAGATAAAGATATTAACAAGACAATTAGGTTGCTTAAGAAAGGTAAGAAAGCTGAATCATCTAGTGTAGGGCTTGGAAAAGTTATTGACATTGAAGTTGTTGCACATACTTGTGAAATTTCTTCTCATATTGGCTATTCGTTCATTGTAGATCGCCATCTTGCCATGGATCCAATTCCTCCTCCAGAAGGCATACCTCTACCCAATGGGGAGCGTAGAACTATCAAAGATCTTACCTCTTCTACTGATATTACTGATCCTTTCCTCACTTGTCCTGAATTTAATATTAATTTTGAGTTGAAAGGTCCTTTGTTGAGTCACTTACTAAAATTTAATGGTTTACTTGTAGAAGACCCTAACAGGTACTTAAGGAAGATGTACATTGTGTGCAACTCCATGAAACCAATGGGGGTTGATCTAGATGAGGTGTGCAGGACAGTCTTCATTTTACACTGGAAAACAAAGCTAAGGAGTGGTTCTTCATGCTACCTCACCACAATCCCAATGCCTTAGCCTCTTGGGACATCTTGAAGAGTGCCTTCTTGGAAAGATACTTCCCTTCTTCAAAGATAACATCTCTCACTAAGGAAATCTTCGGTGCTAAACAAGGCCTCCATAAATCTTTTTATGAGTATTGGTGTCGATTTCAAGAACTCCTAGCCAAATGCCCATATCATCAAATCCCAAAAGCTCGATTGGTGCAATATTTTCATAGTGGGTTGCTTCCTCAAGATAGGAAGAGTTTGGATTCTACTTCTGGAGGCACTATTCAGTTGCTTACACCTGAAGAAGCATGGGCTTTAATTGAGAAGATAGCTAGTAATGATCAACAATTTGAAGGATTGGATGCTAGACAAGTCCATGAGGTCTCATATGCTTCAAGATCTTCAAGGGAGTATGATAATTTGTCATCCCAAATGATAGAGATGAGAACTGACCTCAATAAGCTCATGGTCCACCTAAACAATGTGAACATTCATGGGTCATATTTTCAAGCTCTAGTGGCTCCTAGCTATGACATATGTAGCTCTTACATGCATATTGCTCCTAATTGCCCACACCAACTTGGAGAGGTCTCGACTATTTTCCAAGGGAGACAAGGAAAGAATCAAAGACCTTGGAATCCTTACTCCAACACATACAATGAGGGTTTGAGGTCCCATCCCAACTTTGGTTGGAGGAACCAGAATCAATTTCAAGGGAGTTTTTCAAATCAAGCTCCAAATCAAGGACCTTCAAACCAACCTAATCCCCAACAAACAATGGTTGCTTCACCTAAATCCCATGCTACTAAAGATAACATCTCTCAACTTCTCAAGTGTATGAACAATATGTCATCTTTTATGGGTAACTTGGCATTTAGATTTGATGAAGAGAGAGCTCAAACCAATTCTAAATTTTCTGACATTGGGACTAAGTTTGACACAATCTTCAACAAGTTGGAGTTGTTGAATTCTAAGAATGCTAATCTGACGTAATTTGTCACTCAAATCTCTGATAGCCTCAATGAGCAACAAGCTAAAAGTGGATAGGGGTTGCCTTCTAACACTGTGATCAATCCTAAGGATGTACATGCTATCTCCTTGAAAAGTGGTAAACAAGTGGGTAAACTAGTTCGATTTGAAGAAAATGTTGAGAGTTTCAAATCTGAAATGCATTCTAGTGATAGGCACAATGAAGAGGTTGAGGTTCCATTGCAACCTAAAGTGGAAGATATTGATGGTAGTGATGATTCTGATCAAAGCACTCACCTTGCTATTGGAAAATCTGTGAGTCTGGTTGAACAAAGGCTTCTACAAAGGCATTCTTCTCTAAATTCAAATATGGATAGCAAGCAAGGAGTGTCGACTCCAACATATACCAAGGTGCTTGACCCTTCAACTTCTTTTTCTTTAAGCAAAGGGGAAGGTAAAAAGTTAAATCTCTCTGAAATTCCATTTCCTAATTCATATGTGCTTAGCAAGAAGGTTTCAAATGAAAAGAAATTTCTTGATATGATGGATATTTTTTGTAAGATTGAAGTTAATTTACCTTTACTTGATGTGTTGAAAGCTTTGTGTACCTAAACACGTAGGTGTAAACCCAATTAGTGTGTTTAGTTGAGTCCTAGTGTGTCTACTATGTTTAAACCCTATCTTCCAATTAAGTGTAAAGACCCTGGCTTATTTACTATTCCATGCACTATAGGTACCATGCCTTTTAGTAATGCTCTCCTTGATTTAGGAGCCGCTATAAATGTCATGCCCTACTCTGTTTACACCTTTCTTGGCCCCACAAACATTAAATCCACTAGTGTCATCCTATAACTAGCTGATCGCACCATTAGGAAACCTCATGGTTTGTTGGAAGACATCTTAGTCAAAGTCAAAGACTTAGTGTTTCTTGCTGATTTTTATGTACTAGACATGTCTATTGAGGTTTCAGTTAAGGAACCATTGATTTTGGGTGCACCTTTCATACGAACAGCTAACACTAGCATTAGCATGAAGGATGGGTACATAACTATGGAAGTAGGTGATCATGTGATTCGGTCAATGTTTATGAAGCTACGAATCACCCATTTGAGGACTACTCCCTTCTTGGCTTGATTTGGATTGATTTGGCCTTGGAAGAGGCAATTGATGAGTTTACTTTCTCATTGTGTGTGAAAAATTATTGTCATGATGATGTATGTGCTACCATTAGTTCAAATTCTTCTCCTTCTGTTGATTGTGATGATGATGTGTGTAGTATTGATTGCATGTCAATTGATAGCTCACTTTCCACTTCCAATCCTTTTATTTTTTATTTTTCTAACCTTGGTAGTACTATATCTTCATTTGATAGTTATTATGGCGTTGGGAATGAGTTATTGTATAGCTTTGCAGAATTCGACAATGTTAGTGAAGTGGATTCCACTTTTGGAAGTGAAACAACATCCATTAGCACTGAATCTACTCCTATGGACACAAATGGAGTCATTGTTGAACATAAGGAAAGAAATCAATGTGCTACTGATGGCACAATTGCAATGTTTGGGTTTAAGCTTCACATTCCTCTATCTTACAAGTTTCAGACTTCTCCTAACCTTAAGGATGATTGTATGGGTAACCTCACTTCTTTCCAATTATTGAAATACTTACATTCTCTTTTTGGTGATGAACTTAGCAGGTCAAAAGCCATAAATTTCTTTGCTGAAAATTTTGGACACAATGGTCAACCACATGTTAAGACTGTAATAGGGGAGAAACTCAGTTCTAATCAATTACTAAACCGTTGCATACCATTTCATGATGCTACCTCTCATATATTTCACTCTTTGAATGATGTAGGTGGTAGTCAAGGTTGCTTTGTGAATGAGCCACAATCTCAATCCACATTTGAACAAGGGGGACATACCTTCAATCCAACAATTATTAGGTATTCTCATAAGAAAGAGAAGTTTCTTGGTATACTTGAGTTGAAAGAGCTTTTACCTTTAATTATGCAGCCCACTGAACTTGATTTAAAACCCCTTCGCCCTAACTTGAAGTATGCTTTTCTTACTGAACATGATCAATTATCTGTCATTATCTCTAGTTCCTTAAGTACATCTGAGGAGTTGAGTTTACTCCATGTGTTTAAGAAACACAAGTGGGAAATAGGGTAGACTTTAGGTGATATTCCAGGTATTAACCCAATTGTATGCACCCACAAAATATTTTTGAATGAGGGTTCTAAACCTGTGAGACAGCCCCAACGTAGACTCAACCCTCTCATCTTAGATGTAGTTAAGAAGGAGGTCACTAAACTCTTGAGTACAAGGATCATATATCTTATTTCAGATAGTGAGTGGGGTCAGTTCGGTCCAAGTTGTTCTAAAAAAGAGTGGAATAACGGTTGTACGAAATGAGAAGAATGAACTCATTCCAACAAGAGTCCAAAACTCTTGGAGAGTTTGTATAGACTTTAGGAAGTTGAATGAAGCAACTAGAAAGGACCACTTTCCCCTCCCTTTAATAGATCAAATGTTAGAAAGATTGGCATGCAAATCTCATTATTGTTTCCTTAATGGTTTTTCTGCTTATTTTCAGGTTCCTATTGAATACAGAGGATCAGGAAAAGACAACATTTACTTGTCCATTCGGGACGCTTGCATACCGAAGGATGCCTTTTGGGTTATGCAACGCTCCTGGGACATTTCAAAGATGCATGCTCTCCATCTTTAGTGACTTACTTGAACAAGGTATTGAGGTATTCATGGATGATTTTTCTATATATGAGAATTCTTTTGAAAATTTTTTGCTGAATTTGTAGAGAGCATTAGAAAAGGGTGTGCAAAAGAACCTTATGCTAAATTTTGAAAAATGCTACTTCATGGTGGATCAAGGAATAGTCTTAGGCCACTTGATAAGTAAGAGGGGTATAGAAGTTGACAAATCTAAAATTGAAGTAATTTCATCTCTTCCTTATCCCTCTAACTTAAGAGAACTTAGATCTTTCTACGGGCATGCTTGATTTTATAGAAGATTCATTAAGGATTTTAGTAAAATAGCTTGTCCCCTATCTAAGCTTCTCCAAAACGATGTGGATTCCATCTTTGATGATGCATGCAAATTGGCTTTTGATGAAATTAAGTCTAGACTCATTTCTCCACCTATACTCATTGCTCCTAATTGGGATCTTGATTTTAAGCTTTGTTGTGATGCTTCCAATAGTGCTGTTGGTACAGTTCTAGGTCAGAAAATGGGTAAGACCTCTTATGTTATTGCTTATGCTTCTAAAACATTGGATAAGGCTCAAATCAACTACACTACCACTGAGAAAGAGCTCTTTTCCATTTTTTTGCACTTGAGAAGTTTAGGTCTTATCTAGTGAAGTCTAAAGTGATTATCTATTCTGATAATTTTACTGTCAAGTTCTTATCTAGGAAGACTTATACTAAGCCTTGATTGCTAAGGTGGATACTACTACTTCAAGAATTTAACACAGAGTTTAGGGACAAGGCAGGTGTAGAAAATCTTGTTACTGATCATCTAAGCCGCTGCCCCTTGCTACGCAGGGAGTAGTTGATGCTGAAGTTACTTGTGATGGTTTTCCTGATGCCCATCTCCTTGCTATTACATTTCATGACCTATGGTTTGCTCATATTGTGAATTATCTTGATACTAGAGTCTTACCTGATTCTTTGTCTCATTTTCAAAAACAGAAGCTGAAACATGAAGCTCAATACTATTTGTAGGATCCTCCATACTTGTGGTGGCATTGTAGTGACCAAGTCATTAGGAGATGTGTGCCGGATGATAAATTCTCTTCTATTATAACCTCTTGTCATTCTTTGTTGTGTGGTGGTCACTTTGGGGCAAAGAGAATTACTAGGAAAATCTTAGATTATGGTTTATATTGGCCTAGCCTCTTTAAGGATTGTTATGCTTTTTGTAAAACTTGTGATACATGCCAGCGTTTTGGGGGGTTATCTAGAAAGTATGAAATGCCAAAACAACCCATATTGTTTTGTCAAGTTTTTGATGTATAGTGCTTTGATTTTATGGGTCCATTTCCTGCATCTCATGGATATTTGTACATTTTGTTGGCTGTTGATTACCTTTCAAGGTAGATTAAGGCCATTCCTACAAGGAAGGATCATGCCTCTACTATTATTAAATTCCTACGTACTCATATATCTTGTAGGTTTGGTGTGCCAAAAGCAATTGTGATTGATCGTGGCTCACATTTTTGCAACAAATTGATGGATAACTTGCTATCCAAATATGGTGTTCTCCACAAGACTTCTACCTCATACCATCCACAAACAAATGGGCAAGCTGAGGTGTCTTGTAACCCCCTTTGTAATTATATCCGAAATACGCGATTAAAATGAATTAGAGACCAACGATTAGCAGAACTCAGTTTCAAGCCCATCTACACGATAGGGTTTTCACAAATACTTTTCAAAATCCAAAAAACCTGGTCTCATATTCACATTTCGAATATAATTACACACAATGCAACTAATCACATTTATATATAGAGCACACAATATAATTCCCGGCCAACTTTGGGTCCATACCTTTACTAAGGATTTATAAATGCCCATTAAGGGGATTACACATTATCCTTTCAAATACACATCCAAATATACATCCTAAATACATATATGAAATATATATAATAATCTAAACCAACATGATAACCAACTACCAAATCAAATGTCCATAGGGGGTATTCGCCGCCCTTGGTTGCTTGTGCCCTTCTTGAGCCTCTTGCCCTATCTAAATTGTTGGTAGGGGAGGGTAAGATTTGAGAGAATCTCAGTAGGAAAATAATACCAATATGCATGTAAGATAAGTTTTTAATGCATTACATGCTTGCATTACATAACTTATGCTCACACAATGACATATCTGTAAGCTCAATGTTTCAAACAACATACATATGGCCATAGCATAAACAGAAACACAGCTTCAATCATTCATATTTGTTTCACATAATCAAGCAAAGCAATAACATGCATCAATGCACCAACACAAATATCAAATACATGCAGGAGAGGTAAGTTCCCTACATTAACCCTCTTTCGCCTTGAAACGTATGCCTCGTAAAGCGTGCCAATAGTTCAAGCTCCATATTTGATCATATAATGCCAAAGGTACTGTTCAGACACTTTCATAGTGTTTCTGGGGGTTATATCAGGCTATTATGAAAATTAACCAAAATGCCCCCGAGGACCCGGCCGGCTCGGCCCCGCCGTACCCAATCCGACTGTACTTTTCTTGAAATTTTGACATGGGCTATTCTAACATATTTTTGCCCAAAGAATCATTTCCAGAGTCAGAATTATAAAATGCAACTTCAAATTACAAAAATACCCTTGACAGCCTCACTTTAAGGGTTTGAGGGGCGTTTTCGTAATTATGCTTTTTCAGCCTTTTACGAAAATGTGAACAACTGTAACCCCTCCTAATTTTCACTCCTGAACTCACTAGAACTATCAAATCATTGAAAATCCAACTCTAACCCTCAGATCTAGCCCTGGCCAAAATCTTGGTATACTTTGGGAAAAATCGGTATTTTTCGATTTCCGGCTCTGTAAACGTGTTCCTTTATACTCCTAACCACTTTATTGACTATTCTATTAGGTTACAACTATCATTTAGTACCAATTTGGGCAGAATAACCCATAAGGAATTCCATTTCCAAAATTTAAAACCAACGGCAATCCGGCAAAATTTCACCGATTAAATTGCCCACAGCAGCCAGAATATTCAATATACAAGAGTTTGGAAGTTACCTCAAACTCCCACTAGCTTTTTCTCAAGGTGGCTGAAAACCCTAGCCTTAGAACACTCAAATTTGTGCTTCCAACACCTTACAATACATGAAAGAGAAGCTTAGGAACAAGGTTATATGCGTTAGGTACGAATTCACCAAAGAAATCGACCTATCTTGCGAGATTTCTTCCCTTTTTCTCTCTAAATTTTCTTACACCTTCTCTCTCTTGTTGCAGCTGAATGGCACAATTTTGGGCTGATGGAGGAGGTGGATGATGATTTAATATAATATAATATTATTTTCTAATTATTTACTAAATTTCCAACAATTTCGGATTTTTACAAAATTTTGGCATATTTCTGTCCAAACATTTAAAAATCATAACTAAATCTAGAAAAATTGAATTGGAGTGATTCCAAAGCCTATAGAATAGAACCCTTATTGAGTATAGTTTCAAGGAAAAATATATACTTTTGCTAGCTGGAATCACAAAATTCCCAGAATTTCAATCTTTACATACTGTTTCAGAAATTTCACAGTTTTTCTGTGATTACTTCAAAAATTCATAACTTTTTATATATAGCTCTAATTGAGTCATATGCCTATCAAATTAAAGTTTAGGATGTTGAATTTCACCGTGTAAAATTTTATAATTTTTACTCATCATTTGGTCATATAAAATCACATGACAAGCTCACTACCTCATAGGCGATTTCACCAAAAACATAATTACTTTCTCCAAAATTCACCATTTCACTTTCTTTAATACCCCAAAGATATAAGAATCATTAGGGAATACATTTTGGCTCCTACTAAACTGGGGCTTAACAGTTTACTTATTTCAGGCTTATTCTGTAGCCTCAAATCTCAGAATTCGGGGTATCACATGTCTAATAGGGAAATCAAGTATATCTTAGAGAGAATTGTCAAGCCAAGTAGGAAAGATTGGAGTCTTTGGTTGGATGATGCTCTTTGGGCCTATCGTACAGCTTTTAAAACTCCTATTGGCATGTCTCCTTTTTGGTTAGTCTTTGGTAAAAGCTGACATCTACCTGTTGAGCTAGAGCATAGAGTTTACTGGGCTGTGAAGACTTGTAATATGGATCTTCAAGGTTTTGCTGAGGAAAGGATGCTTGAGATACAAGAGCTTGAAGAGTTATAGTTGGATGCATATGAAAGTTCCCGTATCTACAAGGAAAAATCCAAATTGATTCATGATCAAGGCATCTTACAGAAGCAGTTTCATGAAGGAGAGCAAGTACTTATGTTCAAGGCAAGATTCAAGCTCAAAAATGGGAAGCTTAAAACCAAATGGCAAGGTCCCCATAAAGTGGTCAAGGTGTATAGCTTTGGGTTAATAGAGCTCGAAGATCTTGCAAGTGATGCAAAGTTTCAAGTGAATGGTCACTTGCTGAAGCATTACCATGCTAGTCATCAACTACCATAATGCACACGGTGGTCTCTTTCCTTATCTTTTTCTTTTTTTTATTTGATGATGTATGCTATTAAACAAGTGTGGGGGAGGGACTTATCAACAGTCAAAAGTAGTTTGTAAGATTGCATTTTTCAATTGAATAAACTCCATTTTGAATAATACTCTTATGCTTAGCCTTATCCTACACTACCCTTTTCTTCATATCCTTATGCCTAATTTTTGAGAACTATTTCCACTTATGTCTTGTCTTCTCTCTCTCCTTGTAATGATGATGTGTTGTGCTTCAATCTTGAATTGGACTTCACAACATTCACTTTACCCAAGAGATAAGTATGTCTAGGTTCTTTGTTTTTGTTCATTACATTGAGGGCAATGTAAGGATTGAGTGTGGGGGAGTGTGTTAATTCTCATGATGGATTTCACTGTGATATCATATGCCTCTGTCTCTTGCTTGTGTCTTCTATTATTTTTTGTCTAATTCACTGAGATTTTTGAAGCCTTTAGTCATGATCAAGTATCTCAATTACTCTTAGTTGGATTTATGGTTGAAACTTGCTTTGAATTAGTAATTGCCACAAAATTCAAGTGTTTTAATGATGCATGGTTTAATTTTGATGAGTTTGTTAGGAAACAAAAAGCCTAGTTGGAAGGTTTTTTGGGCCTAATTGTTTATTTCATTGTGTGATTTATCCACCTAGATTATTGCTCTCTAGAACTTGTTTTGTTTCTTGCTTAAGGCTACATTTTGTAATGGTATGGATAGAGATGACATTGGCATTCATTTCTAAACCATTTACCCAAACACAAACCTTTCTTCATTCACCTTTGTTTACCCCTTTGAGCCCTTCACTTTCATTTCTATTTCATTATACAAATGTTATGTTTTCATCCTTTATCAAGTTCTTCTTAGCACTATTGAAAAAAAGAGTACTATTATATATTAGAAAAGAAAAAGAAAAAAAAATGCCATGTGAAGAGTCAAGAGAAAGAAAATAGAAAAGAAGAGAAAGAAGAGAAAAGTTGTGAATACAAAAAAAATTCAAAGAAGGAAATAAAGTCACAATGGTAAAACATGTGAATTAAGTTAGTTCTATAGTACTAAGTGATCTAGCAAATTATTTGGTGCAAGCATAGTGTTTGTTACATTTTCCATCATTTGGCCTATTCAATATTACAACCCTACAAAGTCCTTTGGATTTATTTATGCCATTGTTGCAAGTAGTAGAGAGCCTAGAAATATTATAAGCCTATGGTAGAATGTGGTCAAAGTGGATGTGAGTGAAAAACTACCTTATATGAGAGAAGAGTGCAAACACTTATCCTAGTTAAGGTTTCCAATCAAGCTCATTGTGATTAAACTTTGCATTGCTTTAGCTACTTCAATTTTTGGTATGTTCATTGCATTTGGATAGGAGGATACCTTGTTATTTGACTAAGTGTGATTCTTAAAGCTTGATCTTGCCTATTCTTTCAACTTTCATCATTCTTTGCCTAGTGTTGAGTTTAATGTTTTGCTCAGGAGTGCAAAAACTTAAGTGTGGGGGAATTGATAGAGCCCAATAGTTATATACTTTTAGTAATTAATCTTGGGCTTTTTAGGACTTAATTGAATATTTTGAGCATAATCAAGTGTTAAAGTGAGATTTTAGTGAAAGGATAATTTGGGAATTATAGTGGTTAAATTGTTATATTTTTAACTAATATTTGTTATCCCTATTATTTCTTAATTGTGAGCAAAAGATATTACCTTTGTGAATCTAATTTTGTAGGTGATGACATGGCATAACTTACTTATTTAACCTAAAGAGAAATGAATAAAACAAAGAAAGTGGAGACCATTGGGATGAGTGGCAGCTGTGATTATTAAGAGGCAGCTGAATTGAAGAAAAGAGAAGAATTACCGTGAAGATGAGGCTCTGGACCGAATTGAATAATAGAGAATTGAAATGCATTAAAGAGAGGGCTGACCGAGTTGACTAAAGGAGTAGCTGGATTGAATTAAATGAAGCACTAAATAGATGAGCTGAACCAATTTGAGAAATGAGCCGAAATTGTTGATAAAAGAGGTTTTGGAAAAAAAGCTACGGAGGAGGCTGAAATGGAATTAAAGTAAAACGAGGGAGTTGACTGAAATGGATTAAAAAGAAGAGGAGACCCAAGTGATGAGCTGGACCAATTGAAGAGAAGAGGATGATGGGCTGAATTAATGAAGGGACCGAATTGAAATGGGAGAAAAGGGGCAGCTAATTGGACCGAAGAGGAGGAATGGAAAAAGGAGGGCTGTGACTGAATAGGTTGGGAGAGAAGTAGCGCGGATGATATAAAGAGAGGAGTGGCGGCTGTGAATGTGGGTAGCAGCGGAAATAAAGAGTAAAGGAGAGACGTGAGAAAAGAAATGGCAGGAGGCGTTGGACTTGGAGAATAACGTGAGGAGGATAGTGAAGGACCGTTGAAAGCAAAGAAGGACATTGGTGTTGCAACTCCGATGGACAATTATCCTCTCCTTTCTTTAAGTTTCATCCTCTTCTTCCATTAGTAGCTAAGTCTTGGTGATTTCCTTGAGTTGGGTAATGGTTTGAGCTATTACACTTCAATGGAATTCCTTTAAGCTCTCTTTCTAGTTCATAATTATGTAGCTTGGTTAAGTATGTAATTGTGATCTAGATTGTCCTATGCCAAGTGAATAAACTTGGTGGTTGAGCTACGAGTTGATTAATTAGGCTTTGTATGATTCATATTAGGAGTAGGTTGAATTGTTTATTCCGATTCGGTTGAGTAGATTTAAATGATTAAACTGAATATTTTGATTTGTTGTAATGGTAATTACAATTTAGAATTGGAAGTTAATTATTCATTTCCTTGAGTCACAATTAATTGGCGGTATTCATTTAATTGCTTCGGTTGAATGAATTAAATGATTATTGCAAGTATGGAGCTAGTGGTAGCTTAGTTCCATCCTCTTGGCTGATTATGGAATTCAAATCATTAGCAAGTAAGGAAGACTAAAACCTCAACTCAAGGGAACCCCATCTCATTATTATTCTAGTTTATTAAATTTACTTCGTTGTTATTGTTAATTTTAATTTCGTTTGCTTCTTGTCTTTAAAATCGAAAAATACAAAAATATTGCTTTAGCTTAGATTACTTCATTAGTTTAAAAATCAAATTCTCAAAATGATTTCTCACAACTTTAAGGTTTTTTAACACTTTAATACTTAGAAACTTGGAAATTAATTCCCTCATAAGAACGACCTAGGTTGAGCTACTACGCTACATTTTCAAACCTAGTTTTATTTTGAGAACTCACATGACATGGGTTCATGAGCCCTAATCCACCAAGGGTGAACTAGTATATTCCAACACCTCCCACTCACACTTGGTGGATTAGATGTTATGGGTCAAGTCTCTTTCTCTTACTTCTTTCATGCTAGGTGTTTTGCCGTGACCTCGTGGGCATGACGTCTCTATTTAGGCGCTTTGCACTAGAAATCCCTTTTTACAGAGATTAGCATAAGACAACCCTGTAGTGCAGCTTGATATTGATATATTACCCGAATGTCCTAGATTTACCAATATACACTTTACTCATGGCTAATCTAATTCCTCTTAAGTCAGTATAAAACTCAGATTGCCTTTCTCATATGCATAGTGTGTACACTTATGAAATCACAAAATAATATCATAACGGACCGGTCTCATATATCAACATAAGTGTGTATATTTTAGGAAATAATCTTTCTTTCGCCCATATATCACTTTGATATGTATCAACCGCTTTCCTAACATAATGCCTTTAGATAGCATCAATCATAATCATAGGACAAAATGCTAAAGTAGCAAACGTTGAAACATATTTCCATAACAATGTCAAAGTCAAAGGACATTAATGAAGGGTTAACCTTTCTGGGACTCACATAGCAATGAAGCAGGGACCTATTCACTTACTTCCTATTTATGGTTCTTTATCACAGATGGTGTGAATCACATGCTATAGTGTTACTCTTATACTTTAAGAGCGTATGTCATTTGATTTTATCATTAACACCATACAAACTTAAGTCTAGACACTCCTAGTATCTAAACCCAAATTCCTCAACTCCACTCATATTATATGACGTCAATTTTGAAGAATTTATTGTCTGGCAACAAGTATCATTGACGTGGGTTTCCATGATTCGATCCATATTTTTACAATCAAGGATCTCATCTCAACTTACTACACTTTAAGTCGAGGCGACATAGTTTGTGTTTCTTCTCTACCATATTATTAGCACTTTTGCTAATTTACTAGTGAACACAATTGTCTCATCTTTGCACACTCCTCCTAAATGTCAAAGGTGGTCGCTTGTGTGAGAAATACGACCTCACCAACCTGTACGACATACTAGACATTGTATACTTACACACACATTAAAATCCAAAATGAAGTATCATTACTTCATACCATATGTATGCCTAAGGACTCAACATGTTTCTCATACATGTCCTTGGTCATTAAGCTTAGTTAGGGGACTTTGCATATAAATACGTTGTTCAACAACAAATTTATGTGCTATAACATCTCTCATATAGCTATACTTTTACATTTAATCTATCTATTATGCTTAGGGTTCTTTTTTTTAAAAAAATACAGTAGCTACGTGTACTCACAATACTTTGACACTATATTTGAATTATCTCTTTTAAATCTCACATGTTCTATAAACATTACCAGCCATATAGCCTCTTGTACTACCACAACACATACTTTGAATGTGCATGATCAATGTACTCTACAAGTATCTCATGAATCTTCTATGAAGCCATTTAATTTCTCTCACGATGGTTGGACCAGTACCGAATTACAAGTCCTACCATGCACATATATCTGGTCTTGTATATATCATTGTATACATCACACTGCTAATAGTATCTATATGGACATTCTTTCCATTATCTTCTAGGTTGGTTTAATCAGAGAAATTCATCAAGACTCAAACTCACTCCTAAAGTCATTGGGGCATCCATAGAATTACATTCATTTATTTTGAACAGCTTAAGAATCTTCTTAATGTAATTCTCTTATAAAAGAGAGGGGTCTTTTTAAGCTATTTCTTTAGATCTCAACTCCAACTGCTTTACCCATGAATCAACACCATTCTTTAAGAGGCACTACCAAATTCAAACTATAAATGGCCAATAGTATATCATCCACTTACAGGAATAACATCACAAATCATTTACTAATGGTTTTCTTCAACCATTTGAAAAAACACATTGGGTTACCTCTCTTTCAAAAGATTAAACATCATTATCTAGACATTTGAATCAATCCATAGAAGGACTTCTGCAAAAACACATGAAGTCACCACTATGTGAAACTTCATATACTACTTTTAGTAAAATCTAATAGTCACTGCATATAGATTTCTTCATCCAGATCATCATTTAAAGTGTATGTTTTACATCCATATGATGTAAATTTAAATTCGAATAGTTAACTATTTCCATATTAAAACTAATTTAAATGCACAACAAGTAAGAAAAATGCCTTCCTGTTATGCATACCCCTCAGCAACAACAAGTCTTATGTATGTCAATTGATTTACCCACTTTTCTCCTAAACTTATAGAACTCACTAGTTCTCAATAGTCCTTTTGACTTAGCAGTAGATCGCTGATTCTCAACTTAATTCTTTCTCAAAGAATTAACTTCCCTTTCCATTGCTTTTTCCATTCTCCCTTGACATAGCCTCTTGTACAGAATGTGACTCATCATCCTCCTTTAGAATAACTATAAATTTTTTTCTCAATTATCCCTTTTCTCATGAGCTTTTTGAATTTCATATTTATTTTGTTTGGTCTCTTTATTGACCATTCTAAGCTCCCACTCTTAAAAACAATTGAGGATTATTGGCATGTTCTATACTACCTTGTCCTTACATCTTGCAAAAAGATGCAATGTGATTAGTTTCACCCTTAATTGAAACTAATTCATAAAAAAATATAGTACCTTTCAATTCTTTTTGGTTATTATTCTATCATCATTCCACTCTTAAAAATGTAGCCCTTATGAGCTCCCACTGACAACCACTATGGGAATTTGCAACCGACCCTTATAGTCTATGAAAACTCAAATTTAACTTTTATTTAGTCCAACATTTATATGGTATGGTAGTGACTACTTTAGAGGGTATGTAATAGCCCGATTTGAGATTAAGGGCTAATGACTATGAAATTCATTGTGGTTAGTGTAATTAAATGTTCTGGAGAAATAAGATATGGATTTGGTATAAATATGTGGGGTATTTAAGATCAATGGTTGAGATTTACTGACTATGGGTTGGAATCTTATGCTTTGTATTTGTGTGAGCTCATGGAGGGAGTGAACAAGATGGTGACATGTGGCCTTGTGGTGGACTATAGGATTATGCACAAAAGGACAAAAGTCTACTTTTCTCTCTTCTCTCTCTTTTTCGGTGAAGTATGGACAAGGGAAAGAGTGGGACATCATTATCATCACTTGCTTCATCTTTTCCATCTCTCATTTTCTCTCTCTTCATTCTCCTCCATTTTTGGTGGCCAAGCAAGGAAAGGGAAAGGAAAGCTTGAATTTTTGGGTGAGTAATGATTCTCTATTACTCAAATCCTCTTCTTTAATGTTGTGCATCTCATTAAGAGCTTCATTGTGGTGGTTTCAGAATCTTGAAAGGTAGTGATTTGTGTGTTAGAGAAATTTGAAAGTTGGAGAATCAAGATTCTGGATTTTGCAAAGTGAACAGGTAGGGAATTGAAGCATTTTGATATATTATTTGCAATTTTTGGATAAGTTTGAGAAATTCTGGAAATTTGCTTTGAGTTTGTGACAATGATGAATGTGTGGATTTCATAGTGGATGATGTTGGAATAGGTTCATTGTGAAGTTATACGATTGTTGGAGTTAGTTGCAATGTTGGAATTGAGTTGAATGAAATTTGGATATTGTGTGTATCATAGAGACCTAAGTGATTGATTGTGGTTGGAATGGTTTTTGGGGTGTTTTAAAGGTTACCAATGTGTTCCCTAGACAATGGTAAGTGTGTATGAGATTTGGGTAGAGTTTGGGAACCACTGGGATGAGTTTTGGCAATCCAGGATTTTTTGTCAAATTCTGCGTTTCTGGTCTTTGATGCCACTCGAGTGCTGAATGCGATTTTTGCCTTCTGCCTTGTGTTTTTCCTGAGTTTCCATGAAGGAGGCTCGAGTGTACTTTGTTCATCGCAAGTGATGTTGGTGATCACTCGAGTGAGGGTGTGAGTTCAATATTAGGGCTGCGTCTTGTGTCCTCGCTCGTTGGTCAAGTTCAAGAGTGTGTTCTGACACTCGTGAGTGTGAGCTTCTCACCCGAGTACTAGGGGTTGTGCTCAAGTGAGCATTGCTCTCTTGAGTTGTCTGTACTCTTGGGACATCACTTCTAGTGTTATACTTTTAGGGACTCGAGTGATGTTGGAGTCATCACCCGAGTGCAAGTCCTCATGGTCGAGTGTGCTGACCACCCTAGGGTGTGCTGGTTGCTCTCGGGTGCTCATTTTCCGTGTCTCACTCGCTGGGACTCGAGTTCGTGGGAAGGCATCACTCGTGTGAGAGCCGTTCTCACCCATGTGTAAGCCTCTCATCACTGGAGTGAGGTCATCTTCACACGACTGAGACAGTTGAAAATTTGTGTTCTGCCTTTCGAAAAAGGGATCTTCAGGATAGTTTCTCCTAACCATTTTGGCATATGTTTAGGCACCTAATTGCCACCTAAAGAGTTCTAACGATAACCAATTTAGAGTGTTATGGAATTAAGAATTTGGAAAAGAGATTGATCGATTGTCCCTAATTTGGTTTATAGGATTTGACATTTGTTGCCCTCGTGAGACCACGGTACCGGAGCCAGTCAGGAAAGATACAGGTAGTGACTCTTTCTTTATACCTTTTGCGATACATTGTATGTGTGCTATTTCATTGGTTTGTGATGAATTCATATGCTGCAAGATTTGTGAAATTATGTATGCACTGCTATACCAATAGTCCCTGAGTCGCTAACAACGGTTTGGGTTAAGACGGTGTGCCTTCCCGACGATAAAAGGGGATGAGGTTAGGGTGTGATATTTATGAATATGTGGGCCAAAAGGCTATTCGTATGCATTGCCATACCAACAGTCCCTGAGTTGCTAACAACGGTTCGAGTTAGGACAGTGTGCCTTCCCGGCGATAAAAGGGGATGCGGGTGGAGTGTGATTTGTGTTGTTGCTGCTTTGTGGTGATTTGTTTACATGCTATGTGATTACGTGTAGTATGAATGATTTGTTACTACTGGGATTCTTTAGAGTCTCACTCTTTCTAAATGACTAACATTTCAGAGAGGGCGAGTGGCTTCAAGGATAAGTGACCAACCCGGAGCGGTTAGGGCTTGTAGGGACATTAGATTTTGGATGTTGGTTATCTGTTTGGTTGGGATTACTAAATGTATATGTGATGTAAATAATGATTCTTTTGGACTTGTAATCCCCATCTCGGGAAACTTTAAACCCATGTGGTATATATATATGTGAACCCCGGGGTTACTGGGATTTTAGTTACGTACTCTGATATTTGTGAATATGATTTAACTGCACAGGTAATTGTATTCGAAAGTGAATGTGAGACCAGATGAAATTGTGTTTTTGAACTGTTTTTCGGACACCCTATCTTGAAGATAAGGGACTTTAAATGTTGTTTTGTCTTATTGGTCTCTATTTCACTTAAAATTTTATAATCCGGATATAATTACGGTGAGGGGGTTACATTTTTTGTATCAGAGCTGTAGTTCCTGGCAAGGGTAGAGTTTGCTAGGATAGCTCCTATAGTGTGGCCTTAGTGATAATAGATCATCTGTGAATGATTGTTGTATACATATATGTGTTCTGTGTTATGGATATATATGAGATTTGTAGACATGTGTATACATTATCTGTGGGACTGACATAGTGAATGATTTATAGAATGAAATAGACAAGGGGTCATCCTAGTGGACAGTGAGTAGACCCTGAGGTGGAAGAAGTCAATGACAATCCACCGGATCCTATGCAAGAGTTGTTGGGCTTGATAAAGGATTAACGGGATATGATAGCTGAGCTAAGAGAAGAGCTCAGAGTTGAAAAAGCTAAGAACAATGAGGGCCGGGGTCAGTCTACTCATGAGGAGACTCGAGAGGAAACCCGGGAAGAGACTGCTGAAGGGTCAACGTGACCAGTTGAATCCCCTCCTCATGCCATTCTGAATCAAGAATCGCATGGTGTGCTAGTTAGAGAAGAAAGAGATCTCCAATTTTGGGTCTCTAGATTCTGTAAGCACCTACCTCTGGTATTTAAGGGAAGATTTGATCCTCAGGTGGCTGAAGATTGGCTAAACCGCCTTGAGAAGATATTTAAGGTTCTTGTGTGTCCCTCCGAAGTGAAAGCAAAGCTGGCAGTGTATAAGCTTGATGGTGATGCAGACCGCTGGTGGCAGAACATTTCTCTGTCTTTGCAGTGTAATAATATACCATTGACCTGGGAGGTGTTTCAACAACAGTTTTATTAAAAATATTTTCCCAAGTCAATGAGGCTTGAGAAGGAGACCGAGTTTCTGAACATTAAGCAAGGGGACATAGAGTCTTTTGATGGATATTTGTCCCGTTTCGTCTGCCTATCCCGATATTCCTCTTATCTTTAGAAGATGATGATGAGGAGTTGAGCTCGGATATGTTGATACGAGGTTTGAGGCATGATATGAGGAAGAAACTTGCCACCCATCAATTTTCCAAGTTCAACAAGGCTGTTGAAGAATGTATGATCACAGAGAGCAACTTGAGAGAGTTCTATCTGGCTAAGGCTGTTGGTGGGCATAGTAAGCCCAGTAAGGGCGGTGCTTCTCAGAAGCGGAAGGGTTCGGGATCATCTTCTTCAATTAAGAGCAGTGGTAAGAAGCCCTACCAGCCCAAAGATCGTGAACCTCAGAGATTTATGACTGAATGGAAATGTTCTCGCTGTAACTAACCGCATTATGGCAAGAATTGTCGGGGTGAAATGATCTGCTTTAATTGCAAGCAACCCAGACATCTTTCTAGAGATTGCCAGCTGCTGCAAGTGGAGTAGAGACCGAGGGCTTAGGGTCGAGTGTTTGCTATGACTGATGAGGAAGCCAGAAAATCCCAAGAGTTGATACGAGGTAAAGTCCTTATTCATGGCATTGTGTTACAAGCATTATTTGACTCGGGTGCAAGTCACTCCTTTATTGCTTATGATTGCGTGAAGCGTCTGAGAATGAATGTTATAAGTTACCATTCGATTTGATTATGTCAACGCTGATGGGTGTTAAGGCTGTGACTATAGAAGCCTGTTTAAATTGTGTTGTAATTGTTGAGGGTCATGAATTTGTAGTAGATTTGATTTGTTTACCGCTCTGCCAATTAGAAGTCATTTTAGATTTTGATTGGTTGAGAACTAATAATGCGTTGTTAGATTGTGGGAATAAGAGGATAGTATATCCGGCTACTCATAGTGATGAGAATCCATTTGCTAGTTTGAACTTCCCTTCGACAGCTAAGGCTGAGAGATACTTGAAAAAGGGTTGTCAGAGATATGTGGTTTTCTTTTCTGTGTAAGGAGAAATCAATGAGGCATTGAGTAATATACCCATAGTGAATGAATTCCCTGAGGTATTTCTGGATGATCTAAGTGGATTACCTCCAGAAAGGGAAGTTCAATTTCCGATTGAGATTGTGCCTGGATCTGGTTTGATATCCAAAGCCCCATACCGTATGGCCCCAAATGAAATGGCGGAATTGAAGAAACAGATTGAACATTTGCTTGAAAAAGGGTTTATTAAACCCAGTGTGTCGCCTTGGAGAGCTCTAGTTTTGTTTGTGAAAAAGAAAAACTGGAGTCTTCGTTTGTGTATCGACTATAGAGAGTTGAATAAGATTACCATCAAGAACAAGTACCCTCTCCCTAGGATTAATGACCTTTTAGATCAATTATCTGGTGCATGTGTGTTTTTGAAGATTGATCTAAGGTTGGAGTATCATCAGCTGCGAGTGAAAGCGGAAGATGTTTCGAAGACTGCTTTCCGAACCAAGTATGGTCATTATGAGTTCTTAGTGATGCCATTTGGTTTAACCAATGTGCCTGCGGTTTTCATGGATTACATGAACCGTATCTTTCAACAATACCTAGATCAGTTCGTTTCATCGATGCTATTTTGATATACTCTAAGAGTAGAGAAGAGCATGAGCATCATTTAAGAATTATGTTGAATACGTTGTGTGAGAAGCAACACTATGTCAAATTAAGTAAATGTGAGTTTTGGCTGTCAGAAGTAAGATTCTTAGGCCATGTTATCTCGCGAGAAGGGGTCTCTGTGGATCCTGGATCCTGGTAAAGTTGAAGCAGTACTGGACTGGAAAAAGCTAGAGACTGTGGTCGAGATGCGCAGTTTTCTGGGTCTTGCTGGTTATTATCAAAGATTCATTCAGAATTTCTCCCGTATTGCGTTGCCGATGACCAAGCTCATGAGAAAGGATCAGCCGTTTGTGGGGGATGAGAAATGTGAAAATTGTTTTGTGGAGCTGAAGGAGAGGTTAACTACGGCACCTATGTTGATTTTACTTGATCCAAGTTTGACTTACATTATGTATTCTAATGCCAGTGGGCAGGGATTAGGGTGTGTCCTTATGCAATAGGGACGTGTGGTGGCCTACGCCTCTCGACAGCTCAGACCTCATGAAATGAACTATCCCACTCATGATCTGGAGCTTGTGTCCATTGTGTTTGCTTTGAAAATTTGGCGTCATTACCTGTATAGTGTGACTGTGAAACTTTACTGCGACCACAAGAATCTCAAATATCTGTATGATCAGAAAGAACTGAATACGAGACAACGGTGTTGGATGGAGTTGCTTAAAGACTACAACTTGGAAATCAAATATCATCCGGGTAAGGCAAATGTAGTCGCTGATGCTCTCAGTCGAAAGACTGTGTTTGTGGCTGCTATGATGATACATGAGGGGAAGTTGATTGAAGATTTTCATGATTTGAATATGTCGAACCAAATCATCTGTGCCAATTCTATTATTTCCCAAGGGGAAAGTGATTTGAGAGCTGAGATTGAAGAAGCTCAGAGGCTAGATGGCTGGATACAGCGTAATTTGTCTAGAATCGAATTGGGAGAAGCTTAGGGCTATGATTTGTCGCCTAGTGGATTGATTTGTTATCAAAAGAGAATTTGTGCTCCACGTAAGGCGGATTTGAGACAGAAGATTTTAGATAAGGCGCATAAGAGCCGGTACATTCTTCATCCTGGTATGACCAAAATGTACCATAACTTGAAATCGTGTATTGGTGGCCGGGAATAAAGAGTGATGTGATGAAATATGTGCCGAGGTGTCTCACATGCCAGAAGGTAAAGATCTAGCACCAAAGACAGCCTGGTTTGTTGCAAAGTCCTGAGATTTCAGAATGGAAATAGGAAAGTGTGACCATAGACCTTGTTGTGGGATTGCCTAGGATCAGGAATTATGATATGATCTGGGTCATTATGGACCAGTTAACGAAGTCGGTGCACTTCCTACCAATCAATGCTAGTTACTCTCGGGACAAACTAGTTGAGATTTACATTCGAGAGATTGTGAAGCTCCATAGCATACTGAGGAATATCATTTTCGACCAAGATCCCCGATTCACTTCGAGATTTTGGAGGGCATTGCATGAGGCACTTGGTACTCAGTTGAGATTCAGTATGGCCTATCATCCTCAGACCAACGGATAGTCAGAGAGGACTAGACCTTAGAGGATATGTTACGGGCACGTGTTCTCCACTTTAACGGGAGTTGGGATCGTTTTCTTCCACTTACTGAGTTTGCCTACAATAATAGCTATCATGCGAGCATTCAGATGGTGCCGTATAAAGCGTTGTATGGAAGAAAATGTTAATCACCATTACGTTGGAATGAATTGTCTGATAGGAAACTGTACGGGCCAGATCTTGTTGATCAAACCTTAGCCCATATTCGAATCATTCATAAGAGGCTTCTTGTAGTACAGAGTCTGTAGAAAAGCTATGCTGACAAGAGGAGAAGGCCTCTAGAGTTTGAGGTTGGTGACCATGTGTTTCTGAGAATATCTCATGTCATTGGTATTGGGCGAGCAATTAAGCGAAAGAAGTTGAGCCCAAGGTATATAAGTCCTTTTGAGATCCTTGGAGGGATTAGGCCTGTTGCATATCGAATAGCCCTACCCCCGAACTTGAGTAGACTTTATGATGTGTTTCACGTTTCCCAATTGAAGAAGTACCAACTGGATCCATCTCACATTGTTGAGTATGAGGATGTCGAATTGCAAGATAATTTCATGTATACGGTGGAGCCAAAACAGATCATTGATCGAGAGAATCGACAGCTCAGACACCGAAGCATTCCATATGTGAAACTGATATGGAAGGGAATGACTTAGAGAGAAGTGACTTGGGAAGTGGAAGAAGATATGCGAAGGAAATATCCAAAGTTTATGGTTCAAGTGGTGTAGCAAATTTTGAGGACGAAAATAATTTTTCGGGGGGAGAATTGTAACATCCCGATTTGAGATTAAGGGCTAATGACTATGAAATTCATTGTGGTTAGTGTAATTAAATGTTCTGGAGAAATGAGATGTGGATTTGGTATAAATGTGCATGGTATTTAAGATCAATGGTTGAGATTTACTGACCATGGGTTAGACTCTTGTGCTTTGTATTTGTGTGAGCTCATGGAGGGAGTGAACAAGATAGTGACATGTGGCCTTATGGTGGACCATGGGATGATGCACAAAAGGACAACAGACCACTTTTCTCTCTTCTTTCTCTTTTTCGGTGAAGCATGGACAAGGGAAAGAGTGGGACATCATCATCATCACTTGCTTCATCTTTTCCATCTCCCATTTTCTCTCTCTTTCTTCTCCTCCATTTTCGGTGGGCAAGCAAGGAAAAGGAAAGGAAAGCTTGAATTTTTAGGTGAGTAATGATTATCAATTGCTCAAATCCTCTTCTCTAATGTTGTGCATCTCATTAAGAGCTTCATTGTGGTGGTTTCAGAATCTTTAAAGATGGTGATTTGTGTGTTAAAGAAATTTGAAAGTTGGAAAATCAAGATTCTAGATTTGGCAAAGTGAAGAGGTAAGGATTTGATGCATTTTGATATATTATTTATGATTTTTGGATAAGGTTGAAAAATTCTGGAAATTTGCTTTGAGTTTGTGACAATAGTGAATGTGTGGATTTCATAATGGATGATGTTAGAATAGGTTCATTGTGAAGTTATTTGATTGTTGGAGTTAGTTGGAATGTTAGAATTGAGTTGAATGAAATTTGGATATTGTGTGTATCATAGAGACCTAAGTGATTGATTGTGGTTGGAATGGTTTTTGGGGTGTTTTAAAGGTTGCCAATGTGTTTCCTAGACAATGATAAGTGTGTATGAGCTTTGGGTAGAGTTTGGGAACCATTGGGATGAGTTTTGGCAATCCGGGATTTTCTGTCAAATTCTGCGTTTCTGGTCTCTAATGCACAATACTCGAGTAAGGGAGGAACTCACTCGAGTACTGAATGCAATTTTTGCCTGCTGCTTTCTGTTTTGCCTGAGTTTCCTTGAAGGAGGCTCGAGTGTACTTTGTTCACCGTGAGTGATGTTGGTGATCACTCGAGTGAGAATGGGATCACTGGAGTGAGGGTGTGAGTACAGGATTAGGGCTGCGTCTAGGGTCCTCACTTGTTGGTCAAGTTCAAGAGTGTGCTCTGACACTCGCGAGTGTGAGCTTCTCACCCGAGTACTAGGGGTTGTGCTCAAGTGAGCATTGCTCTCTGGAGTTGTTTGTGCTCTCGGGTCATCACTTCTGGTGTTGCACTTTTAGGGACTCGAGTGATGTTGGAGTCATCACCCGAGTGCAAGTCCTCATGTTCGAGTGTGCTGACTACCCCAGGGTATGCTGGTTGCTCTTGGGTGCTCACTTTCCGTGTCTCACTCGCTGGGACTCGAGTTTGAGGGAAGGCATTACTTGAGTGAGATTCGTTCTCACCCGTGTGTAAGCCTCTCATCACTCGAGTGAGTCAGTTGAAAATCTGTGTTCTGCCTTCGAAAAAGGGATCTTCAGGATAGTTTCTCCCAAAACTTTTGGCATATGTTTAGGCACCTAATAGCCACCTAAAGAGTTCTAATGATAACCAACTTAGAGTATTATGGAATTAAGAATTTAGAAAAGAGATTAATCGATTGTCCTTAATTTGGTTTATAGGATTTGACATTTTTCGCCCTCGTGAGACCACGGTACCGTAGCCAGTCAGGAAAGATACAGGTAGTGACTCTTTCTTTATACCTTATGTGATACATTGTATGTGTGCTATATCATTGGTTTGTGATTAATTCGTATGCTGTAAGATTTGTGAAATTGTGTATGCACCGCTATACCAATAGTCCCTGAGTCGCTAACAACGGTTCGGGTTAGGACAGTGTGCCTTCCCGGCAGTAAAAGGGGATGAGATTAGGGTGTGATATTTGTAAATATGTGGGCCAAAAGGCTATTCGTATGCACTGCCATACCAACAGTTTCTGAGTCACTAACAACGGTTTGGGTTAGGACGATATGCCTTCTTAGCTGTAAAAGGGGATGAGGGTGGAGTGTGGTTTGCGTTGTTGCTGCTTTGTGGTGATTTGTTTACATGCTATATGATTACGTGTGGTATGAATGATTTGTTACTATTGGGATTCTTTAGAGTCTCACTCTTTCTAAATGATTTGTTACATATGCTTGTAGCAAGGAATTTCATTGTTCAAAGAGGCTAGGGTTTAGCCAAAAGAAGGATAAGCCAGAAGGAGCTTAAGGTAACCTCCGAAACTTCAACCTTTAATTGTTCTTGCTGCTGTGAGTAGTTTAATCGGTGAAATTCCGATTGATTTACTTTGATTTCAAATTTTGTAAAAAGGGTTGGCCTAGGGGTTATGCTACCAAAATTTATACTAAATGGTAGTTCTAACCTAATGTAATAGTTGATAAAGTGGTTATGAGTAGAAAGGAATACGTCTGCGGAGCCGAAATCGAAAAACCCTAATTTTTTCTAGAAAGTTGTGTAATTTTGGCCAGGCCTATAAATGAGCCTTAGAGTTGGATTTTTAGTTATTCGATGGTTCCATTGAGTTCAGGAGTGAAAATTAGGTGGGGTTACAGTTGGTCACTTTGTCGGAAAAGGCTGAAAAAGCATAATTACAAAAACACCCCTAAAACCCTTAAAGTAGGGCTGCCAAAAGGGTACATTTGTAATTTGACATTGAATTTGATAATTCCATGTCCAACAATGGATTCTTTGGGCAAAAATATGTCAGAATAGCCCATGTCGAAATTTCGGGAAAAGTACAGCCGGACCGGGTACGGCGTGGCTGGGTCCCCGAGGGCATTTTAGTAAATTTTCATAATAGGCTCTTATAACCCTCAAAAACACTATGGAAGTGTTTGAATGGTACCTTTGGCATAGTTGGATCGAATATGGGGCCCGAGCGTTGGCACGTATTACGTGGCATACGTTTCGAGGTGGAAATAGTTAAGGTAGAGAACTTACCTCTCTTGTATGTATATGATACTTGTGTTAGTGTGTTGATGCATGTTATTGCTTTGCTTGATTATTTGAAACATGTATGAATGATTTGAAACTATGTTTCAATTTATGCTCTAGCCATAAGTATATTGTTTGAAGCATTGAGCTTACAGATTTGTCTTTGTGTGAGCATGAGTTATCTGATGCAAGCAGTCATGCATTAAACATTTATCATACATGCATATTGATATTGTTTTCCTACTGAGATTCTCTTGAATCTCACCCTCCCCTACCAACAATTTAGATAGGAGAAGACAGAAGATATGCTGAGAATAATGCAGAGAATCATACGAGGGGATTGCAGTGGTGGAACGAAGACGAGAAGATGTCTCTGTTTCACTAGGACGGGTTTAGATACCCAAGTAGCCCTGTGTGGCTACATTGATGGTAATGATCATGTACTAATCCCCTATGGGGAATTTATGTAATCATGCACTTATTATCAATATATTTATGTTATTCATGTGTTGCCCACCGAACCGTATATCGTTTTCGGTGAATACTCTGAAAAAAGGTTAAAACAAGGTAAGGGCGTGATAGTGAGAATGGCATCCTCCCAATAGTATTTAGGAACATTAGAGGTACAAAGGAGGGCTCAACCAATTTCAAGAAAATGGCGGTTTTTTCGTTCAACCACACCATTTTATTGAGGGCTATAAGGGCAACTGCTATTGTGAACAATCCCATTGGCTATAAGAAACATAGTGAGAGTAGGATTGAAATATTCGGTGCCATTGTCAGTGTATAGGACTTGGATATGGGTATTGAATTGGGTTTTGGTATAATGAAAAAATTCGATGAAGACGGTAGAGACATCAGATTTTTCCTTTAATAGGTACACCCAATACATACGAGTGTGATCATCAATAAAGGTGACAAACCACTTTGAAAAAGAACGATTGGGAATCCGTTTAGGGCCCCAGAGATCACTATGAATGACTAAAAAAGGTTGTTTAGGTTTATAAATGGAAGGGGAGAAACTTGTATGGTGGTGCTTAGCAAGTTCACAAACATCACAGCAAAGGGATACATCTTTATTAAATAAAAAATAAGGAAACAACTGTTTTAAATAGGGAAAACTTGGATGTCGCATTCATTGATGCCAAAGTAAAATGTCATTTTCCTTGGAATTGGAGACAGGACCATGGATTTCAGAACACAAAGCCTTCACAGTGGAACTATCGAATAATAGAGCCTGTCATACTCCTTAGCAGTGCCAATCATCTTCCCCAATGAGAGATCTTGAAATAGACAATGAGTAGAAAAGAAGCAAGCAGAACAGTTGGCCTGTTTGGTTAATTTACTAATGGAGAGGAGGTTGCATGCTAGACGAGGAACATGTAAAACAGAGTCATGAGGTAGAAAATCAGAGCATTATACAATACCACTACCAGCAATAGATGTAGATGTTCCTGTTACAGTTTTAATATGTTCATTACTAGCCAGTGGTTAGTAGGAAACAAATATTGGAGCATCGGAGTTCAGATGCACCTGTGCTGCAATCCAACGTGAGGGAAGAGAGGAAGTATGAAGAGCAAAAGGATGATTACCTTTGTGAGCCATAGTTGTATTTGGATTAAAGTGATGTTGAGACTGCATTTGTTTCAGCATCTCAAGGATTTGGTTCAGTTAGTTCGGGTTGGAGGTTGGAACAGAAGATATGGAGTCTGATTATCCTTGACTCACCTGGCAACCACGAGGTTTGCCTTTATGAGGCTTCTAGTCTACTGGTTTGCTGTGGAAATCCCAACAACGGTCACCAGAATGCCCTGGCTTCTTGTAGTGATCACAGAATATTTTAGGTCTTGTGTTGGGCGAGGATGAGGTCGGTACTATACTAACCAAGGCAAGCGATGAGGCCGATGTCATACTGATTAAGGCCGATGACTCAGAGTGATTTTTCAACATCACATGGCAGTGGTACTCTTACCTTCTGACTTCAGAATAGACTTCACTGGGTGAAGGCAGAGATGAACGACTAAGAATATGACTACGTACCTCATCAAATTCAGGATTTAAACCAGCAAGGAAAAGGAGAATCCGATCGGTATCAATGTTCTTCTTGTGGCACACCGTGTTGGCTGGAGTAGACTATCGCTCATTGTCATATAGGTCCAGTTCTTGCCACACCGCAGTGAGTTCATGCCAGTAATCAGTAACATCCCATAATCCACTGACTTCCAAGTTTGGCGTCAGAGATCATAGATATGGGAAAGGTCTTGTGTATCAGAATATAAGTCATGAACTGCCTCACAAATAGTGTATGTCGTCGGTAGATACATGAAGGTCTGAGGGAGTTGAGGCATCATGGAGTTAATCAGCCACGATGACACAAGGGAATTATCAATCTCCTACTGCTGCATCACTGATGACATTGGTTCAATGGGTGGAGTTGCTTCACCAGTGAGAAAGCCGCATTTGCCATGTCCTCCAACTACAAGACGTATAGCCTGCGCCCATTCACCATAATTAGTTGGTGTCAATTTCTCCTAGACGATGAGGCTAGACGATCTTTCATGGCTGGGAGTTGACCCAAGAGGACGGCCAGTTCATAGTGGCTCAGTCGTCAATGACCCATCCAAATTCGACCCCATAGTGTGATGAGTTTGTTCTAGTGGGTGGCTATAAGATTCAACTGAGATGTCTTGATCAGAATATTCACACTCTGATACCATGTAGAGCTGGTGTGATTTTGCATAATTTGATATTTATTCTATTCACATATTTTGCAATATATAGGCTACAGGTAACAACTATCACTAGAGATACGTTGTATTCAAAATTCAAAAAACAAACTGTAGATATTTTGTTATCTAAGATACTTTAATTTAAATCCCTTAATTGTATCTAACTAATTTCTATAATTTCTAATTAATAATAATAATTATAACATATTTACCACAGGTATAGATGAATCAAATATTAAATTTCATTAGTAATCCTACATCTTAAACAAGTAATCTGGTATTTCTAGGGTTCTCTCTTGTGATTCAAGGAATCTAGATGTATTTCAAATTTGCATAATTTATTGACACATTCTCATGCATTCATCCTTAAGTTTCTACTTAGTATATGTTAATCAAATTTCAGTTGGCTTCTCTTTTCTTTATCCCTTGCTGTTGTTTTACCATTTTAATGATGTCGAGTTGTTTCTAGGGAATATTTTCAGGGACTGTGGCAAGACACCAGTTGACCAAGTTCTGAAAAGCTTGTTGTTACCAAAATCTGCACAAACTATTTTGAATGTTTGACACAAAAATGTTTCAGTACTTGTATGAGCTCATTGCTGTTTCCCTGCAACTTCAGCCCTGGCACTTCAGTTTGAAGCCACTTTGGCCATTCATATTTGCTGACCAACTGCACACATCAATTTTGGTTATCGGGACAAAAGACATATCTTTTTATTAGTGGTGGTAAATCGGGCTGGCCCACAACCCGTGGGGCCTGCGGGTTGAAGCGGGGAGGGCTACACCAGCCTACCTCCTTTGCGAGCTGGCAAAAGCCTTTTAGACGGGCTGGCGGGCCCGCCAATTTTTTATACATTTGTCAATTGTATTATGAAGTCAATTTCATTCTTACTTTCCTTTTTTTTTCATCTGTTAACATCACAAAACTATACAAACACATCTCTTTTAAATTTAATAATAGTATAATAAATCAATATAATATGAAAATAAGTGTCAAATAAAAAGTATGGGGAATTAATTAAACATATCATCAAAGGAAAGGAGAGAAGGGACTAAGGGTATTTTAGAAAAAAGCTAAAAAAAATTAAATAATGCGGGCCAACCCGCGGGTTAAACGGGTTGGATTTCTCCAGCCCGAACCCATGATTTTGGGTGGGCTAATGGGCCCAACCCGCCAGCCTGGCCCGTTTTACCGATTCTATTTATGGGCAATATTCACGGTGACAAAATTGTCCCGATTTAAAATCAATACTTACATCATTATTATCTCCATGCGTCTAGGTACTTTTTAAATCAATTAACTTAAATGATCACTAGTCATAGAGAAACCTAAAGGCAATTATTATTCCTCAAGTCTCCATGACCTTGCCAACATAACTTCCGAGGGGGTCACACATCCTAAGATTTCCTTAGGTTGAGCACGCTTAACTTTCGTGCACCAGTGTGAAAACGCAAATACCGACTTCAACTAGTTCTGACCACTAGTACCCCATGACTATCCTTGTCTCATAGTCATGTCGACTTTCTTTGGCTGACTAAATACTCTGTCTGTAACCTTGCCTAGCTGTACCCGCTTCTTTGGGTTTCACAATACCCTTAGACCATCCTCAGACCGGTATTGTATTACTTGCTACCCTAGAGTATTTCCTAGTCTTCTGGGGCTAATTCATAGAAAAGGGGTAGTTTACTTCTCTAGTACCCCCATTATATGTGTATCTCCCTTTTACCATATAATCAAGACCTTATCAGTATACTATCCTGTTGCCCGAACCGCTACTCTGCCAGAACTGGAACTGCTTTGGGCTCTGATACAAAAATGTTACGCCATTCTCTTATTCTTCAGCCCGAACCCGTGATTTTGGGCGGGCTAATGGGCCCAACCCGCCAGCCCGGCCCGTTTTATCGGTTCTACTTTTTATAAATATTAGCCTGTTATAACATTTATTATTTCTTATGTTATGCTTAATTATTTTATGGTTTCAGGTCCTCAACAACTGTTGTTTTTTAAGTAAAATTCTTTGATACTAATATTAATGTGTGTGAACGTTTTATCAAAATCAGCAATCTATTAAGTTGGACTTTCAAATGAGTTAAATGATGTTTATTTGACTAAGAAGATTTCAATATTGACGTGAAGCTCCCCAAATGGAACTTGACAAGACCTAGTTATGCTCCCACTCTTACACTATCATGAATTACACACATAAGATTTAAAAATTCAAACATTTAAATACCAACAAAGTTTCATCAGCAAGGCAACAAAAAAATCAAAATGAAAGAAATGAAGGAAAAAAGGAAGTGATAGGGAAAATGATAAAGGCATGATTGCACCACAAATAAAACACCAAGAACAAGTCTTATCCTGATATGTAAAGTGAGCTACATGAATCACACAACACCATTGGACTCTACCAACTAAATCTTTAGATATATCATTCAAGCCAGAAATAAGGCACTAGATACAACTAAATTCTAAAACAGATACTTTCCAAAAGTCAACATGTATCAACATACACAATGCACACATTTCACATCAAAGGGAGATATACATGCAATTTTATTCCTCACAAGATAAAAATAAAGAGGGCTAGCCGTTAACTCACTGCTCTTTCTTAGGTTCCAGGGGAACCATAATACGTGCTTTTGTCTCTTTGGTAATTTTCTTTATAAATTCCCCCTTGTGGGCAATAATATCGCCAACCTTCTGAACAAGAACCAACATTCTAAATACATTCTCTCCAGGCCAACCTGGTCATTATTTTATTTTATCTCCTTTTGAATCCAAGTCATGTTCCTGCTTTTGAGAATCAAAACTCTCAAGTATATCTCCTACATCATGACGTTCATCAATATGCTTTTGTGGAGATTCAGCATTTTTGGGCAAATCTCAGCATCAAGTCCATCCAAATGATTGTCTGGAGGATTGTTTTCGTCAACTACATTGCCCGCATCGTGTTCAACAGACTATTGTTCAGGAAATCTAGTATCATCAATCATTCCTAGATCATTTTCATCAGAATGATTTTGTGGAAAATTAGGGTATATAGCCCACATCTTGTCTATCAAAGCCTTACCCTGACATTCCAACTATAATTGCTGTCAATTCAGTAATGTAAAAAAAATTGTTAGTGCAAAATAAATTTAAAAATAAAACAATAATAACAGTAATGTTCTCCATACGCATATTACATTTTATGCAAACATCCATTGCAGCCAAACAACAAACCTTTTCCTCATGTTGATTTGCCACCAAAAGATTTCATCAGATGAGGATTGCCTTGGCATAAAACCATTAAATAGTCTGGACAATAGCATATAGCATCAATGTGTGTCATTTAATGCTTTCTTGGCTGCTAATTCTGAGTACGCATTGAAAAAAATCATACCACTTACTAGACATCTCATCATCTTCCAGTAAGCTCCTGATGAAGAAAATTTGGAAGCAAATTTAGATATTCACGATAGCTTTCGTCCTTGGGGAGTAAGTCCACCACTATAGACATTGTAGAGGCATCAGGTGACAAGTTTTTCATTGCCATTTCATGAAGAAGATCAATGACCTTAGCTGAATAATTCTCCTACAAAAACCACGCATATGTGTATTATATGTAACTAGATTTGGAGCACAACTGTTCTTCTCCATTTCCAGAAGCAATTTCTCTGCTTCCTCTAATTTTTTCTTCTTATAAAGCCCATTTATCATGAAGCTATAAGTTACTATGTCTGGTGCAAGACCTTTCAGAGAAATTCTAGAAAATAACCGAAAAGCAATTTTAAGCTTCCCTGACTTACAAAACCCATCAATAAGGGGATTGTACATGTCAGTGCTTAGTTTAATATTGTTATTTTCTATGATAGTAAGCAATTCCATAGCTTCTGGAATAAAATTATTCTTGCAAAGCAAGTCTAAGAATGTGCAGTAGATTGTTAAATCCAGCATCTGGCCATGAAGCTGCATCTACTTGAACATCTTCCATGCATCCTCTATCTTGCCTACCTAGAAAAGACCTTTTATCAAGGAAATATGTATAAGGAGACGGCAAAAACCCATCACGAATCATCTCCTCATATATTTTCATAGCTTCCTCTATTTTATTATTTTTTGCAGTAACCATTGATCAACAAATTGTAACTAACAATATCATACTCCAGGTCATTACTCTTAATTGATACAAATATTTTCTTTGCTTGCTGGAGCTCACCTGCCAAAAGATATCCATCCATCAGGGTATTATAAATGAGGTTGTGAGGTTTAATGCCTATTTGAATCATTGTCTCCAGCAATTTCTCAACTTCTTGCACCTTCCCATCCTTGACAAGGGCATGTATAAGAACATTAAATATAACTGAATTAGGCTGAATTCCTTGATCCACCATCTCTTTATACAAGTTCTCTGCCTCCTTTGAATCAACACAACTATAAAACCAATGTATCAGAGAGCTATATAGCACCACATCTGGCGATATGCCATTGCTCTTCATTTCCAAGAAATGTTCTTTCGCCTTGTCCATCAAACCAGCTTTACAAAGATCATCAATGATTGTCATATAACACTTTATGTTAGGTTTGCATATCAAATTGGGCCCATCTTTAGTTTTGATCATTTCTTCATGCAGCTTAAGTGCATTGCCAGTGTACCCATTTTGACATAAACCATTGATTAAAGTTCCATTTATAACCACACTAGGCCGAACACCCAGCTTAATCATCTTCTTAAACAACAGAACTGCCTCCTTAGTTCTACTCTCTTTACACAGTCCAGTAATCAAACTTGTATAAGTAAATTTATTAGGGAAGTAACCCCACTGGATCATATTCCCCACTATTGAAAAGCCAGCAGAGACCCAATTCACATTGCAAAAGCAATTTAGCATAATGTTCAAGGTAATAAAATTAGGCAAGAACCTAGATGACCTCAATCTACTGCAAAGAGATATTACAGTGGAATATTGCTCGTTCTTGTCAAGTGTAACTAATAAAGAATTGAAAGATGACATGGGAGGCGTTGGTTTTAGATGAAGCATGTGATCAAAGTGGTGCAAAGGTTCATCTATAGACATTTTTCCTAACTTACAGTCTACTTTAAGGAATTTCTGTAGTGGGGATAGGACAAAGTCATCAGATATAGAAGTTTTAGGGATACTTTTGGAGTTAAAAGAGGACTCTCTTCAAGGGTTTGTGAACAGAGATGTTAAACTAGTGGGGTTTTTTGGTAAACTAAGGGAGGTTGAAGTGGAGAAGTGTTGGAATAGAGAAGGTAACTTACCCAAAGACTGAGTAGCAATGATAGCGGAAGAAGAAGCTTTGTAGACCATTTGAGGTAAGAAGGGTTATGGTTACTTCCATTTACGAGGTGATTAGTTGGTGAGGTGCAGCCGATGGGAACCCTTCTGTATTCATCGGTGGGTTTTAACGGCATTTGTATCACAGTGGGTTGCGGTGGCCTCGTAAGGGTGCATTAAACAGCAGTTTTTCTGGTCAAACTAAAAAATAATATCGGGAATGATATTAATGTTGCAATGAAAGAATTTATAAATTTAATCACCTAAACATGCAACAATAAAGCTCTAGTAAGAAAAATACAACAGGTATATGCTTTTTTTTCTACCAATACAACAAATTTATCCTACTCACTCATTATTAGGATTTTTTTGTTATTAAATTCCTTCATATAAAATACATATCCAATTAGAAATACGTTAATTTTTGGGAAAATTCCAGAAAACTACAAAGGAAATTAGAAAAGGACAAAAAGGTTGGGTGAAATTCACATATCCCAAATCAGTGAGGGGTGAGGAATTTGGAATATGAAATCATAAGATAAATATCTAAATACCCTCCTCCTAAGTGACAGCTAAAAGGGAAATGAAGAGACACAAGAAGGCAGAGTTGAAAGGGTGTCAAAACAAAGCGTGATAAGAAAGCTTAGAGAGACGGAGAGATGACGCAAAGGACGGTGGGTTGACGGTTGTTGGTGGCGATTTGCGGTGTCGTCGATAAAGGCGAATGAGGCATTGTGCGGTTGTGTTTTCATCTCTCCCTCTGTCGGAGCTTCAGTGGTCAACCGTTTCAGTTGACAGTGTTGGGCAGTGCGGGGCAACAAGTCGACTGTCTCACAACAAATCGGACAGAAACTTGTCATGAAATATGTGATTTGACAACTGATAAATATATGAAGGTGTTAATCAATAGAACCATGTTGTTGATATAGAGCGGTTTGGTGTTATTACCCATGGAACATCTATTTTTACAAACTTTTTCCTACGCACGTCTTCTGTTGTCTGTGTGAATGGAAGATGTCAAAGATATTGCGTTTGGACAGTGACGCTAAAACTTTCCCATTTCTTGTTGGCCAGATGTTAATCAATGAACTAATGTCGTTAATAATGAATATGATCTTGTTAACAGTGAGTGAGGTGTTGTTTGGGATCGAACATGTGATTTGGCAACCACATGATTCATTAACTGTTGTACCTGCTAGATTAACATATTCAATCGAAAGCTTTTACAACGTCCCAAGTTGTATGCCTGAAAACAACATATGAGCCATAATTAACAACTTCATCTTCTTTGTTTACGACTACGCTTCATTCATTAACATCTTAAGAGTAATAAGTTAGGAACATCATAATGTAAATAGGAAAACACAACATCTCTCCCCAAATTAATAGTATCATCTTCGTCGTTAACGAATTTATTTTCTCTATTACCATCTTGTGAGAAATAAGGGGGGATCATCCTAATGTATATGAGAAAACACAACATCTCTCCCTTGATTAACAACATTACCTCCATCATTAACGACTACATTTCATCCATTACCATCTTGTGAGAAATAAGTTGGGAATATCCTAACGTAGATGGGAAAACACAATAAGTCATCCTTGATTAACAACATTACCTCCATCATTAATGACTACATTTCATCCATTACCATCTTGTAAGGAATAAGTTGGGAATATCCTAACATAGATGGGAAAACACAATAAGTCATCCTTGATTAACAACATTACCTCCATCATTAATGACTATATTTCATCCATTACCATCTTGTAAGGAATAAGTTGGGAATATCCTAACGTAGATATAAAAACACAAGTCATCCTGATTAACAACATGAGTTTCTTCATTAATAACTCCTATTCCTCCATTAACATCTTCAAAGCAACAAGTTAGGAACGTCGTCATGTAGATGGGAAAACACAATATCTATTTACATAATAGCATCATTATCTTCGCTATTAACGACTCGACTTCCTCCATTAACATCTTTGAAGAAACAAGTTAGGAATGTGGTAATGTAGATGGGAAAACACCTTTCTTCCCGTAATAACATCGTTATCTTTGATATTAACGACTAGACTTCCTACATTAACATCTTCGAAGGAACAATTTAGGAAAGTCGTAATGTAGATGGGAAAAAACAACATCTCTCCCTATAATAACATCATTATCTTCTCTATTAATGACTCAGTTTTCACCATTACCATCTTGTGAGGAATACTTGGGAAGGTTGTAATGTAGATGGGAAAACACAACATCTCTCCACTTATTACCAACAACAGATTCATTATTAACGATTTGACTTCCTCTATTAAGATTGTAGGAGGAACATATTGGAATGGTCCAAATGTAGATGGAGAAAAATAACATGTTAGCTATAAGTAACAACTTTATTTTCGTTATTACTAACTCGACATCCTTCATTAATATCTTAAAAGGAATGAAGTTGCCAAATCACAAGTTCGATCCCAAAACAACACCTCACCCACAGTTAACAAGATCATATTCATTATTAATGACATTATTTTGTTGATTAACATCTAGCCAACAAGAAATGGGAAAGTTTTAGCGTCACTGCCCAAACGCAACATCTTTGACATCTTACATTCACACAAACAATAGAAGACGTGTGTAGGAAAAAGTTTGTAAAAATAGATGTTCTATGGGTAATAACACCAAACCACTCTATATTAACAACATCGTTCTGTTGATTAACACCTTTATATATTTATCAGTTGTCAGATCACATATTTCATGACAAGTTGCTGTCCGATTTGCTGTGAGGCAGTCGACTCATCGCTCTGCGCCACCCAACACCGTCAACTGAAACAGTTGACCACTGAAGCTCTGATAGAGGGAGAGCTGAACACACAATAGCGCAATGCCTTGTTTGCCTTCATTGAAGAGACCGCAAATAGCCACCGACAACCTTCGACCCACCGTCCTTCGCGTCATCTCTCCATCTCCCCAAGCTTTCCTATCACTCTCTGTTCTAACACCCTTTCAACTCTGCCTTCTCGTGTCTCTTCATTTCCCTTTTAGCTGTCACTTAGGAGGAGGTATTTAGGTATTTGTCCTAAGATTTCATATTCCAGATTCCTCACCCCTCACTGATTTGGGATATGTGAATTTCACCCAACCTTTTTGTCCTTTTCTAATTTCCTTTGTAGTTTTCTGGAATTTTCCCTTAATTTTTTTGGAACAAATTGATGTATTGACAATATCAGAATTTATTATAATAATTATATTATAGTTATAATATTAATAAAAAACATGTCAAGCCCTATGAGCATTATGATGAGTGTGGAAAAAATAAAGGGAGAATTACAATGAGGTCCCAATGAAGACAAAATATCACTATGAGGTCCCTTGAAATCATAACTTTAAAGTTCCAAGGGAACTGGCTGTAATTAAATCTAAATGTATAATTACTAATTTGACCTTGTTCCTTAAAATGAAAATGTAATATGAAGTGATTCTATACTATATATGTCTAGATGTAAAGTACTATAAATTTCTTTCTGGCACATAATACTTCATACATTTGCTTATAGCTAATACATGAAACAAAGAAATACTTGTGCATGAAATTTGGCCTAACACCAGATCTTTCATGAAAGTAAAGACTAAAGACTTAGATGAGAGCAATGATTGCATATAAACAAGATTCAAGCATCAAAATAAACAGTAACTTGGGTTTGAAATGTTGGAGCCTCTACCGTCATTTTTATTGAACTTTGAGAGAAAATGTTTTAGAGTATGGGAAGGACTGTATGTTGCAAAAATGCTTAACTTCTTCATGTCTAAAACCTAATGACACTGCATATTGTTTTACTTCTGCATATAACAATGAATTTGAGGTCAAGCATATGAATTGGACCCCATGGTACCCCTCAACTTACTTGACCATTGAGAATTTGAAGCATTAATTATAATTACGTCCACTATAACTATACAAGCAATTATTCTACCTTTTACAATTACACAGAATTCAAAATCCAAACATGAAAAAAGAATAACAACATATGATTCAAGGGTCAAAGTATGAATTTCCACTCAAAAAAAAAATTCCTCACATTATATATTACTTATACTCCTTTCGATTTTGACCCAGTTATACTAGAACAAAAACACTTCACTCTTCATTAAATTTTGAAGAAATTGGGATAAATCAAGCCATTGAGAAAAGAAGGGGGGAAATGAAAAACAAAAGCATATTGAAGGACAAACGTTAAAAAGCAAAAAAACACACTACACACTGTTACCATTAATATGTCATTCAAGCAATGTCAATCTTGTTTGCAATTAAACCTGAATAGCTAATTAATACATATATGCCATTTTAACTGACATTTAAGAGTGCATCCAAAAACTAGTAACAAGAATGGCCATATATCATATCTCTCTGTACTATAAGTGTTAACTTGATTCATTCTGTAAGAATAATTGGGTGTACCTAGAGTGCGACCGTTTATCTCTTATACCTACACTAATCGTATCACAGTAGTGGAAGCGATTATGACGCACAACAAATACACCACGATAAGAAGAAGAAAAGAGAAATATAGTCGAAGGCATAGGGATTCAAAGTGACAAAGTTTCTGTATGTTAAATCAAGTGTCTTTCAACTGAATCCCTTTACGCCTATTTATAGGGTACTATGCACCCCTTCCTCTTCTACTAACATGTCCTTCCATCAGAGAGACAAGATATCTTTTCGATTGAAAGATATATTGTTTCAGTGAAACAATGCCACTTGAAGAGTCATATTGCATCAGACAAAAAACATGACTCATAACATTTTGGAAAATATTACATATATCCACCCAAACATTTATGTTATTTATACTTTGACCCCAATCCTATTGGGCTTGGGCCCAATCCACCAAGGGTGGACTAGGCTATTTTCCAACATCTCCCACTCACACTTGGTGGATTAGATATGTCTCTTTTTCTTCCTTCTTTCATACTAGGTGCTTTGCCGTGACCGCGTAGGCATGACATCTGTATATAGGTGTATGTACTAGAAATCTCTTTTCTAGAGACCAGCACAAGATAACCTTCATTGTGTAGCTTGATTTTAATATTGTGCCTTAAATATCCTAGATTCACTTATATACACTTTCACATAGCTAATCTAATCCCTTTTGAGCCAGTATAAAACTCAGATTGCCTTTCTAGTATGCATAGTATCCACATTTATGAAATTATCAAAAATAATACCATAAAAGGACATGTCTCAGATACTAGCATATTTGTGTATATTTCAAGTAATCTTCCTTTCACCCAGATATCACTTCAATATACATCAGCCGCTTTCCTAACATAATACCATAGATCGCATCTATCATAATCGTAGGACATATGCTAAAGTAGCAGACGCTGAAGCACACCTATATGATATTGTCAAAGTTAAAGGATATCAATGGAAGAATTAGAAACTTCCTAGGACTCACACAACAATTAAGCAGGGATCTTCTTACTTGCTTCCCTTTTGTGGTTCTTTAGCATATGTGGTATGAATCACATGTTACAGTGTTACTCTTATACCATAAGAGCGCACGTCGTTTTTCATTTTGTTGTTAACACTGCACAGACTTAAGTCTAGACACTCCCAACATCTAAACCCAAATTCTTCCTTTCTACTTAGATGTCAATATTGAAGAATTTGTTATCTAGCTACAGGCATCATGGAAGTGGATATCCATGATTCGATCCATACTTATGTTCATGTTTATGGATCTCATCTTGAGATGCTACACTATTGTCAAAGGCGACATAGTTTGTGTTTCTTCTCTACCGTATCAGCATTCTAGCCACTTTATTGGTGAACACAATTGTCTCATCTTTGCACACCCCTCCTGAGTGTCAAAGGCGGTTGCTCATATGAGAGAGACAACCTCACAAGCCTGTACGACATACTAAACATTGTATACTTTCACACAGACATTTATACTAATAATGATAATTACTTCAATTAATCATAAATGTAATAAAGTCTAAAATTTTACATTTTACGTACACCAAGTGCCCTTACATGTTTTTAAAATGTTTCCTTGGCAATTGGTTTGGTCAGGGGATTAACGACCATACTCTTGGTCAAAATATATTGTACAGCAATAATTTTCTGTGCTATATAATCTCTTACAAAATTGTACTTAATGTCTATATGCTTGGTCTTACTATGATACTTAGGATCTTTAGTATAGGCTATGGCTACAGTGTTATCACAATGCATTAATACTGGATTGGTACTCTCATTGCCAAATCTAAGATGTTCAATGAACTTCTTCAACCATAATGCCTCTTGTGCAGCTACAGTGCATGCTACGAACTCGGCTTCCATAGAATGTAAAGCAATACATGTTTGCTTCTTGCTACTCCAACATATGGTGCCATTATTCAGTAAGAAAGTATAACCTGAGGTCGATCTTCGCTCTTCCTCATCTCCGCCTAAATCAGCATTGGAATATCTAACCAGGCGTATATCACTTCCTTCGTAGCATAGTGCATAGTCAGAGGTTCCTTTTAAGTATCTCATGATCCTTTTTACTGCTTTCCAGTGACGCTCACCTAGGTTAGACTGGAACCTACTTACCAATCCTACCGCAAAGTAGATATCTGGCCTTGTACACAACAATGCTTACATTAAACTACCAATAGCACTAGCGTGGGGAACTTTTATCATTTTCTTTTGATCAGACTCAGTTTTGGGACCCATCTTATTGCTTAAAGTTACACCAAAAGCCACTGGGGTATCAAGGAATTGCAGTTGCTCATGTTGAATCGTTCGAGAATCTTTTTAATGTAATTTTCTTGTGAAAGATATAGGATTCTTTTTCAACGATCTCTTTGGATCTTAACTCCAAGTATATACTCTGCTTCACCCATGTATTTCATTTCAAAATTCGATGAAAGCCATTCTTTAATAGCTATAATCGAATTTAGATTATTTCCTCTACATATAAGGATAATATAACAAAATTACCCCCAAACCGTTTGATGTAGACATAGTGATCCTCCTCAATCATTTGGAAATCATAAGAGGTTATTGCTTTATGAAACCTCAAATACCACTGTCTGGATGATTGCTTGAGTCCATAAATAGACCTTTAAGTTTACAAACTTTGTTCTCTATTCCTTTTTCAATGAAACATAATGGGTGTTCCATATAGATTTCCTCATCCAGATCAGCATTTAGAAATGCAGTTTTAACATCCATTTGATGTAATTCTAAGTCCAAACTATTTACTATTGCTAGAATAATTCTTATAGAATTAAATCGTACCACGGGTGAAAAGGTATCTTCGTAATCTATGCCTTCTTGCTATGTATACCCTTTTGCAACTAATCGTGCCTTATACTTATCAATTGACCCATCCACCTTTCTTTTAATTTTGAGAACCCACTTGTTCCCAATGGCTTTTCGCCCTTTTGGTAGGTCAACCAATTCCCAAACTTTATTTTTTCTCATTGAATTCATTTCTTCATCCATTGCCTTTTTCCATTCTTCTTTAACAGGACTGGATAAGGCATCTAGTACCGAATGTGGTTTATCATCCCTATCAGGAGTAACAATAAGTGCTTCACTTTCTATTTGGAAGCGTCTTTTAGGGATACTTTCCCTGTTACTCTTTCTTATAGGAGCTTCTTGCCTTTGTCTTTTCTTTTGTCTAGGTCTTTGTGTTAACTTTTCTAAGCTCCCACTTAGATCGAAATTTTGGGATGATTCAGGCATACCAACATGTTCTATACTTGTTTGTTCCTGTATCTCATAAAGAGATACAGTATGGTTAATGTCTCCCCTTTTAGGGAATTCATTTTCTAGAAATGTAACATCTCTAGATTCAATTTCAGTTACTGTTCTATCTTCATTTTCACCTATGAAGACATATCCTTTGGATTGTTCAGAGTACCTTATAAAGATACATTTCTTTCCTCTAGGACCTAACTTTCCATACTTATGAGAATTATCATGAATGTATGCAGCTGACCCCCATGGCCTAAGGATACTAAGATCCGGCTTGCATTTTGTCCATAACTCATAAGGTGTTGAAGTAACTGATTTTGCGGGCACACGATTAAGTATGAAGGTAGCAGTCAATAAAGCATCACCCCAATATGAAATTGGTAGATTTGCTTGTGCTATCATTGACCTAACCATGTCTAGAAGCGTTCTATTTCTTCTTTCAGCAACTTCGTTCTGTGGGAGTGCCAGGGATAGTTAGCTGCCTAATTATCCCTTTTTCTTCATAGAGCTCTTTAAATTGATCAGACAAATATTCACGTCCTCGATCAGTACGTAATACTTTAACTTTATTGTCCATTTGATTTTCAACTTCATTTACGTATCGTCTAAAGAACTCAAGAGGCTCAGACTTATGTGTGATCAAATAGACATGACTGTATCGTGAATAGTCATCAATAAAAGTGATAAAATACCAACCTCCATGCCTTGCCCTCATACTCATAGGACCGAAAATATCAGAATGAATTATTTGCAATGGTTGTTCTGATCTGGTTCCCTTACTAAAAGGTTTTCTAGTTGCCTTACCTGCTAAACAACTTTCACACAAGGACATTTCCATATTGGATATGGATCCTAGCAAACCTTCTTTTGCTAGTTTAATCATTTTATTTTGATTAATATGCCCTAGTCTAGCATGCCAAATAGCCATATCAACAGTTGAATCAGAAGAAGTAGTAAAGCAATCATGTATATTATAATTATCAATAATATCCATTACAAAGAACTTCTTTGAAAGGAAAGCTAAACCATAAAATACAAAATTATAAAATATGTCTGCAACTTTATCATGAAAGTTTACATTAAACCCATAGTTTACAAGACATTTTACAGAAACTAAATTCCGTCAGATGTTAGGAGCATGAAGCACATCATGTAGGATCAAAGGCTTTCCACTACGCAAAGTTAATTTGCAAGTTCCAATGCCTTTAACTTCAATCTTTGCATTGTTTCCTACATAAAGACACTTACATTTGTCAGGCAGCCGACGGTATTCTACATAGGATCCTCGATCCCTCGTTACGTGGTCTGTTGAACCTGAGTCCAAAATCCAAGAAGAACAGATATTCTCTGTTAGGAAAACAGTTCTAGAAACATAGGAAACATGTGAATTTACATAATCCACTAGTACCTTTTCACTCTCATTTCGCTCAGTGCAATCCCGTGCGGAATGACCCATCTTTTGGCAGGCAAAGCATTTGACCTTCTTTAAGTCATTTTTCTTCTTCTTCCCGCCCTTTTTTCCTTTTATAAATTTATTCTTGTCCTTCTTTCCATTCTTTTGGGATTTATTCCCCTTCTTGGAATCGGGTTTTGTATTAGAATGACCAACACCCTCTATGTAGTAGGCATGGCCAGAGGACTTGTATGCCTCCAAGTGCTTGTCCTAAAGTTCCAAGTGTTTAGCCACATCATTAAAATTTTAATGCCTTCATTATGGGTTAGATTAACCTTCATGTGTTCCCAACTAGATGGCAATGATCTTATCATTGCCTGAACTTGTTGTTCATCAGACACAGTATGCCCAGCTTCCTTCAATTCTCTAATCATATTTGCCATCTCTCTTAGATGTTGTTTCATGGAAGTATTTGGCCTAATCTTATACGTATCAAACTTAATAGTTAATTGTCAAAGCTTAGAGGTGGATGTACCACCAAACCTGTCTTTCAATACTGCCCATATGGCTTACGCTATTTCATTTTTCTCATATTCACACATGAGGTCATCTGCCATTGTACTCAACAATGTAATTCTTGCAATGCTATTTTTCTTTTTCGAAGCCTCATAGACCTCTTGGTCTCTCCTGTGTTGGGCCGTATTCCCAGCAGCAGGCTGTGCTACAACTGTTGTTAGAGGTTCCATTGCCTCTTATTCCTCCAAAATATGTTGGACTTTACAGTGCCAAATATCCCAATTGTCACCATTTAATTTGTCCCCTTTATTTAACTCAGCGATGATGTTCTTAGTTGCCATTTTCAATTCTGGAACAAATCTATTCCACATTCAATATGTCTCTCTAAAGGAATTAAACTACTGAACATATCATCAACAATATATAGCACAACACAGTATACAATGTCACGTACTTATATTATTCTTAACCAAAAAAAATAGTAATACTACTAAATTCATGATCAGGAGTATATGTTTGTATCTCCCATCACATAAATATTAGCAACATCACTAAAATTCTGTCAAGAATTATATATATGTACTTTAACAATTCTAACTTTTAGGACTAACAACTCCTAAAAGCTCCCACTTGTCAAAAACATATAATAATATAATGAATTATCAACTAAATCATGCTTCATCATAATATAAATAAGACAATATTCTTTCTATAATATACGAAAACATGTTTATACTACATTTTAAATATAACAGAAAAATATTAAAATCAATAAATGAATTTTAGAAGTTTTAAAATAATTTAAAACATTCATAAACGCACTTAGAATATCACAAACATATATTAATAAGTGTCAAAACTACTCAAATAGCATATCATATTAAAGATCATGAATTTAGGAATTTTTAGGAGCAAACCGGGTCCCATTTAGCTCATGCATGCGCCCCCATGTGCCGAAAGAAGTCAGAAAAACTGAAAAATAAAATAAACAGAAAAAACCACACGCACACAGTGGCATGTGTACACCACGCGCCACCTTCCGCCAACAATCTGGCGGCACGTGCCGCTCATCCGCTTCCACGCGTCGAGAGCTGTCGGAATAAGCCTGCCATGTGTCAAATGAACATGCAACCATTGCCTCACGCGCCACGTGGCTTTTCTGCCTTTTTTTTTGTTCAGCAGTCTGGGCCTCACTTATTGGGCCTGGACTAAATTCATTTTTTTTGTTTTAGGCTTCACTGTTTGGGCCTAAACATTTTTTTAAAATTCTTTAGCCCAGACGTCTTTCAAAAAAAACAAAAAAAAATTTAAAAAAACCAAAACGACGTCGTTTTGGAGGTTGGTGGTTGTCTTTAACCTCCAGCCAGGTTGACCCGGACCTGGTTACAGGTGTGGGTCGGGTCCGTCGACCTGGAACCTTATCTCCTCCGTTCGACGTCCGTTTTAGGCTTTCTTGGTGTCGTTTTCGATCGTTTTTCCGAGCTCTACACAATGGGACTAATTTTAAATACTAATTCTATGATTTTAAAATGACCCAATGCTAAAAGAATTTCGTTTTTCATGTTTTCTCTCTCTAAGTTCGTTTGTTTTATGATTCTAAATTTACAAATGCTATATCTTTATGCCTATATGAAGAGCATACTCTCAAACTCAGAAACACAATGGAAGCATTATACATATATTATCATGTTAATCTCAAGAACAAATATCAATAAGTCCCCCACACACATATATATGTGACTACAAAAAATATCATATAGATCTTTGAAAATAATAACATACACATCATATTATCGTAATATGAGGATTATAATCTCATACAGGCTAAACCTGGCTCTGATACCATGTAAGAATAATTGGGCGTACCTGGAGTGCGACCATTTATCTCTTATAACCACACTAATCGTATCACAGTAGCTGAAGCGATTATGACGCACAGCAAATACACCACGATAAGAAGAAGAAAAGAGAAATATAGTAGAGGGAATAGGCATTCAAAGTGACAAAGTTTCTGTATGTTAAATCAAGTGTCTTTCAACTGAATCCCTTTACGCCTATTTATAGGGTTCAATTCACCCCTTCCTCTTCTGCTAACATGTCCTTCCATCAGAGAGACAATATATCCTTTCGATTGAGAGATATATTGTTTCAGTGAAATAATGCCACTTGAAGAGTCATATTGCATCGAACAAAAAACATGACTCATAACATTTTGGAAAATATTGCATATATCCACCCAAACATTTATGTTATTTATACTTTGACCCCAATCCACCAAGGGTGGACTAGGCTATTTTCCAACACATTCAATTATCATTTACTCAATATAAAACAGAGTAGTTTTGTGAAATATAGATAGTTCATAGAGTAAAAAAAACAACAAAAGAAACAACACTTGTATAGGACACAGAAGTTTATTAGCTAAAGGTAATTAATTACAAAGCAACCACTGCTATCATGGAGTTCCCTAATAATTACGAAGTTCATTGTCAAAAAAGCCATCAATCATCAAAGTCCAGGACACCACATCTCTCTCAAACATTCCCAAACACATCTTTCTTACTTCCCCAAACTTTGAATACATATAAATCAATGAATTTTCAATATGCAAATCCGAACTCAAACCAATTTTAGCAATCAACCCATGGATTTATTTCCCTTGAAGGGTGAGATTCAAACAGACGCAACACTTGTGCACCTAGGTAAAGTAAACTTATTAGGTTCAGGCATGTTATGGGATGATCCATGGAGCATTGAGAGAAAAAGAGAAAGAGTTTGTGAGGCATGGGTGGGGTTGGAATTTCGAAAGTAAGCTCAGATGATGGTCTTATAGAAGCAAGAGTTTAAGGCAGGGTTGGATCTGAGGATGAGAAGAGCATTGTTGAGATGGATGAGAAAGTGAATCAGTTGGAACAAGAATTGCACAAAAACAAATTGTATACACCAAAATCCACGAAACAGATCAAGTTTTAGTTCAAAATCCCACTAAATTAATCAGACAAGGAGAGAGTAAAGGATGAGTACACACCAATTGGGGGTTGAGGAGGGAGGAGGGAGAGATTGGAGATGGCAACCACCGAGTCGAGAAGACGGCGAACACCAAGCATTGTAACCAGAGGGTGAGGGGACGGCGAGCAAGAGGGTGAAGCTGAGAGGTTGAAATAGAACTCTCCAGATTCCTTTTTCTTTTGCGAACCTGTACAAAATGTTTCAGTTGAAATCAACAGCACAATTCACAATCCAAGTTAACCAAAAACCCATTTTTAAACTAGATTTTGATCACGAGCTATGAAAGCCATGGTAGATCTCAAACTAGGAAACTTTCATAAATGAGATGAGAACATGTAAAACAAATTGGTTGCATGCACCCTTCTTTTCACCTTTTGGAATGTCACAGCCTCCAGAACTTGTACTGTCAAAGAGAATGCTTTTAGTAAGATCTATGTGCCATGGCTTCTTGTTAAGCATCCAATTTAGTTTATTCTTTAGATATTTTGGGATATTTTGTAATTATTGAAACTTCTGCTGTATTTTGTATTTCATCGACGAATGACTTTGGGATTGTAAACAAATACTTTTATCAGTATAATTGTATTTTCCTGTATGCCCATAGAATTCCGTCTTTATTACTCTTCGATTATCAAAATAGAAACGGGTGTTGACATATCGTGTTAGTTGTCCTATGATGCTTAAGATGGGACCAGAAATCATGATTTTTTCTTAATTACATGTGAATAGTGGGCTATAATTATAAAGTTAATAACTAGACTTGAATTTTGGTTACGCATGTATGGATTCAACTTGTTAAATATACTGTTATTCATGGATACACCCCCCTCTAAAAAAAAGAAGCACATAAATTATTACCTTATATATTATTTTCCTGTGACAATGCCACAGATTTTTCATTTTTTATCTTTGGGAAGCGGCGCAAAGCTTTCATTTATTTCCTTTATTTTTTGTGATTTACGGTATTTGTGTGAGCAAAAGATATTGTGTTGTTGTATAAAAGATTGAAATATTAATAATGGTCACTTTTTTCTTGCCATCATTTGGCAAGAAGTATATATTTAATATTTTAATTTAAAAGTACCCAAAGTTTTTGTTTATGGAATTATGTATTAGTTTATTATACATATTAAACCAACCTCATAAAATGGAATTTCATTTCTCTTCTTGTTGAAAAAGTTCTCATCCCAACCATTGATATAGGGTGTGTTTGGATTGACGATTGGATAAGTGACTTATTTTTACTTAGACTTATGGAATCTTAAAATTGGAAAAAAGTTAGATTGGGTAAAATGATGAGTGTTTGAATTGGCGATTGGATAAGTAACTTATGTAGAAGTGAATGATGTTTGGTTTGGCTTTTGTATAAGTGACTTTTGTATTATTTAAGAGAAAAAATTGTAAAAATTATGAAAAATGAAAAAATGAAGCGATAATTGTGAAAAAAGTCCTCCTTGGCAACTTAATTGCCAAATGAGACCTGGGAAGATATCTACATACGAAGGGATTTTTTCTCAATTTTCTCAAAAATTAACTTTGAAAATTTGGCAATGGTACAATTTTAATAAATTATATCAAACTCTAATTTAAATTGGTACACTCCAAAATTCTTTTCTATTGTGCACCTCAAGCTTAAATTTTATAAATTATATCAAACTCTAATTTAAATATTAAATCCTAACTCATATTTTCACATAGCTCAAAATCTAACAAAATAAATTTATTAAAACCTCAATAATGCCTCCAATAATCCAAATAAATTATTTAAACTAAATTTAATCGGTAAAAACACCATATAGAAACTAATTTATGACATGTTTATAAAAGAAATTGATTATAAATTCATAAAACAACTAAATAATAAATCTAAATTGATTAAAATTAATTATTAATTATTCTCTACACTTCTACAGTCATATATTGACAAAACTTAAAACTTGCCTAAACTCTTATTCCAAAGTATTCTCTAATTAATAGAAGATTACTATCTCAAGAAAGAGAAAATTATTTAGAACATTTTTCATAAAAGAAGTTTTGTGATTAGAAGTGATTTTAAGTACCTCATTGATCCCCAAAGATATGAAAATACTCCTATCAACATTACATACACGCACATAAGCTCCAATAAGCTCCATTTTGAGGCTTATTACTTTTTCCAACTTTTGACTTTTTTTAACTTAAATCCCATCGCTGAAACAAACACCTATATTTAACTTTTTCACTGTTCAATCCTGTTTATCTACTGTTTAAGTCCATTTAATGCAGGAAAACGTCAAAACAAACACACACTTTAACCACCAACTTTAACCTTGCCTCGAGACACATGCACACATGTAGTTCACTTCTCCGTATCTGGACCTTTACCTTTCATCTCACTGGCACCCACTAAAATGTTTATTTAAAAAAGGGTGAGATTCCAAAGAATCCCCGTAGAAACACACTATCGTTCATAGAAAATGTGCAAAGTAAATATGATATGCGCCAAGGTATGCACCAACTAATAAATAGTATAAGCACATCATTATCATATATACATGTGTAGGGTACAGCCCCACAATCTACTCCGGTTGGACTCTCGCCAACTCCCAGTGTAAGTGCACCCTGGCACTAACTGCCCCTCTTTAGGCAAACCATACTGATTAATAAAGCGCATTTACAAACAATGACATCAACACAATCACATAACTATGGCGTGATGTATGAAGGATAATGTTCCTACCTGAAAGTTTTATAAACCCCTTTTTAGTGTGCCTCGTAAAACATGTAGATTCCGGCTTTCGACTGGTCCTAAAATATTAAATGTACAAGAAATAGGTAATAATCTATCTAGGTATCATTTTAGACTCTTCCATAGTATTTCTTGTGGTTATATTAGTTTATAGTGAAAATTTACCAAAATGCCCCCACGACCCCGACCCGGCCCTGCCGTACCTGGCCTGATGGCATGTTTTCTCAAAATTTTGACTAGGGCTATCCTGAAGTATTTTCACCCAAGGAATCCATTTCCGAGCTCAAAATTACCAAATTCAGTGTCAAATTACAGAAATGCCCTTGACAGCCTCAATTTAGGGTTTTAGTGGCATTTTCATAATTATGTTTTTTCGGCCTTTTCTGAAAAGTGATCAACTGTAACCCCACCTATTTTTACCTATTGAATCTAATCGAACCATCTATTTCATTAAAATCCAACTCCTACCCCCAAAACAGGGCTGGCCAAAACATTGGTAAAAAAAATGGAAAACTGCTCTTTTGTGTTTTAGCTTCCAAAGCTTGTACTTTTCCACTTCTAATCCTTTATTAACTCATTTAAACACATCTTAACCATGATCCAAAGAAATTTGGACAGCATAACCCCTTAGCATTAGGGCTTTTCCAAATTTACAACTCAACCAAAAATCACTAAATCCAACAACCAACATCAACAAGAACAACATACTTGTAAAGATCTAAGATTTATGAAGTTACGTCGTGAGATCTTGGAGTTTCTCTCTCTAGATGTCCTCCTATCTCTCTCCTTGAGCTCAAGATGTGTGTTCAAAGTCATAGATTTCATGAAGAAGAGGAGTTTAGAGAAGGTTTCTAAGCAAAATCATAAGAGGAATGCTTAAGAAATCAATTTCTTACCTTGATCTTCTTCTTCTTCTCTCTAAAATCTCCAAGTTCTCCATAGCTCTCTCTCTCTCTTCTTTCATGTATTTGGCCAAAGAGGTGAAGGGAAGAGGAAGAGAATGTGTTTTAATAAAATGTCTCTTCTTTCCTTTTAGCCCTTGATTTTCAAGATTAGATCTTGTTGTGACACATGGCAAATGGTCCATCTCCTTCCAACTATGTCTTTAGGCTTCCCATTGGTTTTGAACTAATTTTCCTCCTCTTGGTTAGCCTCAAAGACTGTCCCCCTTCTTGCTCATCTAACCAAATGAGTTTTCCTCCAACTACGCCAACTTTGCACTCAACCATGCATTCAAGTAGTGTACCATTATCACCATTCCTTGTCCAAGAAGCAATACTCAATTGCAATTAGACATATGCTCTTGGAAAATAAATTATAAACTAATCTCATTCCATAGGATAATGACACTTATCATGTTTAATTTCATTAATCAATTTTTCCCTCCATTTCTTTGTGCTAGGCGAAAGTTCAAAAGAAAAAGGGAAGAAAATTGTTTCAATATTTTCCATAATTTAATTAAATGAATTATGCATAATTCCTTCTAATTATACAATTATTGATTTATTCTATCAAGAATATTCCAATTATACATTTCCCTTTATTTTCCTTGATTAATTGAAATTAACTTCAATTAATTCGAAAATAGTTAACCTTGGGCTAAATTGGCAAAATTATGATTTTGCTACTACCTTTGTAATTTAATTTCTTTCTTGAATTAATTTGCCCATTTTTCTCATGAATATGAATATTTCAAAATTTAAAATTTCCAAATTTCATGAATATTTACTATTTTATTGAATTTCTAGAATAATTATTATATATGTTTGGTGAATATAAAATTTGGGATATTACACGACAAATATGAAGATTTAATAAATAAGGTATAAGTAAGAAAATTTAAAATAGATCATATGTACTCTTCATCATTATTCAATATACATACTTTTGAGAGTTTCATCAGATTTATCATGGTACCAGAGGACAAGGTTTCTGAACATGAGATAAAGTGCTTAGAGAGAGAGAGAGAGAGAGAGAGAATAAACACTAAGAAAGATGGCGCCAAATCAATATGTGAGTTCTCTTTTCTTTCTGCATGCCTCAGAAACCCAGAGCAAGTTTTCTTCGACGAGTTGCTAAGTGAGACTAACTATTCAGAATGGGTGGTGGACATAACAAACACGCTCCTAGCTAAACAAAAGTGTGGGTTCGTTAATGGTTTAGTCAAAAAGCTTATGGTTGATTCAGCCGATCTTCCTAATTGGATTAGATTTGATGCCATGGTGAAAGGATGGCTCAAGAGTGCAATGGACAAGGAGCTTCAAAATACCGTCAGGTATATGCTCAAACGGCAACGAAAATATGGTTGGCAGTGAACAAAAAACCAGACCGGACCAGCTGGTTCAACCGGTTGAACCAAGAACTGGTCAGTGCTTCAGTCTAGTTCACCCATTGGAACGTGAATCGGTCTGAAATCGATTGGACCGGTCTGAACTGGTTAAAACCGAGAAAACCGGTGGTTCAATTGGTTGGACTGGTTTCATTTTTTTTATTTTTTAATTATTATTTTGTTTTATTTTTTATGAAAATGAAGAGCAATATAAGGAGAAAAGTAGGTAAAGAAAGAACAAAGCTAAAGAAGAAGAAGAAGAAGATAATGAAAAAAATTATTTAAAAGGATTTAATAATTATAGGAAATGAGATATTATTGCATAAGTATAGGCATTATAACTAATACTAATAGATTTTAAGCATTTTTTTCTAAAGATCTTCATTTTTATCTATAGAAGTTTTAAAATATATTAATATATATATATTGCCACTAATAAATTATAATATTTTAATATGGCCGGTCTGACCACCGGTTAGACCCTAAATGACCCATTAACCTTTGAACCTGTGCCGTGACCGGTTCATTGCCTGGTTCGGTTTTTCGTTCCTTGATGTTTGGACTTGAGGAACACTTTGGGAAGGGTAGTGCTGTAACACCCTGCCTTTAATCACGTAATTATAATTCGATAATGCACATTTAATTCGGATTAGAGACCATCGGATAACTTAAACTCATTTCAATCTCCTACTTTGTAGTAGGGTTTTCACAAAACATTCAAAATCTCTTCCTGTTCCTGGTCTCCATTTCAAAATTCGAATATAATTACCTGTGCAGTTTATCTACATTCATGTATAATAGAGTGTATAACCAAATCCCCGGCAACTCCCGGGTCCTATACATATATAATCTAGAGGTTACAAGTATTTACTAGGGGATTACACATCCAAAATTGAATATGATCTTCATGCTTCAAAATATACAGTAATCCCGAGTTTAAAATAGATAACCAACATCTCAAAAATCCTTAGTATCACTAAAGATCCTAAGTGCTCCGGGTTGGCCGCTTCTCTTTTGAGCCACACGCCCTGTCTGAAAGGTTAGTCATAGGAAAGAATGAGATTCGAGAGAATCCCAGTAGTAACAAACCACTCACACAATGTATAATTACAAAGCATGTATATAAATCACAACCAGCAACAACAGCAGCATCACATAGATACATGGTTTTCACCATAAACGACAGCACTCACGGCTGTATACACAATACGACAGCTCTTGCTGTAATCAACATCACGACAGCTTACGCTGTAATCAGTAATCAACATCACGACAGCTTACGCTGTAATCACAATAACGACAGCTTGCGCTGTAAACGACAGCTATCACCAGCTGTAACCGCAGCAGCATCAGAAATCATCATAAAACAGTGATACAACACACATACAGTGCATTACACAAAGTATAAGAGAGAGAGTCACTACCTTGTCCTTGCCTGACGTCTTTCGGCGCAGTTGGCTCCCGAGGGCGGCAAATATCGAATCCTACAATTCCAAATGCACCATTTAGACACTTCCATAGTGTTACTTGGGGTTATATGAGTCTATAATGAAAATTTACAAAAATGCCCTAGGGGACCCGGCCCGGGCCCGCCGTACCCAGTCCGGTTGCACTTTTCCCAAAATTCTAATATGGGCTATCCTAACATATTTCCGCCCAAGGAATCCATTTCCGGACTCAGAATTATCAAATTCAATGTAAAATTACAAATTTACCCTTGGCAGCCCCACTTTAAGGGTTTTAGGGGCGTTTTCGTAATTATGCTTTTTCGGCCTTTTCCGAAAAAGTGACCAACTGTAACCCCACCTAATTTTCGCCCCTGAACTCAATGGAACCATCAAATCATTGAAAATCCAACTCTAAGACCCATTTCTAGAGCTGGCCGAAATTTATGAGTTCTCCGGGGAAAATCGGGGTTTTACGATTTCGGCTCCGTAAACGCGTTCCTTTCTACTCCTAACCACTTTATTCACTATTACATTAGGTTATAACTACCGTTTGAACCAAAATTGGGCAGCATAACCCTTAGGAAACTCAATTTCCAAAATTTAAAACCAAAGGCAATCCGGCGAAATTTCACCGATTAAATTGCCTACAGCAGCCAGAATAAGCAATATACGAAAGTTTGGAACTTACCTCAAGCTCCCTCTGGCTTTTCCCAAATTTGGCTGAACCCTAGCCTCTTTGAAACACCAAATTTTGAGCTTCACAACCTTAAAGAATAAAGAGGAGTAGCTTAGAGTCGGAGTTATACGCGTTAGGAGCTAGATCGTCGGAGAAATCGGCTTACCTTGCGAGATTTCTTCCTCTTTTTCTCTCTTTTCTCCAAGCTCTCTTCACGTCTTTTTTTTTTGTGAAATGCGTCGGGAATAGCTGATGAAGATGATGAATAAAAAGTGTTTTAACATTAGGATGATGTCATGTTTTATTATGCTGATGTCATAAATCCCATTTTCGGATTTTATGACAGTTTTTCTGCCCAAACTTTAAAAAATCATAACTAATTCTAGAAAAATCGAAATGAGGTGATTCCAAAGCCAAATGAAAGATATGTAAGTCCTATTCATAGGCAAAATGTTGGCCATTACTGAAAATCACCACAAAATTCCCAGACTTTCAATCTTTGCATACTGTTCCAGAAAATAATTAATTTCGCTGGGCAAACTTCAAAAATCCAAAACTCTTAGGTCACAAATCAAAATGATACAAATTATATGTTCATTTTGAAGCTTGACATGTGAACTTTAATACTGGAAAATGTCAGAATTTTTAGACACCATTTGCCTATTTAAAACGTCCATACAAATTGGCTGCCCTGTACAGAGTTTCAATGGACAGAGTTTTCAACTTTTGCACGATTATTCCCAATGATTCCAATTTCACAATAAACACTCTCCCCACACGAATTTTCACAAGGAAGCCATTGGAATCATTAAAATATCCAAATTCCCATCACACATTCTCCAAAAGTGTTTATTCAACAATAATTATATCCACTTTTAAAGTCATTAGCCCTTAATCACTTTTTGGGATATTACATTTCTCCCCCCGTAAAATAAATTTCGTCCTCGAAATTTGTCACACAACTTGAGCCATAAACTCAGGATAACGTCTTCGCATATCCGCTTCCGCTTCCCAAGTTGCTTCCCTCTGAGTCATTCCCTTCCAGATCACCTTCACAAATGGAATGCTTCGGTGTCTGAGCCGTCGTTCTTCTCTATCAATGATCTGTTCTGGCTCTATCGCATATGTGAAGTTGTCTTGTAACTCAACTTCTTCATATTCAACAATATGAGATGGATCCGGTTGATACTTCTTCAGTTGGGAAACATGAAACACATCGTGGAGTCTACTCAAGTTTGGGGGTAGGGCTACTCGATAAGCAACAGGCCCAATCCTCTCAAGGATTTCAAAAGGACCTATATATCTCGGGCTCAGCTTCTTCCTCTTGATGGCTCGCCCAATGCCCGTAATTGGTGATACTCTCAGGAATATGTGATCACCAACCTCAAATTCTAGAGGCCTTCTCCTCTTGTCAGCGTAACTTTTCTGTCGACTCTGCGCTGCAAGGAGCCTCTTACGAATGATCTGAATCTGTGCTGAGGTTTGATCAACCAAATCTGGCCCATAAAGCTTCCTTTCGGATAATTCATTCCAGCATAAAGGTGATTGACACCGTCTTCCATACAACGCTTCATACGGAGCCATTTGGATGCTCGCATGATAGCTATTGTTGTAAGCGAACTCAGCCAGTGGAAGGAAACGATCCCAACTTCCTTTAAAGTCGAGAACACAAGCTCGCAACATATCTTCCAGCGTCTGAATTGTTCTCTCAGATTGTCCATCCGTTTGAGGATGATAAGCCGTACTGAATCTCAGTTGAGTACCTAAGGCTTCATGCAGTGCTTTCCAAAACTTTGAAGTAAATCGTGGATCTCGATCGGAAATGATGTTTTTCGGAACACCATGAAGTTTGACAATCTCTCGGATATAAATCTCCGCTAGTTTATCAGGAGAATAACCAGCATTGATTGGTATGAAGTGGGCTGACTTCGTTAACCGATCCACAATTACCCAGATCGCATCATAGTTTCTGATCCTGGGTAATCCCACAACCAAATCCATGGTCACGCTTTCCCATTTCCATTCCGGAATCTCAGGACTCTGAAGTAAACCAGGCGGTCTCTGATGCTCGATTTTCACTTTCTGACAAGTGAGACACCTTGCAACATATTTGGTCACGTCACTCTTCAAACCCGGCCACCAATACACCGATTTCAGATTCTGATACATCTTGGTCATACCAGGATGGAGAGTATATCGGCTCTTGTGTGCCTCATCCAGAATCTTCTGCCTCAACTCTGCCTTAAGTGGAACGCAGACTCTTTTCTGGTAACAAACCAATCCACGAGGCGATATGTCGTAGCCTGAAACTTCTCCCTGTTTGATTCGAGTCAGATTGCGCTGTATCCAGTCACCTTGACTCTGAGCTTCTTCAATTTCCGCCCTTAGATCACTCTCCTCTTGAGAAACAGTGTAATTGGCACAAATGATCTGGTTTGTCAAATTTAAATCACGAAAATCTTCAATCAATTTCCTTTCTTGTATCATCATAGCTGCAACGAGCACAGTCTTTCGGCTAAGAGCATCAGCGACTACATTTGCCTTACCCGGGTGATATTTTATCTCTAGGTCGTAGTCCTTAAGCAATTCCATCCAGCGACGCTGTCTCATATTCAGCTCTTTTTGATCATACAGATATTTGAGACTCTTGTGGTCGCAGTACAATTCCACAGTCACACCATACAGGTAATGACGCCAAATCTTTAAAGCAAATACAATGGCCGCAAGCTCCAGATCATGAGTGGGATAATTCAATTCATGAGGTCTGAGCTGTCGAGAGGCGTAGGCCACCACACGTCCCTGCTGCATAAGGACACACCCTAATCCCTGCCCACTGGCATCAGAATACACAACATATGTCACACTGGGATCGGGTAAAATCAATACAGGTGCTGACGTCAACCTCTCCTTCAGCTCCACAAAGCAGTTTTCACATTTCTCGTCCCACACAAACGGCTGATCTTTTCTCGTGAGCTTGGTCATTGGTAACGCAATACGGGAGAAATTCTGGATAAATCTCCGATAATAACCAGCAAGACCCAGAAAACTGCGTATTTCCGCCACAGATTCTGGCCTCTTCCAGTTCAGTACTGCTTCCACTTTACTGGGATCCACCGAGACCCCTTCTCGCGAGATAACATGGCCTAAGAATTTCACTTCTGATAGCCAGAACTCGCACTTGCTCAATTTAGCGTATAGTTGTTCCTCACGCAATGTATTCAATACAACTCTCAAATGATGCTCATGCTCTTCCTTGCTCTTGGAATATATCAGAATGTCATCGATAAATACAACAACAAACTGATCCAAATATTGTCGAAAGATACGGTTCATGTAATCCATGAAAACTGCAAGTGCATTGGTTAGCCCAAATGGCATCACCAAGAACTCATAATGACCATATCGGGTCCTGAAAGCAGTTTTCGAAACATCTTCTGCTTTCACTCGCAACTGATGATACCCTGACCTTAGATCAATCTTTGAAAATACACATGAACCAGAGAGTTGATCTAAAAGGTCATCGATTCGGGGAAGAGGGTACTTGTTCTTAATAGTAACCTTGTTCAATTCCCTATAATCGATACACAATCGAAGGCTTCCATCTTTCTTCTTTACAAACAACACTGGAGCTCCCCAAGGCGACACACTGGGTCTGATGAACCCTTTCTCTAGCAGATCTTCTATTTGTTTCTTTAGTTCCGCCATTTCATTCGGGGCCATACGATATGGGGCCTTAGATATAGAACCAGCTCCAGGCACAATGTCGATTGGAAATTGAACTTCCCTTTCTGGAGGTAATCCACTCAAATCATCTGGGAATACCTCAGGGAATTCATTGACCACGGGTATATCACTCAAAGTTTCACTAGCTTCCTTTTGTACAGAGAAAAATACCATATACCCCTGACAACCTTTTTCAAGATATCGTTCAGCTTTAGCTGCAGCAAGGAAATTCATACTAGAATCCACAACTCCAGCCCTCTGAGATACAGGATATACTATCCTCTTGTTTCCACAATCAAGCAATATATTATTTACCGTTAACCAATCAAAACCCAAAATAACTTCCAATTGGTAAAGCGGCAAACATATCAGATCTACTACAGATTGGTGCCCTTCTACAGTTATGACACAACTCAAACAAGCTTCTGTGGTCAAGGCCTTAATACCCATTGGAGTTGACACTACTAATTCAAATGGCAATTTGTGCACATGCAATCCAGGCGCTTCACGCAATCATAAGCAATGAAGGAGTGACTTGCACCTGAGTCAAATAAAACTTGCAACAGATGGCCATGAAGTAGAATCTTACCTTGTATCAGCTCAGGAGATTTGCGGGCCTCCTCATGGGTCATAGCGAATACTCGGCCCTATGTCCTCGGTCTTTGGTCTGGTCGTGGCTCTTTGCATTCAGCAGCAGTATGCCCCACACGCTTACAATTGAAGCATATTATTTTGCCATCACAAGTTTTGCCTTGATGTGGTTGGTTACACCGACGACAAATCCAAGGTCCAGAATATGTTCTTTGCTGGTCACGGCTCCCAGACTGGTAGGGCTTCTTACCACTTCCAGAGGTAGCACCCTTATTAGGTTCATTGCGGTGGCTAATAGCTCGGGCAGGATACAATTCTCTCAAGTTATTCTCCGTAATCCTGCACTGTTCAACCGCCTTATTGAACTTGGTAAACTGGTGAGTAGCTAGGCGTTTCCTCAACTCTCGCCTCAAACCGCGAATGAGCATATCAGAACTCCATTCTTCGTCATCCTTGAACCGGAGGTAGGAGGAGTACCGAGCCAATCGAACAAAACGGGACAAATAATCATCAAAGCTTTCCGTGTCCCCTTGTCGGATATTCAGGAATTCTGTCTCCTTCTCGAGTCTCACTAATTTGGGAAAATACTTCTCATTGAACTCTTGTTGAAACAGTTCCCAAGTCAATGGCACTTCTTTGCTCTTCAATGTTAGGGCGATATTCCGCCACCAACGATCTGCATCCCCTTCGAGCTTGTAAACAGCTAACCGTGGCTTCACCTCATCCGGACAACAAAGCACTTCAAATATTTTCTCCAGCCTATTCAACCAATCTTCGGCTGCTTGAGGGTCAAACCTCCCTCTGAACGCCGGAGGCAGATGCTTGCAGAATCTGGTGACCCAATACTGCAGATCTTTTTCTTCTCTAAGCGGCATCCCATGTGATTCTTGATTCGGAATAGCACGAGGTATAGACTCTAATGGTCGTGCTGATCCCTCAGCAGTGTCTTCATATTGAGTTTCTTCTTGAGTTTCTTCCGGAGTAGACTGAACCGGACCTTCCTTGTTCTTTGCCTTCTCTGCTCTGAGCTCCTCTCTTAACTCAGTTATCATATCCCGCTGATCTTTGATTAGACCCATTAATTCTTGCATTGGATCTGGTGGATTATCATTGACGACTTCCCCCTCTGGGTCTGCACGCGGAACATTGGGGCGTCCTCTAGTTTTCTTCATTCTACAGACAACTTGCCCCATTAATTCAACAGAAATAGTATGCACATATAGTCACAACACTAATATACATATCCATTTCAATACAACATACATGTGCATACACAACAATCATTCACAGATAATCTTCTATCCCTACTCCTATCTAAGGGATCTATCCTAGCAACCTCTACCCTTGCCAGGAACTACAGCTCTGATACCAAAATGTAACACCCTGCCTTTAATCACGTAATTATAATTCGATAATGCACATTTAATTCGGATTAGAGACCATCAGATAACTTAAACTCATTTCAATCTCCTACTTTGTAGTAGGGTTTTCACAAAACATTCAAAATCTCTTCCTGTTCCTGGTCTCCATTTCAAAATTCGAATATAATTACCTGTGCAGTTTATCTACATTCATGTATAACAGAGTGTATAACCAAATCCCCGGCAACTCCCGGGTCCTATACATATATAATCTAGAGGTTACAAGTATTTACTAGGGGATTACACATCCAAAATTGAATATGATCTTCATGCTTCAAAATATACAGTAATCCCGAGTTTAAAATAGATAACCAACATCTCAAAAATCCTTAGTATCACTAAAGATCCTAAGTGCTCCGGGTTGGCCGCTTCTCTTTTGAGCCACACGCCCTGTCTGAAAGGTTAGTCATAGGAAAGAATGAGATTCGAGAGAATCCCAGTAGTAACAAACCACTCACACAATGTATAATTACAAAGCATGTATATAAATCACAACCAGCAACAACAGCAGCATCACATAGATACATGGTTTTCACCATAAACGACAGCACTCACGGCTGTATACACAATACGACAGCTCTTGCTGTAATCAACATCACGACAGCTTACGCTGTAATCAGTAATCAACATCACGACAGCTTACGCTGTAATCACAATAACGACAGCTTGCGCTGTAAACGACAGCTATCACCAGCTGTAACCGCAGCAGCATCAGAAATCATCATAAAACAGTGATACAACACACATACAGTGCATTACACAAAGTATAAGAGAGAGAGTCACTACCTTGTCCTTGCCTGACGTCTTTCGGCGCAGTTGGCTCCCGAGGGCGGCAAATATCGAATCCTACAATTCCAAATGCACCATTTAGACACTTCCATAGTGTTACTTGGGGTTATATGAGTCTATAATGAAAATTTACAAAAATGCCCTAGGGGACCCGGCCCGGGCCCGCCGTACCCAGTCCGGTTGCACTTTTCCCAAAATTCTAATATGGGCTATCCTAACATATTTCCGCCCAAGGAATCCATTTCCGGACTCAGAATTATCAAATTCAATGTAAAATTACAAATTTACCCTTGGCAGCCCCACTTTAAGGGTTTTAGGGGCGTTTTCGTAATTATGCTTTTTCGGCCTTTTCCGAAAAAGTGACCAACTGTAACCCCACCTAATTTTCGCCCCTGAACTCAATGGAACCATCAAATCATTGAAAATCCAACTCTAAGACCCATTTCTAGAGCTGGCCGAAATTTATGAGTTCTCCGGGGAAAATCGGGGTTTTACGATTTCGGCTCCGTAAACGCGTTCCTTTCTACTCCTAACCACTTTATTCACTATTACATTAGGTTATAACTACCGTTTGAACCAAAATTGGGCAGCATAACCCTTAGGAAACTCAATTTCCAAAATTTAAAACCAAAGGCAATCCGGCGAAATTTCACCGATTAAATTGCCTACAGCAGCCAGAATAAGCAATATACGAAAGTTTGGAACTTACCTCAAGCTCCCTCTGGCTTTTCCCAAATTTGGCTGAACCCTAGCCTCTTTGAAACACCAAATTTTGAGCTTCACAACCTTAAAGAATAAAGAGGAGTAGCTTAGAGTCGGAGTTATACGCGTTAGGAGCTAGATCGTCGGAGAAATCGGCTTACCTTGCGAGATTTCTTCCTCTTTTTCTCTCTTTTCTCCAAGCTCTCTTCACGTCTTTTTTTTCTGTGAAATGCGTCGGGAATAGCTGATGAAGATGATGAATAAAAAGTGTTTTAACATTAGGATGATGTCATGTTTTATTATGCTGATGTCATAAATCCCATTTTCGGATTTTATGACAGTTTTTCTGCCCAAACTTTAAAAAATCATAACTAATTCTAGAAAAATCGAAATGAGGTGATTCCAAAGCCAAATGAAAGATATGTAAGTCCTATTCATAGGCAAAATGTTGGCCATTACTGAAAATCACCACAAAATTCCCAGACTTTCAATCTTTGCATACTGTTCCAGAAAATAATTAATTTCGCTGGGCAAACTTCAAAAATCCAAAACTCTTAGGTCACAAATCAAAATGATACAAATTATATGTTCATTTTGAAGCTTGACATGTGAACTTTAATACTGGAAAATTTCAGAATTTTTAGACACCATTTGCCTATTTAAAACGTCCATACAAATTGGCTGCCCTGTACAGAGTTTCAATGGACAGAGTTTTCAACTTTTGCACGATTATTCCCAATGATTCCAATTTCACAATAAACACTCTCCCCACACGAATTTTCACAAGGAAGCCATTGGAATCATTAAAATATCCAAATTCCCATCACACATTCTCCAAAAGTGTTTATTCAACAATAATTATATCCACTTTTAAAGTCATTAGCCCTTAATCACTTTTTGGGATATTACAAGTGCCCCTAGGGTGTACAAAATTCAACGTGATATAACATGTCTCTGGCAAGACAAACAATATATGGTGTCCTACTGTTAAAGGAGCTTTAGGATGAGGCAGCATCTTTGACACCTCCAACAAGGTGTTCTCGTGAGATTGCAAATTTGACCTTGAGAAGTAAATAAAGGAGGCCAAGGACAAGGAACAATTGTATGAGTTTCTCATGAGATTAGATAAGTAATTTACTACAATTAAAACCTATATCCTTAGCATAAACCCATGATGAGTATAGGGGCAACATATCACTTGGCCTCAAAAGAAGAGAACACTACTACAGAAAACACTTTTAACGTATGTTTTTTCGCCCTTTTAACATCTGAAAACAGGGGGACTCCTATGTGAGTGACATAGAAACTTATGGCAATAATGTCCCTTAAAAAAAGGGATGCCTAAAGTGTCTAGTTTAGACACTTTAGACGTCCCTTTTTCTTTACAAATGTTAGAAGATTTTTATTTTTTTTAAAAATGATTATTTATAATTTTCACTGCCCAACAAATTAAAACTATAGAAACATGATGGAAGAATTATTCATAAACCACAATGTCCTTACAAATGGTAAGGAAACATCCAGCACCAGCTAATTAAATTATTAACTCCTGCTACCTAATACTATGTACAGTAACCACCACAAAGTGTCAAAAAGTTGTCTATTACACAACTACTAACTAATATAAGTAAAAAATTTACTGATCTATATGTTGAAGAAGATGTCTAACCAAAAGGTCTCTGATCAAATTAATGTCTTCATATAAGTAGGCATCTTCATTGTTAAAAATCTACAAATTAGCAAATAAGCTTAGATAAAATGAATCAAGTGAATGAACTAATTAGCAATTTAATTACAACACTAAAAATATTATCATTTGAGAATGAAAAAGCGATTACCTATTCAAAATCGCTTGTAACTCCACTCTGAATGATGTTATACATATAAAGTATAATATAGTATCCGCATTCAGTGCTACATGGTTGTCAAGGGCACCATAAATCAAAACCAACTGGTTAAAATTAATAAAGGCATATCTAAAAGGACCGTCAATGAAAGTACTTGAATTAATACTACTTACTTTAAGATAAAACCACTTTAGGTCTCTAATAACTGTAGGGTGATGACAAATACAGTGAGTGAGTTGATATGGCTAAGGTGGCTAGTTAAGGAGTTAGGAGTAGAACAAAGTAGTACAACAATTATATATTTTGATAGTCAAGTACCTCTACACATCACTAAGAATGCAGTCTTTCATGAACGAACAAAACATGTTGAAATGGATTGTTATTTTGTAGAAGAACTGGTCCAGTCAAAGGAGATAAAACCAATTAAGATTTGGATGAAGGAGCAACTCATAGATGTCTTCACAAAGGCATTAAGGAAAGCACAAATTGAGTACTTCAGAAGCAAGTTGGGCATTGTTAATCTACATGCGCCAACTTGAGGGGAGTGAAGAATAACATCTTATTATTATGATTATTATTATTATTATTTGTTGTTAGTATTTTTAAGTAGTTAGGATTATAATTATAAATCTAGATCATAATAGATTTAGGATATTCCCAGTTAGAGATTTGATGTGATCTCATTATCTAAACACATGCCTATATATTCATATGTAATCTTCGTCATTATTCAATATACATACTTTTGAGAGTTTCACCAGATTTATCAATGTCACAATTATTTCTTTTATTTCATTTTAGTCATGCCCCAATTAAATATAATCATTTTCTCAACTACGTTTTTTATAGTTGTCTTTCTACACCAGTTGCAGTGTGTTAGATCCCAACTTTTGATGATAACAAAAGGCAATTGTGTGCAAATCATAGTTTTATAAGTCTAAGGAATGATTACAAAGTTACCAAATGCATATGGCAAAGTTCTGTGATGCCTGCTGTCAAATTTAACTGATGTACTCGAGCACAAGAACTAGCACTCGAGCATGGAGCTCTTTTGTACTTGAGTAGATGCGAGTGATAGCCAGAAAGTGTTTGCCCGAGAGCAAACTACTGTCATTTTTACTGATGCACTCGAGCAGAAGACTCTTTCTCACTCGAGCACATGTGAGTGAGGGACTACGAGTGCTTAGCTGAGAGCAATTCCTGTCAATCTTTCTGATGTACTGAGCATTGTAATCAATACTCGAGCATGAAGCACTTTTGTACTCAACCACTAGCGAGTAAGGGACTGCAAGTGTTTGGCCAAGAGTCATGAAGGTTAGAGAAGCACAAGTATGCCCGAGTGAGGCTTCATATGCTTGAGTGACACATCAGTACTCGCGAGTGAGAAATCTAACTCTCTCAAATTCTGATGCAAGTGTTGATCACAAGAGTATATTACATGAGAATTTTCTTCTCACTCGAGTAGGAGTATGTGTGCTCAGTGAGGGCCCACATTACCTGCAAGTGCAAAATCTCACTCTTACTAAAATGGTATGCGAGTGCTGTCCAGAGACGGGTCTCTTAGTGTAATGAGCAAGATTATTAAAGCAGAAGTAGTTTTGCTCGAGTGAGGCCCCACATCACTCACGAGTGAGAAAATTATCTCTCTGAAATCCTGTGCGAGTACAAGTACAAAACTGAAGAACAAGGAGAAAAATGGTGAGTTCACTCGAGTGAGCTCATCCATGCTCGAGTGATACTCTGCCAGAAGACCAAATGCACCAGTCTTACAGCGTTCAATCCAAATATGGTTTAATGTTATTTATTTATCTTATCATCACTTATTATTATTATTTAACATCATTTTGAATGTATTATAAGTGTGATACAGAAGGATGAATGTTTGAAATAAACAGACGCGAAGGAAGTCAAACAACGGCAGACAACATCACTATAAGCACGTACCTACCACCTTAAAGATTTCAAACGTACGCGTGCTGTTCCACAGTAACATGCCCCCGCTCCTCAATGATCGTTATTCAAACAGGCAAAAATGAACATCTATAAATACAGAGTTCTAGAGATCGTCAACAACAACGAAGCACAAGAATTCACAAGCAAATTCATGAGCCTCTGTTATTCATATTTTCTTTGTATTCATATTGATCTTCAATGTTTATCATACTTGCTCTGTAAGAGAGTCAATATACATTTCAAATTCTATTTTCATTTGATCTCAAGGTATTGGAACCTTGAGAAGGTAGATATCCTTATGAGAGAAGCAATTGAGAGAATTCCTAGTTAAAACTTCCACTCATAAGACTTATAAGATACAAGCAGTAGAGAACGTTACTGCTCATAAGACTTACAGTGGTGTAAGCAGGAGAGAACATTGCTGCTCATAAAAATTGTATATGTAAACAAGTGGGAAAGGTCATAGGTTGTTTTTCTGCACGTAAGACTTGTCGTAAGGGGAGTGAATTTTCTTAGTGTGAGAATATTTCTGCTCGTAGTCTTTTCGAGGACAATTGTTGTTTTGTGGCATTCTGAGAGCCCATTGAATCTTGGAAGAATAGTGAAATTCTCAGTAGGTATTGATCTCTAAGGACTGGACGTAGGCCTAGTTTTTAGGCCGAACTAGTACAACTCTCTGTGTTCCAATCTTCTCAACTAAACTCTATCTACTACTATTTTCATATCACCACATCAAGCGAAAAATTTATCACATCACCCAATTCACCCCCTCTTGGGTGAAGCTTGCCTTTTTCATTTGGTATCAGAGCAAGGTCTTCTCTGAAGAGCCTAACAGCTTGAGAAGGATCCGGTAAATGGCAACAATGGGTGAAAACATTCTTCCAGATGAAGCTTTAATCACTAGACCTCCTGGTTTTGCTGGAGAATATTTTCATTCTGGAAAGCTAAGTTCAGAGTGTTCGTGATGGCTAACGAGTACGGTTTATGGAATATAATACAAGATGGTGACTATGTTCCAATGAAGAAAATCGAAGATAGAGTCGTTAAGAAGAGCCTAGAGGAGTTTGACGAAGATGATAAAAGTTTAGTAACGTTAAATAGTAAAGCTATTTTAATGATACAGAGTGCTCTCAGTCAAAAGGAATATTTTTGAATATGTACTTTACCAACTGCCAAAGATATGTGGGATGCTCTTGAAATTGCTCACAAAGGTATATCCGGAATCAAAGAAAATAAAGTCAATACTCTAATTACAGAGTATGATCTATTTCGTATGAAACCTGGAGAAGGAATATCAGAATTCAAACTCAGGTATACTCATCTTGTTAATCAATTATCTGCACTTAGAAAATCTTTTGACCAAATTTCCAGGTAAGAAAGATTCTTAATATTCTTACGAAAGAATGGGAAGCTAAGGTGACAGCTATCGAAGAAGCTAAAGGAGAATCTATGAGATCCGTAGCTACTCTCTTTAGTAGTCTTTCTGAGTATGAAGGGAAGTTGAGATTCAGAAAGGAACTAGAAGAGTTCGATGATAAAAAGAAAAAGGGAGTTGCAATTAAGGCTATCAAGGAGGAAGAAGAGTCTTCCGAAAATGAAGATGTCCCTAATGATGATGAAATGGGAATCATCATGAGAAAATTCAAGAGATTCTATAGAAGAGGTCAAAAGAACTTTAAGAATTATCAAGGTGGACCAAGCAAGAAAGAAAACAAAGAGCAACAGATAGTATGCTATGAATGTGGGAAACCTGGACACATCAAATCCGAATGCTTCAGAAATAAAGACAAAAAGAAGCAGAAAAAGAAAGCATATATATCATCTATCTGGGGTGATAGTTCGTTAGATGAAGAAAGCGACAATGACAAAGTTGCAAATCTATGCTTGGTCGCCAAAGAAAAAGAATCTGATTCTGAGGTAAGTGATTATGAACCTACTTATGATGAATTGTTATCTAAATATAATGTATTGCATACAGAATTCATCAAGGTAGCTAAAGAAATGGTTAGTTATAAGAAGAAAGTAAAAGAATTAGAAAATACTGTCATATCATCCTGTGAAATATGTGAGGAGAAAGATAAGAAAATAAGAGATTTAACAAAAATTGTTGAAAAATTTACTAAGGGAAGTGAAACTCTTAAAGTTATTCTAAATTCTCAGAAAGTTTCATTTGATAAATCTGGAATTGGATATAAGTTTGATCATGATAAGAACAGAGGAAATAAGAAGAATAGCAGTAGAACGTATCTTAAATATTTCAGGAATTATGTGCATACATCAAATCCCTTCGCATCATGTAGCTATTGTAATAGGAAAGGACATTATACTTCATCATGTTATTTTAAAAGAGGACAAGTTATTGGAACATATAAATGGGTTTCGAAGGGAACACATGCATCACATACTAACCACAAAGGACCCAAGAATGTGTGGGTACCTAAAATTTGATCACCTTACTCTAGGTATGTCTCAAAGCATCACGAGCAAACAAGTGGTATATTGATAGTGGATGTTCGAGACACATAACCGGTGACAAAAATATAAGTTCACCATGCTAGAAACCAGAGAAGGAGGAAATGTAACATTTGGAGGTAATCAATATGGATGTATTGTTGGAATTGGTGAAGTGGGAAAATAATGGTGTTCAAATCAACAAAGTATATTATGTTGAAGGATTATACCACAACCTCTTGAGTGTAAGTCAAAGCACTGACAAAGATAACTGGGTGATCTTTGACTCAAAAGAATGCTTGAAAGTAAACAAGAAAGATATGCCACTAAACAAAGAATCTATCAAGGCAAAGATCCAAGCTCAAAGGGACGGTAACTGTTATACTATTGATTTAAATTCAAATTCTTCTGAAAATTATTTTCTTAGTAGATCAGAGGAAAGTTGGTTATGGCATAAGCGTCTGACTCATGTCAATATGAATCAACTTGACAAACTGATTAAAAGGATTTAGTTGTTGGTCTTCCTAAACTTAAATTCAAAGATAATATGATTTGTGAAGCATGTCAAAAAGGCAAACAAACTAAATCTTCATTTAAAACAAAGTATGAGATTTCTACTTCCAAACCTTTACAATTACTTCATATGGATTTGGTAGGTCCGGCAAGAGTAAAAAGTTTTGGAGGAAATCTATATACTTTAGTGATTGTCGATGATTTTACAAGATTTACATGGACTATATTTATTGCTTCAAAAGATGAAACATTTGTTGAATTTATTACGTTTGCTAAAAAGGTCCAAAATGAGAAAGGTATTTCTATTGTATCTATTAGGACAGACCATAAAGGAGAATTTGATAATCAACTATTTGAAGACTACTGCAACAACGAAGGGATAGATCACAACTTCTTTACACCTAGAACACCCCAACAAAATGGAGTAGTAGAAAGAAAGAATAGAGTTCTTACAGAAATGGCGAGAGCAATACTTAATGAAAAAGAAATGTCACAAGTGTTCTGGGCAGATGCAATGAGTACAACATGCTACATTTCAAATCGAGCATATATTCGCAAGTCACTTGGAAAGACGCCATATGAACTCTACAAGGGAAGAAAGCCAAATCTTGCTCATCTACACATCTTCGGATGTAAGTGCTTCATCCACAATAATGGTAAAGAGAACTTAGGTAAATTTGATTCAAAATCTGATGAAGGTTTATTTCTAGGATATTCTAATAGAAGTAAAGCTTATAGAGTTTTCAATAAAAGAACATGTACAGTTGAAGAATCTATTCATGTTGTGTTTGATGAACTTGATTCTCAAACAAAACATATTGATGAAGAAGAAATGGATTTGATAAAGAAAAAAAAAACTATTTCAAAACAAAATGATTTTGAAACAAATGACTTTCAAAATATAGAAGGTGTCGATGATCATGCTCAACCAAAAGCATGGAGACATATTAAAGATCATCCAATTGATCAAGTAATTGGAGATATTCATGAAGGTGTCAAAACCAGAAATAGAATCCTCAATGAGGTAACTTTCTCTGCTTTTATTTCTGAAATTGAACCTTCTAATATGGAAGAAGCCTTATCTGACAATGATTGGGTTATTGCTATGCAAGAAGAATTAAATAAATTTCAAAGAAATCAAGTTTGGGATTTGGTTCCTCGACCTAAAGATCATACGGTTATAGGGACCAAATGGGTTTTCAAAAACAAACTTGATGAATCAGCAATCATTGTGAGAAACAAAGCAAGATTGGTGGCCAAAGGCTATAATCAAGAAGAAGGTATTGATTATGAGGAAACATATGCTCCAGTGGCAAGATTGGAAGCAATACGAGTATTCTTAGCATTTGCTTGCATTAAAGGCTTTAAACTTTATCAAATGGATGTGAAAAGTGCTTTTCTAAATGGTTATATTATGGAGGAAGTATATGTAGAACAACCTTTTCGTTTTGAAGATGAAACAAAGCCTGATCATGTTTTCAACTTAAGAAAGCTTTATATGGTTTGAAACAAGCACCTAGATCTTGGTATGAAAGACTAAGGAAGTTTCTTCTTGATCAAAATTTTGTCAGAGGAAAAGTATATACAACTCTTTTATCAAACATAACAAAGATGATATTCTAATTGTTCAGATTTATGTTGATGATATTATTTTCGGTGCTACTAACGAATCTATATGTCAAGAATTTTCTAAGATTATGCAGGGAGAGTTTGAAATGTCCATGATGGGAGAATTTAACTTCTTTCTTGGACTTCAAATCAAGCAAAAGAAGAATGGTATATTTGTGTCTCAAACAAAGTATTTGAAAGAGTTGTTGAAGAAGTATGGATTAGATAATGCTAATGGAGCTTATACTCCAATGAGTTCTACAACTTTGTTGGATGCTGATGTAAAAGGCCCTAGCTTCAACATTACTAAGTATAGAGGAATGATCAGTTCATTACTCTATCTTATAGCAAGCAGGCCAGATATTCAGTTCAACGTTGGAATGTGTGCAAGGTATCAATCCGCTCCTAAGGCATCACATGCAGAGACAGTGAAAAGAATCTTCAAATATCTAGGAGACACTTCAGAACTTGGCTTATGGTATCCAAAAAGAGGAAACAAGCATTTAATGGCATATTCAGATTCAGATCATGGAGGATATAAAACTAATAGATAGAGTACTAGCGGTCAATGTCAATTCCTTGGAGGCTCTCTGGTATCATGGTTCAGCAAGAAGCAAAATACAGTTTCATTATCCTCGACTGAAGCTAAATATATAGCTGTAGCAAGTTGTTGTTCTCAAGTATTATGGTTGAAACAACAACTTAAAGATTTGGGGATATACTTAAATGAGATTCCAATTTATTGTGACAACACTAGGACCATAAGCTTAGCCAAAAATTCTGTACAACATTCAAGGACCAAACACATAGACATCCGACATCACTTCATTCGAGATCACGTTCAAAAGAAGGATGTCAAAGTAGAATTCATACCAACTCACCTTCAACTTGCTGACATTTTCACAAAGCCAATAGCTAAAGATCAATTCCTATATATTCAAAGAGAATTGGGAATGGTTAGTCCCAATGAGTTGTAAGTTTTCTTGTTAATTATCTTAATTAAATGTATTTTTCATGATAACCATACTGACTTTGGCATCGGAGCATTAGAAATTCTTTTGTAGGTTTTTCACTCAAGCACAGGAAGTGTCACTCAAGTGATAAGCTCATGCTCACTCGAGCAAGTTAACTCTGCTCAAGCACATAACTATTGAAAATACTCTGTTTCTTAGCATATAAAATAGGGGTTAACAGAGGAGATAAAATTACCAAGAGACTATCTGAAATGTAACAGTGAAATTTGATCTCACTCGGGTAAGAAAGATCCTCACTCGAGCATGGTATGAACATGCTTGAAGTGAAGAATGTGTACTCGAGCAGAAAGGAAGAATTTTTTTCAAGAGCCTACTCAATGTATGGTTACTCAAATGATTTGGAGGATTTGAGTACAAAGATGAAAAATATAGCAAGAAATCCATAAACCAGGTACGTTTTTACATGTTTTATCAAAATTGTTTGTATATCACTCGAGCACAATATGAGCACATCCGAGCACAGTATGAACATCACTCGAGTACTAGGGTTATTGCTCGAGCATTGCCACTTATATCAATTACACGATAGCTCAAACCGCCACACTTCGTGCTCTCACTCGAGGTGTCTCGTCACTCGAAGGTCACACCTCTTCACCTCCAACCGTTACCCATCAATCAAACATATCCATTTGCTTCAAATCACCGTTACAACTCTTCAACCTTCTTTAAAAGGTGAGATTTATTCTTAGTTTCTCTCATTTTGTGCCCTAAGTCTCTGAGTCTCTTCTAAATCTTCAAAAAAATCTGTGAGTCTTGTTTCTTCCATTTTGTTTCAAATGGCTAGAACTAAGATGCCTGCTATTTCCTAAAGATCTGACTCACCCTCTCCCACTCATTCTGCTGCTAGTGCTTCTGCAACCCCGGTACCAACTCCTTCATCTCCTAGAATGTCTTCTTCATCTACACCTCCTCCTAAACCCAAAACCAAAAAGAGAACTCCGGCCAAGAAACCTCATCCTAAGCCTTAAATAGCAAAGAAGGTTCAACCTCCTCAAAAGAAACCAAAGGGTGTGATGTTTAAAGAACCTGTGGTTACCCGGTCTCAATCCTAAGAGGTCCAAGGAAGAGGAAAGAAGAAGGAAACTGAGCAACCATAACAATCCTCTTCTTCCTCTGATGACATATTCAACATGCAACTCCGGTAAGCAATGGAGAGATCAAAACTTGACAAGTTGGTTGGGAAAATTGCTTCTTAAGCCGGTGTCTCAAGTTCACACCATGTTGGGCAATCCAGTGTGGCTACTTCAGGGGTACCTTCTATCTCACAGGCTCCAGAGGATGATCATATTACAAGTTTTCCTGAAGGTTTCAATGTTGAGGAATTAAAGGCACTATAACATAAGGTATTTGATACTGAGTTTGCACATAGGCATTTCTGTCCTATAGTTTATGTGGACTTAGATTACTTGAAGAAGAATTGTAATTTGGATTTATCTCCTTATCTTGGATTCTATGCTCCCTGGCTAAATATTCATATTCCATATTCACCCTCTGTTGTGAAAACCTTTTACTGCAACATGAAAACCCATAACATTAAGTCTAGGGCTGGAGAATTGATTGAGGAAGTAGTATCTACTACTGTTAGAGGTCAATTCATTATGATATCTGCTAAGATTATTAATGACTTACTTGGGTATGTTGGACCACCTCCAGATCCACCCACTTTCTCATAGAGCCCTACACTATATATATTCTCAGAGCATGGTTAACAAGTCCAAAAATTTTACCCATTTTGCTAAAAAGGATTATTACTTGTTGGCCTCCTTCCTAGTCAGGCAACAAAGAAATATGGGGGAGATCATTTTCAATGAGATGAGAACATTTCGATTTTCTTCATCAAAATCCGTGACCATACCATATCCTCAGATTGTATCTCTCATCCTTATGAAAAATAAGATATAGTACTTGGAAGGAACTGAGAAGGTGCTCATTCCAAGGTTTGGCAAGACTCAACTGACTCATATGAGTATCAATCTTCCAGTGAGTCGAACCAAGGCTACATCTCAGAGGGAAGCTACTCCATCAAGAGGTGATGAGGTTCAGTCATCTGCTCAAGGTCAAGTTCCTCCTGCATCCTTTTTGAATGCATCACTCTCCAATCATTTGACTGAAGTGATCAATCAAGCTGTGTCTAGCTTGAAAAAGGAATTAATGACTGAATATGAGAAGTTGGTAGACAAGATGGAGTTACAGATCTTAAAGTTGGTAGACAAGGCTAATACCAACTTTGACTTGATGTTCAAGACTCAAGATGACATGTCACGAAGGATAATTGATATGGAGATCTTCTTACATTCTCACTTCCCGACTGCATCTTAAGAAGTGCCACCTGAGACCACTCCTGCCTCGACCTCACCTCCTCACCCATAGACACATGTTCTCTTCACCAATCCAAACTCTAATGTTGATATCACCTATGATCGGTCGCCTTCACAGCCGCCCTCAGCCTCTGTTCCACAGCCGTCATCTCCACCCTTTGTGCCAATCGATCCTTCCACTGCCATGGTGCCCTTTGTCCCATAATCTAATATCACTTTTCCTCAGCCCCTTCTGATGTTGACAAAATGGGGGAGAAGGATGTGTGATGGTTTTTCTGAGCTATGATGGGATGTATTGGGTGTTTAGGTAGTTTTTGTGTAATGGGGTAGGTTTATGATGATGTTATTGGGATTATGGTTGTATACGGGCTTTATGGGTAGTTAATGTAGTTAATGATTTATGCTGACTATTGTGTGTTTATTAGTTTATCATTAATGGCTATTTTCATGTTATCAAGTTTTTTTGTTCAAGTTTTTTATTGTTTCTGTGATACTATGCTTATCTTGGTTATTAAGTGTTCAATGGAAGTATTGCAGCGAACATATATAGATAAGTGCAAAAATCTGAACTTGAATCTAAACCCTTGGGAAAATAAGCATTTGGAAACATTGATGTTGTATTTTAAATTTTTTTTCACTCTAATCAATCTTGTTCTTAAAACTCATCACAAAGGTTTTGTCATCATCAAAAAGGGGGAGAATGTTAGATCCCAAGTTTTGATGATAACAAAAGGCAATTGTGTGCAAATCATAGTTTTATAAGTCTAAGGAATGATTACAAAGTTACCAAATGCATATGGCAAAGTTCTGTGATATCTGCTGTCAAATTTAACTGATGTACTCGAGCACAAGAACTAGCATTTGAGCATGGAGCTCTTTTGTACTCGAGCAGATGTGAGTGATAGCCAGAAAGTGTTTGCCCAAGAGCAAACTACAATTCCTATCATTCTTTCTGATGTACTCGAGCATTGTAATCAACATTATAGCATGAAGCTCTTTTGTACTCGAGCACTAGCGAGTGAGGGACTACAAGTGTTTGGCCGAGAGTCATGAAGGTTAGAGAAGCACAAGTATGCCTGAGTGAGGCTTCATATGCCCGAGTGACACATCAACACTCGCGAGTGAGAAATCTAACTCTCTCAAATTTTGATGCAAGTGCTGATCACAAGAGTATATTACATGAGATTTTTCTTCTCACTCGAGCAGGAGTATGTGTGCTCGAGTGAGGGCCCACATCACATACGAGTGTAAAATCTCACTCTTGCTAAAATGGTATACGAGTGTTGTCCAGAGATAGGACTCTTAATGTAATGAGCAAGATCACTCGAGCAGAAGTAGTTGTGCTCGAGTGAGGCCCCACATCACTCGTGAGTGAGAAAATTATCTCTCTGAAATCCTGTGCGAGTACAAGTACAAAACTGAAGAACAAGGAGAAAAATGGTGAGTTCACTCGAGTGAGCCCATCCATGCTCGAGTGATACTTTGCCAGAAGACAAAATGCACCAGTCTTACAGTGTTCAATCCGAATATGGTTTAATGTTATTTATTTATCTTATCATCACTTATTATTATTATTTAACATCATTTTGAATGTATTATAAGTGTGATATAGGAGGATGAATGTTTGAAATAAACAGACGCGAAAGAAGTCAAACAACGGCAGACAACATCATTACAAGCACATACCTACCACCTCAAAGATTTCAAACGTACGCATGCTGTTCCACAGTAACATGCCCCGCTCCTCAATGATCATTATTCAAACAGGTAAAACTGAACATCTATAAATACAGAGTTCCAGAGATCGTCAACAACAACGAAGCACAAGAATTCACAAGCAAATTCATGAGTCTCTATTATTCATATTTTCTTTGTATTCATATTGATCTTCAGTGTTTATCATACTTTCTCTGTAAGAGAGTCAATATACATTTCAAATTCTATTTTCATTTGATCTCAAGGTATTGGAACCTTGAGAGGGTAGATATCCTTATGAGAGAAGCAGTTGAGAGAATTCCTATTTAAAACTTCTGCTCATAAGACTTATAAGATACAAGCAGTAGAGAACGTTACTGCTCGTAAGACTTACAGTGGTGTAAGCAGGAGAGAACATTGCTGCTCATAAAAATTGTATACGTAAACAAGTGGGAAAGGTCATAGGTTGTTTTTCTGCACGTAAGACTTTTCATAAGGGGGAGAGAAATTTCTTAGTGTGAGAATATTTCTGCTCGTAGTCCGTTCGAGGACAATTGTTGTTTTGTGGCATTCTGAGAGCCCATTAAATCTTGGAAGAATAATGAAAATCTCAGTAGGTCTTAATCTCTGAGGACTGGACGTAGGCCTAGTTTTTAGGCCGAACCAGTATAACTCTTTGTGTTCCAATCTTCTCAACTCTACTCTGTCTACTACTATTTTCATATCACCACATCAAGCGAAAAATTTATCACATCACCCAATTCACCCCCCTCTTGGGTGAAGCTTGCCTCTTTCACAGTAAAGACAGCATGTGAATAATATAGGTTTTGATAACTCATTCCTAGTTTGAATTTTGTTGACTCACTATATATATAGTATAAGGATTCATATGCTATAAACATCAAAATATCATGTGTAAGCACTACTACATAATCGTAGATATTTGACGCTCAAATTCCATAATTAAAGAGGATATTGTGGAATACAAAGAGGTCAAGATTGTGTGTAAAACAATACTTCATGGTTCTTAAGATATATCACTACAAAAGAAAAAGCTTATTACCGATGGAACTACTGACAGAATTTCAATTTACCTACATAATTACTGATGGATTAGCAACAAAATCCTTTCCATCGATAAATGTTTCATGGCAAATTGGTTTGCTAATGGAAATTCAATTTTGTCACAATATGTTGATCGATGAAAAATTCTATATTGATGGAATTAATGATGGAATATTATTCAGTACATTGTTGACAAACAATTTCCACCAGAAATTACTGACAGATTTCTGACGGAAAATTCTCTCAGTAATTTATTTATTTTGAATAAAAACACTATGTGGCACCCCTCAAACGCCTTCCTTTGTCCACCCCAGTAATTCATATGTAAACCTTGAGTGCCACATCATTTGTGGTCTAACAAGTTAAAATATAACATCTCAACTGCAACTAATCCTAGCTGGCTCCTGATGTAATTCACATTTTTGTTTTTCTTCAAGTAAAGTTCTTTTGCGATGCAAATATGAGAGAAGGAGATATTAAATAAGTGTGTATTTCCAAATCAAATAATTAAAATAACAATTAGAGGAATGTGTGATATGTAGGATGGCATATGGGACAATGAGGTTATTATATTATCCTAATTGAGCTGTCCTAATTTTATTAGTCAGACCATGGATGAGGGGTGCACCATGTTAATGCAAGAACTTGTCCTAATTTTCATGGGACTAATGTGTCATGATGTGGCAAATGTGCTTCCACATTTCTAGGGTCATGTATTATTTAGATTATTATATTATCTTTTTTATCAAAAAATTAGAATAAAATAATATAACATTCTTCCAATTTTGTCTTTCCAACTATTTTTTTAATAAAAAACTAGATAACTTGGCTCATAAGAGCATTACAGTCAATAATTTAAATGTTCAGAACTCTCAATCATCCCCTCAGGACAGGGATCCGGTGGGTGATTAAGTAGTCAGTTGTTCTCCTCAATGTATGAGACATCCTAGTCATTATGTTTGCCATGGTATTCTCTTCTCTAGATCAGTAGTTGATTTAGACTTGCCACTATCTACAAAGCTTAACCTCTTTAATTATATCTTGAAACCCGTGTTGAGCATCATAACCCCTATAGATTAAATTGATTCCTTCAATATAGTTGGAGTCAAGAATAATCTTTCGTTGACCTTTATTCCAGCAAAGGTAGAATCTATAAAGAATCCCAAGTGCCTTAGCAATGGTGGGTGGAACACAGGTGTATTTACAAATAAAGCCTGTAATCCAAGAGTGTCCTAACCCCCACACCATGCCTCTACAACCAGCACTACTTCCATTACTGAGAACTACACTGTCCACTTAGAGATTAACCATGTCATCCCTCTTGCAGTTGTATAGTGCTTCCTATGTAGAACTTACATCCAACTAGTAGATCTTGTCATCCCTCTTGCAGTTGTATAGTGCTTCCTATGTAGAACGTACATCCAGCTAGTAGATCTTGATCCCATCGAGTTCTCATCAAGGTTAAAAGTAGGCTAAGCAATTTTGCCATACTCTCTTCTCTAAAGAGTTTGCTCCATCTAGAAGTCTAGATGTCTTAACAAATATATCCAAAAAGAGAAGACCATTTGATCTTCCTTGTAACTCTCTTGCCTACTTCATGTGTAAGGTTTAATTGAATCCAACCCCTTCCTTGCTTACTAGTAAACTGGTTTCATTTGGTTACTTCTACCATTGAAGTCCATCTATCCCTGGCATTCTTGCAATCTCTAAGTAGGTGCATGATGTCCTCCTCTCGGTCATATCCAAACCGGCATCTGTCTAATGGGTCAAATCCTTTCTTGGCTTTAAGTTATGCTGTGTGTGCCCTCTCATATCCTACTAGCCATATAAAGGACTTGATCTTCTTGGTATTGTCCATCTCCATATATGTTTCCATATACTAGCCTCAGGTGGATGGGTACCTGCAACAATAAATGATATGCAGAACTAACAGAAAATGAACTATCAGTAAAACCTTCCAAAGAAATTTATTCTCTCCTCTCTCCTGACTGGGTGGATGTGCACACATGATACAATCAACAACATGGGGATGGAGCTAGCCCATAAGTTGGAATCTATTCCATTCTCCCCTCAGATTGATATAATCTACTACCCTTTCATTTCTATCAATTAAACCCTCACAGCCCAGGATTCATTGAATAAGTGGGATATTTATCTTATACCAGTTATCGAACCAGAAAGAAATTTATTCTCTCTTCTCTCTTGACTGGGTGGATGTGCATACATGATACGATCAACAACAGAGGTTTGGAGCTGGCCCATAAGTTGGAATCTATTACAATCTCCCCTCATATTGATATAACCCACTACCCTTTCATTTCTATCAATTAAACCCTCATAGCCCAGGATTCATTGAATAAGTGAGATATTTATCTTAGACCAATTATCGAACCAGAAAGAAGTTGAATGACCATAACCAATCTTTTTTCCACACCTTCCTTGAATTTCTCCCAAACAGCACAAATGCCTTACCATGTGAGAGATGTTGTGACTCTTTTGTTTACTTTTGGCATTGCATTGTTTCCATATTTATACTTATCCCTAAGGACTTAAACTCACAATGCATCCATATTACTCACCAAGTTCCAACATAGTTTCATAAAGAATGCTTCATTTTGTTTCTTTAGGTCTCAAACACCTAGGCCACCTTCTTTTCTATCTTTGGTGATAACTTCCCAAGATAACTGATACATTTTCTTTCCATTCTCATTATCCCCCCATAGGAATCATCTACTCTCTTTCTCAAGTGCCTTCAGAAGGGTGTTAGGAAGGGGAATGGTTTGCATGTGATAGGATGGGAGAGCGGATAGCACAGACTTGATGAGAGTTGCCTGCCCCACAAGAGTTAGATAATTTCTTTTCCAAGTCCCCAATTTACTATTTGTCTTGTCAAAAAGGGTGGCAAAGGTCACACTGGATGCCCTTTTATGAAGTAATAGGATGCCTAGAAACTTTCACAGGTCTCTGGTTAGGTTAATCTCCATTCTTTCTCTTTATCAGCCTGAAATGTTGAAACTTCCCCAAAAAGAATAAGGTCATCTGCAAAAAAATAAGTAGGAAACTGGGGGACCACCCATTGTGAGTTAGACTGGATCCCATTCTCCCTTTGAGATAGCATTCTTAGTAATATGACTCAGTCTCTCCATACATAAGGCAAAGATGTATGAGAGATGGATCACGTTGTCAGATTGCTTGAGAAGACTGGAATTCACTTGTTACTTTCCAATTCCATAGCACCCTAAAAGTAGTATTAGATATGCAAGCCATAATAATATCACAGATATTACCATTGATCCCTATGACACAATGTGTTTCTCGAATGAACAATCATTCTAGTCTATCATATGCTTTTTCCAAATCAACCTTGATTGCCATCCATCCTTTGTTTCCCTCCTTCAACTTCATAGAGTGGATCACCTCTTGTGCTATGATGATGTTGTCACTGCTTTGTCTCTCGTTATGAAACTGCATTGGTGTCTTCCTCATATCTTTCCCATGATAACTTTCATACATCTGCTAATAATCTTGGTAATGATTTTGTAGCTAACATTATAAAGGGAGATAGGTCTAAAATCCTTGACATTTCTGGTTTTCCTTATTTTGGAATAAGAACTAGATTTGCATCATTTAGTTCTCTAACCCTTCCAGTCTCATCAAACATACTCTTAACTATCTCACAAACTGAATCACCAATAATGCCCCATAGGCCTAAATACCATCAGGTCCTGGTGTTTTCACAGCGCCAAGACCAAAGGTTATGCACTTTTAATTTTCCTCATTCATCACCACCACTGATATCATCTCTTATTCTTCAACATTAAGGGAATGTAAGCCAATATGTGTGGGTAACAGAATCTCCTCATCCATTTCACTTCAGAAGAGTTCTTTATAATAACCTGTGGCGATTTCCTTTGGTTCTTTTTTATCAAACGTCCATTCACATATGGGGTTCTTTAAGCCCTTAATTTGATTTCTTTGTCATCTAATAATGTTTCCTTGTAAAAGAATTTACTGTTTCAATCCCCCATTTTAACCAAATGCAATATTACTTTTACATCATAATAACTCTTGCGTTAAAATCTTGTTGTATTCCTTTCAAAGTTCTTTATCAGTTTGCACAAGATGTTGGATGTCCCTTCGTCTCCTTACTCTCTCCACACCATCTAGTCGGTTAAGCAATATCTTCTTTTTTGTTATCAGGTTGCCCATCTTGGTTTTGTTCCATTCCTCTACTAGTTAGCAAATGAATGGGTTTTTCATTCCAACTACCCTACCCCCATCAATGTCTTACAATATCACTCAAGCCATCTTCAAGCACCCATGTAGCCTGACAATGAAAAGGGGGTTTTGTGGTTTAGACATTGGCATCAGGAAAACATATCAATAGAATTGGCCTATGATCGGATCCAAATTTGTGCAAGTAATGCACTTTAGTGAATAAAAATTGATTTTTCTAATCATTATTTGTGAATGCCTAATCAATTCATTCCCTAAGAAGATTTATGTCCCAAGTAAGCTTCTTACCAACGCAATCTACTTGTATTAGCTGAGTTCTTTAGATACACTCCCCAAACTGCTCCAGAGAGTGCCAATTTGGAGATGAGCCCCTTTCTTATCCTTAATTGTTAAGCAAGTTTTGAAATCTCCAATAACCACCCAAGGTCCCCTCATATTCATTATGAAACTGTCGAGCTCTTTCCAGAGATTTTGGCGTAACATAAAACAAGGCTCTACACACATACATGATAGCCAGGAGAATTGTGCTTGACCTTTCAATTTCACCTATACATGTAATGCTTGTGTGGACAAAGCCATATATTTATAGTCATTTCTTCAGCATTCCACAATAGCCAGATGCCCCTAGCATACCCAATAGCTTCTAACTCTCATCCAGTTATGAAAGTCAAGTCGTCTAATTGTACAATCAGCCTTCACACCACCCACTTTGTAATACCCCAAATTTTGAGATTTGAGGCTAGAGAATAAGCCTGAAATAAGTGGACTGCTAAGCCATGGTTTAGCAGGATCCCAATTTTCAATTAAGGGTAAATAACTCCAAAAGTGGATGTGATTAGTGATAAATAACCCTTTTGGAGAATCCGATATGATTTAAGATTCAAATGTGATCCAAATGTGTTATGAGCAGTGCCAAAACCTTGTATTTAAGTTCGATTGTGGATTAACACCTAAATTGATTTAAAATATAGGGAGGGCGTATAATGTGGCTAAATGGAATGTATGATGTGTTTGGTGGTGATTCCAAGAGGAATTGCCATAATCAAGGGCAAAATGGTAAAGTTACCGACCAATTGGTCAGTTAAAGAAGAGGGAACTCATTGGTAACTTAAAGATCAATGGTTGAGATTGATTGTTATGTGATTAAAAGGGGTGGAATCCCATGTGTATGTGATTATGTGAGCTCATGGAAGTGTGACAAGATTGTGAAACTTGGCATAATGTGAGCCCTTGGATTGTTCAAAAGTTCAAAACACCTTTCCTCTCTCTTCTCTTCTCTATTAGGTCGGCCAAATGAGTATTGAAGGGCCAAAAATCTTATTTAACTTCATCATCTTCATCTCTCTCTATTTCTCCATTTTCGTTGAGCTTGGGGAAGGAAAGAGAAAAGAATAAGGTGAGATTTGGTGCATTTGGTGTCCTCTAATGGTTAAATCCTCTTGATCATAGTGATGTAAGCTTCATTTCTATGGTTTTATATTTTTGAAAGAATGTGTTTGAGAACTTGAAGAATTTGGAAAGGGGAGGAATCAAGGAATAAGCTTGAGGAAGAGGAAGAGGAAGAGGTGAGTATTTAGAGCATTTTGACCTAAGTTTTGTGGTTATTGGATAAGTATTGTGAATTTCAAATTTTTCCCTAATTTTGTGGTAATTTCAAAATGCATGAATTGTCATGTGTTTTGAGGTGCAATTGGTGTTTTATTATGTTATATGTTCATTGGAATTGGTTTGAATTGGTCTGGAACTTTGGAAAGTAAAGAATTGCAATGTGAGTTTGAATTGTAGCTTGTGTTGACATATTGTGATTATTGGTGAAACATGTCAATGGAATATGAATTTGGTTGATTTGGCATTTACAATGGATTCCTTGTGAAATTTTGTGTGAGAATGATATTTGATGTGAAAATTGGACCATTGGAAGCAATTGAGAAAAAGCTGAAAATCTGTCCATTGAAACTCTGTTCTGGGCAGTCTATTTGTGTGGACATTTTGACTAGGCAAATGGCTTCTAAAAATTCTGCAACTTTCCAGTCTTAAATTTCACATCTTAAGCTTCAAAATTGACATATAATTTGTGTCATTTCGTTTTGTGAGCTGGGATTTATGGTTGTCCAAAGTTTGATGACGAAACTGGACTTAATTCTGGAGCAGTGTGGATATTTGTGTAAATCTGTATTTCTGTGGTTATGGGCAGCCTTGATCCGTATTTTTCCTATGAAGAGGACTTAGATAGCTTTCATTTGGCTTTGGGATCACCTCGTTTTGATTTTTTTGGAATTAATTATGAATTTTTGAAGTTTCCTTGGCTGCAGCCAAAAACCTTCTGTGCACGTTTTGGCTGCAGCCAAACCCCATTTTCAATATTTTGTGATTTTGAAAGGCGATTTCCAACCTAGTACTTCCCAATCCTTTAGGCTTTCATTGAGCTTATTATAGCCACCTAAAGGGTGTGAATGATAACTAACCTTAAGTAATATGAAAGTAAAGATTTTGAATAGAGAATAACCCTATGTCCTTGCTTTGGTTATAGGGTTTGATATTCGTTCTGATTGTGAGTAGCCAGTGCTAGAGCATACGTGGAAAGAATAAGTGTAGGGAACTTATCTCTCTTGTATGTATTTGATATTGTTTTAGTGTGATGATGCAAGTTATTGCTTTGCTTGATTATGTGAACATATACGAATGATTGAAGCTATGTTTCAATTTATGCTATGGCCATAAGTATGTTGTTCGAAGCATTAAGCTTACAAATTTGTCATTGTGTGAGCATGAATTATGTGATGCAAGCATGTCATGCATTAAATATTTATCTTGCATACATATTGGTAATGTTTTCCTAATGAGATTCTCTCAAATCTCACCCTCCCCTACCAATATTTTAGACAGGGTAGGTGAATCAAAGATGGAGCAAGCAATCAAGGGCGACGAGGACTCATTCGGGTTGTCATTTTGGTAGTTGGTTATTAGTTACGAGTTGGGATGTGTATTTGTATATTTGGATGAGTATTTGAGTATGTATTCAAAAAGATATTGTGTATTTGAATGGATTTGTGTAATTTTCATTTGAGTGATGATATGGGCTAATGTGCCCTTTGAACCCATTAGCGAAGGTAAAAACCCGAGATTGTCGGGAATTATGTTGTGCACTCTGATATTTATATGGATGTGATTTACCTTCGCATAGTAATTGTATTCAAAATGTTAATACGAGACCAGGATTTTGAATGATATTTTTTGAAAGCCCTATTTCAAAAGTATGGGATTTTAAATGAGTTTTGTTTATTAGTGGTCTCTATTTCATTTTAATCGTGTATTTCGAATTTAATTACGAAGGGGGTTACACACTTGAGTTTCAATTAAAATGAAAAAATGTACCTTTCTACCTCTGATTAAGTCTCTGAACCTTCTTAAAAAAAGTTTTTGAGGCTGTGCCACTACAATTCCTTGATAAAACAGATATTAAAAATAATGAGTAAAGGAAAGGGAATACTTGAAAAACGAGCACATCATTGCCTAAAATCGAACAATTCTAGCACGTGCTCATCATCAATCATCCCCCCTTGGCATCTTTGAACCATAAGTCAGTGGTTTCATGGTTATCTCTGGCAGTATTATCATCTACTTTGAAATTTTGAGGGGTTGGAATTTTAGTCAGAATTTCCATTAACTCCTCTTCCAGTTTATGATATAGGTTCGACCTTTCTTAGTTAAGCAGAGGAGTCAGGTTTTAAGATTAAGTACCACCGTCAAGGTCTCCTAGTATCTCTTGGATCTAGGATGGAACATGGGGTGGTATTGGGTTCATGTTTAGACCAAATACTAGTGTGAGTTCGACTTGCCAGCAAGGATAATATATTAGGTCTTGTGCCTTGATTTCTCTTATGTCCACTTATTCCAATATCATGCCCATTATTATTAGTAACTGGGTTGCACATGCTTGGGCTTCCTTAGGGTTTCATCTTTCTACTTTCCCTTTCATTGTCTTCTTGGTTGTTTCACCTTTTGCCTCCTCTGCCACACCCTTATCTTATTGTGTCTCCTCTTTTTTCACATTGATAGTCTCCATTTTTTCAAACTTACTTTTAGTTGCTCATTTCTCATCACTCTTATGAGTTTTATCCTATTTTCCCTATCAACGTGATAATCAGAGCATCCTTCCATAGTAGGCATAGTGCTTTCAGCTTCTCATCAGGCATACTCATCTTTGGCAATGAGTGTAAGAGCTTCTGGTGTTCCTCAATGATTTTAGGGTTCATAGCTTTTTCCCCTACAATCCATTCCTTCATCAATTCATCAAAGTTTTTTTCAAACGCATTCCCATCCTTTGCTAATAACTTAGTTTTATATGAGATTTGGCTTCGTGTTGATGCTTACGAGATCTGGCTTTGTGGTAATGCTTTCTTCTCCTTTTCACGCTAAGACTTAACATTAGGAGGTTCATTAGTTTGACCTTTCCCCATAACTTCATCTTGTTCTGTTTAACTCCCTTCTTTCTTTGGCTAGTCTTGGTCTATTGGAGTTTCTTGTAGCATATGCTTAAATTTCTTCCTTAGTAATTCATCCCCTTCCTTCGTTTGTTCATATTTGCCAGCAAGGCTAGTTTCATGGTTGATCGTCATGTTTGTGTACATGTTTTCCTGTCACTCTCTCTCACTAACTCAGAATTACTTTCCAACTATTTTAAAAACATACATTTAAGTTCTATTAACCCCATTGGAATTTATTTGTAATTTATGAATCTTCTAAAACTACATTATTAATCAAAACTTATATTAGAATACGTCTTATTTACTAGTTTATCATTCATTACATTAAATTTATAATTTTGGCTAAATATTTTTAATAACTTATTTCATTTTTTCTTAATTTTGTTTTCCTGTTTGCAAATAATTATTTGTTTAATGTTTTTACTGTTATGCCCTTCTCTTATTCTTCACATTTTTCAGAGTCTTTACAGAAAACAATATGCGGTTCAGTGGGCAACACAATAATAGCATAAAAATACTGATGAAAAGTGCTCGATTAAAGAAAATTCCTCATAGGGGCCGTATATGATAATTACCATCAATATAGCAGTACAGGGCTACTAGGGTGTCTAAATCCGTCCCAGTGAAATGGAGACATCTTCCCATTTTCTTTCCACCATAGCAATCCTCTCGTGTAGTTCTCTTCTTTGATCTCTATGTACCTTCCATATTCACCTATTTAAATTATTGGTAAGGGAGGATGAGATCCGAGAGAATCAGTAGGAAACAATACCAATATGCATGCAGGATAAGTGCTTAATGCATGGCATGCTTGCATTACATAAACTAATGGAAATATAATGACATATCTGCGTGCTCAATGTTTCATACAATAGAACTATGGCCACAGTATAAATAAAAATAGAGCTTCAATCATTCATTTATGTTTCACATAATCTAGCAAAGGAATAACATGCATCAATCCACCAGGATAAATATCAAATACAAGCAGGAGAGGTAAATTGTAATGCCCCGACTTTGGCTTAGGGCTAATGACTTCGAAAGTGGATGTAATTATTGTTAAATAAATACTTTTGAAGAATATGATGTGAATTACAATCCGAATGTGTTCTAATCAGTGCCTAAACCCTACATTTAAGCTTAATTGTGTGATAAAGCTTAAAATGAACCCTAAAGGTAGGGGAGGGAGCATGAATGAGGAATGGAATGATATAAATATACTTAGTGGCGATTCAAGTGGAATTGCCATAATCAGGGGCAAAATGGGAAAATATAAAGTTACCGACCAATTGGTCAATTACCGAAGAGGAAACTCATTGGTAATTCAACCATCAATAGTTAAGATTTGATGTCAAGAGAGTGGAATTATATGTGTGAGTGTTCATGGGTGAAGGAGTAAGATCTTGACAAGTGGTATTTTATGGACCATGGATCAAGTCAAAAGTTCAAAACTCTTTTCCTCTCTTCTCTCTCCCTCTAAGTCGGCTAAGTGTGCATGGGGAGGGCTAAAAAACTGATCTTTATCATTTTCATCTTATCTCTCATTAGCCTCTATTTATATTTCAAGCCAAGGAAGAAAGAGAAAGTGAAAGGTCAGATTTCTGGTGGTTTAATGTCCTCTTTAGCTCAACTTATTTTCTTTAAAGTTGTTCATGATGATGAGAGCTACATCTTTATGGTTTTAGATTTTTGAAAGGTGGAGTTTGAAAACTTGAAGACATTTGAAAGTTGAGAAATCAAGAATCTACTTTTGGAAAGAGGAAGAGGTAAGAAAGAACTCTCTATTGACCTATTCATTGTGATCATGGGTTAAGTATTGAGATTTATGAATTTTGTCCTGATTTTCATATAGTGTTGGAATAAACAATTTGGATGGTGTATTATGTTGGATTTGGTGTCATATGGTGTCTTTGTGTTATTGAAATTAGTTTGTAACTTTGGAAAGGAAAGTTGGTGTAATTAGGAAATGTGTGAGAATGTAGTGTCCAAAGCAAAACTTGTTGTTAGAATGAGAATTTGGTTGTTTCAGTGTGTCCAATGGATTATTTGTGAAATTTTGTGTGAGAATGGGTTGTTTGTGAATTTTAGGAGTCATTGGACACTTTGGTGGGAAGTTTGGAAAATGTTGTCAGCTGCTGCATTTTGGCTTCTGATAAGCCTCACTCAAGTATACAGGGGTGTCACTCGAGTGCAATATTATATTTTCTCTTTTCCTTCAGTTCTAGTTGCACTCGCGCGTAAAGAAAGTTTTCAAAAGTGCATTTCCTCACTTACGAGTGATATGGGTTATAGCTCGAGTGCATCTTGTCTCACTCGAGTGAGTATGCATTTTGCACTATGAGGTCGCATCTCGGGTAAACACTCGTGGCCAAATTGTCATTCCTCACTTGCGAGTGATATGGGTTATCACTCGAGTCCATCTTGTCTCACTCGTGTGAGTATGCATTTTGTACTATGAGGTCATGTCTCAGGGAAACACTCGCGGTCAAATTATCAAGAGTGTGTGCTAGCACTTGTAAGTGTCGGGTCATCACTCGAGTGCCAGAGCTAGTGCTCGAGTGCACTTCGTATCTCAAGATTTCATTTACTCTCGGGTAGTCAAATTTTGTGCCTCACAAGGTAGGAATCGGGTGAGTATGGGCCTACCACTCGAGTGTTGAGGTCCGGACTCAAGTGAAGTGATCATTTTCTGTCTCAGTTGTTCCTCTCGGCCAAGCACTCACACAAATGAGTCATCCTCACTCGAGTGCAAGTTGTCTCATCACTCGAGTGTGTCATCTATCACTCATGTACATGAGTTAAAATCAATGTTTTTTCTTCCGAGAAGGGGGTTTTGGTCAAGTTCTTCCCAACCCTTTAGGCATGTGTTTAGGCTTCTAGTAGCCATCTAAAGAGTTTAAATGATAACCAACTTTAAGTGTTGTGAAAGTAAGAATTTTGAATAAGGGTTTAATCCGTCATCCTTGATTTTGGCTTAAGAGTTGTTCCAACAGCATTTCAATGAAAAATATTTTCCCAAGTCAGTGTAGATTGAGAAGGAGACTGAAATCCTCTTCATCAAATAGGGGGACATGGAGACTTTTGATGATTATTTTCCTGTTTCATCTGGTTGTCTAGGTATTCTTCTTATTTGAGACATATAGATGATAAGGAGTGGAGTTTGGATATGTTGATTCGAGGGTTGAGGCGAGAATTGAGAAAGATGTTCGCCACCCACCAATTCATCGAGTTTAACAAAGTGGTGGAAGAATGTAGAATCACTGAGAATAACTTAAGAGATTTGTATCCGGCTAAGGGTACTGGTAGCCGTAGTGAACCCAGTAAGGGTAATACTTCCCAAAAGTGGAAGGACCAGGGATCCTTTTCATCTAAGGGCACTGGTATAAAGCCCTACCAGCCTGGAAACCATGAGCCTCAGAGATTTATGACAGAATGGGTATGTCCCCATTGCAATAAACTGTATTATGGCAAAAACTGTCAGGGCCACGTAATCTGTTTTAATTGTAAGCAAACGGGGCACATTTCTAGATATTGTCGGTAGCCACAGGCAAAGCAGAGACCAAGGACTCAAGGCTGAGTATTCGCCATGACTCATTAAGAAACCCGAAAGTCCCCTGATTTGATACAAGGTAAAATCCTTCTTAATGGTAATGTATTACAATTGTTATTTGACTCGGGTGCAAGTCACTCCTTCATTGCTTATGATTGCGTGAAGCGCCTGGGATTGTATATGCATAATTTGCTATTTGATCTAGTTGTGTCAACGCCGATGGGTGTCAAGGTTGTTACTGTGGAAGCCTATTTAAATTGTGTCATAACTATGGAAGGGCTTAAGTCCACTATGGATTTGATTTGTCTGCCGCCCTATCAATTAGAAGTCATTTTGGGTTTTGATTGGTTAATGGCAAACAATGTATTACTTTATTGTGGAAACAAAAAGATAGTGTATCCTGCTTTACAAAATTTTGAGAATGTAAATGATGTGAATTACAGTCTGAATTTCCTTTCGATAGCCAAAGCTAAGAAATATTTAGAGAAAGGTTGCCAGGGGTATATGGTGTTCTTTTCCGTACAGGAAGAGACCGAAGAAACTTTGAGTAGTATACCTATGGTAAATGAATTCCTTGGGTATTTCCCGATGATCTTAGATGATTACCTCCGGAAAGGGAAGTTTAGTTCCTGGTAGAGATTATGCCTAGAGCTAGTTCTATATCAAAGGCCCCATATCACATGGCCCCAAATGAGATGGCGGAATTAAAGAAGCATATTAAAGACTTGCTTAAGAAAGGGTCCATTAGACCCAGTATGTCACCTTGGGGAGCTCCAGTGTTATTTGTCAAAAAGAAAGACAAAATTCTTCATTTGTGTGTTGATTATAGAGAATTGAATAAGATTATCGCCAAGAACAAGTACCCTCTCCGGAGAATCGATGACCTATTAGATCAATTATCTGGTTCGTGCGTGTTTTCAAAGATTGATCTAAGGTCGGTTTGTCATCAGCTGATTGTGAAAGCGGAAGATTGTCCAAAGGCTGCTTTCAGGACAAGATATGGACATTATGAGTTCCTGGTGAAGCTATTTGGGCTAACCAATGCACCTGCGGTATTCATGGATTACATAAACCATGTCTTTTGACAGTATCTAGATCAGTTCGTGGTTGTGTTTATTGATGATATTTTGATATACTCCAAGAGCAGGGAGGAACATGAGCATCATTTGGGGATTGTGTTGAACATATTGAGTGAGGAGCAACTCTATGTCAAATTGAGTAAATGCGAGTTTTGGCTGCCAGAAATAAAATTCTTTGGCCATGTTATCTCACAAGAAGGGGTTTCTGTGTATCCTAGTAAGGTGGAAGCAATACTAGATTGAAGAGGCCAGAAACTGTTGCTGAGGTACATAGTTTTATGGGTCTTGCTAGTTACTACCAGAGATTCATTCAGAATTTCTCTCGTATTGCTTTTCTGATGACCAAGCTCATGAGAAAGGATCAACCGTTTGTGTAAGATGAAAGTTGTGAAAATTGATTTGTGGAGCTGAAGGAGAGGTTGCCTACGGCACCTATGTTGATTATACCTGATCCCCGCTTTGACTTATATTGTGTATAGCAATGCAAGTAAGCAGGGATTAAGGTGTGTTCTTATGCAGCAGTGACATGTGGTGGCCTATGCTTCTCGACAGCTTAAACCTCATGAAATGAATTATCCAACCCATGATCTGGAGCTTGTGGCAATTGTGTTTGCTTTGAAAATTTGGCGGCATTATTTGTATGCTGTGAGGTAGAACTATACTGTGACCTCAAAAGTCTCAAGTATCTGTATGACCAGAAAGAATTGAATATGAACAGCATTGTTGGATGGAGTTACTAAAAGACTACAACCTAGAAATCAAATACCATCTGGGTAAGGCAAATGTAGTTGCGGATGTTCTTAGTTGAAAGACGGTGCTAGTAGTAGTAATGATGATACAAGAAGGGAAGTTGATAGAAAACTTTCGAGATTTGAATTTGTCAAACCAGATCATTTGTGCCAATTTCAATGTTTTCCAAGGGGAAAGTGATTCGAGAGCTGAGATTGAAGAAGCTTAAAAGCAAGATGATTGGGTATAGAAAATTCAAGCTAGAATCGAACGAGGAGAAGCTCAGGACTCAATTTGTCATCTAGTGGATTGGTTCATTACAAGAAGAGAATTTGTGTTCCACTTAAGGCGGAATTGAGGCAAAAGATCCTAGATGAAGTACACAAGAGCCGGTATACTCTTCATTCTGGTATGACCAAAATGTATCATAATTTGAAATCTGTGTATTTGTGTCCGAGATTAAAGAGTGATGTGACAAAATATGTGACGCGGTGTCTTACTTGTCAGAGGTAAAGATTGAACACCAAGACCACCAAGTTTGTTGCTGAGCTCTAAGATTCAGGAATGAAAATGGGAAAGTGTGACCATGGACCTTGTTGTGGGATTGCCCAAGATTAGGAATTATGTACGATTTGGGTAATTGTTGGCTAGTTAATGAAGTTGGCACACTTCATACCGATCAATGATGGTTACTCTCCGGATAAACTAGTAGAGATTTACATTCGAGACATTGTATGCTCCATGGCATATCGAAGAATATCATTTCGACCGAGATCCCCGATTCACTTCAAGATTTTAGAGAGCTTTGCATGAGGCTCTTGGTACTCAATTGAGATTCAGTACGGCCTATCATCCTCAGACAACTGGACAGTCAGAAAGGACCATTCAGACATTAGAAGATATGTTGCGAGCTTGTGTCCTCGACTTTAAAGGGAATTGGGGTTACTTTCTTGCTCTTCCTGAGTTTGCCTACAATAATAGCTATCATGCAAGTATCTGGATGGCTTCGTATGAAGTGTTGTATGGAAGAAAGTGCCAATCACCCATATGCTGGAATGAGTTATCTAAGAGAAAACTATATGGGACAGAACTTGTTGATCAGACCTCGGAGCAAATTCGAATTATTCAAAAGAGACTTCTTGCAGTGTAGAGTTGACAAAAAATTTACGCTGACAAGAGGAGAGACCTTTAGAGTTTGAGGTTGGTGACCATGTATTTCTGAGGGTGTCTCCAGTTACCGGCATCGGAAAAGCTATCAAGTGAAAGAAGCTGAGCCTGAGGTATATAGGTCTTTTTGAGATTCTAGTGAGAATTAGGATGTTGTATTATGTTGGATTTGGTGTCATATGGTGTCTTTGTGTTATTGAAATTAGTTTGAAACTTTAGAAAGGAAAGTTGGTGTAATTAGGAAATGTATGAGAATGTAATGTCCAAAGCAAAACTTGTTGTTCAAATGAGAATTTGGTTGTTTTACTGTGTCCAATGGATTTCTTGTGAAAATTTGTGTGAGAATAAGCTGTTTGTAAATTTTAGGAGCCATTGGATACTTTGGTGGGAAGTTTGGAAAATGCTGTCATCTGCTGCATTTTAGCTTCTGATAAGGCTCACTCAAGTGCATAGGGGTGTCACTCGAGTGTAGCATTATATTTTCTCCTTTCCTTCAATTCTAGTTGCACTCCTACGTAAAGAAAGCTATAGTGCATTTCCTCACTTACAAGTGATATGGGTTATAATTCGAGTGCATCTTGTCTCACTCGAGTAATATGCATTTTGCACTCTGAGGTCGCATCTCGGGGAAACACTCATGGCTAAATTGTCATTCCTCACTTGCGAGTGATATGGGTTATCACTCGAGTCCATCTTGTCTCACTCGAGTGAGTATGCATTTTACACTATGAGGTCGCATCTCAGGGAAACACTCGCGGCCAAATTATCAAGAGTGTATGCTAGCACTCACAAGTGTCGGGCCATCACTCGAGTGCCAAAGCTAGTGCTCGAGTACACTTCCTGTCTCAAGATTCCATTTGTTCTCGAGTAGTAACTTTCTGTGCCTCACTTGGTAGGACTTGGGTGACTATGAGCCTACCACTCGAGTGTTGAGGTCAGAACTCTAGTGCAGTGATCATTTTCTATCTCAGTTGTTCCTCTCGGCCAAACAGTCTGACGAGTGAGCCGTCCTCACTTGAGTGCAAGTTGTCTCATTACTCGAGTGTGCCATCTATCACTCGTGTGCATGAGTTAAAATCAGTGTTTTTTATTCCGAGAAGGGGGTTTTGGTCAAGTTCTTCCCAACCCTTTAGGCATGTGTTTAGGCTTCTAGTAGCAATCTAAAGAGTTCAAATGATAACTAACTTTAAGTATTATGAAAGTAAGAATTTGGAATAAGGGTTTAATCTGTCATCCTTGATTTTAGTTTATAGGCTTTGATATTTGCCCTGCTCGTGAACCATCTGTGCTAGAGCACGCTCAAAAAGAACAAGGTAGTGATGTTTGCCCTTATACTGTATATGATACATTGTATGCTTGATTTTTCATTAATTGTGAATTCTTCACCTGCGGCCCATCGGTGTTGATGGTGGGAGGACCATGCCTTCGGGACGGTGGAATACAGGGGATGAGACTATGTGGAAGCCGTAAGGCATATGTGAAAGCCTAAAGGCTATTTGTGAAACCTTTACCTGCAGCCCATCGGTGTTGTTGGTGGGAGGATCGTGCCTTCGAGACAGGGCGATATAGATAGGGGGATGACACTCTGTGATTATATGTATATGTGGTAGCTTGTATGCTGTGTTTCGTGCTACTATGCTGCTTGATGATGTCATTGCATGCTTTGTGATTATGTATAGTATGAGTGATCTATTACTACTTGGAATCTTTTGAATCTTATTCTTTCTTTTGACTAATATTCAGACAGGGTAAGTGGCTCCAAAGGGAAGGAGACAACTAAGGGCGGATAAGACTACTTAAGGAGGTTTATATTTGGTTGTTGGTTATCCATTTTAGTTGAGATTACTGTATATATATTTTGGGATGTAAACTTTGGATTTGGTTGTGAAATCCCCTATATGGGAATTTATAAACCCTTAGTTTATATCTGAAACCCGGGGGTTGCCGAGATTTTGTTGTATACTCTGATATGTATAATTGTGATGTAACTGCACAGGTAATTATATTCGGAATTTGAAATTTAAACTAGGATAAGGGAGAACTTTTAAAAGAATTTGTGAAAACACTACCACAAGGAAGGGACTGGAAATGAATTTTAATTATCCGTCAGTCTTCAGTCCATTTTAATTACGTACGTTCGAATCATAATTACTGTTTACAAGGCAAGGGGTTACATAAGTTCCCTACCTTAACCCTTTCTTGCCTCGTAACGTGGGACTCATAAAGCGTGTCATAGCTCGGCTCTCCACTTGGTTCTACACTTCCAAATGTATCATTTAGACACTTCTATAGTGTTTCTGGTAGCCTATTATGAAAATTTACCAAAATGCCCTTAGGACACGTTCGGGCCTGACCCTGCCGTACCTAGTCCTACTATACTTTTTCTGAAATTTTGACCTGGGCTATACTGACATATTTTTACACAAGGACTCCATTTCCGGATTCAAAATTACCAAATTCACTGCCAAATGAAAAAATTGCTCTTGGCAGCCTCACTTTAAGGGTTTCAGGGGTGTTTTCGTAATTATACTTTTTCGAGCTTTTCTGAAAAAGTGTCTAACTGTAATCCCACTTAATTTTCCCTCTTGAACTCAATGAAATCATCAAATTATTGAAAATCCAACTCTAAGCCCCATTTCTACCCTTGGCCGAATTGCACAATTCCCCAAGAAAAATTCGGTTTTTCAATTCTAACTTCACATACGTGTTCATTTCTACTCCTAATCACTTTATCAACTATTTCATTGGTTACAACTACCATTTAGACTAAATTTTGGCAGCATAACCCTTAGGCCATCTCAATTTCCAAATTTAAAACTAAAGACAATATGGTGCAATTTCACCGATTAAATTGTCCACAGTAGCCAGAACAATCAAAGATTGAAGTTTCAGAAGTTACCTGAAACTCCCTCTGGCTTTTCCAAATATTTCACATAATCAAGCAAAGCAATAACACATATCAATACACCAATACAAATATCAAATTCACGTAGGAGAGGTAAGTTCCCTACCATAACCCTTTCTTGCCTCATAACGTGCGCCTCATAAAGCATGTCACAGCTCGGCTCTCCACTCGGTCCTACAATCTCAAATGTATCATTTACACACCTCCATAGTGTAGATGATCAATTAAATAGTGCAAGTATACACTGTCATATCAAGTAATATAGAAGTGAGTAGAGTAACGTTCCTACGAGGATTGATCACTAAGCACCAAAATGGGTAATTTTAATTCTATTTAGTCGAATGATTCGTTGGTGATTGAGAGTACAAATAAAAGAAAAATAATTAAATATAAGTGCAGATGATATGAAAGCAAATATGAGAAAAAGCCCTAGGGATTAGATTTCACTTAACAAATTCCGGATTGAATCACTTATCTATTCTAGTCCAATTTATTCCATATGATTGATAGTCGAGTTTCCCTAATTTAATTACTAGCCTCTTCCAAGGTCAAGCAATTCTATAATTAATTGCTAATCCAATATATTCCTATATGAATTTAAGCAATTAATTATGCATTAAGATTTATGGAACTCAGTAAGACTACACAACTCATATGAACATATTCCTATTTCATAAGCAAGTCATGGTTTTAATTATAGGATCTACACACATGCATCTCCTTCCGGTCTCAACATGCATATTGAAATCATTCAAAAGATGGCCAATCAAATGAAAGCATTAAGAATAATAATTAAAACTCAATCATGAAGGAGAAATTAAAACTAGATTTAATAAGTTAAAATTCAATCTGTCATTAGTAAGCTACGTCATCACCCTAGGAAAATAGAAATTCAGCTCATGATGAAATTAAAAATAAATTAACATTAAATAAAAATAGAATCAAATCCTCATAAATACTGCATAAAATTGAATATTAAATTCTCAAACATAAATGTACAACAAAAAGATGCATGAAAATGGACAAATCTAACCATCCCTTTAGGAGGTAAAACCTTCCATGTAGATAGCATGCAAAAAGTAATACAATCCTAAACCTTCCATGTATGAGGCATGCAAAAAGTAATACAATGCATAAAATTAAATCTAGAAAATAACACAATTTATTCAGAACTGTCAGAGAAAATATCTCTCCCTATCAGAGAAGTGTCTCCATATCAGAGAAATATCTCCACGCCTTCTGAATCTGTGCCTGATGCTTCGTATTTATAGGCAGCATCGTGTCAATTTTTCCTTGATGCTATAGTGTCTTGTCAATTTTTTCCATGAAGCTACAGTAGTGAACAGTATCCTGTCAGCGGATTTATGTGTTTTTTCGTGGGTGCTACAGTGTTTTGTTGCCTACTACAGTGATTCCATATGCTACAGTCACCTCCGTCCGCTATAGTAACATCCTGCTACAGTGATTCCGTCATGGATAGCGACCGACGCTACAATACTGACCTTTTTTTCATATTTTTATTTATTTTTTAAATACTATTTATTTTACACCCAAATATATTATATTAAGCTCAAATATCGTTCATAAAATCATTATATAAAGGAAAATAAATATGCAAATATTTTACTTATCAACTAACTACTATATTTAATATTGTATATCTTGTAGATTAGTCATAAACCCAACGGTGGGGTTGATGTTATTTTACTTATAATGCCTCATATATGGAGAATGATCATCAAGAAGAAACTCAAGAGGCAAGGGATTGAAGAAAGAAGGCATTGCAAGAACTAATGGGAATATCAAGCAAAGATTGAAGAAGATTGAAGATATTCAAGAAGATATCTAGTTGTATATGAAGAACAATTATCAATTCAAGAAGATATCTAGTTGGATTATGAAGGATAATCATTAAGAGGAAAAACAAGAAGATATCTTGTACATTAGCTACGCAAAGAAAGAAGAAGATTGAAGAAAGAGATTGAAGAAAGAAGAACTTGCAAGAACTAATGAGAACATCAAGATTCAAGCTCTTAGAAGTGATATCGGAGGTTGGAATGGGTCAATATGACGCTAAAATGACATATACAGAAGTTATGCTACCTCTAGAGCTGATTACTTGAGTAATCCCTTGAGTGATATGCCTCTGCCTCATTTTTGAGGTGATTACTTGAGGGCTCCCTCGAGTAATGAGATTTCTGATGTGCTCTATTTTCGCGCAATGGGATCGAGGTTTGGTATTATAGTGAAATCTCTCTAACCACATATCGGAATGCGTTGAAACCAGTTTCATATGAAACTAGACTCCCAACACGAAATATACACACCAAGCTCACATTCAAAGGAGATCAGATGAGGGAGATATGATTTGTTGAAGGTGCCACTCAAATCAGCATCATATTCCAGAACAGCTTCGGTATTTTGGATAAAACTCTCAAAATACACATTGGATTGTAACGAAACTAGTGCCATATGAAAGTAGACTTGAATAGATTTCTTTGGATATATAATTTGTCACATTTGAAGCTATATACTAAGAATTATGGCTTTTGGAAGTTGCTGCTCGTGATTTTAGAGATTTTCTAAGAACAATAGATACTCTTTAGATCATAACTTTCTATATACATTGAGGTTCGAGCTGCTTCTTGTTGCATTGGAATGTAGACGATGAGAGCTTTCCGATGATATATTATTTTCCATGTTTAGAATTAAAATGAAAACATTACTCGAAGGGATCACTTGAGTAATATGCAAAGTTATTTGAAACATTACTCGAGGGATCACTTGAGTAATGAAGTTGGAAATGCTCTTAGCCAAATTTTTAAGGATATTACTTGAGGGTTCTCTCGAGTAATGACCCAGGATTACTCGAGGGTAAAGTTAGCTTTTGTCTCTTCACATCATATATTCATTGTATTCCTAGATAAACACATTAAACACTAATACAATGAAGTGTAAGAGTGATTGGAAGCAAGAAGAGTCGGTTTCATAATTAATCCCATGATTTTCTAAAGCTTCAGTACATTGCCTGTGGCATTACTCGAGGGTGTTTAATGTGTTTTTTCAGGAATACAATGAATATATGATGTGAAGAGATAAAAGTTGACTTTACGGAGGCGGAGTATCAACGTTCGTAATGGCTAGTTTTCAAATTCAAGCAAACAGATGAATGAAGCAATAGGACTCAACGGATAAGTTGAAATACTCACAGCGGTCATATCTTACTCAACTATAAATACAGGAGATTCAAGTAGAGAACAACAACGACGACGACATGAGAACACAACTACACAAACATGCTTATATCTTGAGCCATCCACTCCTACACAACTACTCTTTATTCTTATCTATTTTCTATATCATGTATATTTGAGAGAGAGTTATTTGTATTGTACTTTAGTGAGCATTTTATCTACTCTGTGAGGGAGTTTGTAAACACTTGTATTTCTGAATTGATCTCAAGGTCGAGGGACCTTGAGAGGGTTGATTTTCTTACAGGAGAAGCTGTAGAGAGAATTACCGATGAGACTTTCTGATCATAAGGCTTACAAGGTGCAAGCAATAGAAAACATTGCTGCTCGTAAGACTTGCATGGGTAAGCAGGAAAGAAACGTCTTCGGGTTTGCTCTGCTTGTAAGACTTGTCGTAAGGGGGAGTATCTTAGAGGGAGAATTGTAAAAGGCTTCATAAGTGCCTGGCTAAACTTGTGGGGTTGTAAAGGCTTTTCTTGTGCCCCGGTTAAACAAGAAGATAGTGGATTTAAAAATCTCAGGAGGAGCCTAGGGACTAGATGTATGTCATCACCGATTGGACCGAACCAAGATAAATCACAGTTTGCATATTCTCTTCCCTAAGCTCTTATATTTCCAACATACATTATTTAATCTAATTGTTGATTTATGATTCATTACTTTCATATTTACTGCTTCTACTAAGATGCAAAAAGATTTTCAAAGTTCTTAAGATTTTTATCTTACACCCAATTCACCCCCCCTCTTGGGTGTTAGTCAGTTCTAACATTTGGTATCAGAGCTGGACTCTTGTTTAAAGGACTTAACTGTCTCAATAGTTTATAATGGCTAATTTTGGGTGGTATATGCTTTCCGAAGGTTTTGACGATACAATTGCACCTATTTTGAAAAATATTGATTTTTGGTTTTGGAAAGCTAGAATGACATCTTTTATAAAATGCTTTGATTATGATATGTGAGATGTTTTTGCAAATGTCTTTGATTTCAAACAAAGAAAGGATTGGACAGAAAGAGAAAAGAAAATGTTTTCATTGAACATTAGAGCAATGAAAATTTTGTATAGTGCTTTAACCGAAAATGATTTTGAGAAAATTAGATTTTGCTCTACTACTAGAGATATTTGGGATACTCTTAATTCTATTTATACTTCTAACAATTGTGTTGAAGTTAAAATTATTGACAGTTCATGTGAATCTAAAAGCTACATATCTACAATACATGAACAATTAGAAGTTAATGATGAAAAAGGAGAAATCATAGAACACTTCCACGATCTATGCGGGAGCAGAGATGAAACAAGATCAGTATGACTTTGATAAGATATGGAGATACGAATCAAAGTCTTAGGCACTTGTAAAAGTACAAGGTGCTGGACCGATCCACTATGAGAAAGCTACATGGATCAAGTCATAAGCTTTTCTCATGTATGACCACGTCACAATGCCCTTAGACCTGAGGTCATCATGGATTCCTACATGAGAGTTGCTGAGCTTTGAACTAGTCAAAAGTCACTTTTGACTGGGTGATGATAAAGGCTACGATCAGGCTTGGTGGTTTTTCATGCAGAGGAATATGAATGATCAAGATGGAATTTGTCCCTCACATTAGTAGAGAGATATTACTAGGCCCCTCGATGAGTGAGTCTGAGAAATGTATGGCCATACTATGATGAAAGGAGTTTCTGTCTCTGTTATCAGGCTACTCAGGAATCGAGAAAGTAATGGTCAAGAACAAGAGGATAACATTATCCATGCCTTATCCTTGATCGATATATCGTGTGACAAAAGGGACATGACATGGTTGTATAACAGGTTGCATCGTGATAACGATCCTCATATGAATTGGGTAGTCGTAATGTCTTGCTAGAGGCCGCTTGCAACTTTTGAGTTAGTATAGTTATTGGCCCACTGCCAACTTCATGTGGGCCTACAGGGTCACACACACAAATGGCCCAACACGAGATAATGTTTAATTTAGGGTGGATGAATTTTATATTTGTATATATATATAATATAAAATTCATTAATAATATTATATAGATATATATATTTTCGAAATATATATCTTATATATATATATATATATATGTATATATATTATATGATATTATTATATTGTGTTAGTTTTAAATTTAATTTATTAAGATATATTAAATTTAATAACTAACATGATAGAGAATTAGAGATATAGTATCACAGATTTAATTTATGAAGATAAATTAAATATAATGGCTCTTTATTTGGATTAAATAAATAGGTTAAATTAAAACTGTTGGACAGATTTAATTTAAACTGAATTTATTTAATTAGCTCATCAAGATAATTAATTGTTAATTAATTTTGAAATTAATGATGATTAATTTTGAAATTTGAAAATAGCCCTTATAGGTTTTAAACTTGATAGAGCAGATATATTCATATGAACATGAGAATTGAGAGCCGCAAGTAAAACCCTAGGAGACATTAGAGGTGCTAGCACGCAGTCTCGGTTGGAGAGCATTGGTGTGGATACCGGTAGAGGGAGCAGACCTGATGTGTTGGCTCCTAGAGATCGTGAAAACTCTGAATCATCAAAAAGGTATGAATCCTTCCAACTTGGTTTAAACGCCGTTTATAGATCCTCGATTAGCATCGGTGAAAATTTTAAAATTCTTCCACTGTGCCTACCGATCCTAACAAAGGGTATTGAGAAAATGAAGATTCCTAGAGTTCCTAATACACCTAAATGGAGATTCACATCAATTAGGAGAACTCTCGGATCACCCATTACTGGAACTACAAAATTTAACCACAAAGAAAGGTGATGGAGAAAAGGAGTACATTCCACCTTAAAAATGGACTACCATAGAGTACCATTCAACTATCTTGAGGAGAACAAGAAAAGGAGGATCTCTCAAGCATCAAGTAAAAGACTCATGGAGTCTATATATTTTGAGAGAAACCCAAAGCAAGATATTCAAAGTATCAACATCATAAAAAGATGCGGTGGGTAAGTAAAAACATTCCTCTAAGTTTCTAAGGAAAAGGTACACAATGATAAAAACCTCCTATGCTATTGCATGTAATATTTATTGAGGTTTTATATTTTGGAACATTAGAAATAAGCATTGCAAAAGATTTTGAAATTATGTTTTTAAAAAGAGCCACTTAATAGATTATTGCAATGCTCAATATGTTAATTCTTTATGCATATATAATGATTTGAAAGGAAAATATTTCTTTTATGCATAAAGACATGTTTAATTCAATTTTGCTCAATTGCCTCGAATTGATTATATTCTTAGAACATGTGAATTTTATCTTGATTCCTACAAGCTAACAAGAAATGGATCCAATCAATGTTGGATACCATGAAGAAAAGAAATTTATACAGTTCTGTAGGATAAGAAAAAGCTTCTCAAGACTATGGCCACATGAAAACAAATTCATATCTTGATGATTTTAAATTTTGGAGTTTGGAGTTTGGATTTTGGTGCTGATTGTGCAAAGGAAAAAAACCAATATTATTCCACCAAAACCAAGCAAGCTGTCGCACGGACAAGAGGAATTACGGTGATATCTAATTCTTACTCTATATTGTGATTATATGAATTGTTTATTTTGAGTAATAACTATTTGTCCATTATTGCATTCCTTTAGCAATCAATCCTTGATGATCATTAAATTGTTTACAGATTGCTAAATGAACGAAAAGTGAAATTGTGCATAGTTTTTCTATTGATTTATATTTTGAAGTGCACAATCCAAAAAATGTGTTTTGGTTTCAACTTATCTTGTTTTATAAAAGTGCATACACATGGTTTGAAAATATTTCATATTTTGTTTGCATTCAAATTAATTTTAAAATTGGAAGTTAATATTTATGCGTACTGAACATCATAAATTTCAAATCCATCCACTAGAGTTTTTCCCATCAATCACATATTATTTCTTGATTTTAAACCTGTTACTGCTTGAACTCCTCAACCATTATTTTCTAACAAGTTAGACCTTATGTCTAACAAGCTAACTATCTATGAGTTTCAAGTGTATTTCCTAGAAAAGAATTCAATATGTGAAAGCCTTATGCCTAATGCATAAATCTTTGGTTGGCCATGTTATTCCAAGCATTATGAATGTTTATTCGTATATTAAATCTTAATGCATTAACCATTATAGTGGAATAACTTACTAGGATAATATTCTAGTACTTTAGTCATTTGGACTAGTGAGTATGTGTTTAATCATTCATAATTTATTTGCACTCATTTTGTTGCTCAAATACATGAACCACTGAATCATATATCTCTGAGTAACTAGTGTATTGTATTCGAATCTTTGAGATGAATATTCCTATTCTTCAAGACACAATTCTAAGAGTCAAGATTATCTCTTAGTCAATATCAAAGTCATTATGTCTATATTCATCCATGAAGCTAAGACTTTTTGGCTAATTCATTTCCCATATGACTTTTGCTCTTGGGAAAATTCTCAAACATGTTATCTTAGTTGTTTTCTAAAGGAGAAGCTTTCTAGAATATGTATATTTAAACTATTGACTTCCACCATTTTCAACATGAACATTGATTATAAACATGTTTCAAAGATGACTTCTGCATACATTCAAAATCTCTATTTCACAAGGCATTGTTATGATTTGAAATTACATACGAGATTTGGAACAATTTGCATATCTCATTATCATTCTTGGAAAACTTGATTTCATTCATGATTTATCATTTCATAATAGTTGGTCATTATGAATAGATTTTCAACTCTCTTTCATCTGACTTATATCGATTGCATGAAAATTTGCCAACTATTAATGACATATTTTTCTATAAAAGCAATTTTGCATATTGTTATTTTGAAAACATCATTCTTGGTATCAATTGTTTGCTATTTTTTTATGGCATGAATTAATTGGATGACATTATAATCTTTGGTGATTTATTACACTCTTTGCTCAATAATCATATGGTTTAATTATATAAGAGTATAAAAATTGTTATGCCTAATATTGTACGGACCCAAGAGAAGTTGGGTACCAAAGAGCTTATATTTATACTTTTAAAGGAACTAACCAAAATGCTTTGCTTTCGAAAACAAAGATTAGAGGCTAACAGAGAAGGCATGGCTGATAGTGTTGCAGTGTGAGCAAAAGCAGAATATGTGATATCACTTAAGTAACACCCCATTACTAGCAAGTAACTAGCTAGTGATGCAGTCAGAGAAAGAAGGGGAATATCTCTTAAGTGAGACTAGTTGAGATTCATTTCAAAGCAGCTTAAGGCCAAGAACAAAGATAGCCATTATGAGTCTTTATTATCTACCCATCTTCCTTATCATTCCAAGGAGATCAAACATTTCCATTCTGATATAGAGCCAATAAAGATGTTCAAAGGAAGACACTGAGATGTACAGAATCATCAAGCTTTGTGAGCCTATGAGGATTCTCAACTACCATCCTAGCTCTATGTCTAATCTTCACAAAATTATATGGTACATCTAAACTATAGATATGGTGAACAAGGCCAACAACTTCACTGATGTCATTGAGAAGAACTATCATACAATAGCCTATATTATTAGCAAGAAGGAAAGGAACACTAGAGAGATCATGTCTTTCAGAGAATAAGAGGTATATATATGCTTTCACAAGGCATACTCCAACAACATACCCTCATTTGGTATCTCTATTCCTCAAGGCCAACAAGATGTAGTACCTAAAGCCAAATGAGACCCTTTTGAGGACTCCTATGGTTGAGAAGCTACATATCCAAAGGGTAAATATACATTTGTCACTAGTGGGTACTAGCTAGAGACAGAGAGCAGAACCTAAGGCAATCAAAGATAATGAAGAACAATCCTCGCTCAAGCTAAATCAGCTCGAGTCTCTTTTATTAGATCAAAAATTCAAACAGACTGAGCTTCACTTGATGTTACCAATTGAAGGTTATTAAGGTCGTGGATGAAGGAGTTAGGAAGTTATGTACTATGATGAATCAAAACTTCAAAATGTTGTTTACTAAACACTAGATCTTCAAGTAATCTGCAATTACTTCAAGTAATTCGCAATTACTTCAAGTAATATGTAATTACTCCAAGTAATTCTGTGGATCACTCCAAGTTAACACAAAAGGCACAGAGGATGGGAGCTAAAACTTCAAGGATAGATGAGATACAACATTTTTCTAGAGCTGGTCTCCCTAGTCCTTCATTTTTTGATCCATCTATCCAAGGCTATCTAAGAGAGGAGCTTCCACAATCACATAGAGCTTGCTGCGAACAATGTTGAGTTCATCACTTTTGTGAATTGCATGATTAGACAAACTTTGTGACTTGATCAACTAGAATTTCAAGGCCTTATTCCAAGCTCATCTTATGCTTATAGAGACTATACTTCAGAATCCCTCAGTACTGATCACATCATTAGACAGTGACTAGCCAATGATGCATCAATGGACTACAGAGGATTATGGCTCACTCAAGTAATTATGATATTACTTAGTGAGGTATTGTATTCTTAATTAAATTCTTTGAGTTGCATCACTCAAGTGAGTATTCGAGTGATGGTCGAGTAGGTTCACTGAAGTGACCACTCAAGTGATACAAGGTTACAACCTTAAAACCCTAAATATCATCATCATTTTCAAAACTTGATTTTTTCTAATCTTCATATTTTCATACTCATTTTCTCTACAAAATTTCCAATGATTTTACAAATCCAAGAGAGTTATTAACTTATTATTCACAACGATTTTCTTTCAAGCCATACATTCATTAAGGGGAAGCTTCATATTCACATATGTTTTATATCATAAAAGCTCATCTCATTTATTAAAAGAAAATCCTTTTAACATACTCATCTGAATTCACTATCTTTTAATTAGTTTTGATGATGAGTTACTCTTATATTCTCCTTTCATGATCTTAATTTTTAACATATCATATAGAAAGGATGACTTTGATTTATAAAATAAATTTAATACTTGATGGCACTAACCATTCTCCTTGCAAGAATGCTTTTACATATAGCAGGAGAATTTGCTCTATGCAAGACCATTCCTCAACACACTAAAAGGAGAATATATCAACTTTGAGGACATATGCTTTAACGCTCAATCAAGGGGCAGCAACATTTCAAGCAACAAGAGTTTAGACACCACTTGAGAAGCAAGTACTTTAGTTCCCTTCCACATCTCAGAGGCTATTCTTAAGCTTTCTATTGAGCATACTTCAGAGCCTACCATTGACCCAGCCACAGTTAACTCCTATGAACAAGATCCATCACAGTTGTATAGTGAAAGTGTGGTGAACATGACATCTTGGATCTAACACAACAAGAAAAGAAGCCAATGGGTTTCATGGATCAATCATCAACTTGCTAAATCCAAATGAGCATTTCTAAACCCTCTCTTTATATTTAGAGAATATTTTTCATATATTTGACTTTAATTTGCCTTGATTATGAAAGTTTTCTTGAAAATCTCTCCAAATTGTTTCAAATTTATTTTCATGAAAACCATTTTTCATTTGCATCAAATTACCTTCAAAACGGGGGAGAGAAAACTACTGTCTTGACACAATTATTTTGATTGGGGAAGAAGGACATTTCTAATTTTTTTACATATTTACTTCTCTACAAGTCTTTCTTCTTTATACTTTAAACTTTTTGCGATGTCAAATAGGGGGGGAGAGAGAGGCAAGAAAAATATGCTGCTCTTACTTTGCTTTTATGATTCATACATTATTTTCTTAAAGGATTTGTTATCATCAAAAAGGGGGAGAATGTTAGATATGAATATTTTTGATGATGTCAAATATAGATATCAAGTATTAAGAGCAAAAAGTTTGTATAATATACTAATCTTCTACAATGACTAACTACTATATTTAATATTGTATATCTTGTAGATTAGTCATAAACTCAACGGTGGGTTGATGTTAGTTTACTTATAATGCCTCATATATGGAGAATGATCATCAAGAAGAAAATCAAGAGGCAAGGGATTAAAGAAAGAAGGCATTGCAAGAACTAATGGGAATATCAAGCAAAGATTGAAGAAGATTGGAGATATTCAAGAAGATATCTAGTTGAATTATGAAGAATGATTATCAATTCAAGAAGATATCTAGTTAGGTTATGAAAGATAATCATCAAGAGGAAAAACAAGAAGATATCTTGTACATTAGCTAGGCAAAGAAAGTAGAAGATTGAAGAAAGAGATTGAAGAAAGAAGAACTTGCAAGAACTAATGAGAACATTAAGATTCAATATGAAGCTAAAATGATGTATACGAAAGTTATGCTACCTCCAGAGGTGATTACTCAAGTAATCCCTTGAGTAATATGCCACTTCCTCATTTTGAAGGTGATTACTCGAGGGCTCCCTCGAGTAATGATATTTTTTATGTGCTCTGTTTTCGCATGGCAGGATAGATGCTCGGTATTTTGGTGATATATCTTAAACCACACATCAGAATATGTTGAAACCAGTTTCATATGAAACTAGACTACCAACACGACAAATACTCACCAAGATCACATTCAAAGGACATCCGATGAGGGAGATATGATTTGTTGAAGGTGCCACTCAAATCAATGTCATATTCCAAAACAGCTTCGGTATTTTGGACCTAACTGTCAAAATACAAATTGAATTGTAACGAAACTAGTGCCATATGAAAGTAGACTTGAAGAGCTTTCTATGGATATATAATTTGTCACATTTAAAGCTATATACTAAGAATTATGGCTTTTGGAAGTTGCTGCTCGTGATTTTAGAGATAGTCTAAGAACAATAGATACTATTTGGATCATAACTTTCTGGATACAATGAGTTTAGAGCTGATTCTTCTTGCATTGGAATGTAGACGATGAGAGCTTTCTAATGATATATTATTTTCCATGTTTAGAATTAAAATGAAAACATTACTCGAAGGGATCACTCGAGTAATCTGCAAAAGTTATTTGAAACATTACTCAACGGATGACTCAAGTAATGAAGTGTGAAATGCTCTCGGCCAGATTTTTAAGGACATTACTCGAGGGCTCCCTCAAGTAATGACCTAGGATTACTCGAGGGACCACTCGAGTAATGCGATAGGCAACATACTGAAGCTTTCTAAAATCATTGGATTAATTATAAAACCCACTCTTCTTACTTCCAATCACTCTTACACTTTATTGTATTAGTGTTTAATGTGTTTCTCCAGGAATACAATAAAGAGATGATGCGAAGAGACAAAAGTTGACTTTATGGAAGCGAAGCATCAACGTTCATAACGGCTAGTTTTCAAATACAAGCAAACAGATGAACGAAGCTACAAGACTCAAAGGATAAGTTGAAATACTCACAATGGTCATATCCTACTCAATTATAAATACAGTAGATTCAAGTAGAGAACAATGACGACGATGACACGAGAACACAACCACACAAACATGCTTATATCTTGAGTCATCCACTCCGACCCAACTACTCTCTGTTCTTATCTATTTTCTATATCATGTATATTTGAGAGAGAGTTATTTGTATTTGTTAGATTCCATATGTTTTAATGATAACAAAGATTGGAGTAATCATAAAAGAGGATTTGATGATAAACAAATCCATCCACTCGAGTAATCTCACATTTATTTGAAAGCCTACTCGAGGGACAACTTGAGTAACCTGTACAGAAAATACATACCACTCGAGTAAGCACTCGAGTAATCTAGTAATTCACTGGTTTGTGATGTATCTTCTCTATGTTTTACCCGAGTATTATTCTATGCACAATGTTGACTTAGTCTCTATCATATTTTTGTTGAGTTTACTCGAGGGATCACTCAAGTAACCAGTTTAGAAAAAACATGCTCACTCGAGGGAGTACTCGAGTAATGAGGGTGATCACTCGAGTAGTCACTCGAGTAAGGCAGTCCAGAAATCATGTTTTTAATCGTATGTATATTGATTTGTTATCTATATGGTTAACTCTTCATTGTACTAGTATTCTAAGTATGTTTGCAAAGAAACAATGAAGAAATCATGACATAAGAGGAAAGTTAAATAAAGCGTCTGAGATATCACCTACCGCTACCTATTGCAAACGGATAGTTTTCAAATTAGAAGAATAGTCAACCGTTACTGCGTGACTCTAACGCACATGTTTGAATTGATGCCAACAGACACCAAAATTCATCTATAAATAAGTAGAATTCAAAGAGCAGAAAATAACAACAACTCAGAACACATGAACATACACTGATCAACACATTCTTAGTGCTTTGTTTTTCTTATACTCATTCATTGTACTTCAGTGATTATATAGTTGCTTTGTGAGAGAGGTTTTCATTACAAACTCAATATTTGTTATTGAGACAACTTAAGGTTGTGGAACCTTGAGTTGGGGATTTGATTACAACGTGTAAGGGGGACCGAGTGCCCAGGTGAAGGAACTTGTTGTGTACTGAGGTGCCAAGAACCCACTGAATCTTAGAGAATATAGTAAAACTCTCAGAGACGCTCTGAGGACTAGACATAGGTCAAAGTGGTTGTGACCGAACCAGTATAACTCCTAGTGTACACTTCGGTGATTTTTCTCTTTACTCTCAACTGTGTTTAATATTCTGTTAATTTTTCTTATACGCAATGAAATTTTTGGTATCACCCAATTCACCCCCTCATGGGTGAAACACTTGTACTAACATTTGGTATCAGATAGGTCTTCTTGTTAAGGTTAACAGCCTAAGAAGGATCCAATGGCAAGCATGGGTTAAGGAATTCTTCCTGACGGAGCTTCTATCACAAGACCTCCGGGTTTCAATGGTGAACACTTCTAATTCTGGAAAGAGAAGTTTAGAGTCTTCATAATGGCAACTGAATATGGGCTATGGATTGTGATTAAGAGTGGAAACTACAAACCTAAAAAGATTGTAGATTCACAGAGAGTTCCCAAGACACCAGTAGAATATGATGAGAATGACAAGAAACTCATCACACTTAACAGCAAGGCAATTTTGATTATTCAAAGTGCCTTGAGTCAAAATGAGTACTTCAGAATTTGCACACTCCCAACAGCTAAAGAAATATGGGAAGCCCTGGAAATAGCTCACGAAGGAACGTCTGGAATAAAAGAAAACTGAATTAATACTCTGGTTACTGAGTTTGATTTACTTTGAATGAAATCAGGCAAGTCGATAGCTGAATTTGAACTTATATATACTCACCTTGTTAATCAACTTGCAGCACTTAGGAAAGTCTATGATCAACATACCCAAGTACGAAAGATTCTGAATATTCTTTCTAAAGAGTGGGAGGTCAAAGTAACTGCAATTGAGGAAGCAAAAAGTGAATCAATGCGATCAGTTACTTCTCTATTCGGAAGCCTTTCTGAATATGAAAGCAAACCAAAGTTCAAACGAGAACTATATGATAATGGTGACAAGAAGAAAAGAGGTTTAGCGCTGAAAGCAAAAGAAGAAGAACAAAACGAAGATGAAGAGCTGGACGATGATGAAATGGGCCTAATCATAAAACGATTTAGAAATTTTTACAAGAAAGGCTAAGGATTCAGAAATTTCTTTGATTCTGACGAAGAAAGCAATGAAGAGGAAGTAGCCAATATCTATCTAGTTGCTCAAAAAGAAACAGAAGAAGAGGTAACTGATTCTGATCCTACCTATGATGAATTACTTTCTGAATATAATGTTTTACACTCTGAATTCATCAAAGTAGTTAAAGAACTAGTTGTTTTCAAAAAGAAAAATAAAGTTCATGAAGCTGAACGTAAAGAGAATTTAGAAAAGGATTGTGAAAACTATTCCTCTTTCAAAAAGAAAAATATTGATCTCACAAAAACTCTTGAAAAATTTTCTAAAGGAAGTGAGATGTTAAATATGATTTTAAAATCTCAACGCTTTGTAAATGACCGATCTGGTATTGGATATGATCCAAAATCAAATAGAAGGAAACGAAGAAAGAAAGCTAGAGGTAAATCATACTTAAATTATTTTCAACATTCTGTGCATACATCAAATCCTTTTGCATACTGTAATTATTGTAATCGAAAAGGTCATTACACTTCATCATGCATTCATAAGAAGAAAGGAAAGATAGGAACCTACAAATGGGTACCTAAAGGCTCATATGTTCAGAAAATCATTTGCATTAACCCAAAAGGACCGAAAAAGATGTGGGTACCTAAGACTTAATAGTATTTAATTGCAGATATGTCTTAAAGCATCCAAAAACAACAAATGGTACATAGACAGTGGGTGCTCTAGACATATGACCGGTGATTTCGAAAGTTTTACCTCATTACAACCAAAAGAAGGTGGGAAGGTAAAATTAAAGGAAATCAATCCGGAAAGATAGCAGGAATTGGTGAAATAAAAAACAATAGAAGCATACAAGTCAAAGATGTTTATTACGTTGAAGGCTTGTGTTATAACTTGTTGAGCATGAGTCAAAGTGCAGATAAAGACAACTGGATAATATTTGACTCAGAGGAATGTCTAATTGTAAACAAGAAAGATTTACAATTAGATAAGAAAAATATCAAAGCAAAGCTCAGAGCAAAAAGGGAAGGTAACTACTATACTCTTGATATCAGTAAAAATGACTCCGAAATTGTTTTCTAAGTAATGCCGATGAAAGTTGGTTATGGTATAAGAGACTAGCTCATGTTAACATGCACCAACTAGGAAAGTTAATTAAAAAGGATTTAGTGATTGGATTACCCAAAGTAAATTTCAAAAAGGATTTGATTTGTGACGCATGTCAAAAGGGTAAACAAACTAAATCTTCTTTCAAATTGAAAAATGAAATATCAACCAATAGACCACTTCAATTATTACACATGGATTTATTTGGACCAATAAGAGTTAAAAGTCTTAGTGGCAACTTATATCCATTGGTCATTGTTAATGATTTCTCCATATTTACATGGACCATATTTCTATCATCAAAGGATGAAACTTTTGAAGAATTTATTGTTTTTGCCAAGAAAGTGCAAAATGAGAAAGGTATGTCAATTGCAGGTATTAGGACAAATTATGGTGGAGAATTTGAAAATCAATCCTTTGAAGAATATTGTGATACTAATGGCATTGATCACAATTTCTCTGCTCCAAGGACACCTTAACAAAACAGAGTTGTGGAACGTAAGAATAGAGTGCTCACTGAAATGGCTAGAGCAATGTTGAATGATAAGAACGTGTCTCAGGTTTTCTGGGCCGATGCAATGAGCACAGCATGCTATATTTCAAATAAAGCCTATATTAGAACAAAACTTGGAAATACACCATACGAGCTATACAAAGGAAGGAAGCCAAACGTTGCTCATCTATACATCTTCGGTTGTAAGTGTTTCAATCATAATAATGGTAAAGATAACTTAGGAAAATTTGATTCTAAAACTGATGAAGGAATTTTCCTAGGCTATTCTAACCGAAGTAAAGAATATAGAGTTTTCAATAAAAGAACATGTGTTGTTGAAGAATCAATTCATATTGTATTTGATGAATTTGAATCCTCTGACAACACCATTGATGAAGAGTAGGAAGTTGTTTTAAATCAAGAAAATAGTCAATCTATTTCTAAATCAGAAGTTGATGAAATCAAGGAAGAAGAGCAGTCACTAGGACAACCTAGAGCCTGGAAATACAATAAAAGTCATCCCTTAGATCAAGTCATAGGAGATGTGAATGAAGGGATCAAAACTAGAAATAGAATCTTCAATGAAGTTAGTTTTTCTGCTTTTATTTCTGAGATTGAACCTTCTAACATTGATGAAGCCCTATTAGGCAATGATTGGGTTATAGCAATGCAAGAACAACTAAACCAATTTGAAAGAAATCAAGTTTGGGAGTTGGTACTATTAGAATCGGTTGGCACAGCGGAAGAATTTTAAAATTTCACCGATCCTAATCGAGGATCTATCAACGACGTTTAAACCAAATTGGAAGGATTCATACCTTTTTTATGATTCAGAGTTTTCACGATCTCTAGGAGCCAACACATCAGGTCCGCTCCCTCTACCGGTATCCACATGAATGCTCTCCAACCGAGACTGCGTGCTAGCGCCTTTAATGTCTCCTAGGGTTTCACTTGCGGCTCTCAATTCTCATGTGCATATCAATATATCTGCTCTATCAAGTTTATAACCCATGAGGGTTATTTTCAAATTTCAAAATTAATCATCATTAATTTTGAAATTAATTAACAATTAATTATCTTGATGAGCTAATTAAATAAATTCAGTTTAAATTAAATCTATCCAACAGTTTTAATTTAACCTATTTATTTAATCCAAATAAAGAGCCATTAGATTTAATTTATCTTCATAAATTAAATCTGAGATACTATATCTCTATCATGTTGTTATTAAATTTAATATATCTTAATAAATTAAATTTAAAAATAACACAATATAATAATATCATATAATATATATATACATATATATAAGATATATATTTCAAATATATATATATTTATATAATATTATTAATGAATTTTATATTATATATATAAATATAAAATTCGTCCACCCTAAATTAAACATTATCTCGTGTTGGGTCATTATTGTGTGAGACCCTGTAGGCACATATGAAGTTGGCAGTGGGCCAATAACTATACTAACCCAAAAGCCGCAAGCGGCTTCTAGCAAGACATTACGACTACCCAATTCATGAGGATCGTTATCACGATGCAACCTATCATACAACCATGTCACGTTCCTTTTGTCACACGATATATCGATCAAGGATAAGGCATGGATAATGTCATCCTCTTGTTCCTGACCATTACTTTCTCGATTTCTGAGTAGCCTGATACAGAGACAGAATCTCATTTCATCATAGTATGGCCATACATTTCTCAGACTCCTCATCGAGAGGCCCAGTAATATCTCTCTACTAATGTGAGGGACAAATTCCATCTTGATCATTCATATTCCTCTGCATGAAAAACCACCAAGCCTGATCGTAGCCTTTATCATCACCCGGTCAAAAGTGACTTTTGACTAGTTCAAAGCTCAGCAACTCTCATGTAGGAATCCATGATGACCTCAGGTTTAAGGGCATTGTGACGTGGTCATACATGAGAAAAGCTTATGACTTGATCCATGTAGCTTTCTCATAGTGGGTCGGTCCAGCACCTTGTACTCTTACAAGTGCCTAAGACTTTGATTGTATCTCCATATCTTATCAAAGTCATACTGATCTTATTTCATCTCTGCTCCCGTATAGATGACCGACCAGGGACATTTTAGGACAATCTTTATGAATTATCCAAGGATACAATTATCACAGTTAACATGCAAATAATATGATAACAAAATAGAGAAATTTCATTAAAATAATAATGTTCAAAGTACAATGATTGCCCCATAGGGCACAATTTCCAACATCCTACCACTTGCCCTAGATGCAATCATTAATTTTCCTAATTCCCATTGCCCTAACATGACGCTCATGCTTTGCCTGTGCAAGTGGCTTAGTAAGAGGATCAGCAACATTATCTTCTCCTACTACTTTGCATATCTTTATATCACCTCTATCATTGATTTCTCTAATAAGATGAAATCGCCTGAGTATATGCTTGGTCCTTTGATGTGACCTAGGCTCCTTGGCCTGTGCAATAGCACCGCTATTGTCACAGAACAAATCATTGGATTTGAGATATTAGGCACTACCCCTAGTTTAGTAATGAACTTTTGGATCCAAACGGCTTCTTTAGCTACATCTGATGCTGCTATATACTCAGCTTCTGTTGCTGAATCTGTTATAGTGCTCTGCTTGGAGCTCTTCCAGCTTACTACTCCACCATTCAGGAGGAATAAATATCTAGATTGTGATTGAAGGTCATCTTGGTCAGTTTGGAAACTTGCATCTGTGTAACCGGTTACATAGAGCTCATCATCCAATCCACCATAGACAAAAAATAAGTCCTTAGTCCTTCTTAAGTACTTTAGGATATTCTTGAAGGTAGTCCAATGACCCTCACCAGGATCTTGTTGGTATCTGCTGGTCATACTTAAGGCAAACGAGACGTCCAGTCGAGTACATAACATGGCATACATGATGGATCCAATGGCCGAGGCATATGGAACTTAAGTCTTTCATTGAAAGGACTTTCCTAACCAAGACTTGACACTCTGCAAGGTAGGAATATCATTCCCAATGAGTAGGATGTCATCTACATAAAGCACTAGAAATACAACTATGCTCCCACTAACCTTCTTGTAAACTCAAGGTTCATCGATGTTTTGAATGAATCCAAACTCTTTGACTACTTTATCAAAATGATGATTCCAGCTCCAAGATGCTTGCTTCAATCCATAAATGGATCTTTGAAGCTTGCAAATTTTACCAGAGTCCTCTGGATGCACAAAACCTTCAGGTTGTGTCATGTACACATCCTCAAGAGCCTTTCTATTAAGGAAGGCTGTTTTGACATCCATCTACCATATTTCATAGTCATAATATACTGCAATGGCAAGAAGGATTCTGATTGATTTGGCCATTGCAACTGGGGAAAAGGTTTCATCATAGTCTACACCATGAGTTTGAGTGAATCCTTTTGCAACCAGTCGTGCCTTGAAGACATTTACATTGCCATCCATGTCAGTTTTCTCCTTGAAAACCCATTTGCACCCAATGGTTTTTACACCTTTAGGTGGATCAACTAAGGCCCATACCAGATTGTGTACATAGATTGCATTTCAGACTTCATGGCATTTAGCCATTTCTCAGAGTTTTGTCCCACTATGGCTTCTCGATAGGTGGTGGGCTCATTTTGCTCAATGAGCAACACATCACGACCTTCAGTAATAAGAAATCCATATCTCTGAGGATGATGCCGTGTCCTATCAGATATTTGTGGACCTTGTGTTACTTGAGGAGGCTCAGCAACTTGTTATGAGTCTTCTCTAATTTCCATTTGTGGTTCTGTACCATCTTGTAGCTCTCGAATTTCTTCGAGATGTACGTCGCTCTCACTAGTTGTTTTAGAGACAAACTCTCTTTCTAGAAACTTGCCATTTCGAATAACAAACACTTTGTTATCGGTGGGATTGTAGACATAGTATCCTTTCGTTTCTTTAGGATACCCCAAGAAAAGGCACTTTGTGGATCTGGGCTCTAATTTATCAGAGGCTTGTTGCTTAACATATACCTCACATCCCCAGATCTTGAGAAAAGATAAACTTGATTTCTTTGCAGTCCATATCTCATATGGTGTCTTTTCAATTGCCTTAGATGGAACACGATTTAGTGTGAACGCAGCTGTCTCTAGGGCATGTCCCCATAAGGATGGTGGAAGATATATTTGACTCATCATAGATCGAACCATATCTAATAGTGTTCGATTCCTCCATTCAGAAACGCCATTCCATTGTGGTATTCCTGGAGGAGTCAATTGTGAGATTATCCCACAACTCCTAAGATGGTCGATGAATTCTTGGCTCAAATATTCACCACCTCGATCAGATTGAAGTGCTTTAATTGTTTTACCAAGTTGGTTTTGTACTTCATTTTGGAATATTTTGAACATTTCAAAAGATTCAGATTTATGTTTCATTAGATAGATATAGCCATATCTACTAAAGTCATCTATAAATGTAATGAAGTAGACATAACCTCCTCTGGCAGCTATATTTAATGGTCCACATACATCTGTATGTATGAGGCCCAATAAATCAGTAGCCCTCTCACTGTGCCCAGTAAAAGGTGCCTTAGTCATCTTTCCTAATAAGCAAGATTTGCATGTATCATATGATTCAAAATCAAATGAGTTTAGAAATGCGTTTCTCATTTATGTGTCCTAGACGACAATGCCATAGGTAGGTCAGATTCAAATCGTTTGATTTTATCCTCTTAGTAGTTACGTTATAGATATTCCCAATATTAGGATGTTCCAAATTTAATATATAATGACCAACATGCAAATCACCATCAGCATAGAAAATGTCATTATGATAAATAGAACATTTACCATTCCTAGTAATGGAAGTATAACCTTCCTTATCCAAATAAGAAAGAGAAACAATGTTACTACTCAAAGCAAGAACATGATAGCAATTGTTCAAAACTAACAAAAGCCCACTGGGCAGAACTAATTCATAAGTGCCTACAGCTAAAGCATCAACTCTTGCTCTATTTCCAACTCGTAGGTCCACCTCGCCCTTCTTCAGCTTTCTACTGTCTTTTAGACCCTGCACATTTATACAAATGTGAGAACCACATGCAGTATCTAATACCGATGTAGAGGAAGTAGAAAAATGAATGTCTATAACATAAATACCTGAAGCGATAGCGTCGCTATCCTTCTTGTTCTTTTTCATATCTTCCAGGAAGAGTTTGCAATTCCTCTTCCAATGATCGGGTTCATTGCAGAAGTAGCAGACTCCTTCCTTTAGAGGCTTTGCCTTCTTGGATGCAGGCTTGGTTTCGGGCTTGTTCGACTCATTGGTCTTACCACATGAGCCATTACCCTTCCATTTGCCCTTCCCTTTCTTTTTTATACCCTTTCCTTTCTGAACCATCAAAACTGTGCTTGGCTTTTTCTTAATGCTTTGCTCAGCAGTTTTGAGCATCCCATGGAGCTCAGAAATTGATTTCTCCATGTTGTTCATGTTGTAGTTCATAACAAACTGGTCATAACTCTCTGGGAGTGAGTTGAGGATCAAATCTGTAGCTAACTCCTGGCTCATAAAAAATCCAAGCCTCTTAAGGTGATTAATATAGCTTTTCATCTTTAACACATAAGTACTAACTGATGCACCTTCAGCCATTTTACAGGAATGTAAGGCCTTTGTGGTCTCATACCTTTCTTGCCTTGCCTGTTGCTGGAACATTTCCTTGAGATGTACAATCATCTCATGAGCCTCCATGAGTTCTAGATCTCTTTGGAGCTCTGGAACCATAATGGCAAGCATCAGGCAACCTACATCCACAAAGTCATCCTTATGCTTTGTGTAAGCATCTCTCTGAGCTATTGGAGCATTGGCTGCAGGCTCCTTAGGAATGGGTTGATCTAGGACTTAAGCCTTTTTTTCCTGCTTGAGAACAATTCTCAAGTTCCTGAACCAGTTAAGAAAGTTTGTCCCATTGAGTTTGTCCTTCTCAAGGACCGATCGCAATGAAAGTGTAGTAGTATTATTAGTTGACATGATTCTGCAATTAAAACATGCAAAGTTAGTTAGTAATCTCCCACTAAATTAACAACCCTCAATATAATAATTAGTGGGCTAAGATCCATATTTGGCTTAAACTTAAGTCCGCTTTGGCAAGACACTTAAATTCAAGTTATTTAACTAGGTAACCTATTTACCAATTACATCACATGTAACTCTTAGACCTTTATGGGATTTAATCATCATATGATCCGGCATCTTTAACCCCATCTAATGCCTTGAGATTCAAAACAGTTTTGTTAATCTCAATTAAGTCAAAACAATAATGAATATTATGAGTAACACCTTTACTCAAGCTTATCTCATCAAGATAACTCAAATGCATCTCCACAATTGAGCAGTCTAGGTTTTGACAAGTATTCATTAATTGACGGCATTATGACTTAAGATTCGATTCAGAGGGCTCAATTAATTAGTTTTGTTTATATGTATGCAATCGTGGTCGTATCTCATACAAATAAATACATATAAACATAAAAGTAATCATGCAATGATCTTATCAAAAGCATAATTTAAACGTGACACAACATGGCTTACTTAACCTAAAATCCTCCCAAGCCAATGAGAGGACTTCTCTAAATAAAAAATAGAAACACATTGAGACAAACCTCGTTTAAACATTTGAGGGGAGTGAGATGAGAAGAGAATGTAAATCGAGAGTATTTAGAGAAAGGCACGGCACGCAGTCCGTATTTAAATATTACAACCTTTATAAAATTCTAAAGCTATGTTGTTCACCATACCCAAACAAGGATAAATAATAAACCACAACAAGAATTCATACAATATGAAAGGTAATAAATGTCATGATCAAATTACATTGCGCTACGCAGAGGTGGTCACGGCGGTCCTGCTAGCCGGTTAGCGGGTGGGGTCAAAGTGGGCCGCCTTTGCGGGGTTGCAAGGGGCAACGCCCTTGGAGCTTTTGAAAATGGCACATTCCTTTTAAAAGAAATATTTGAAAATTTTAAATTTTTAAATTTCGGACCCAATTTTTCAAAACAAAAACAACAATGGCCCAGAACGCTTCTGATCCAGATTGTCTTCCCCATAGTTCAGATCCCCATTACCCGAATAGATATCTGAACCTAGACTCGATTTGATTGCCGCCACCTACGATCTCAGGTACCCTACCCAATTTCATACTTGTTCAAAACAAAAATCACATACATGTTTCAAGATAAACATCTTCAGAATCGATTTCATGCTTGTTCCAAAAAAAAAAAGAATCACATACATGTTTCAAAACCGAAAATGAAACAATTTCAAGATTCAATTTAAACGAAAACAAAAATCCACGGAATTACAAGATCACATCTTTCTAAATAATTTCATTTCGTATTAACCAAATCACATGAACATTCGAGTATTTCTTATAAACATACGTACGCATCCCATATATATCACATGTATAAGAATCATAAACTCAATTTAAATGCACAATTGATCTGGCTCTAATGCCACTATTAGAATCGATAGGCACAGCGGAAGAATTTTAAAATTTCACCCATCCTAATCAAGGATCTATCAACGGCGTATAAACCAAGTTCGAAGGATTCATACCTTTTTGATGATTTAGAGTTTTCACGATCTCTAGGAGCCCACACGTCAGGTCCGCTCCCTCTACCGGTATCCACACGAATGTTCTCCAACTGAGACAGCGTACTAGCGCCTCTAATGTCTCCTAGGTTTTCACTTGCGGCTCTCAATTCTCATGTGCATATCAATATATCTGCTCTATCAAGTTTATAACCCATGAGGGTTATTTTCAAATTTCAAAATTAATCATCATTAATTTTGAAATTAATTAACAATTAATTATCTTGATGAGCTAATTAAATAAATTCAGTTTAAATTAAATCTGTCCAACAGTTTTAATTTAACCTATTTATTTAATCCAAATAAAGAGCCATTAGATTTAATTTATCTTCATAAACTAAATCTAATATACTATATCTCTATCATGTTAGTTATTAATTTTAATATATCTTAATAAATTAAATTTAAAACTAACACAATATAATAATATCATATAATATATATATATATATATATACACATATATATATAAGATATATATTTCAAAAATATATATATCTATATAATATTATTAATGAATTTTATATTATATATATATAAATATAAAATTCGTCCACCCTAAATTAAACATTATCTCGTGTTGGGCCATTCTTGTGTGCGACCCTGTAGGCCCATATGAAGTTGGCAGTGGGCCAATAACTATACTAACCCAAAAGTCGCAAGCGGCCTCTAGCAAGACATTACGACTACCCAATTCATATGAGGATCGTTATCACGATGCAACCTATCATACAACCATGTCACGTCCCTTTTGTCACACGATATATCGATCAAGGATAAGGCATAGATAATGTCATCCACTTGTTCCTGACCATTACTTTCTCGATTCCTGAGTAGCCTGATAATAGAGACAGAAACTCCTTTCATCATAGTATGGCCATACATTTCTCAGACTCACTCATCGAGGGGCCCAGTAATATCTCTCTACTAATATGAGGGACAAATTCCATCTTGGTCATTCATATTCCTCTGCATGAAAAACCACTAAGCCCGATCGTAGCCTTTATCATCACTTGGTCAAAAGTGACTTTTGACTAGTTCAAAGCTTAGCAACTCTCATGTAGGAATCTATGATGACCTCAGGTCTAAGGGCATTGTGACGTGGTTATACATAAGAAAAGCTTATGACTTGATCCATGTAGCTTTCTCATAGTGGGTCGGTCCAGCACCTTGTACTCTTACAAGTGCCTAAGACTTTGATTCGTATCTCCATATCTTATCAAAGTCATACTGATCTTGTTTCATCTCTGCTCCTGCATAGATGACCGACCAGGGACATTTTAGGACAATCTTTATGAATTATCCAAGGATACAATTATCAGAGTTAACATGCAAATAATATGATAACAGAATGGAGAAATTTCATTAAAATAATAATGTTCGAAGTACAATGATTGTCCCTTAGGGCACAATTTCCAACGGGTACCCCGACCTAAGGATCATGCGATCATTGGTACTAAATGGGTGTTCAAGAGCAAACTTGATGAATCCGCAATCATTGTCAGATACAAGGCAAGATTGGTGGCCAAAGGCTATAATCAGGAAGAAGGAATTGATTACGAGGAAACGTATGCTCCGGTGGCTAGATTGAAAGCTATACGAGTACTCTTAGCCTTTGCATGCATCAAAGGATTCAGACTCTATCAAATGGATGTGAAGAGTGAATTTTTAAATGGCTACATCATTGAAGAAGTATATGTAGATTGACCTCCAGGTTTTTAAGATGTAACCAAACCTGACCATGTTTTCAAACTCAAAAAGGCTTTATACGGTTTAAAACAAGCTCCTAGAGCATGGTACGAAAGGCTCAGTAAATTTCTCATTGATCAAGGTTTTGTATGAGGAAAAGTTGATACAACACTTTTTATAAAACAAAAACGGGATGATATTTTAATTATACAAATATATGTTGATGATATAGTTTTCGGTGCTACTAACGAAATCATGTGCAAAGAATTTTCTGAGATAATGCAGGGAGAGTTTGAGATGTCAATGATGGGAGAATTGAATTTCTTTCTCGGTTTACAAATCAAACAAAGAAAGAATGGAATTTTCATATCTCAAACGAAGTATCTAAAAGAGCTATTAAAGAAGTATGGATTGGATGAAGCAAATGGAATGGACACGCCTATGAGCTCAACCACATTGCTTGGTGTGGATGTCAAAAGAAAAGATTACAATATCACAAAATATAGAGGAATGATTGGATCTTTACTCTATCTCACTACAAGTAGACCTGACATTCAATTCAGTGTGGGTATGTTTGCGAGATATCAATCAGCACCAAAGGAGTCACATGCTGAAACCGTCAAACGTATCTTCCGATATCTTGCTAACACGGCAGAATTAGGTCTCTGGTATCCTAAAGGAAGAAATGAATATCTAGTTACATACTTAGACTCTGATCATGGAGGATACAAGACAGACAGAAAGAGTACCAGTGGACAAGGCCAGTTTCTTGGAGGCTCACTTGTGTCATGGTTTAGCAAGAAACAAAATACAATGTCTCTTTTGTCAACGGAAGCTGAGTATGTTGCAGCATCAAGTTGTTGTACACAAGTAATATGGCTAAAGCAACAACTCCATGATCTTGGTATTTATTTGAAGGAGATACCAATATACTGTGACAATACTAGCACGATAAGCTTGGCAAAGAATCCAGTTCAACATTGTAGAACCACGCATATTGATGTTAGACATCACTTCATCAGAGATCATGTCCAGAAGAAAGATGTCAAAGTAATATTCATTCCAACTCATCTTCAACTAGCTGATATCTTCACAAAACCTCTTGCAAAAGATTAATTTTTGTATATTATAAGAGAATTGGGAATAGTAAATCCCAATGAATTGTAAGTTATTTAGTGTTTACAATATGTTAGATAATGATGTTTTGATAATTACTAACTTAAGCATTGGAGTTTCTAGCGATTTGCTTTGCAGGACCATGAAATTCTATTTTGGAGTATGAAAAATAGAGGTTAACAGAGGATGACATTACTGGAGGGCCAACTTCAAGTAATGCGTGACAGTAAAGTATTACCCGAGTGACAACTTGAAGAAAATGGGCTCATTACTCGAGTGGGCACTTGAGTAATAGACTTCAAATTTTGGCAGTAGAGTCATGGCTCATATGAAATTCAAATCAAACGCCATTTTTGGGTGCAAATGAACAGTCAAGAGGAGAAAACACAGATTACCCGAGAAAGGACTCGAGTGAACTTGAACATCACTTGAGTGATGCCTCGATTGATTATGAGAAAAGATCACAAATTCTTTTAGAATCAACTCAAACCTGCTCCAAATGGCCAATAAATGATCGAGGGAACATACATGGATAATTACAATATTATTCATGCCAGGTATGCCTTTAAATGCAATATTTATAAAATTTTCTGTATGATCACTCGAGTGAGCACTCAAGTGAACTTAATGATCACTCGAGTAATGCCTCGAGTGATGTCTTGCCCTAGGTGTTTACAAGTCGCAACTCAGTCATTTTTCACAAAATCTCCTCGAGTGATTCACCGAGTGCTCTCACAAAAACTTTTCACAATCATTTCCTTGCTTCATTTCCGTCAAAACCCAGCAATTTATAGCTCCAAAAACCTCTTACATTTCTCAAATTTTCTTGCCCTATACCTTCGACGATCACTCTCTGTTTTTCTGAAAATCCCATTTTCTCCAAATCATAATGGCTAGAACCAAAAATCTCACCCCTTCAAAGTCTTCTGAACCTAAACAACCATCTGATCCACTCTCCTCTCCACCCACAAAGAGACGCAAACTCACACCGAGATCTAAAGCCAAAGCCAAACCTAAACCCAAACCAAAAGAGAAAGGGGTTATAATCAAAGAGCCCATTGCTACTAGGGCTCAATCAAAGAAGAGTGTCTCTACTGGTATAGGCAAAGGGACAAAACCTCCATCTCCTCCTTCTTCTGATTCCTCAGACACTCCATCCTACACTCCAAAGTCTTTGAAAAAGCCCAAGATGGATGCAAAGCTTACCAATGTCATGATAGGCATGCTTGATCAAGCCTTTCAGTCTAAGGGAGTGAAGAAAGGTCAATCTTCTAAGAAGACAGAAGCGCCAGAAGAGGAAATCAATCTTCCTCTTAAAGGCTTCAATGTGAGCAAGTTGGAGGAGTCTCAGAAGTTCCTAACTCACTTCTCTAGGAGGAAGGTGTGCAAGACTCACAGCATTGATCTCCAAGTTTTCCAGGAGGTTTTAAAGTACGACCTTAGTCCCTAGCTTGAACCCTTTATGCCTTGGCTATCTATTAAATTCCCATGTTGCACTAAGGTAGTTAGCCACTTCTACTGCAATCTTGAAATTCTAAATGACCCTAATAGAAGATTAGTAGAGGAAGAAATGACTACAAAAGTTAGAGGCCAGGAAATCCTCATCTCACCCTCTAAGATTAATATTTGGTTAGGAATAGAAAATCCCCCTGATGATATCTATTCCAAACTTGAACCTAACCAGATCTTCTCTGTTCTTAGACCTGGTAAGTTAGTGGAACCTCTAAACTTCAATCCAAGTGATATGTGTGACTACCATAGGGTTCTATGGTACATCTACTCTAGAGCCTTAGTAAACAAATCCAACAACTATACCCATTTCACTGAAAGGGACTATAGGTTATTGCTTTTTTCCTTCTTCAAGAGCAAAAGGACTTAGGAGAATATATTTTTACAGAGATATAGAAGTATGAGACTGAAAGGAAGCCATCCACTCCTATGCCATATCCTCAACTCATATCTCTGATTCTGAAGAAGAACAAGATTTGGTATCTGGAGAGTAAGAAACCGATTGAGAGGATAAATCCTATTGGGAGGAATCAAATTGGAAAGCTGAACATTGAAATACCTTTCAAGAGTCCTCTGGAGTTAGGCCCCAGAAAGAAGAAGAAGAAGAATGAGACTGAGGCAAGTAGAATGGATGACACACAGTCTTCTACTCTAGCTAGCACTACATCCTCACCTTCTTTCCTCAATCCCATACTACAACATTTTATGGAAAATATGCTAAAAGGATTTCATATTGATATCTCCAATACAAATGTTGAGCTGGTGACTCATATAAATCACAAGATGGCTGAATTAGTAGAGAGAATGGACAAGAGGCACGAAGAGTTGTTAGCAGAACAACGTGCCCAGGGTAAGCTTCTAAGATCCATTGTTGCTAGACTTGATGCTATGGCATCTAGCTCTCCTATTCGTGGCCCTTCTGTTACTCCTGAGCCAGTACCAGTCCCTGAGCCTGGATCTTCCAAGCCTTGTCTTCTTGATCCTTTACCTACTGAGCATAGATCCTCTGATATTGGACCCAGTACTGTCTTGTTCTCTATAGCTAACCCTAACACATCAGAGCAAATCCATATCACTATTGATGATCAACCAGCTCAGCCTATCCAACCTGAGTCAGTGCCTACTCCTATTCCCTCACCCACAGGCACTGAGGAAGTGATTATTTCACCTACTGGTATAGAAGAAGTAGAGATTACTTCTTTGGTTCCATTTCCTCAAAATCCCCCAGAGGATCTTCAGACACCTCCAGTGAACCTTCCTGACCCTGAGCCATCATCTTCAGATTCTTCCAATTCAGATGGTTCACATGAATCTCTGGTATTTCCTGTTACCCCTATCTTAGCAGCCAAGCCATCTACTCCTCCTCTGGATTTATCCAACTTTTGTGATGAAGACAAAAAGGGGGAGAAGAGCCTTAGAGTGATTTTGTGATTAATGGCTGAGTTTATGTAATGGGATATGGGTGTACAGGGCTTAGGGAGCTTTTAATGCTTTTAACTTTGAATTCGATGTTTGATTATGTAATGAATCCTTCTTTATGCAATTTGGTTCTTCATGCTATTTATGTTAAAATTTTATTGAAGTTATATTCTATTGTGGGACTAATGAATCTTTGATTGTGCTTACAAGGTGAACAAGAACAAAATTTTTTTGAAAAGATCTTTACTAAGAATTTTCAAGTATAAATTGAGCAAAAGATTTCATTTAAGAAACATATGCTTGAAAACTCAATTTCAAAAACTTTGTTCAAAATCACCAAGTTTTGTCATCATCAAAAAGGGGGAGAATGTTAGATCCCATATGTTTTGATGATAACAAAGATTGGAGTAATCATAAAAGAGGATTTGATGATAAACAAATAAATTTGAACAAAGTATCTAAAAGACAAACAAGAGCTTTACTTGAAGTAAGCACTTAAGTAATGAAGAAGTTCTGATACACAAAAACAGAAGTAGCAGTTCTGGTCAAGGGTTACTCAAGGGAGCATTCGAGTAATGGAACCTATTACTTGAGGCGCAACTCAAGTAATGTTGCAGGGAATGAACTAGCGAGGCTAAGCCAAAACTTGGAGGAAGTTACTCGAGGGCTCACTCAAGTAATCTGTCGAGCTATTTGAAGTGCCACTCGAGTAACCACTCAAGTAACCAATGTAGAAAACATACAAAGCAGTTATCTACTTGATTGACCACTCGAGTATCCATGTTTGAAAAAGGTCATTTACTCAAATGATCACTAGAGTAACATTGGTTGAAAGTGTAGAATTACTCGAGGGAGTAATAAAGTAATATGGAAAGTTATGTGGTGCATTACTTGAGGGACCACTCGAGTAAGAAGATCAACACATGGTAAGTTGCTCTCGGCCACGACATTACTTGAGTCGCCACTCGAGTAATCAGGTAAGAAAAAGGCATTACTCGAGGAACCACTCGAGTAATCTATAGAGTTATTTGATGTATTACTCGATGGATCACTCGAGTAATGAGGCAAAGATAATCCATCAGTTCTCGGCATTAATTTTGATTGGCAGCACTAGAGTCACCACTCAAGTAATCTCACATTTATTTGAAAGCCTACTCGAGGGACAACTTGAGTAACCTGTATAGAAAATACATGCCACTCGAGTAAGCACTCGTGTAATCTGGTAATTCAAAGGTTTGTGATGTATCTTCTCTATGTTTTACTCGAGTATTATTCTATGTATAATGTTGACTTAGTCTCTGTCATGTTTTTGTTGAGTTTACTCGAGGGATCACTCAAGTAACCAGTTTAGAAAAACATGCTCACTCGAGGGAGTACTTGAGTAATGAGCTTGATCACTCGACTAGTCACTCGAGTAAGGCAGTCCAGAAATCATGTTTTTAATTGTATGTATATTAATTTGTTATCTATATGATTAACTCTTCATTGCACTAGTATTCTTAGTATGTTTGTAGAGCAACAATGAAGAAATCATGACATAAGAGGAAAGTCAAATAAAGTGTCCGAGATCTCACCAACCACTACCTACTGCAAATGGATAGTTTTCAAATTCAAAGAACAATCAACCGTTGTTGCACGGCTCTAACGGACATGTTTGAATTACTGCCAACGGACAGCACAATTCATCTATAAATAAGGAGCATTCAAAGAGTAGAAAATAACAACAACTTAGAACACACGAACATACACTGATCAGCACATTCTTAGTGCTCTATTTTTCTTATACTCATTCATTGTACTTCAGTGATTATATATTTGCTCGGTGAGAGAGTTTTTCATTACAAACTCAATATTTGTTATTGAGACAACTTAAGGTTGTGGAACCTTGAGTTGGGGATTTGATTACAACGTGTAATGGGGACCGAGTGCCCAGGTGAAGGAACTTGTTGTGTACTGAGGTGCCAAGAACCCACTAAATCTTGGAGAATATAGTGAAACTCTCAGAGACGCTCTGAGGATTGGACGTAGGTCAAAGTGATTGTGACCAAACCAGTATAACTCCTGTTGTACACTTCGGTGATATTTCTCTTTACTCTCAATTGCGTTTAATATTCTGTTAATTTTTCTTATACGCAACAAAATTTTTGGTATCACCCAATTCACCTCCCCTCTTGGGTGAAACGCTTGCACTAACAGTATTGTACTTCAGTGAGAATTTTATCCACTCTATGAGGAAGTTTGTAAACACTTGTATTTCTGAATTGATCTCAAGGTAGAGGGACCTTGAGAGGGTTGATTTTCTTACTAGAGAAGCTATAGAGAGAATTGCTGGTAAGACTTATTTATCATAAGATTTACAAGGTGCAAACAGTAGACAACGTTTCTACTCATAAGACTTATGGGGGTGTAAGCAGGAGAGAATGGTACTACTCGTAAGATTTGCATGGGTAAGTAGGAAAGAAACATCTTTAGGTTTGCTCTGCTCATAAGACTTGTCGTAAGGGGGAGTATCTCAGAGAGAGAATTATAAAAGGCTTCATAAGTGTCCGACTAAACTTGTGGGGTTGTAAAGGCTTTTCTTGTGCCTCGATTAAATAAGAAGATAGTATATTTGAAAATCTTAGGAGGGGCCTAGGGACTGGACGTAGGTCATCGCGGATTCGACCGAACCAGGATAAATCACAGTTTACAAATTCTCTTCCCTGAGTTCTTATATTTCCAACATACATTATTTAATCTAATTGTTGATTTATTATTCATTACTTTCATATTTACTGCTTTTACTAAGATGCAAAAAGATTTTCAAAACTCTTAAGATTTTTATCTTGCACCCAATTCACCTCCCTTTTTGGGTGATAGTCGGTCTAACAAAAATTTGAGGCTCGGCCCGTTTATGTAAAGCCCGCGGGCCGGCCCGCAAGCTTTAGGCCTTTTAACTTTTTTCCTTTTTTCCTTGACTTTTTTTTCCTTATTCTCCTAAAGATTAAAATACCTAATTTAAAACAAAAATATCATCAAAACTAATTTAAAACATAAATATTATCCAAGTTTAATAAAACACAAATACTAAGACATAAGTCCAAACCATAATTAATGTCCAAAACTAATCAAACAAGTCCACAGCCATAATCAAGTCTACAAGCTTCAAATGTCAGTAATAATAGAACATCTGATTTGGATTTTGGCGTACACATATAAAAAAGGGAAAAAAAATCAAAGAAGAGAAGCTTCAAATAAGGTATGAGTAAGTGTGAGAGCCACTAGTACAAAATTCCCTTTTTAGACCGCCATATTTAGACCGGTTATAGCGGGTAAGGTATTAAAAATTTGACCGGTGGCAGTTTTGTAATTATATAGAACTTCTAAGACCAGTTCTCAAAAAAACCGGTCTTAAAAAAATTATTTAGACCGGTTATAAATAAAACCGGTCTTAAAATATCAAAATATTTGAAAAATAAAAAATTTTAAACTTTTAAGACCGGTTATTTATAACAACCGGCCTTAAATATCAAACATTTCAAGACTTTTAAGACCAGTTCTTAAAATAACCGGTCTTAAAAGTCATACTTTTTAGACCGGTTCTTATAATAACCGGTCTAAAAAGTACTTTTAAGACCGGTTATTCTACGAACTGGTCTAAAAAGTGATATTTTTTATTTAAAAATATGGATTTTTTTTAAATATGAAAATTTTTTTAAAAAAAATTCACCTTTTTAAGATCGGTTTTATTTATAACCGGTCTAAAATATCTACCCTACATTTTTGAATCTCCTCTTTGTCGAGCCTAATTTTCGCTCTCTTAATATGAAACCTCTCTTCTTGGTGCCATTACTCTGTGAACTAAGTCATCTTCGCTCGATCGCATTCTTATGTTTGTTGTTGCGGTGCTCTCACCCTCGCACTAAATGAGTTTGTTGCCACTACAACCTCGCTTGTTCTGATCTCCTTCGTTGCGACATTTCACTGTAATTGCTTTTCTATCTCTAGTATGGGTCTTGCTTTTCTTGGTCACATAGACTTGTACCATGAATGTGATTTGTAAACTCAGCATTTTAGAAAAGGTTGAAGAAGAGAACATCAACCTTGCGTTGTTGCAAAGGAAGCATATTTTCGTCTTTTTAGTTTTAGTATATTGTAAGTGATGATAAGAATGAGGAGGTTCCTGAAGTTAGTATTCTTCTTTCCCTCTTTATTTATTTATGATTTTACAACATTGTTCTGCTTTGTGTTTTGTTTGATTAGTTATGCAAGGATTTTTTTTTTGTTATGGTCTATAAGTTGTTATATTTCATGTTTCTACTCTCTGGCAACCCCATTTATCTATTGATGATTTAGTTGACAACTTGGTTGAGAAGACAGAAAACTTATCTGGTATCTAATTTAAACCAAAAGATATTTTTATTATTGTTGCCGATGTTATCATTTGAGGTATCTCTAACTGTGCATATGCATGGTTCATTCTCATTTTTGCAATTTCGGATGGGGCTGAAACTCCATTTTGCTGGTTTAAAAATGAAGAAGAAGAAGAAGAATATAGTAAGTCATTCAACATTTATGTAGAAAAGTTTAGTGAATATGATAAAAAGATTATTCTTTCTTTTTTTTTCTTTGATTTGTTATGTTTCTCATTGCCCTTTGTTCAGAGTCTAGAGTGAAAAGGGTGATACAGATAGAACGCTACAAAAAAAAAGCCATATTTATTTTTTTAAAAAAATAACACTTTTTAGACCGGTTATTAGAATAACCGGTCTAAAAAGTACTTTTAAGACCGGTTATTCTAAGAATCGGTCTTAAAAGTCATACTTTTTAGACCGGTTATTCTAATAACCGGTCTAAAAAGTATTTTTAAGACCGGTTTTTCTAAGAACCGGTCTAAAAAGTCTAGACTTTTTAGACTTGGTCTTCGAAATACCAGTCTTAAAAAGTGATTTTTAAGACTGGTTGCTTAACCGGTCTAAAAAGTAACAGACTTTTTAGACTGGCTGTATCAAGACCGGATCCAAAACCAGTCTAAAAAGTCATTTTTAACCAGTCTAAAAATTCATTTTTCCACCAGTGAGCGTTTTTTATCTGAGGGTTAGGTTAAGTTAACTTTGCCCCCTGACCATTGCTTGCTGCCCTGTGGCCAGTTAAAAAAAAGTTAAACGAGCCTAAAAGGGCCAGCCTGTCTCCTTTTTTCACCCTAAATTACAAGCCCGGCCCTTAACGGGCTTGGGCCTAAATCGGACCAGCCCTATTTCCCGGCTCTATTGGTATATGCTCTACTGCCTCTCTCGCAGATCATTATTATGATCCTTGATCATTGATCCGTGTTTGATATCCTGCTCACATGCCGAACATTTACTATATTGGGTCAACTTCTAGCTCTTGACCCGGCCCAACATCTGTACCTCCTAGCCTTACCATTTTTTTGTTTCACTATGCCAGTTCCTGGCCCATTTCAACTTAAATCATTCTTGGCCATTTCAAATTTTTGTGGAATCAAAACTGAACAATTGATTCCTGGGTTACAGATTACTTAGTCACCCTTCTACTCATACCTTTCATCACCTCATTTGCCATCCACCGATCGACTCCTAGTATAGCCTCAAGTTAATGGAATAGCAAACAAATCAATTCTGTCTCTCATTCATAAAAGAGCTTTCACCTCAATCAATCCTTTATGGAAACATTTTATGATCATAATATTTCCCTATGCTAGGTTTAACAGCTAGCAACCTTTCAAACTTCCTCTCTACAAGGATTCGTGTCCATAAGAATCTTATTCTTCAATTCCACGGATCATCACTAGCCCTACGTAATTCTAAATACCTCTGCCAGCCAAATGGACATACTGGTCTATTAGATTCTAAGTTTTGATGATAACAAAAGATTATTGTGTGTTATAGTAAGATACTCATGTTTTGCAAGTTTAGACAATGGTTGAAAATATTACCAAATGCATCTCACTAAGTTCAGAGGTCATTACTGTAAGTTTAACTGATGCACTCGAATGATGGAGCTAGTACTCAAGTGATAAGCAATTCTACACTCCAGCACAAGCGAGTGTTGAAATGAAAGTGTTTTACTAAAGCAGACACTAGCTGAAAATACCAGGACAACTCGAGTGATCTATATAGAACTTGAGTGATGATGTGATTTGCATTCGAGCATGAAGACATACTCGTGCAAGTGTTCGATAGAGAGCAATGTCAGAGACAGGATATCATCGCTGTACTCGAGAACAGACTCAATTCTTAAGTGATTGCCTCAAGTTCACTCGAGTCTTAACAAGTGTGGTACAAGAAGTGTTTACCCAAGAGCAAGATAAACTCAAAGTGTAAAGTGCACTCAAGTCCAAGCGAGTGAAGCATAGAAAGTGTTTGCCCAAGAGTCAGCCAAAGCATAGAAGAGCAAGTGCACCTGAGTGGAGAGTACTTACACCCGAGTGATTACTCAGCACCCGCGAGTGAGAAATCTAACTCTCTCCATTCCTGATGCAAGTAATGAAGCGAAAGAGTATCTTATACAAGAATATACTGTTCGCTCGAGTGAAGATCAGTGTATTCGAGTGAGGCGCCACATCACCTGCAAGTGCAAAATCACACTCTTGAAAAATGGGATGTGAGTGTTACCCAGAGATGTGGGTTCATAGTGGAAAATACAGGTGCACTCAATTGAGAGGATATGTACTAGAGTGAGGACCCACATTACTCGCAAGTGTAAAAATGCACTCTCAAAAAATCACATGGAAGTGCAAAACAAGCAGAAGCATAAGAGGAAATATGACGATGGACTCGAGTGAGGCCCCAGTGCACTCGAGTACTCTGTCAGAAGCAAAACACAACAGACTTACAGCAATCAATCCGAACATGGTTTAATATTATTTATTCATTCTATTTTCACTTGTTATTATTATTTAACATCATTTAACATATATTTTAAGTGTGAAACAAGATTTTGATCGTTTGAATTAGAAAGGCACAAAGGAAGTCAAAATAATGGCGGACAGAATCATTACGATCAACTAAGCACGTACCTACCATGATATCTTGTTCAAATATTTCAAACGTATGCATGCTATTCCGTAATGAAATGCACGGCTCCACAACGACTATTATTCAACAGACAAAAACAACTGACTATAAATGCAGAGCTTTAGAGACAATCAAAAATAAGAACTTAGAACAAGAATTCGCACATGCAAATTCATGAGTCTCTGTTATTCATATTTTCTCTGTATTCATATTGTACTTTAGTGTTTATTATATTTGCTTCATGAAAGAGTCTGTATATACTTCAAATTATATTTTCATTTGATCTCAAGGTGTAGGGACCTTGAGAGGGTAGATATCCTTACGAGAGAAGCAGTTGAGAGAATTCCTAGTACTACTTTCTACTCATAAGACTTACAAGGTACAAGCAGTAGAGAACGTTGCTGTTCGTAAGACTTATAGAGGTGTAAGTAGGAGAGAATGTTGTTGCTCATAAGACTTGTATACGTAAGAAAGTTAGAAAGGTCATAGGTTTATTTTTCTGCTTGTAAGACTTGTCGTAAAGGGGAGAGAAATTTCTAAGTGTTAGAATATTTCTGCTCATAGTCCATTTAAGGACGATTGTTGTTTTGTGGCATTTCGAGAGCCCACTGAATCCTAGAAGAATAGTGAAAGCCTTAGTAGGTCTTGATCTCTGAGGACTGGACGTAGGCCTGTGATTTGTGTCGAACCAGTATAACTCTCCGTGTGCATATCTTCTTAACTTTACTCTATCTATAGTTATCTTCATATCACCGCTTCAATCAAAACATTTATCACATCACCCAATTCACCCCCTCTTGGGTGAAGCTTGCCTCTTTCATTTGGTATCAGAGTAAGGTCTTCTCCGAAGAGCCTAACAGCCTTAGAAAGATCTAGTAAATGGCAACAATGAGTGAGAACATCCTTCCAGATGGAGCTTCTATCACTAGACCTCCTGGTTTTGCTTAAGAACATTTTTCGTTCTGAAAAGCTAAGTTCAGAGTGTTCGCGATGGCTAACGAATACGGTCTATGGAATGTGATACAAGACGGTGACTATGTTCCAATGAAGAAAATTGAAGATAGAGTCATTAAAAAGAGCCCAGGGGAGTTTGATGATGATGACAAGAGGTTAGTAACATTAAACAGCAAAGCTATTTTAATGATACAGAGTGCCCTCAGTCAAAAGGAATATTTTTGAATCTGCACACTTCCAACAGCCAAAGATATGTGGGATGCTCTTGAGATCGCTCATGAAGGCACATCCGGAATCAAAGAAAATAGAGTCAATACTCTAATTACATAGTATGATCTATTTCGTATGAAACCTGGAGAAAGAATATCAGAATTCGAACTCAAATATAGTCATATTGTTAATCAACTATCAGCACTTGGGAAATCATTTGACCAAAATTCCCAGGTAAGAAAGATCCTTAACATTCTTAGGAAAGAATGGGAAGCTAAGGTAATAGCTATCAAAGAAGCTAAAGGAGAGTCAATAAGCTCCGTAGCTGCTCTCTTTGGTAGCCTTTCTGAGTATGAAGGAAAGTTAAGGTTCAAGAAGGAACTAGAAGAGTTCCATGATAAAAATAAAAGAGGAGTTGCACTTAAAGCCATCAAGGAAGATGAGTCTTCAGAAAATGAAGATGTCCCTGATGATGATATGGGAATGATCATGAGGAAATTCAAGAAATTCTATAGAAGAAGAGGCCAAAATAATTTCAAGAATTATCAAGGTGGACCAAGTAAGAAAGAAAACAAGGAGCAATAGATAGTATGCTACGAATGTGGAAAGCTTGGACACATCAAATCCGAATCTTCAAAAACAAAGACAAGAAGAAGCAGAAGAAGAAAGCATACATTTAATCTATATGAGGTGATAGCTCGTCGGATGAAGAAAGCGACCACGACGAAGTTGTAAATCTATGCTTGGTAGCCAAAGAAGAAGAATCGGATTCTGAGGTAAGTGACTCTGAACCTACTTATGATGAGTTATTATGTGAATATAATGCATTGCATACTGAATTCATCAAGGTGGCTAAAAAAATGATTAGTCATAAGAAGAAAGTAAAGGAGTTGGAAAATACTGTCATATCATCATGTGCATTATGTGAAGAAAAAGATAAGAAAATAAGTGATTTAACAAAAAATGTAGAAAGATTTACTAAAGGAAGTGAAACTGTTAAAGTCATTCTAAAATCTCAAAAAATTTCCTTTGTTAAATCTAGAATTGGATATAAATGTGATCAAGATAAAAACAGAGGAAATAAGAAAAATAGCAGTAGGACTTATCTCAAGTATTTTAAGAATTCTGTGCATACATCAAATCTATTTGCATCATGTAGTTACTATAATAGGAAAGGACATTATACTTCATCATATTTTTTAGAAAAGGACAGGTCATTGGTACGTACAAATGTGTTCCAAAAGGGACATATGTACCAAAAGTAATGCACACTAACCACAAATGGCCCAAGAAAGTATGGGTACCTAAAACTTGATCACCTTACTCTAGGTATGTCTCAAAGCATCACGAGCAAACAAGTGGTATAGTAATAGTGGATGCTCGAGACACATGACTGGTGATAGAAATAAGTTTACCATGCTAGAAACCAGAGAAGGAGGAAAGGTAACTTTTAGAGGTAACCAATTTGGACGTATTGTTGGAATTGGTGAAGTGGGAAAATTCGATGGAGTTCAAATCAATGATGTATATTATGTTGAAGAATTATGCCACAACATCCTAAGTATGAGTCAAAGCACTGACAAAGATAACTGGGTGATATTTGATTTAGAAGAATGCTTGATAGTAAACAAGAAGGATCTACCGCTTAACAAAGAATCCATCAAGGCAAAGATCCGAGCTCAAAGGGACGGTAACTGTTATACTATTGATTTAAGTTCAAATTCTTCTGAAAATTGTTTTCCTAGCAAATTAGAGGAGAGTTGGTTATGGCATAAGCGTCTGGCTCATGTTAATATAAACCAACTTGACAAACTTATTAGCAAAGATTTAGTTGTTGGTCTTCCTAAACTTAAATTCAAAGACGACATGATTTGTGAGGCATGTCAAAAAGTCAAACAAACTAAATCTTCGTTTAAAACAAAGTATAAGATTTCTACTTCCAAACATTTACAATTACTTCATATGGATTTGGTAGGTCTAGCAAGAGTAAAAAGTTTTAGAGGAAATCTATATACTTTAGTAATTGTCGATGACTTTACAAGATTTACTAGACTATATTTATTACTTCAAAAGATGAAACGTTTGTCGAATTTATTATGTTTGCTAAGAAAGTTCAAAATGAGAAAGGTATTTCTATTGTCTCTATCAGGAAAGACCATGGAGGAAAATTTGATAATGAACTTTTTGAAGACTTCTGCAACAACGAGGAATATATCACAACTTCTCTGCACCTAAAACACCTCAGTAAAATAGAGTAGTAGAAAGGAAGAATAGAGTTCTTACTGAAATGGCAAGGGAAATACTCAATGAAAAAGAAATGTCACAAGTGTTCTGGGCGGATGCTATGAGTACTGCATGTCATATTTCAAATCGAGCATATATTCGCAAGATACTTGGAAAGACACCATATGAACACTATAAAGGAAGAAAGCCAAACCTTGCTTATCTACATATCTTCGGATGCAAGTTCTTTATTCACAACAACGGTAAAAAAACTTGGGTAAATTTGATTTAAATTCGGATGAAGGTTTATTTCTAGGATATTCTAAAAGAAGTAAAGCATATATAGTCTTTAATAAAAGAACATGTACTATTGAAGAATCCATTCATGTTGTGTTTGATGAACTTGATTCTCAGATAAAGCATTTTGATGAAGAAGAAATGGATTTGATAAAGAAAAATAAAACTATTTCAAATCAAAATGATTTTGAAACAAATGACTTTCAAAATAAAGAAGGTGTCGATGATCATGCTCAACCAAAAGCATAGAGACATATTAAAGATCATCCAATTGATCAAGTAATTGGAGATATTCACGAAGGTGTCAAAACCAGAAAATAGAATTCTTAATGAGGTACCTTTTTCTACTTTTATTTCTGAGATTGAACTTTCTAATATTGAAGAAGCATTATCTAACATTGATTGGGTGATTGCTATGCAAGAAGAATTAAATCAATTTCAAAGGAATCAAGTCTGGGATTTGGTACCTCGACCTAAAGATCACTCGGTTATAGGAACCAAATGGGTTTTCAAAAACAAACTTTATGAATCAATAATCATTGTGAGAAACAAGGTAAGATTGGTTGCCAAAAGCTATAATCAAGAAGAAGGTATTGATTATAAGGAAACATATGCTCTAGTGGCAAGATTGGAAGCAATACGAGTACTCTTAGCCTTTGCTTGCATTAAAGGTTTTAAACTTTATCAAATGGATGTGAAAAGTGCATTTCTAAATGGCTATATTATGGAGGAAGTATATGTAGAACAACCTCCAGATTTTAAAGATGAAACTAAGCCTGATCATGTTTTCAAACTTAAGAAAGCTTTGTATGGTTTAAAAGAAGCACCTAGTGCTTGGTATGGAAGGCTAAGCAAGTTCATTCTTGATCAAAACTTTGTCAGAGGAAAAGTAGATACAACTCTTTTCATCAAACATAACAAAAATGATCTTCTAATTGTTCAAATTTATGTTGATGATATTATTTTCGGTGCTACTAACAAATATCTTGGTCAAGAATTTTCCAAGCTTATGCATAGAGAGTTTGAAATGTCCATGATGGGAGAATTAAACTTTTTTCTTGGACTTCAAATCAAACAAAAGAAGAATGGGATACAAAATATTTGAAGGAATTATTGAGAAATACGGAATGGACAATGCTAATGGAGCTGATACTCCAATGAGATCTACACCATTGTTGGATGCTGACGTAAAAGGCTCTGACTTCAACATCACAAAATATGGAGGAATGATTGGTTCATTACTCTATCTGACAGCAAGCAAGCCAGATATACAATTCAGCGTTAGAATGTGTGCAAGGTATCAATCTTCTCCTAAGGTGTCACATGCAGAGACTACAAAAAGAATTTTCAAATACATAGGAGACACTGCAAAACTTGGTTATGGTATCCAAAAAGAGGAAACAAATATTTGATGGCCGATTTAGATTCAAATCATGGAGGATATAAAACTGACAGGAAATGTACCAGTGGAAAATGTCAATTCCTTGGAGGCTCTCTGGTATCATGGTTTAGTAAGAAGTAGAACACAGTATCATTATCTTCTACTAAAGCTGAATATATAGCTGCAGCAAGCTGTTGTTCTCAAGTTCTGTGGTTGAAGCAACAACTTCAGGATTTTGGGATATATTTAAAGGAGATACCAATTTACTATGACAACACTAGCACCATTAGTTTGGCCAAGAATCCTGTACAACATTCAAGGACCAAGCATATAGATATCTGACATCATTTCATTTGAGATCACATGTAAAAGAAGGATGTCAAAGTAGAATTCATACTGACACATCTTCGACTCGCTGACATATTCACAAAGCCGATAGCTAAAGATCAATTCTTATATATTCGAAGAGAATTGGGAATGGTTAATCCCAATGAGTTGTAATTTTTTCTTGTTAATTATTATGTTTAATTGGGAATGGTAAGTTTTTTATAGGACTATCACTTGGGTGTTGGATGGTTCACTTGAGTGCAAGGCATCTTATCACTTAAGTCAAAGATGAATTCTCGAGTGTGGAACTATATCATATACTCTGCTTCTAGCTATGTAAAATAGGGATTAACAGAGTATGTAAGAACTCTTGGAACTCACTCGAGCATACCAAAAAGTGTCATACTTCACCTGAGTGAGGGAAGAGTATTACTCGAGTGATATAAGAACAAACCTGAAGTGCAGGAAGAACACTCGAGCACTTACATTCTTAAACCAGGTACGCATTTACATGCTTTATTAAATTTCTATTTTACACTCGAGCCTACAATGTATCACTCGAGTACTTTATGAATAACACTTGAGCACTAGGGTTGTTACTCGAGTGTTGGAACTTATATCACATACTCGATAGCTTAGACCGTCGCACTTCTCCTTCTCACACGAAAGTGTCTCTTCACACGTCAGCCATACCTCTTCATCTCCGATCATTCCCACCGATTAAATGCTTCAAATCCATTCAAATTTCAGTTGCAACCCTTCAATCTTCATAGAAAGGTCATATTTTTTCCATCATAAATCTCTTTTTCCTTGCCCTAACCGAAAAACTTTTTCTAAATCTTTCTTCAAGCCTTTTTATGTGCTATTAATTCTCAATCTACATTTGTTTCATTCAAAATGGTGAGAACCAAGATTCCTCAAGTTTCCTAAAAATCTCCAACACCTTTACCCCCTCATTCCGAAGCCAGTGAGACAGAATCTGCAATGGTAGCACCTTCTCATACTTCATCTCCAACTCCTTCACTATCCTCTACTCCAACACCGCCTCCAAAGCCCAAAATCACCAAGAAAAGAACTCAAGCTAACAAGATTCATCCTAAGCTTAAGATGGCTAAGAAGGATCAACCTCTACCAAAGAAACCAAAGGGAGTTGTCTTCAAAGAGCCTGTTGTCACTCACTCACAAGTGAAGGAAGTATAAGGAAGAGGAAAGACGACTACCATAGAAGAACCTCAAGGGTCTTCGTCTGATAATTCCTTCAATGTGCACCTTTGAGAAACATTAGACAAATCAAAACTTGATGCCTTAGTAGGTAAGATTGCTTCCCAAGCCAGTGCTTTGAGTTCTCATCATGTTGGCTAGACCAGTACAGCTGCTTCAGGAGTACCTTCTACTTCATAGGCTCCAGAGGAAGAACAAGTCACAAATCCTCCAAAAGGATTCAATGTTAAGGAACTGAAGCCACTTGATAGAAGGTATATGATTTTGAGTTTGCTCATAGAAATTTCTGCCCTATAGTTTATGTGGACTTAGATTATTTGAAGAAAAGTTGTAGTCTAGATTTTCAACCTTTCATTGGTTGTCATGATCCTTGGTTGAACATACATCTTCCATATTCCTCTTCTGTTGTGAGAACTATTTTTTTGCAACTTGAAAGTCCAAAACATAAAATCTAGGCCAGAGAATTGATAGAGGAAGCAATGTCTACCACTGTTAGAGGTCAATATATTATGATATCTCCTTCCATCATAAATGATATCCTTGGTTATGTTGCACCCCCTTCCAATCCTCCTACACTCTCTGCAAATGAAGCCTTCCAGCAATTAAGGCCAAATGATCCTATAGCTCTCTTAACTTTAAGCCTATTGATATGCATGACTCTATTTGTGTCCTTCATTACATATACACCGTAGCATTCTCAATAAATCCAAAAACTATACCCATTTTGCTCAAAGAGACTACTATCTATTGGCCTCCTTCCTAGCTGATCAATGAAGAAATGTGGGGGAGCTTATCTTTAGTGAGCTAAGAAGATTTAGATTTTCTTCATCGAGATCCGCCACAATTCCATATCCACAACTTATGTCTCTCATCCTAAAGCACAACAAAGTATGGTATTTGGAGGGAACTAAGAGGGTAATCATTCCGAGGTTTGGCAAGATACAATTGACACATATGGGTATCAATCTTCCAGTGATCCAAACCAGGGCTACATCTCAAAGAGAAGTCACTTCATCAAGAGGAGATAAGGCTCAGTCTTCTACACCTGGCTCAATTCCACCTCCAACTTTTCTAAATGCTTCTCTACCAAGCTATCTGGCCGAAGTGGTCAATCAAGCTATGACAGACCTGAAAAAGAATTGTTGAGCGAATATGAAAAATTGGTAGACAAGCTGGAAACTCAAGTCTCAAGTTTGGTGGACAAGGCTAATGCCAATTTTGATATGATGTTCAAGGCATAAGAAGATCAGTCTCGAAGAATCACTGATATGGAGATCTACTTGCATACTCATCTTCCAACTGCTTTTACTGAGGTGCCTCCAGAGTCTACTCCTACTACGGCTTCACCTTCCCAGCCTCAGACACATGTACTTTTCACTGACCCTCATTCAAACATTGATGTCACTTATGACCGGCCATCATCCTCAACACCTGCAGCCACTGCTCCTCAGCCATCATCTGCACCTTTTATGCCTAAGCCATTTGACCCATCCACCACTATAGTGATATATACCCCACCATTTGATCTTACTTTCCCTCAGCCCCCTTCTGCTGCTGACAAAATGGAGGAGAAGGATATGTGATGGTTTTGAGCTACTCTAGTCTGATATGGGAGTATTTTGGTTTAAAGGGGAGTATTAGGTTGTTTTTCTGTATTGGGGTAGGTTTTTCTGTATATGAACTTTTTTGGTTTATTTTAGATGTATTTGGGTTTCATGGGTAGATGTTGCTTGATATTGCTTATAGCTTGCCTTTATACTCTGCAACTTCATTAATCAATATATGGTCATTTTCATGATTTTCTAAGTTTTTCTATTCAAATATTATGATACTATGACTTATCTTGGTTTTAAGTGTCCATTGGAAGTATTGCAGGAAACTTATAAGGTTAAGTGCAAAAATTTGAAAAATGAGTCCAAACTTTAGTGAATATGTATTTGGAAATTTTGAAAGTGTTTTCAAAAATTTTCACTTCAATCAAGCTTTTTAAAATCCATCACAAAGGTTTTGTCATCATCAAAAAGGGGGAGAATGTTAGATTCCAAGTTTTAATGATAACAAAAGATTATTGTGTGTTATGGTAAGGTACTCATGTTTTGCAAGTTTAGACAATGGTTGAAAATATTACCAAATGCATCTCACTAAGTTCAGAGGTCATTTCTGTGATTTTAACTGATGCACTCGAATGATGGAGCTAGTACTCGAGTGATAAGCAATTCTGTACCCGAGCACAAGCGAGTGTTAAACTGAAAGTGTTTGACAAAAGCAGACTCTAGTTGAAAATACCAGGACAACTCGAGTGATGGACACAGCACTCGAGTGATGATGTGATTTGCACTCGAGGATCAAGACACACTCGTGCAAGTGTTTGACAGAGAGCAATGTCAGAGATAGGATATCATCGCTGCACTCGAGAACAGACTCAATACTCGTGATTTCCTCAAGTTCACTCGAGTCCTACCAAGTGTGGTACAGGAAGTGTTTACCCAATAGCAAGATAAACTCAAAGTGTAAAGTGCACTCGAGTCCAAGCGAGTGAAGCATAGAAAGTATTTTCCCGAGAGTCAGCCAGAGCATAAAAGAGCAAGTGCACCCGAGTGGAGAGTACTTGCACTCAAGTGATACCTCAGCACCCACAAGTGAGGAATCTAACTCTCTCCATTCCTGATGCAAATGCTAAAGCGAAAGAGTATCTTATACAAGAATATACTCTTCACTTGAGTGAGGATCAGTGTACTCGAGTGAGGCCCCACATCACCTGCAAGTGCAAAATCACACTCTTGAAAAATTGGAATGTGAGTGTTACCTAGAGACGTGGGTTCATAGTGCAAAATACAGGTGCACTCGAGTGAGAGGATATGTACTCAAGTGAGGACCCACATTACTCGCAAGTATAAAAATGCACTTTCTCAAAATCACGTGGAAGTGTTGTTGGAAATTGTGCCCTAAGGGCCAATCATTGTACTTTGAACATTATTATTTTAATGAAATTTCTCCATTTTGTTATCATATTATTTTGCATGTTAACGTTGATAATTGTATCCTTGGATAATTCATAAAGATTGTCCTAAAATGTCCCTGGTCGGTCATCTATGCGGGAGCAGAGATGAAACAAGATCAGTATGACTTTGTTAAGATATGGAGATATGAATCAAAGTCTTAGGCACTTGTAAGAGTACAAGGTGCTGGACCGACCCACTATGAGAAAGCTATATGGATCAAGTCATAAGCTTTTCTCATGTATGACCACGTCACAATGCCCTTAGACCTGAGGCCATCATGGATTCCTACATGAGAGTTGCTAAGATTTGAACTAGTCAAAAGTCACTTTTGACAGGGTGATGATAAAGGCTACGATTGGGCTTGGTGGTTTTTCATGCAGAGGAATATGAATGATCAAGATGGAATTTGTCTCTCACATTAGTGGAGAGATATTACTAGGCCCCTCGATGAGTGAGTCTGAGAAATGTATGGCCATACTATGATGAAAGGAGTTTCTGTCTCTATCAGGCTAATCAGGAATCAAGAAAGTAATGGTCAGGAACAAGAGGATGACATTATCCATGCCTTATCCTTGATCGATATATCGTGTGACAAAAGGGACGTGACATGGTTGTATGACAGGTTGCATCGTGATAACGATCCTCATATGAATTGGGTAGTCGTAATGTCTTGCTAGAGGCCGCTTGCGACTTTTGGGTTAGTATAGTTATTGGCCCACTGCCAACTTCATATAGGCCTACAAGATCGCACACAAGAATGGCCCGACACGAGATAATGTTTAATTTAGGGTGGACGGATTTTATATTTATATATATATAATATAAAATTCTTCAATAATATTATATAGATATATATATTTTCGAAATATATATCTTATATATATATATGTATATATATATTATATGATATTATTATATTGTGTTAGTTTTAAATTTAATTTATTAAGATATATTAAATTTAATAACTAACATCATAGATATAGTATCTCAGATTTAATTTATGAAGATAAATTAAATCTAATGTCTCTTTATTTGGATTAAATAAATAGGTTAAATTAAAACTGTTGGACATATTTAATTTAAACTGAATTTATTTAATTATCTCATCAAGATAATTAATTGTTAAGTAATTTCGAAATTAATGATGATTAATTTTGAAATTTGAAAATAACCCTCATAGGTTATAAACTTGATAGAGCAGATATGTTCATATGCACATGAGAATTGAGAGCCGCAAGTGAAACCCTAGGAGACATTAGAGGCGCTAGCACGCAGTCTTGGTTGGAGAGCATTCGTGTGGATACCGGTAGAGGGAGCGGACCTGACGTGTTGGCTCCTAGAGATCGTGAAAACTCTGAATCATCAAAAAGGTATGAATCCTTCCAACTTGGTTTAAACATCGTTGATAAATCCTTCCAACTCTGAATCATCGTTTTCGAAATACATATCAGATTGAGACGAAACCAGTGCCATATGAAAGTAGACATAAAGAGATCCATGGATATATAATTTGTCACATTTCAATTCATATACTAAGATCTATGCCTTCTAGAAGTCGCTGCTCGTGATTTCAGAGATTGTCTAAGTACAATAGACATTCATTGAATCATAACTTTTGAAATATAAAGTACTTGTGATTGATTCTAGTTGCTGTGCAAAGAAGACTTAAAGAGCTTAATAGGGATAATTCATTTTTCCATGGATTTATATCCAAAAAGTTCACCCTCAGAAGTTCATTCAAATATAGAGGTTGCAATATTCGTTTGTGAAGATTCATTATAAAAGGTGCACTATTTGAATAGAGCAAGTACTATTCGAATAATATCATATATTTTGTGTAAAAGGCTATTCGAATAAGGGTTCGTCTATTCGAATATGAAAGTTCATTTTGAGAGAATATTATTCAAATACAAATGACACTATTTGAATAATATCATTTTTTTTACAAGGCAACTATTCGAATAAGGAATTCACTATTCGAATACACTTCAAGTTCTAAAAGTTTATTCGAATAGAGGATAAAGTATTCGAATAAAGATTACTCATTATTAAAGAAGAATATTCGAATACAACAAATGTTATTCAAATAACTGACTTTCTAGAAAACAGAGTATCACCTTGAAACTTCTAAAAATCATTGAAATTTTGTGGACTTGTTCTTATTGATTCTAATCATTCTAACACTTCATTATATTAGTGATTAAGCATTTTCTAGGTGATCAAACAATGATTAACACACAAGACAGAGAAAGCACTTTTGTGTCAGAAGCTTCCAACAGCTAGTTCAACAGTAATATTTTAATCCTCAACAGGAAGAAGAAAAGCTCAAACGGTCAAATGCTCTTCATCAACTATAAAAGGAGAGTCATTCAAAATGAACAGAGAAGAGAGCCCATGCCTATAATGTTGATATGCTATTACTCTGAATCTTACTTGACCGAAGCACTATAATAATACTCCTACCATGTACTTCAGTGTTAATCATTATCTACTTCATATAGAGAGAAGTAATCTTTTATTGTAATCATTCTATATTTGTGAAAGTTACTCAAGATTGGGGAATCTTGAGTGGGAAACAAATTGTATCCTTATAATGTGTAAGGGGGAGCTCATATCTCAGTGGGAGAATTGTAAAGGCTTCACAAGTGCCCGGATCAAACTTGTGAGATTGTAGTGGTTCTCAAGTACCCGATTAAACTTAAGGGAGATAGTGGATTGAAATCTCAGGAGGAGCCTAGGGACTGGACATAGGTCATCATGGATTGGACCGAACCAGGATAAATTACAATTTGCATCTTCTCTTCCCTGAACTCTTATATTTCCAGCATATATGATTTCAATAACTGATTATGGTTTTATATTTCACTACTTACTTACTTATTGATTTCATAAGATGCGAAAAGAATATCAAAGTAGTTAAGTTTTTATAATACACCCAATTCACCCCCCTCTTGGGTGTCAGCCTGTTCTAACAGATGGTACAGAACCACATATGGAAATTAGAGAAGACTCACAACAAGTTGCTGAGCCTCCTCAAGTAATACAAGGTCCACGAAGATCTGATAGGACACGGCATCAGCCTCAGAGATATGGATTTCTGATTACTAAAGGTCGTGATGTGTTGCTCATTGAGCAAAATGAGCCCACCACCTATCGAGAAGCCACAGTGGAACAAAACTCTGAGAAATGGCTAAATGCCATAAAGTCTGAAATGCAATCCATGTACGACAATCAGGTATGGACCTTAGTCGATCCACCTGAAGGTGTAAAAACCATTGGGTGCAAATGGATTTTCAAGGAGAAAACTAACATGGATGGCAATGTAAATGTCTTCAAGGCACAACTTGTTGCAAAAGGATTCACTCAAACTCATGGTGTAGACTATGATGAAACCTTTTCCCCAGTGTAATGGCCAAATCAATCAGAATCCTTCTTGCCATTGCATCATATTATGACTATGAAATATGGTAGATGGATGTCAAAACAGCCTTCCTTAATGGAAAGGCTCTTAAGGATGTGTACATGACACAACCTGAAGGTTTTGTGCGTCCAGAAGACTCTGGTAAAATTTGCAAGCTTCAAAGATCCATTTATGGATTGAAGCAAGCATCTCGGAGCTGGAATCATCATTTTGATGAAGTAGTCAAATAGTTTGGATTCATTCAAAACATCGATGAACCTTGTGTTTACAAGAAGGTTAGTGGGAGCATAGTTGTATTTCTAGTGCTTTATGTAGATGACATCCTACTCTTTGGGAATGATATTCCTACCTTGCAGAGTGTCAAGTCTTGGTTAGGAAAGTCCTTTTCAATGAAAGACTTAGGTAAAGCCACCTATATCCTAGGGATTAGGATCTATAGGGATAGATCCAAAAGACTAATAGGCCTAAGTCAGAGCACATACATAGACAAGATACTGGATAGGTTCAGTATGCAGGATTCAAAAAGGGGTTACATGCCCATGTATCATGGCATCAATCTTTGCAAGGATCTGTGTCCTAGTACACCTGATCAACGAGATAGCATGAGTAAGGTTCCATATGCCTTGGCCATTGGATCCATCATGTATGCCATATGTACTCGACCGGATGTCTCGTTTGCCTTAAGTATGACCAGCAGATACCAACAAGATCCTGGTGAGGATCATTAGACTGCCATCAAGAATATCCTAAAGTACTTAAGAAGGACTAAGGACTTATTTTTGGTCTATGGTAGATTGGATGATAAGCTCTGCGTAACCGGTTACACAGATGCAAGTTTCCAAACTGACCAAGATGACCTTAAATCACAATCTGGATATGTATTCCTCCTGAATGGTGGAGCAGTAAGCTGGAAGAGCTCCAAGCAGAGCACTATAGTAGATTCTGCAACAGAAGCAGAGTATATAGCAGCATCAGATGCAGCTAAAGAAGTCATTTGGATCAGAAAGTTCATTACTAAACTAGGGGTAGTGCCTACTATCTCAAATCCAATGATTTGTTCTGTGACAATAGCGATGCTATTGCACAGGCCAAGGAGCCTAGGTCACATCAAAGGACCAAGCATATACTCATGCGATTTCATCTTATTAGAGAAATCAATGATAGAGGTGATATAAAGATATGTAAAGTAGCAGGAGAAGATAATTTTGCTGATCCTCTTACTAAGCCACTTGCACAGGCAAAGCATGAGTGTCATGTTGGGGCAATAGGAATTAGGCAAATTAATGATTGCACCTAGGGCAAGTGGGAGGATGTTGGAAATTATGCCCTAAGGGGCAATCATTGTACTTTGAACATTATTATTTTAATGAAATTTCTCCATTCTGTTATCATATTATTTGCATGTTAACTGTGATAATTGTATCCTTGGATAATTCATAAAGATTGTCCTAAAATGTCCCTGGTCGGTCATCTATGCGGGAGCAGAGATGAAACATGATCAGTATGACTTTGATAAGATACGGAGATACGAATCAAAGTCTTAGGCACTTGTAAGAGTACAAGGTTCTGGACTGACCCACTATGAGAAATGTAATATCCTGGATTGTCATCAAGAATTAATAGCTTCAAAGTGATGTAATTAATATTAATTGAGCACTTTTGAAGTATATGTTGTGCAAATATGGTATAAAGATGCTTAGTGATGGTTTAATGAGTATTGGAGTAATCAGGGGTAAAACGCTAAATTTACCGACCGTTTGGTCAGTTGCCGAAGAGAAAACTCCCTGATAATCAAGATCAATGGTTGGAATTAAATGATAAGAGGTGGAATCAAGTGTGTTGGAGAGTATATGAAATCATTGAAGGAAGCACAAGATGGTGACAAGTGGCAAGTTATGGACCAAGGGATTGAAGTCAAAGATTCAACTTATTTCTCTTCCCTCCCACTCTCAAAGTCGGCTGTGTGTGTGTAAGGGATAAAGAGAAATTTGTTTCATCATCTCTCTCTCTCTCGATTCTTTCCATTTTCGGCGAACTAAGCAAGAAAGAGAAAGGAAGGGTTTGAAATTTGTAAAGGTAAATCACTTCATATGTCTAACCACCCTTCATTGATATTGTTCAAAATGTCAAGAGCTTTATTTCCATGTTTTCAGATTTTGGATTTGTGGTGTGTGGCAACTTGAGGGAATTTGAAAGTTGAGGAATCCAAGTTTTGAGTTCAGCAAACTTAAGAGGTGAGTTTTTGATGAAGTTTGATATACATGTTATAGTTTTTGGTTTAATTCAGCAAATTCTGGAATTTTGCCTTGAATGTTGATATTTAATGAAAGTGGGAATTGTGGGGAGTGTTACTGTTCAATTGGTAGTTGTGGTATTTTGGAGTTGGTTGGGATTGATTTAGAAGAGGGAAATGAGTTTGTTGATGAATGAGTTATTAAGTGAAATGTGGAAATTTGAGGATAAATGGTACTTGGGGTGTGATTTTGGATATTTTGAGGTTACCAATAGGTTTCTTATGGAATTTTAGGTGAGAATGAACTTTGGTGCAAGTTTAGAACCTATTAGAATTAAGTTGGGTCACTTTGGAAAAACCATATCAGTTGCTGCGATTTTGGCATCTGATAGACATCACTCGAGTGAGGGAGGAACTCACTCGAGCACGATGTGAAAATCTGGGTAGTTTGGGAAGGTCTTCAGGCAGAAACCGTGAGCACACTTCCTGACTTGCGAGTGAGATATGATCATGCTCGAGTGAGCATGGGCATGCTCGAGTAAGGGAATTGGTTTAAGACCTGGGAAGTTATGGTTGCTCTCGGGTAGTCACTCGCTGGGTCTCACTTCCTAGTGCTCGAGTGCACCTGAGGTCACTGCTCGAGTGGAGCCACTTGTGCTCGAGTGAGGGTGTATGATATAACAATGTTTGCTCTCGGGCAAACACTTTCTTAGGTTCACTCGCTTGTGCTCGAGTGCTGATGGGGGGTGTCACTCGAGTGAGACTCCTTTCACTCGATTGAGCTAGCCCAAAATTCAGAAATTCTTCCAAGAAGGAAGGTCTTCGGGGTAGTTTCTCCCAACCCTTTAGGCATATGTTTAGGCCTAAAATAGTCACCTAAAGAGTTCAAACGATAACCAACTTAAAGTATTATAGAGATAAGAACTTGGGAAAGAGATTGACGGGTTGTCCCTAACTTGGTTTACAGGATTTGATATTTGCTATCCTCGTGAGCCCGCTGTGCCAAGAAACGTCAGGAAAGGATCGGTAGTGACTCTCTCTCTTATACTTTGTGTAATGCACTGTATGTGTGTTGTATCACTGTGTTATGATGATTTCTGATGCTGCGGCAGTTACAGCTGGTGATAGCTGTCGTTATTGTGATTACAGCGTAAGCTGTCGTGATAATGATTACAGCAAGAGCTGTTGTATTGTGTACACAATCGTGAGTGTTGTTGTTTATGGTGAAAACCATGTATCTCTGAGATTGTTGCTGCTGTTGCTGTTTGTGATTTATGTACATGCTTTGTGTTTATGCATTGTGTGAGTGGTTTGTTACTACTGGGATTCTCTCGAATCTCATTCTTTCCTATGACTAACATTTCAGACAGGGCGTGTGGCTCAAAAGAGAAGAGGCCAACCCGGAGCAATTAGGACTTTTAGGGGTATATTTGATCTTGGAGATGTTGGTTATTTATTTTGAACTCGGGATTACTGTATATTTTGAAATAGGAATATTATATTCGATTTTGGTTGTGTAATCCCCTAGTGGATACTTATAAACCCTCAAGTTATATATGTATAGAACCTGGGAGTTGCCGGGGATACAGTTATACACTCTGATATGATTGAATGTATATTAACTACACAGGTAATTATATTCGAATATTGAAATTGAGACCAGGATGGGAAAAAGATTTTGAAAGATTTTGTGAAAATTTTACTGTAAGACAGAAAGTTTAAAATGAGGTTAAAACATCCAATGGTCTCTAATCCAATTTAAATATGTGTTATCGAATTATAATTACGTGTTTAAAGTCAGGGGGTTATAAGAAAGCTACATGGATCAAGTCATAAGCTTTTCTCATGTATGACCACGTCACTATGCCCTTAGACCTGAGGTCATCATGGATTCCTACATGAAAGTTGCTAAGCTTTGAACTAGTCAAAAGTGGCCATCAATGCAGATCTTAGTGGTAGTAGTAAATATTCAAATAATGACTTTGAAGGTTGAAGAGGGGAAAGGTTCGATGTGAACGGTACTTGCCCACCCTGGCTCAGTCGTATGATAGCATGCAGCACATATAGTTCAAAAGGGAATCGGGTCAAAATTCCTGAACCGGGACATGGCAGTTGACAGCAATGTTAGTGAGTCCGGAGAAGTCAGCATGGGCCTCAAGAAGAGTTCTCTTTTCTGTTTTACAGCCTGCCCCCTGTTTTAGTGAGTCTGGAGAAGTCAGCATGGGCCTTGGTGTGGGTTAAGGTGCTATTTTGCCCCGGAAGTATCAAATTTGGAGCAAATTTGCCCAGGCTAACAGTCAACTAACAGTCAACTAACGTTAGGGCAAAATTGCTCCAAATTTGAAACTTCCGGGGCAAAATTATCCCAATTTGAAACTTGTGGCGCAAAAATGGCCCTCGAAATACTTCCGGCCCCGAATTGGCCCCTAGTGAATACTTCTAGGGCAAAATTGGCCTTTAACCCTAATATAAAATTCATCAATAATATTATATAGATATATATATTTTCAAAATATATATCTTTTATATATATATGTATATATATTATATGATATTATTATATTGTGTTAGTTTTAAATTTAATTTATTAAGATATATTAAATTTAATAACTAACATGATAGAGATATAGTATCTCAGATTTAATTTATGAAGATAAATTAAATCTAATGGCTCTTTATTTGGATTAAATAAATAGGTTAAATTAAAAAATTTGGACAGATTTAATTTAAACTGAATTTATTTAATTAGCTCATCAAGATAATTAATTGTTAATTAATTTCGAAATTAATGATGATTAATTTTGAAATTTGAAAATAACCCTCATGGGTTATAAACTTGATAGAGCAGATATATTCATATGCATATGAGAATTGAGAGCCGCAAGTGAAACCCTAGGAGACATTAGAGGCGCAAGCACGCAGTCTCGGTTAGAGAGCATTGTAACCCCCTTCGATAACAGGCCGGGATTAGCGTTTAAGTACATTTAATTATCGAATAAGAAATCCGGGACAATTAAAAACTTTTTAAAACACCTGTACAAATGGATCTCCATTCATTTCATTCATTAAAACAAATGGCCTGTTTGGTCTGTTACATATACAATAAAAGAGTAAGCACAATTCCCGACGTTCACTCGGGATAATAACATTTAATCCAAAATATTGATCAGGGCATCATCGCCCACCTCAGTATCCATACCGGGGATTACACAAAACTATAGCACTACAATTCTATTCAATATGTATACATTTATCCCAAAATGATAACCAGTTCAAAATAAAACCAAAATATATAGCTAAGACTACAGCTGGCAATCCTAATCGTCCTTTGCCACTTGCTTGCTTTTCAATCCACTTGCCCTGTCTAAAAATGTTATTTGGAAAGAATGAGATTCTAGAGAATCCCAGTAGCAACAGTTTATTTATATGATGCATATATACAAAGCAAGTCACATATATCACAATGCAGCAATCAATATTCGAGACCGGGCTTTCGCCACGTTCCCTTCACTATATACGAGGTCGGGCTTACGCCACGCCCTATCACTTTATCAATATTCGAGTCCGGGCTTTCGCCACGTCCTCTTCACTTTCACTGTATTCAATGACTAATGCAAACAAGCAATGCAATACACATAATATAGGATAAAGTGTCACTACCTTTGTCTTTCCTTCCTTGAGCAGGCACAAGCCTTCTAGGCTCCGGGCAGATATCAAATCCTAAAGTCATAATTAAGGATGAAACATTATTCTCTATTCCAATACTCAATTAACTCTTCAACACTTAGATTTGGTTATCAATAATGACCCTTAAGAAGCCACAAATGCTTCTAATAAAACCCCTAAAAGGTTGGGAAACAATAGGGTGAAGATCTCTTCTCAAAAACTTAAAGTGCTGGAACACAGGGGTTGGCCGTGGCCAGCCCTTCCTTGGGCCGAGGCCAAAATATGGTCAGAAGGTCGCCGGCCGCGGCCAGCCACCCATGGGCTGCGGCCAGAATCAAGGCAGAAAGGTTTGGGCCGCGGCTAGCCACTCATGGGCCGAGGCCAAGAAATTTCCTGATTCTTGGCTGAATTTCAAAAAATCATATCTAATTGTAGAAAAATCAAAATGGAGTGATTCCAAATCCAAATGAAAGGTATTTAAGTTCTCTTTCAAGGAAAAATATGGCTCATTACTTCAAATCATCACAAAAGTACAGAATCACCCAAAACTCAACACTACTCCAGAACAGAGTTCTGTTTCCATCCCCAAAATTTGGACAACCATATCTCCCAGAATACTAAACAAAATGACACAAAATATATGTCCATTTCGAAGCTTGGGATGTGAAATTTAAGACTAGATACTCTCAAAATTTTCTGAAATCATTTGGTCATTCAAAATGTCCACACAAATAAACTGCCCAGACAGAGTTCACATTGACAGCATTTTCCAACTTTTCTACCAAGGTGTCCAATGACTCCAAAATCATTAACCAAACATATTCTCATACAATTTTCCACAAGGAACACAATGGTAATCTCAAAATGACCAAATTCACAATCTAACCACATGCCCTGTTTTGACCAATACACCAAAACCAACACAAAGTTCCCAAACTTTACTATTAATGATTCAAACCAATCCATTTGTCCAAAAGACATCACAATATACCATTTTCATGATCACAACATGCCAAACTCACTAAGACCCTAATTTTCGAAAATAGGGCAGAAAATTCCAGAAAATCAATGCTCAACCAACAACCACAATATATATTTATCAAAAGGGAGTTAACACTCACCTCTTTCACTTTGCCAAAGAGATTTCTTGATTCTTCAACTTTCACAATCTCTTGAGGTCACAAACTAACACCAATGAACATGTTACAACCATCAAAATGAAGCTCTTCATTCAAGGATCAATATTAGAGAAGGAAGTTTGAGCATTTGGAGACATTTCCCTTACCTTTTTGAAGCTTTTCTTCCTTCCCTTTGGCCTTCAATGGTGTCCGACGAGAGAGAAAAATGAGAGTGAGAGAGAGAGAACGAGAGAGAGAGATGGAGGTGGAGTGTGAGATAATGAAGAATGATTATACTCCCTCAATTTCAGTTTTCCAGCGCCAAGTAAGGGAAGAGAGGAGAGAGAAAACAATTAAAAATTCCCTTTGACCTTTCTCCAAATCCCTTCACATGTAAACTTGCCAAATGTCCACTCCTCATTGGCTCTCACACAATAAGCACCCATTAGCTTCTCTAATCTCTCCATTAGTCATTTTAATTACACTTCTCATTTTTCTCTTAGTTAGTAATTAATTTTCCCATTAATTACCAACTTATGCCAATAATTCCATTCTTTAAATTTTCCAATAATTATGACATATTAAATAATATTGTCACCAATATACATTAATTTCACTTTAATCCGATAATTATCCTCAATAATTATCATTAGGCCTTAATCGAAAATTGGGGCGTTACAAGCATTCGTGTGGATATCGGTAGAGGGAGCGGACCTGACGTGTTGGCTCCTAGAGATCGTGAAAACTCTGAATCATTAAAAAGGTATGAATCCTTCCAACTTGGTTTAAACGCCGTTAATATATCCTAGATTAGGATCGGTGAAAATTTTAAAATTCTTCCGCTGTTCCTACCGATTCTAACAAGTGCAACACAAAAGCAGAAGCAGAAGAGGAAATATGAAGATGCACTTGAGTGAGGCCTCAGTGCACTCGAGTGAGGCCTCAGTGCACTCGAGTGATACTCTGTCAGAAGCCAAAACGCAACAGACTTACAACGATCAATTCGAACATGGTTTAATAGTATTTATTCATTCTATTTTCACTTGTTATTATTATTTAACATCATTTAACATATATTTCAAGTGTGAAACGGGAGTTTGATCGTTTGAATTAGAAAGGCACAAAGGAAGTCAAAACAATGGCGGACAGAATCATTACAACCAACTAAGCACGTACCTACCACGATATCTTGTTCAAATATTTCAAACGTACGCATGCTATTCCGCAATGAAACACTCGACTCCACAACGACTATTATTCAATGGACAGAATCAACTGACTATAAATGCAGAGCTTCAGAGACCATCAAAAATAAGAACTTAGAACAAGAATTCACACAAGCAAATTCATGAGTCTCTGTTATTCATATTTTCGCTGTATTCATATTGTACTTCAGTGTTTACTATATTTGCTCTGTGAGAGAGTCTGTATACACTTCAAATTCTATTTTCATTTGATCTCAAGGTACAGGGACCTTGAGAGGGTAGATATCCTTACGAGAGAAGCAGTTGAGAGAATTTCTAGTAGGACTTTCTGCTCATAAGACTTATAAGACACAACAGTAGAGAACGTTGCTGCTCGTAAGACTTACAGAGGTGTAAGCAGGAGAGAATGTTGCTGCTCATAAGACTTATATATGTAAGCAAGAGAGAAAGGCCATAGGTTTGTTTTTCTGCACGTAAGACTGTCATAAGGGGGAGAGAAATTTCTAAGTGTTAAAATATTTCTGCTCATAGTCCATTTAAGGATGATTATTGTTTTGCGGCATTCCAAGAGTCCACTGAATCTTGGAAGAATAGTGAAAATCTCAATAGGTCTTGATCTCTGAGGACTGGCATAGGCCTGTGATTTGTGCCGAACCAGTATAACTCTCTGTGTGCTAATCTTCTCAACTCTACTCTATCTACAGTTATTTTCATATCACCGCATCAACCAAAAAATTTATCATATCACCCAATTTACCCCCTCTCTTAGGTGAAGCTTGCCTCTTTCATGGTCCCTTAGGTCTTAGGGCCTCTGGACACACAAGTCCTCTACAAAGTATCTAACATGTAATATCATATAGCCTAGGGTCTCTAACTCAATTGTTAGGTTTCTGATGAAATCTAGAAACTTAACATCACATAATTTGGGAATCATCTCTTTCAATTATACCCAGTAGGTTCGCTAAGAGTTGAGATCAATAGAGCCTATTCTCAACATTCAGTATCATCGATTCAGATCTGCGAGGATCTATATACGACATAATCAACACTAATTATGCATTACATTACATCATACCTACATACCTTTAATACCACTGTGTTACTAAGGATCATCACTTCGCATGGAGAAACCTCAAAACATTTACTATGCCTCAAATTTCCATAACCCCATCAAATGGACTTTTCTGGGTAGTATTCATCGCGATAGAACTGTCCCGATTTAAAATCAATACTTACATCATCATTATCTCCATGTGTCTAGGTACTCTTTAAATCATTTAACTTAAGTGATCACTAGTCATGGAGAAACCTTAAGGCAATTACTATTCCTTAAGTTTCCATGACCTTGCCAACATAACTTCCCAGGTGGCCACCCATCTTAAGATTTCCCTTGGTTGAGCACGCTTAACTTTCATGCACCCGTGTGAAAACGCAGATACCAGCTTCGACTAGTTTCGACCACCAGTACCCCGTGACTGTCCTTGTCTCCTAGTCATGCCTACTTTCTCCGGCTTACTAAATATTGTGTATGTACCCTGGCCTTGGTCGTACACGCTTCCTCGGGTTTCACAATATCCTTGGACCATCCTCAGACTAGTATTGTATTACTTGCTGCCCTCGAGTATTTCCTAATCTTTCGGGGCTGATTTACAGAAGAAGGTAGTTTACTTCTCTAGTACCCCCATTATATGCATATCTCCCTTTTACCATATAATCAAAACCTTATAGTTTACTATCCTGTTGCCAGAACCGCTACTCTGCAAGAACCGCTTTGGGCTCTGATACAAAAATGTTACACCCTTCTCTTATTCTTCACATTTTTCAGAGTTTTTGTGGAAAATAATATGCGGTTCAGTGGGCAACACAAGAATAGCATAAATACTGATAAAAAGTGCACGATTACAGAAAATTTCCCATAGGGGTTCGTACATGATTATTACCATCAATGTAGCCGCATAGGTCTACTAGGGTGTCTAAACTCTTCCCAGTGAAACGTAGACATCTCCCTGTCTTTATTCCACCAAGGCAATCCTCTCATGTAGTTCTCTTCTTTGATCTCTGCATACCTTCCATATTCACTTGTCTAAATTGTTCATAGGGGAGGGTGAGATTCGAGAGAATCTCAGTAGGAAACAGTACCAATATGCATGCAGGATAAGTGCTTAATGCATGACATGCTTGCATTACATAAACTTATGGTAACACAATGACATATATGCGTGCTCAATGTTTCTTGCAACAGAACTTTGGCCATAGTATAAACAGAAACAAAGATTCAATTATTCATATATGTTTCACATACACGTAGGAGAGGTAAAGCAATAACATGCATCAATACACTAATACAAATATCAAATACACGTAGGAGAGGTAAATTCCATACCTTAACCCTTTCTTGCCTCGTAACGTGCGCCTCATGAAGCGTGTTGCAGCTCGACTCTCCACTCGTCCTACAATTCCAAATGTATCATTTAGACACTTCCATAGTGTTTCTGGTGGTAATATGAGCCTATTGTAAAATTTACCAAAATGCCCTCGGGACCTAACCCGGCCCCGCTGTACCCAGTCCGGTTGTACTTTTCCCGAAATTTTAACCTAGTCTATACTGACATATTTTTGCCTAAGGAATCCATTTCCAAACTCGGAATTACCAAATTCACTGCCAAATGACAAAATTGCCCTTGGCAGCCCCACTTTAAGGGTTTAAGGGGTGTTTTCGTAATTATACTTTTTCAAGCTTTTTTGAAAAAGTGTCCAACTGTAACCCCACCTAATTTTCCCACCTAAACTCAATGACATCATCAAATCATTGAAAATCCAACTCTAAGCCCCATTTCTACCCTTAACCGAATTGCACAATTCCCCAAGAAAAATTGGGGTTTTTCGATTCTAAATTCACAGACGTGTTCGTTTCTACTCCTAATCACTTTTTTAACTATTTCATTATGTTACAACTACAATTTAGACTAAATTTTGGCAGCATAACCCTTAGACCATCTCAATTTCCAAATTTAAAACCAAAGATAAACCGACGAAATTTCACCGATTAAATTGTCCAAGTAGCCAGAACATTCAAAGATTGAAGTTTCAAAAGTTACCTCAAATTCCCTCTAGCTTTTTCAAATGTTGGCCGAAAACCCTAACTATCAACAACCAAGATTTGAGCTTCAACAACCTTGAAGAATATGGAAGAATAGCTTAGGTGCAGAGTTATATGTGTTAGGTAAGAATTTGTTGAAGAAATCGATCTACTGTACAAGTTCTCTTCTCCTTCTCTCTTTAGAAATATGTACTTTTTCTCTCTCTATTCAAGGTAGTTTCACATCAGAAATGGCTGAAGCAAGGAAGGAGATGATGCTTTTCTCATATTATTAAATTATATTTTAATCCTTTACTTAATTTCCAAAAATTCCCGTTTTTGGATTTTCTAGCATATTTTCTTCCTAAACTTTGAAAAATTATAACTAAATTTGTAGACATTGAATCAGAGTAATCCAAAAGGCTATAGAACCCTTATTGAGTCTAGTTTCAAGAAAAAAATATAGCCTTCCACCAATTGGAAGCACAAAATTCCCATAATTAATTTCTTTGAATGTTGTTTCAGAAAATTTATAGCTTTTCTGGGCTAACTTAAAAAATACATAACTTTTTTTATATACCTCTAATTGAGTCATATGACCTATCAAATTAAAGCTTAGGATATTTACTTTCACTCTGTAAAATCTCATAATTTTTTCTCATCATTTGTTGTACAAAATCACATGACAAGCTTACTGCCTCATAGAAAATCTCACTAGAAACATTGTTCATCTTTCCAAAATTCACCATTTTATTTCATTGACTATTTCCAACAATTACTGTACATATTGATGAATAAAATTTGGGGTGCTACATTTACCATGCTAAGACATAAGCTTAATTGACTAGTTAAAAACTTGATTAACAATTTATGAATTCTTTTAATAAATATACATTTGACTAAATATATTCATAAATGTTTGTACAAAAAATATGTTCAAATTTTGGCTAAAAATTTGTTTAAAATTTTAAATTATAAATTTAAATGATATATAATCTGTCAAATTTACCATATTTATACAACTATATGATGAACAAATTTTTTACTCTTTTTTTAAAAAAAATAAATAAGCTTGATGAATTGTAAAATATTGTAGCATAATTAAAATTTAATAAATTTATAGCTTATTCAAAAGTTTGAAAATACTTACACCAGAATTAATTTTTGTAAATATATATAGGAGTACTTTAGTCAAAACAAAATTATAGTCAAATTTAACAATTAACTAATGGTTGAGTGGATAGAAATAAAAGAACAAATATATAATAAGAAGAAGCACATTTTGTACTCATAAAAAAGATGAGCATGGATGGAATCTTAACCTGGATCATTCATAATGATTTTGAATGTTCTATATTCAATTTGATTTTCTTATGTTTCAAACAATTTTTAATTTTAATAGATGTAAGATTTAGAGTAAAATTAATCTTATAAGTGATACTTCTTAAAAAAAAAATTATTATTCAAAAAAAGACTATGAAGAAATTTAGATTTGAAAATGGTCCAAGTAAAATTTTGGGCGATCAAGATTTTATTACTATGATGAACACTAAATGAGCACACCAGTGTAATATAAATTTTTATTGCAAGAGAGGTTTATATTTAGTAGCACATTTTTCTCAAAATTACTAAAAAATTTGCAATAAAATTTTCAAACCAAGATTTTGGTACATTTATTGAATTGGCTTGAGAAAACAATTGATGAAATAAAAAATAATAAGAAGAAAACATAGAAAATAAAAGCACAAAGTCATGCACCAATAGCTCAACTAGTTTGAGAATACTATAGATTGGGTGAGAAAGAGGATTTCCATATCATTCTAAAACTTTGAGAGCAATTTCACTCTTTTGACCACAAATAGGTAGAAAAAACAAATGTTTCCTGCCATTTGTTACCCAATAAACGACTTTCGCAAAGTTGTGCACTAATCTGAAATTCTTTTGAAAAATTGAGCAAGAACTAGAGTTTCCACAATGCTCTTAGACCTTGAGAGCAGTTTCCCTTATTGACCACAGACTGGCTTAAAATGTGGTTCTTGCAGTTCAAGATCCAAATGGATGAATTCCTCAATGCTATAGTCGAATATGGAATCCTCCACAAAAGTTGAGTGAGAACAAGGGTTTCTATGTAGTTCCAAGACCTTCAAAGTTTGACCATAAACTTGCTCAAAATGCGTTTCTTCCTGGTCAAGGCCCAAAAAGATTATTTTTGCAATGCTGCAGCCTGATCTATAATCATTGCAAAAAATCAAGCAAGACTAGGGGCTTCCATGCGGTTTTGACACCTTGAGAGCAATTTACCACTTAAGAACAAATCAGTTGAAAACATGTTCCTGTTGTTTGAGGCACAAACAAAACAATTCCGTAATGATGTGGCTCACTCTTGAATCCTCGTGAAAAATTGAGCAAGAATGGTGGATTTCATGTAGTTCTAAGACCTTTAGAGCAGTTTTCGTTGTTAAACCGCAAGTCGAAAGAAAACGTATTTCTTTTCATTCAAGCCCAAACATAAAATATCACAATACCATGACACAATTTAAAATCCACATGAAAAATCAAGCGAGATTGTGGGTTTCCATGTCATTCCGAAACCTTGAAAGTAGCTTCACTCTTCTAATGACAAACATGCTGAAAAAGCGTTTCTTGCCATTTTGTAGCCTTAACGAATAATTTACAAAGCAGTGGCCCAATCTAGAATCCCCTTGGAAAATCGAGTAAGAATGCGGTTTTTCATAGTGTTGAGACTTAAAGAGCAATTCCCCCTTTAGACCACAAATGGACAAAAAACATGTTTCATGCCGTTTGGAGCCTAAATGAATGAATTTCACAACACCATGGCCAAATATTGAATCCTTTAGAAAAATCGATCAAAATCAGGGTTTGCATGGGGTTCTGATGCCTTTAGAGCAATTTACCCCTTGTCGCTTGGGGCCTACAAGGATGAATCTTGCAACATCGTGGCTCAAATTGGAATTCTCATGAAATATCAAGCGAGAATGAGGTTTCAATGTAGTTCCAAAACCTTGAGTGCAACATACTTCTTTTGACCACAAACCGGATGAAAACATGTTTCTTGCCGTTTGGGGCCCCAATAGAATAATTCTGCAATGTCATGGCTTAATCTGAAATCTTCATGAAAATTCGAGTAAGAACGAAGGGTAATTTCACTCTTTTGACCACAACTAGCTGATATTATCAACAACACTTAAAAACCCAATATTTATTATGGAGAACAGATCCACCGCCATATGGAATGAAAGATTATGGAGAACTTATAAACTGACAGACCATCAACGATACTTGTCTTATATTGTACACAATATCCTATTATCAATATTTTTTTCTACCCAAAATGCTTTTTTATATTGACAAACAAACGTGTACCAATAGCTGTGAATACAATTCACTCCCATGCTTTGTGTATTCACTCCCACGCTTTTCTCCCACAACACTAGTAAGATATGCCAGCAAATACCACAGGTTTGCCTGGCTGCTTCTATAATCCACACCTAAATTCTGGGCATGAATCCCATGACGAATATAGTTAGTCACATGGGTTTGTTCGAGTCAGATTTCACATCAAAATTATGTAAAATGATGTCACACGATGTCACAATCATCCATCACTAAATTATATCAGGTCAATCAATTCATCAAGCTTGCTTGTTCCCATCATCCAAAGCATTCTAGCACCAAGGGCAGCAATCTTGCTCAAACTACCTTTCAAATTCTTCCAAACCCAAGAACTTGTATCTCTGGAACTCACAGTTGGGATGACAAAAGGTGGTTTGTTTTGTCGGGAGTACCTTGTTTCCGGATTCATCTGTACGAGTTTCAAGACCACAGGCATTGCAGAGGGATTCCAAATCAGATTCCTGTCAAAGTTAACCAGACCTCAGTAATGAATACATTCATAAAGATCAAGATAACTTTTTATAATGTGCAGAGTAACTTTTTGACAAAAGAAAAATTTATGATGTAACATTTAACATCCTTTAATTTTTAGATGTTGCCCGAGAAATCCCCTGAATCTCTACAAATAAGCCCCCTTAATTTTATGAATCCTCTTACAGGGTTTTGGATCCTTTATATTCAATAAGGAGTGGCTAGAAAGCCAAAAAGTGGATTCCATGTACATTTCAACACCATTAGGTTACTCTCCTAAATATATATTGCATTAGGATCTCAATCTTTATTATTAGCTACTTTAACGCGGGTGGGGTGAACGTTTATATGTCGAAAGTGAAGGGTTTGGAGTTAATGAAGGTCGTTTATAAGGACTTCATTAAGAAACATGGATGTCCAATTCATATAGAGTCGGCAATTGAACCCCAAATACCCAAAATTTACAATAACAATTTCATATTTATATGGAAAAATATTACATGCTGAAAATAAGTTCTGCATGAAAGTTATTGATCGTCATTGTCCGTGCAAGAGCATGAAGTGTCTGCAGTTGTAAGAACCTCAGTTATTGCAGTCAACAAAATCCATACCTTAATCCTCAAGAGTAATGAAAGGTCGAGCAGAGGATATGGATCAAGTTTGTAGCCACCAAAGTTTATACATGCCAATGCCAGGGCACGAACCTTTTGCAATAATATATATATATATGCATGCACCAAAAGAAAAAAAAAAAAAACCCTTGTCATAATCGCAATATATAGTTTAATAATATCGATAAATCACAAGCACTATAAGAAACGTTAGCAAAGAAAGTCCAATAATCAACTAGCTAAGATGATTGGAAAAAATATTCTTCAGAAAACAGATATAATACTTATGATTAGCAGACATAAGTTATTTCGGTGCGTAGACAACAACATCAAGAACTCCAAACAGAGGAAGCAGAAAAGTTGCTGGATATGCATGTTGGACCCGCCATATTTCCCTTCTTTCTTTTGAATCTCTGGTAAGGTTCTACTTTATCAAACAAGGGAGAATTTCATTAAAGGGTTAGAGAAACAACTTAATTTCCATTAACCCCAAAAGATTATGAAATCACACTGCAGTACCAATAGACCTAAGTGAAATTATTCTTTGAAGGTAAATGACCAAATGTCCTTCCTACATATGGACACTTGTTATTTTTCTAATGTTAGTTGTTTAAAACACTGACGTGCACTTGTAAATTTTTGTACCAGCTCTTGTAAATTTGTTTTAAATTTCTATATGTACACTTGTTAATTTTACTATTGTTAGTTGTTAAAATACTTGTTTACTATGAAATTCACCTATGAACAATTGTAAATTTTTGTTCTTGTATTTATAATGTAAATTATAGTTGTGAATTTCCATATGCCCACATATAAATTTAGTTATTGTTAGTTGTTAAAATAGAGGGTGAGCCTTGACGCAATGGTAAGGTTACTGCCATGCGACCTGGAGGTCACGGGTTTAAATCCTAGAAACAGCCTTTCCGCTTGCAGAGGTAAGACTGTGTATATCTATCCCTCCCCAGATTGCAGGGGTAAGCCTTGCGTACTAGGCCGCCCATTTTTATTGTTAGTTGTTAAAATTCGTATGTGCACTCAAAAAAAAATTGACAAAGGACATTTTGGTCATTTACCATTAAAACATCTCTTTGGTATTTTGGAACTACAGTGTAATTTCAAAATCTTTTAGTTCTTATTTGAAATAAAGTCATACCTACAGGAGTTAAGTGAAATTTTCCCCAAAAAAAAAGAAGTAACTCAATTTTAAGTTTCATTAACTTTTCTTCCATCCTAAAGTTGAGAGGATATCTAGGTAATTGTGGCTTAGGATGCCGAAGGACGATATATACAGGGTGAACTTTCTAAAGGATTATTCTTACCTATCAGTGGCATCAGAGCCATGGGTTCTCAACCATGGTTCTCGCCTAACATGCCATATGTGGAGCAAAGATAGGAGACAGTTGATACATTGCAAGATATGCTGTTTTTTGGCTTTTGTGAAGAATTAGACCCATGAAGAGTACATAGGACCTTCGGGCCTTGGACCTTATACCACAGAACAAACAATGATGGCAACCCAAGAATTGGAAATCATCAAGGATGAGTAGCAGGATGCCAAGGCTACCATTGGCCAACCCAATTCACCAAAATGTACTTTCCCAAGTGTGCGGGTAAAGATGTACACACCTGTATCTTAAAGGTGAAAAGGTATTTTGCTCTTTGATGAAACACCAAAAGAACCCAAGGTTGATATGGCTCCTATGAATCTTGATGATGCCAGTTTTCAGTGGCATGTAGTAGTGGTGAAACGGATGCAAGGACACTCTCCTATATAGGCTGGATACGCCAATCTCTTGAGAGCCATCTTCAGTCATCCATTTAAAAAGCCTATGATTGAATTCACCCACCTTACAAAAATTGGTTCTCTAGCAGAATTCAATGTTAAATTCGATTTGATCTCAGCTAAACTTGACTTGACAGAGGAATATTTGGATTCACCAGATGAAGAAGCATCTTGGATGTTGTTGGAAAGGGGTATTGTCAAGGGAGATGAACATGAACCATCAAATCCAAACTCTTCTATTGACTAGCTGAGTCAAATTTTAGATCCACTTGCTGCTTTGGAAACTAATAAACATGCTCGCCATCAACCTACTGCTACTGTTGTCCATTGATAGAGTCTGATTTTATTAATATTTATTTTATTAATTGAGTCTGTTTTTTATTATCATTTTAGGAAATCTAAAAATAAGTGGATTATCCACAAATAGGATTTAAGATATTTTAGCAATATTATTTATTATTTTAGATATTTCAGAATAAGTGGAATATCCACAAGTAGGATTTTGTAACTAGAATTTAGATATTATTTTAGTATTTCATATATTATTTGGATTTCCTAGTTTGAATAGGATTTTAGATATTATTTTAGTATTTTTGATATTATTTAGATTTCTTGGTTTGAATTTTGAATTAGATTTTATCTCTCTTTGTATTCCTATAAATTGGCCTTTGGTCTATTCAATAAAGCATTGAATATTCAAAGAATAAATTGGTTTAGGAGATTCTCCAGGGCTGTTCTTAGAGAGTTAGTGAGATGCTTGCTTTCTCTTTATAACAGAGTATTGGGCTGTTTTAGAGAGAAGGTGAGATTCTTGCCTGCTCTTTATCTCAGAATTCCTTTATCCTTCTCAACATAAATTCTCAAATTATCATCTAACTTTCCCATTTATCCATTACTTTACTTAGTGCCTTAACAAATGGTATCAGAGCTGAATTGAGGATTTGTAGGCCCCATACTCTATATGAAGCAACTCACCTAGCCCTAAAATATGAGAAGCTTATGTTATCACGTGGGCCCAAGCTGAATCACTTAAGCACCCAGATTCGCATAACACAACCCAGTTCTACGACAACAGGGGATGCACAATATGTGTCTGATTCATCAAACCAAAATAAATCAGTTGTGTCGTCCTCGCAACTAACTCAATACACCACATCGGCTTCAACGGGAACAACTCAACTAGATACGGAAGCTCAAATTAGGAGGGAGAAGGGAGTGTGCTATCAATGTGGAGACATCTTTTGCCCAGGCCACTGTTGCAAATCAAGCTTTTCACCAATCAAGATCACCGGAGAGGTCAAAGAGGTTATGCCTCCCTTAGTAGTAGAAGTCAAGACCGAATTAAGAGGGAATGTTGCAGGAATCTCCTTCAACACCAAAATATGCAAGTCTTTTGCTTCAATGATGAAGAGTACTGTCCAGAGTCATAAAATTCTATTTCTTGCAGACAGTGGGTTCAAACATGATTTTGTATTTGAAGAATTGCTATTTGGAGTGCGTCTTCTTGTTTAGTCTACTATTCCTTTTGGAGTCTTACTTAGAGTTGCTGATACAACTTATATTGCCTTCCTACCACCTCTGCCTAAACCTCCAGACTTACAAGGAAGATAATTTTTTCGTTTTGCCTTGAGGACAAGGCAAATTTACAAGGAGGGGATAATGATAGAGTCTTATTTTATTAATATTTATTTTATTAATTGAGTCTGTTTTTTATTATCATTTTAGGAAATCTAAAAATAAGTGGATTATCCACAAATAGGATTTAAGATATTTTAGCAATATTATTTATTATTTTAGATATTTCAGAATAAGTGGAATATCCACAAGTAGGATTTAGTAACTAGAATTTAGATATTATTTTAGTATTTCATATATTATTTGAATTTCCTAGTTTGAATAGGATTTTAGATATTATTTTAGTATTTTTGATATTATTTAGATTTCTTAGTTTGAATTTTGAATTAGATTTTATCTCTCTTTGTATTCCTATAAATTGGCCTTTGGTCTATTCAATAAAGCATGGAATATTCAGAGAGTAAATTGGTTTAGGAAATTCTCCAGGGCTATTCTTAGAGAGTTAGTGAGATGCTTGCTTTCTCTTTATAACAGAGTATTGGGCTGTTTTAGAGAGAAGGTGAGATTCTTGCCTGCTCTTTATCTCAAAATACCTTTATCCTTCTCAACATAAATTCTCAAATTATCATCTAACTTTCCCATTTATCCATTACTTTACTTAGTACCTTAACATCCACCGAGGTAATTTTCCTCAAGCATTGGCAACCATAAAAGGTATGAGTTCTTGACACTGTTGGATTGTGGATTCTGGTGCTTCCGATCATATGACGAATGACATGACTTTATTCTCTAGCTATACTCCTACTGAAACTCATCTCACAATTCAAATTGCTGATGCTTCATATTCTCGTCTCTGGTTATGGAAATAACCAAGTCTCCGCTGCACTTGCTCTACATAATGTTTTGCATGTCCTAAATTTAAAATGCAATTTAGTATCTGTGAGCCAGTTGGCAAGAGATGAAAGATGCCATGCTAATTTATTTGCCACTCATTGTCTTTTTCAGGATCTGCTAATAAGGACAACAATTGGCATTGCTATTGCTAAGGCGCATGATGGGCTCTATTACCTGAATGATTGTAACAATCTTAGTATTTGGTCCTGTAATAAAGTGTCTCTCCCTAGGGTTAGTGATTTGGAATTATGGCACAAACAATTGGAACATCCAAATTTTCATATGTCACAAATGTTTCCTTCTATTTGTTCTAATAAAAATCCTATAAATTTTCACTGTGATTCGTGTGAATGTGCCAAACACCACCGTACATCATTTCATTGTACCCCACATTGCACCTCCAAACCATTCACTACAATACAGTGATTTGTGGGGTCCCTCCTGTGTTGCTAATCGTACACAATCTAAATGGTTCATCAGCTTCATTGATGACCATACGCGAGTTTGCTGGGTATTTTTGTTAAAAGATAAATCTGAGGCCTCTCAAACCTTGATTGAATTTTATCACATGATCAAAACCCAATTCTAAACCAAAATTCAAATTCTTCACATCGATAATGGAATTGAATACTTTACACACACCTTATCCAACTTTTTACAAGACCACGACCTCGTTCATAAAAGCAAATGCCCCTATAGTCCACAACAAAATGGCGTTGCTGAGCGAAAAAACAGACATGTTCTAGAAACAACCCGAGCCATCATGTTTAGCAGCAACGTTCCTAAATTTCATTGGGATGATGCTATCCTTACAGCCACCTTCCTTATCAACCATATGCCGAGTAAACCTCAGTCTTATCAAACTCCATTACAAGTTCTCCATACTCACTACCATATTCCCTACCTTGAAAACACCTTACCCTTGCGAGTATGTGGGTGCACCTCCTATGTACATCATCATACAGACAAACTTGATCCCAAAGCAGTTCAATGTATCCTCCTGGGTTATTCGGGGACTCAAAAAGGGTATAAGTATTATGATCCAATAACAAAACGAATCTTTATCACCTATGATGTTGCTTTTCATGAAGAAATCCCCTACTATTCCTGACCTTCAATTCAAAGGGAGATTTGGAGCGAACCTCAGCTTGAAACCGAACCTCAAATTGAAATCGAACCCCAATTGGACCCAAAACCTAATCTCACCAAACCCCAACCTCAACCTCAGCTTGCAACCGAGCCTCAACTTGAATCCAAACTAGCACTTGATCTCACAGAACCTTGTGAGTTATTTGTGGAATATGAGGTTGAAAGTGAAAGTAAGAAAGTGGCTGAAGAAAGTGTACCTGAACATAATAGGAGAAAAACTAATTCAGGGGAAGACCATATAGATTCATTATGGACCTATGCATGAAAGAACAAACACAAGACAGGTGAAGTTCCTCAAGTAACTAGCATTGATCAAGAGTTTGATCCGGCAGCAGTTCCTAAAGTAGTACAACATGTGAGCGAAGACAAACAGGAATCAGGCAACCTTGACCCACCTATAGCAATAAGAAAACAACCCAAAAGCTGCACACAACATCCCATTGATAGGCTTGATTCATATCAGGCTCTTTCCTTAAAGTATTGTGCATTTGTCTCTCACCTTGATGATAGCAGGATTCCGAGGAACATAAATGAAGCCCTAGATAGTCCTGCGTGGAGACAAGCTGTTATGGATGAGATGAAGGCTGTAGAAATAAATGACAGCTAGAATGTGGTTGATCTAACACCAGGAAAAAAAAACCTGTTGGCTGCAAGTGGATGTTTACCCCAGAGTATAAGACAGATGGAAGTCTAGACAAATACAAAGCCAGGCTAGTTGCAAAAGGTTTCTCCCAGATTTATGGTACAGACTACACTGAAACATTTGCGCTTGTGGCAAAATTAAACACCATCAAGATCTTGCTATCTTTGGCTGCTAACCTTGATTGGCCATTACATCAACTGGACGTCAAGAATGCATTTCTGAACGGGGAGTTAAAAGACAAAGTATATATGAAGTTGCCCCCAGGATTCCAAAGTCAGAAAGCTGATCAGGTATGTAAATTGAAGAAGTCACTATATGGACTAAAACAGTCTCCCAAAGCATGGTTTGAGAGATTCACACGAGTTCTAAAGACTCAGGACTATACACAGGGATAGAGTGATCACATTCTATTTTACAGGCACTTGAATGGGAAACTGATAATCCTGGCTATTTATGTGGACAACATTTTCCTTACAGGCGATGACCTAGTAGAGATTAAGCGTATTAAAAGAGCATTAAACCAGGAATTCCAAGCAAAGATCTCGGTGAAATGAAATATTTCTTTGGAATGGAAGTCGCTAGATCGAAAGGGGAATTCACATCTCACAACGAAAATATGTGCTAGATCTACTAAAGGAAACAAGTATGTTGAGATGTAGACCAAGTAATGTTCCTATGCGAGTTGATAAAATTGGTGAAGATGATGATTTGGGAAGTGATGTGGATATAGACAGATGTGTAAGTTAATTTACTTATCACACACTCGCCCAGACATTGCCTTTGCAATAAGCATGGTAAGCCAACACTCCCATAATCCAAAACAAAAGCACCTAAACGAAGTTTATAGAATCCTTCGGTATCTAAAAGGTTCCCCTGAGTGTGGTCGCCTCTTCAAAAAGTCAGATAAAAGAAGTGTAGAGATGTTTACAGATGCTAACTAGGCAGGTGACCAAGAGGATAGAAAGTCCACTTCCATTCACTTCACATTTGTCTGAAGAAATCTGGAAACATGGCGAAGCAAGAAACAAAGTGCAATGGCAAGAAGCAGTGCTAAAGCAGAATTCAGAGCCATAGCACTTGGTATTTGTGAAGGAATATGGGTCAAACGAGCACTTGAAGAACTAAAGATGATAGTAAATTTGCCTGTGAGACTCTACTCAGACAACATGGCAGCAATTAACATCTCTCATAATCCCGTCCAACATGATCAAATGAAACACGTTGAAATAGACAGACAATTTATACGAGAAGATTGATGACGGAATAGTTGAAATAAAATATATTCCTTCCAAAGAACAGACAGCAGATGTACTTACAAAGAGCCTTGCTAAGGATAAGTTTGAATTCTTTATCGACAAGTTGGCCATGATTAACATCTATGTGCCAACTTGAGGGGGAGTGTAGATAGAATATTCAATTTAATTTAATATATTTTAGGAAGTAGTTGTAAATATTAGGAGATATTTTAGGAGATTTGATTTTTAAATTTTGAATCATTGTAATCCCACAATATCCTACCTTACTGATAGGATACTTCTGTACTGGTGTATATAGCGGACTGAAGTGATCAATAACATATTACGGAAGATTTATTCACATCTATCGATCGTCTGTTCTCAGTGCAGTATGGCCTCAAAGAATGGAGTAGTAAGACAAGTCAAAAAGAGCCTGCGCAACCAAGAAAAGACCAAAGCACAGAACCTAAAACACACTAGCCAGAGCAGAAGCAGACTGAAAGAGCCAAAGAAGCCAAACCAAACTTCAAAAACACTGAACCAGAACGTGATCACCATTGGGATACATCGGAAAATGCCTGGAAACACGGTGAAGACAGCTCTCACGCACCGGCATGTGACGTTGAGTTTATGTCCGGCTGTAAGAGTTGTATCTTTGTGTGCGTTTTGTAGATTTGGTTCATTGTCATTTGAGTTTGTAATCATATCCTCTCATATATCAGTGTAACAGTGTAGTGTTTTATCTGTCAATATAATGAGTTTTAGTTCTTAATCTTGCTTTTCTGTGTAACTTGTGTCTTAATATAGTAAAAGCTGGGAGTATTTGTTTCGGTCATAACACGTACTATTCAGAAATCCCTATTCCTCTCTGTTCTTCTCTCTTAATCCCACTGAACTTCTTCATCGACCCTTTTTCTTCTTCTCTATCTCTATTCTTCCTAATTCTCTCTGTCCAAATTATTCTTACCTATCATATCATCAGCAGATGTGTCAAGTGTGACAAGTTGAGAAGTTTGCATCTACAATAGGTGAATTTCAGGGCTTACAACACTTCATATGAGATATTGGAAGACCAAGGAGAGTGTATTGTACATAAACTGAAAACTTTACTTTGCCTTGAAATTAAATTACTATGCATGTCTTCTTAACTTTGTTAGTTCTGCTGAGCTTGCATATTGCAGCTGATGCTAATGAATTGCTCTTCAAGGGATGAGAAGGGGGAGGATCACCATAGAAATTGCTACATTACAAGGGCAAGGGCACTAAAATTTCAGATTACACAAAATACTCACCAAGAAATACAAAAAGCATAACACATGCAGGCTAGGAAACAGTCAAACGCAGCCATGACAGGATACTAAAGAAGTTGTAATAATCTGGGAGTATGAATTACTTCATTAATATAAGGCTCCACAATGCAGTACTGCAGATATGACACTTGAGCTGCAGTGATACACAGGAAATGCTTATAATTTCCTATACGAAAGGATCTGTCAAGAGAAAATATAGTATCCTTCAATTTACATGCATGCAGCTCTTGTTAAATATGATGAAGGAAAAAGAAAAACTAGAAAAGACATTTAAATAGTATTTCTAAAAATCAATGGATGGCATGGAGAAAATGATACCGCAAAATTCTCCTAGCAAAGCACATTTCTTTTGACTTCACTACTGAAGTAGAAAGAAGGCCGAACCACAGAGAAAGTGAATGCTCCTATGGATCAGAAATAGCAAAATTTTACAACTTAGAATACAATAGAAGGCTGCAATTAAGAATGTAAGAAAAGCAATTCATCACACCAATGAAATTGATGTGACGAAGAAGCACATGGGTAGACTTCAAACCGTTGATTTGCTGTAAGAACCGAGATGAAGAAGCACATATAACGAACGGAACTCAGCTTCATTTTCAGAGAAACTATTTGAATTTTGATTTGCATCATACAAACTGAATAGAGATGTCAACGTCTTTGTGAGTTGTTCCATGTTAAGATGATGCATTGAAGCAATAATTGGATTGCCCATACAAGAACGAAGTTTGTAATGTGACATGACATGAAACGTCACCTACACAGTTGCATATTTTATTCAACGAATGATCTAAATTAGCTTCAAAAAGCTTCAAAACAACACGCCTATCATTTCCAAATTACATACACGTAAGTCCAAGATAGTGCCTCAAAATACACTATTAAATTATAATGCCAAAATGTAGTCTAATGCTACTTTCCAACAAGTGGAACGTATTGAGCAAAATTGATAGCCGTTTCAAATAGATTAACTCCAATCTCTACTGGGAAGTACTGGGAAGGGTACCTAATAAAACTTCACTATCCTCACTCACCTTCACCTTTTTTTCTTTTAGTTTCCATTTATTTCGTTTCCTTTTCAACTCCCAAAAAAATAATAAATAGAGAGGAGATAAAATTAGGCAAACTTCTTCAAAATAATGATAATATTAGCCAAACCTGAAGTTGATAAATTCTTCAAAATGAAGGGAAAATTGGTGTTTTGTAATATGATATTACTCTCAGAAATAATGAGAAGATGCGTAATTTGATGCAAAGATATTCTAAAGATAAACCATACCATTTTCTCATACATGCTGATAACTCTCTCATTTACAATACTTTGCATAGAAAGGTCTTGTCTTATCGACCTTGTCCTATCAAACACAAAGTCGTGAACCACTTCAAATGGATGATCGTTAGAATCCAGCAAGCTCAAAAGATAATTTAAAGTGTCTTCCAATACAGGAAGTGGCCGTACATCAGATGGTTGTATATTTTTCGTGGATATAGTTCTGCAAAACTAATAGGTGAAATGGATGATGAAAAGTTGCAAAACAGATAGATATACTAACTAGCAGAGAGAGGAACAACAATAACATTTATGTAGAGAGTACATTTTACAAGAAGGAACTTTACATTATATGATAATGCAGCTAGGTTGTGACTATTAGGCATGAAAAATGTAAGTAACAAAGAAAATAAGTTTCAGAAGTGCACTATATTCACATGTCAAGCATAAGATTTCAATTGGTAAGTGATGAAAAACAAGATTTCCACCAACTAACTACCTTTGCATACTAGAAATGGAAATAAACATTATCTCCAAATATATATTGCGTATCCTTTTAGTCTTCGATTCAAGACTATAGCATTTGTTCTTGTTGGAAGTGGGCTTTTTACTAATAAGCCCAACCAGTCTTTAACTACAGCTGTCAATTAAGATTACTAACTCAATCAGACTATGCTTTATCATAGGGATCATAGAATACTGTCATTTCCTACCTTATTTTCCCAACTTTATTGAGGAGGATTTCATGCGATTCTGTAAGGTCTCTCCCTCCTACATGTATTGACTTTCTCAGTGGAATAAAAATTCATTCAATGCATAGTATTTCTCATGGTATCAAAGCATTGCCACTCATGTCATTCAAAGATGCGCTGCCTGGCTGTCCCCGAGCTTTTTCCGTCAGCAACGATCCAACCAAAAAATTGTTGGCCTTAGAAGGAGGCTCAACTGGACAGGCCAATTCTAGAGGGAACATGAAGATCGATACACCAATTGGTGCAACATCTAGTCCCTCTATCAACTCATCATCTCATCAACTAAACGGGAATAATTATCTCCAATGATCCCACAACATTCTCATGATCATTAGTGGCAAAAAGAAGTATCTCACCTACAATCGCAAACCACCAGAAATTGAGGACCTGCAGTATGAAACATGGTGTGCAAAGAACAACACCATGATGACATGAATGGTCCAGTCCATGAATCCCAATATCAGCAAGAACTTACTGCTCGCAAACTCTGCTTGGGAAATTTGAGAGTCGGCCAAACGCACTTATACTGTTAAGGAGAACACGGCAACAATTCTCCAAGCCAAAAGGATGCTTTGCAGCCTCACGCAAGAGAAGAAATCTCCATGAGGTACACCAATGGTCTTGTGGTACAGATGAATTGTATTTCAAACAAGTAGTTGATAGAGATAGGCATTATGAGTTTCTTCTTAACCTTAATGATTTCTTTGAGGATCTATGAGGCCGCATTATGAATATCAAGCCAATTCCAACTCTGGAAATGTCATCAATATGATAATGAATGAGAAGAGCCAAAAAGAATTGGTACAGATTTCAACTCCCATCTCTTCCTCACCTGCAATTAAAGGTTCTGCTATGGCGAAACATCGTAAAGCAGGGGAAATCCAAAAGGAAACAGGTCTCTAAAGTGCGACCATTGTAGCAAGAATGGCCACACCCATGACATTTGTTGGAAGATCCATGGCAAACCTGCTCACCTAATGCAATGCTCTATATGTGACAGCAAGGGGCTAACAACAAGCAATCTCCCTACTGAAAAGTGACACCCTCAATCAAGAAGAACTAACTGTGTTGCGCTGTATTTATTGATAAGTACTCTCAGGAAAAACCAAGCGAGAAGACCACTCCTTCTGTTACATTAGCTTATACAGGTTCAACATTAATTACTGCAGTAAGTACTGTTACTGAAACTAAAAATATATCGGTGGTCGATTCTGGAGCTACAAATCATATTAGTGGCTGTCGTAAGTTATTTTCTGAATTTAGTTCTTATTTGGAGCATTCTCGAGTTCAAGTTGCCAATAACACCTATCTAAGGATGTGGGATCCGGCACCATTATTCTGTCTGACAGAGTTTTCTTAGAAAAAGTCCTTTATGTGCCTAACATACCTTGTAACGTGCTATCAGTGAAGTGTCTAGCCCACAAATTAAAGTACCTGGTTATATTCACCATGATTTTCAGGACATGGCCTTGGGGAAGGTGATTGGAAAAGCTAACAAGTGTAATGCGCTCTATTTTATTGATGGCAACTCCACAAGTAAAGGCTATATGACTACTTCTGCATCAATTCCACTGTTTTTCCTATGTCATATGAAGATATCACGTTACAACATTCTAGACTAGGACATCCAAATTTTGATTAACTGAACGTCTTGTTTCCAAATTCCATGAATAAATTGACTTCTCAATTTCATTGTGAAACTAACTCTAAAGCCAGGTGGTGTGTCACGTTCATACATTATCTTACTCACCTAACGTGGCTATTTTTGATGGAGGACAAATCAGAAGTTTTTTTTCAATTTTAAAGAATTTTCATGCTTTTATCCAAACACAATTTCATACTTCTACAAATGTCCTTCGCAGTGACAATGGAAGAGTATATTAATTCAAAGTTTCAAACTTTTCTTGCTGAAAAAGGTGTTCATCATCAAACTTCTTAATACACCTAAACAAAATGGTGTGGCTGAATAAGCTATGTCTGATCCTAAATGTAGGTTAAAACGTTAAAATACAGATAATTAAGTTTTGGCTCTACATTGAACCTTGAGCGCATAGCTCCAGCACAGTCAGACACTAAAATCTGAAGTCAAGAAAGCCTATTAGTTTCCTATAGTTTTAACTTCCTGCTATTATCAGCATAAACTAGCAGAGATGAGAAAAATAACAACATTGATTAATATTTCAGTACCCTGAAAATGCAGACTATCAAGAAAAAATATTCAGAACTCTATACAGCATGATGCTGTTGAGTATTACACCTTCAAAAGTAGATATAGGTGTAATCAAGGTGGTGAAATAAGGTAAAAGTAGGATATTTGGATTACACAGTTTGGCCTTACTTTTTTTACAGCAAGGTCAGAAGATGACTTTCCATGATTACTGTTGAGCCTCTCAAAGACAGCCAAATCCCGTAGTTGCTCCCGCTGGATCCTCTCTCTTTCTGTAAGGTCAAAACATTGGCATATAAAGATTTCAGGATAAGCAAACCTTGGGGGAAGAAAAAACTCTAAATATTGAATGCCGATGATTGGCTTGTGGGGAATTTCCATTTTCAGTCCTCCGCACTCTTGTTCTTTTATTGACAAAGGCACTTCATCTGCCTTGCTATAAACTGATGAGCTTGTACCCAAGGACCATTTGTTTAAAGTAACATTTTCTATCCTCAAAAGTGCAGGATGAGCCCTTAATAGCTAACTAGAATACAACACAACCTTGTGCATACAAACGCACATAGAGACAGTTGGTGTATTATGGGAAGTTAAAAATATGTTGTAGTTCAATCATATACACACAAGGTCATAATGAGCACACGAAAGAACTGAGACCCCCTTAAGTTCACACAACAGGGGCCATCACCATGTTTATTAATATCAACGTAATTTCAATTCCCTGCTCACCTTTAATCTGATTATTATCACTCTTACCAAAGTAAATTCTGTGAAAACCCAAATGCTATCCCATCAACCTGATTTACCTTTCTTTTAAAAGCATCATGCAGCCCCATCTTGTTATTCATTTGAATAAAAAGGACTATGCACACATAAATGCGCTTCTGTGACAAAATTCAGCACCACTGGCTACAAAAAAAAGAAAACTCTAAGGGCAGCCAACCAAGAATTTCAATTTCGTAGATGTTACCTGGGCACATATAAGGACATGTTCCAACCAGCGATCCGGAATAGGATGGCCCTTCAACATGCACATCCTCATCTCGATAAAGCTTTCTGGAACTCAAGTCACGCTCAACACCCGAATTTGAGGCAGAAGCGGCGAACGGATTTCTCCTTTCAGAGAAGTTCCTAGCTTTGGGGTTTCGGGTGGCATTGGATAGAAATTTCTGGCCACGAGGACGCTGCGCGCTGGAGAAAGATGAAAAATTAGACGGAGAAGAAGGAACGTTTCTATTCGAAGGTCGGCGATGCTCCATGATTTCTATCTCACTTTGTTTCGTAATTCTGCTTTGCGACTAGTTGACCATCCTGCTGGAAGATTTTGCCTCGCATCGGTCGCCTTTTACTCAGAATCCCTCAGAAGCTTTAAATTCTATCCGTCCGATCAATCTAAGGGTTCATAAGGAGACATCTCATCAAGCTTAACATTACATCTAAACCATACATTTTATTAGATACAATCCTGACCGCCAATACAATTCATTGTCATGCCGAAACCCAAAGATGGCCAGCCTGTCAAAGTCAGCGCGACACTAACAGCGACCTTCGACAAAAACAGGGATTTCCGATGCTTACAGGAAGCTCCAGCGTTTCCCACGGTTGGTTACTCCACATTATGCCTCTTCCTCTGTATCTTCGCTCTTCCTCTTCATCCCTCTCTTCCTCATGCCAGTGATTCCCAAGCCTAGAGGGTCCATGAAATCGCAATGATCATCCCTATAATGAAAAAATTGAAATCAGAATCTACTGGGTTTATTTTTGAAAAGAAAAGCTAACAACAAAAGAAGTCATCCCTATTGAAAAAATTAGTCAGTGAGTTCGATTCTGCGTTTTTTTTGTTCAAATTGAAAAAAAAAAAAAAAAAACATTTCTATAATGGATATTTTTGTGACATTGGATATGCAAAAAAATCAAAGGATTCTTTGATTTCATCTTCTATAAGTCTTCTATGAAAAAATATACTTATTTGCATCTGAACATATTCGCATTTGAGCTCTGTTCGATCAGCCATGAAGTTGCCGGAGGTTGACGTTGTGTTGGCATTCTGAACAAGTTTTGGAGATACTGAAAGTGGGCGGTCTCGATTTGATTAACATAAACGGTTCAGATTCATTCTATAGTAGTCTAATGATATGAGGCATTGTGAGCCATTTGATTATCTTAACGGACAGGATTTTGAGATTCTGAGGCATTCTGAGAAAGAAGGCCGCTGAGAAAGAAGGCATTCTGAGGCATTTTGGGATTGGGACGCATCATCATTTCTTATTTTGTTTAAATTAAGTAATCTAACATTCAAAAAAAAAAAAAAAGAAAAAGAAAACGGAGAATTGCTGAAAAATATTTTGGAAGCAAATTAATTGACGATTGCTACCAAGCGTGTAAGGGATCGTCCGTGTGTGCAAGCGATCTTCCGTTTTGTGCAAATCATCTTCCGTGTGTGCAAAAGTCTTCCGTATAAATGTGCAAGCAATCTTCCGTTATGTGCAAAACATCTTCCGCTATGTGCAATGGTAGCATTCAGTAATTAATTTGCCAAAAAGGTAGTTATCAGCGATTTTCCCAAAAGAAAAAGGATTTTTGTTAAAATTAATTAATTTGACGTTGGGAAAAAGACATAAAAATACCATCAAAATTGGTAAAAGATAAATACGTATGTTGAATTTCAATAATTTTAAAGAATTGATTTGAAATTTTGAAATATTACAAAATTTGAGAAACTACCTAATCCTTTAGTTTTTCTTTTTATATAAACAATTCTCAACCCCCTTGTCTACGGCAATTGTCACTGGAGCTCCACTAAAGATTATTAACAATTTAAGTATCTATATTAATAACTTTAGTATTACTATTAATAACACAAGTATCTATATTAACAACTTTAGTTAGAGGAATTCAAAAACAGATATTAGCCACCGGAGCTCCAGTGAACGTTATTAGGAAATATTCAACAAATACCCCTTTTTTTTTTTTTTGCCAAAACAAATACCCCGTTTAAAACTTTAGAATCGCTATTAACAATTTAAGTATATGTATTAACAACTTTAGCTTGAGAAATTCAAAAAACAAAAAGTATTAGCCGCCGGAGCTCTGATGAAGGTTATTACGAAATATTCAACAAATACCCGGTTTAAAACTTTAGTATCGTTATTAACAACTTAAATATCTGTATTAACAACTTTAGCCTAAGAAATTAAAAAGAAAAATATTAGCTGCCGGAGCTCTGATGAAGGTTATTAGGAAATATTCAACAAATATCCGATTTAAAACTTTAGTATCGCTATTAATAACTTAAATATCTGTATTAACAACTTTAGCCTGAGAAATTAAAAGAAAAATATTAGCCGCCAGAGCTTTTTGTGAAAGTTGTTAGGAAATATTCAACAAATATTGCATTTATAACTTTAGTATTGCTATTAACAACTTTAGCTTAAGAAATTCAAAAAAAAAAAATATTAGACGTTGGAGCACCGGTGAAAGTTATTAGGAAATATTTAACAAATATCTCGTTTACAACTTTAGTATCGCTATTAACAACTCAAGTATCAATATTGATGACTTTCACGTGGGAAATTAATATATATATATATATATATATATAAGGCTATCGTTTACTACTTTAATATCACTTTTAACAACTCAAGTATCTTTATTAATAACTTTTGCTTGAGAAATTCAAAATAGTATATGCCTCAACCGGAGCTAGTGGTGGTGGCAGTGACAATGGTAGAGGTGGTGGTAGCGGCGTGGGGTGATGTAACCCCCCATACGTAATTATATCCGAAATACGCGATTAAAGTGAAATAGAGACCAATACCAATTAAAACTCATTTACAATTCTATCCTTGAGATAGGGTTTTCACAAATATCTTTACAAATCCAATTTTCCTGGCCTCATATTCACATTTCAAATACAATTATCATACGAAGATACATCACATTGATTATATATACATTAGAGTGCACAACCATAACCCCGGCAATCCCGGGTTCCATTCATTAACTCAAGCTTTACATGGCGCAGTCGCCCTTTATAAATTCTCATACGGGGATTAAACAAATCCATATCGAATACATAACCAAATAATCATCCACATATACATATCCAAATCATATACAATTATCCCAACTAGCAATGATAACCAACTACCAAATCTACAACCCGAAGGAGTCCTCGTCACCCTTGGTTGCTTGCTCCATCCTCCATCCACTACTCTATCTGAAAGATTAGTAGGGGAGGGTGAGATTCTAAAGAATATCAGTAGGAAACAGATACCAATATGCATGCAAGATAAGTGTTTAATGCATGACATGCTTGCATCACAATAACACATGCTCACATAATGACATATCTGCGTGCTCAATGTTTCAACAACATACTCATGGCCATAGCATAAATGGAAACAGAGCTTCAATCATTCATATATGTTTCACATAATCAAGCAAAGCAATAACATGCATCAATGCACAAACACAAATATCAAAGCATGCAGGAGAGGTAAGTTCCCTACCCTTATTCTTTCCACGTGTGCTCCAACACTGGCTACTCACAAACACAATAAATATTGAACCACGTTCAGGGTGGATATCGAACCCTATAAATCAAATCAAGGACATAGGGTCATTCTTTATTTCAAATCCTCAACTTCATAACACTTAAAGTTGGTTACCATTCATGACCTTTAGGTGGCTAATCAAAGCCTAAACATATGCCTAAAGGCTTGGGAAAATACTTGACCAAAGACCATCTTTGGAAGTCCAAAATTTCATTTTTGGGGGTTGGCCGCGGCTCACAAATCCACTGGCCGTGGCCAAAAATAGGTTAGAAATATTTGGGCCGCGGCCAAGAAAATCTTGTTTCTTGGCTGAACTTCCAAAAATCATAACTAATTCCAGAAAAATCGAAATGAGGTGATTCCAAAGCCAAATGAAAGCTATTTAAGTCCTATTTATAAGATAAATATGGACCATTACTAGAAATCACCAAAAAATTCCAGAATTACACAAAATCCACCACTGCCCCAAAACAGAGTCCAACTTCGACATCAAACGTTGAACAATCATATCTCCTAGATCACAAAATGAAATGACATAAATTATATGTCCATTTTGAAGCTTGGAATGTGTAATTTAAGACTGAAAAGTTTTAGAATTTTCTAACATCATTTGCCCATTCAAAACGGCAACACAAACAGACTGCCCAGCACAGAGTTTCAAAAGACAGAATTTCCAAACTTTCCATTAAATATTCCAAACCAATTCCAATGAACATATCACACAACAAAACACCATTTTCAACATAAAACAACATCCAATTCTTCTAATTCACAAATATACCAAAATCAAGGAAAAACCCACAATTTCCAAAACTCAACCAAAAGTCACAATATATAGATCAAAAGAGAGCTCTTACTCACATCTTCCTCTTTCTCAAACCAATTCCTTGATTCTTCATCTTTCCACTTTTCCTCAAGCTATCAAACACCTCCAATCAAGAATCTAAAACCATAGAGATGAAGCTCTCATCACTATGAACAACATTATAGAATGATATTTGAGCATTAGAGGATAAATAGAGCACCATACCTTGAGCTTCTTCTTTCTCTTTCCTCCTACACTTGGTCGCCCATGGAGTTTGAAGAGAGAGGAAGATGAGATAATGAAGATGAAGATGGCAGCAGTTTTTGGCCCCAAAAACTGTCCAAATAAGGGACAAATGAGAGAGGAAGAGTGTTGACAAATTGACCAAGATCCAAGGGTCCAAAAAGTGCCATGTGTCACACTCTTGTTTCATCTTCTGGGGCACACATGGACTCTCACACATGGAATTCCACCCCTTTTAATCACATAACAATCAATCTCAACCATTGATCTTTGACTTACCAATGAGGTTCCTCTTCGGTAACCGATCAATTGGTCGATAATTTTACCGTTTTGCCCCTAATTATGGCAATTCACACTGAATCACCACCAAACTCATCTTATCATTCTATATCACCACCTTATGCACCCTCCCTATATTTTAAGTCAATTTAGATGTTAATCTATAACTGAACTCAAATAATGGGTTTCGACGCTGCTCATAACACATTCGAATCCCAAATCACATCATAGTCTCCAAAAGGGTTTATTTATCAATAATCACATCCACTTTTGGAGTCATTTACCCTTAATCAAAATTTGGAATCCTGCTGAACCGGGCTTAACAGTTCACTTATTTCAGGCTTATTCTCTAGCCTCAAATCTCAAAATTCGGGATATTACAGGTGGTGGCGATGACGGTGGAGGAGGAGGTAGTCGAGATGGCAAAGGCAATGGTGGAGGTGTCGATAGTGGTGTGGGGTGCTGGCTACGGTGGTAGTGGAGGAAGAGGAGGTACTAGCGGTGGTGGTAGCTGTCATGATGGCGGCAGCTGCGGTTGTGGCGTGGTGTGGAAGTGAAATGAGACAAGTAAAATTAAGATAAATGAAACTAATAGGTAAATTGAACTTTTTTAACCATGCAATAGGTTAATAATGAGTATTCATAGGAGGGAGGTATAAATGAGGATTACCAATTTTTTGGTAATCATCATTACAATGGTAAGCCCTATTACCATGCTAAAAAGCAACCAAATACTTTTTTTTTTGGTAATGTAGTCATATTATCATTGCAGGCACGCAATAAGGTTAAACCAAACAAGCTCTAAATTCAAGAGAAGCTAGATGAGTTTCAATAATCCCTATGAAAGTAGGAGATTCAAAAAATGAGATTATGGAGCTCAAGGAAAAAGACATAATTCAAAGAAAAAGACATAAATGCCCCTCAATTATTTTTTTTAAAAAAAAGTTTCCGACCACCACCAATGGCGCCTGATATGTCCCTATTTTATTATATATTTTTTTATATCTACTTATAGGATTTTATAATCATTATTGAGCCTAATTAAATGTAAGTATTATGATTATTTCATATTAGAAGGTTTTGCACAAAATAAATGCTAAAAAGGGTAAAATTGCTATATTTTTATTTTCCTACATTAAACTAATTTGCATGAACGAACTTTTGATGGTGTGTTATTTAAGGGAAATTGAGGAATTAGGGGGGGGGGGACAATCAAACCTAAATAAAGATGATAAACCATGGAAAAAATGTGAAAATTCATATAAATTAAAGTACCTATGGAAAAAAAAAAGGAATTGAGACTACTTTTGGGCAAAATTACAGCATGGTTAGTGTAACATCCCAAATTGTATTCACCAAAATTCACCATTTTATTCCATTTATTGTATCAATTACATACAAGGAATATTGTTGACTAAAAATAGGATGTTACAATTAGAGCCTATATCAGCTAATGACCCTAAAAAAATTAGATAATTACTCCACTCATGGGAAAAAGACAAAACAAATGCATTTGAAATATACAAAAGATAAATTACGGTATTGAATTTCAATAATTCCAAATAGACTAATTTAGAATTTTGAAAAGGTGACAAATGTTGGAAAATTACATAAATACCCTTGCCTTTTTATTTTTTCTAAAAAATCCTCTAAACCCCTAGCTGATCGCCAATACCCTCCGCCACTAGCCTGTCCCTGGAGCTTTGGTGACCTTGCCGGCGACCAGGTATGCTGTCAAACCTCTTAACATTTTAGTATTCGCAGAGTAATAAGCACATAGTTCCGTAAGGCATACAAAAATAGTGGAAACATACTAACATTAAGTACTTGTTTACAATATAGGAAAATTCCCGTATGGTTTGAAAAATATTTACAAATGTACATGTGTTCAAAAGAAACTAAATTATGATGTTAGATAACCAGTAGCTTCAGAATGCACTGGGCTCTATTCACCGGTAACTACTGCCTTGTCCCTCGAGTTGCTAGCCTCAGCTGTAAGGTTTTTCAGTTTGAAAAAGTGTGAGATTCGAGGGAATCTCAGTAGTAACAGACATTTCAGACATATAGAATGCAATAATGAATATGCAATATGCCATGTTATGTAAGATGCTAACTTATGTTGTGCGCACACTATCCAAGGCCAAATGACTGTTTGCAACCCAAGCTAAACTCGTGTCCATAGTCAAACAACATGTTTAGACCCTGGCTTGTTCGCGTGCACCATTGTTAGATCCCATATCACAGCTAGGCTAATGTACCCAAGGCACTGTCATGTTATAAAAGATGGCATACACAAAGCATACAAATAATTACATAGTATAGTAGGGGTGCGCATGGTGCCTAGGAGCTCGGTATGCCCACTCAAGCCCAGTCAAAAATTGCCCTGCCAAGCCCAAAAAAAGTGGTCCGAAAAAAATTTAGGCATCGTTAGATTGAGCGAACTATTAGGCAGGGGGTACCGCCCTACCTAGTTGGCCCTGCCCAAAAAATTATATACAATTTATTTAAAATATATATTATTTCAAATAAAATAAATAGTATTCTATACATATTATTTTATTTAATATATATATATATAATCTCATTTTTATGAAACATTTTATATTATTATTTAACATCCATCCACCACAGTTTACATATAACTCATTGCTTTTTGGAGGGTTATGGTTTTTCTATTTGGATAGATGATACAAAGCATTAAAAAGTTGAGATTGTGAAAACCCTATTTTGTCCGGCCCCACTCAAAAATACAAAAATAATTGATGATGATTGGTATCCAATTTGGCAATCATCATTGAAAAGAAAAAAAGAAATAAAAAATGAAAATAATAAAAATAAGAAAATCCTCCTATTGATGATGATCCGTGTCCAAATTGGCAATCATCATTAAAAGGAAAAAAAAATTAAAATAAATCTCGTCATTGATGATGATTGACATTGTCATTCATTAAGGAAAATAAAAAATAAAAAACGAAAAAATAAAAAATAAAAAATAAAAATCATTTATGTTGATAGGTTTAAATTAGGAAACTACTTGTGGGGAGAATGAAAGAAAAAAAAAAAAGAAAATCCTCCTATTGATGATGATCGGTGTCCAAATTGGCAATCATCATTTAAAGGGAAAAAATTAAAAAAAAACTAAAATTAAAATAAATCCCCTCATTGATGATGATTGACATTGTCATTCATTAAGTGAAAATAATAAATAAAAAATTAAAAAAAAATCTCATTTATGTTGATAGGTTTAAATTATGGAATTACTTGTAGGGAGAATAATAAAAAAAATTAATTAAAAACGAAAAAAATCTCCACTAATGGTGATTAGGTCAAGCTAGGAGGTTTTATCAATAGAAAATACAAAAAAATAAAACACGACAATTTAAAAAAAAAATCTTTATGTTTATCTTGATGACTCAACATTTGCATGAATCACCTACTCTCATATATGTTGGCCTTGTTGGACATTTCAAATCTGGAATCAAGAGCTATGTGGACTTGCTTTCCATTGTCTCATTGAATTGTCTTATGTATTGTTGTTGGATGTGTGGCATTTGGATCAAGAGGTATGTGCTGCCTTGTTTTCTTATGATACTAGGTGTCATGCTTAATAAATATAGATAATGTGATTGTACTTGCCTCTTGTTTATTATGTGGTTCTATCACCCTATCTCTTATTGTAGCGGGTTCAAAGGATAAAAGGTACGCATAAATCTCATCACCTTTAACTTTCATTTTGTTTAACTTGTGCTATTTTTTCTTCTTTTTTCTTTATCCCTTTCTTAGGTTCTCTTTCAAAACAGAAAATAATATTTTGACACATTTTGATAAATGAAAATAAAATGGAAAAACTCTCTTTTACAAGAAAATAAAGAAAATACTTTAATAAAATGGAAAAACTCTCTTTTACAAGAAAATAAAGAAAATACTTTTTGAAAAAAAGTAAAAAACACAAACCAAACAAAAAAATATTTTTCTCAAATAAATTAAATAAAACTTTTTTTTCTAAAAAACACCAATAAAGTGACATGCATTTCTACCCCCGAACTACGTGGGTTTTGATCGATCTAAAGGGTACGTAGGCCTTAGATTTTCGTCCTAGGTCAAGTCCAACTTTGTAAATAAATATATTTCCTCCCTTATTTTTATTTTTTTATTAGCCTTACTTTATTTCTTTTTGTAAATATGTCTCTTTTTAGGTAATTATAATAAAATTAAAGGCCATATTCATTTTTAAATAATTAGCTTAGGGTAATCATTCTTATAAATGGGTGTTGTAGGGTGCCTAACACCTTCCCCATACACAAACGACTCTCGAATCCTAAATGGTTTTTGTAGACCAGTTTTTATTTAAAAAAAAGGTTTCCAAAATTATCCTTTTTCAAAATTTTGGTGGTGACTCCTTATTGTCTAAATCTCGGGCGCTACAGCTTGGTGACTCCACTAGGGATGGTTTGAGAGTCAAGCCCATTTAAGTTAAGTGTTTAAAAATAATTTAGCCTTAATTTTATTCTAATTACCCTTTTATTTTTATTTTTATTTTTTTGAATATTTTTTTATTTATTAAATTCCTTATTTGCTTTTTTTCTTTTCTATTTATCTTGTAATCTGCTTAGCAGATGAGGGTTGGGTAGAACCTAGGCCCATCGGTTGGTATGCTCTCCACACACACTGAACACATATAATATTCTCCTCACACACATTTTGGGCCCTATACCCGGGTCTATGAGTTCCTTAGGTGAGTGGAAGTTTCTAGCGGTTTCCCTGTGGGGTTTTAAGAACCCCCTGAGGTTAGTGTGAAGACTTCATCCTAGCTGTTACTCATTTGGTGAGGTTGATCCCCGTGGGGTTTTCAGAACCCTCTGAAGGTCAATTTCGTCAGATGGGGTCTTCATCTTTACGATGGGGGCAGTTAGGAGGGCTTTATATGTGAGAATTAGAACCACCTCGAAACCATTGCACCTATTAGTGAAAATTAGCAACCTACCCAATTAATTAGTACCTGCCTTTCTTAAGATAGATACCACCAACCTAGGGTCATTCCTAAAATAGGACACTGGAGGGCATATGTTTATTTATTGTTGATAGTCATTATTGTCATCCATGCATAATCAATGAAACCCCTAGGATCAAGTGACTAACTGTTGCTTCACCTGAGTATGTATCCAGCATCACTTCACATAAAGATACATCACAAGGACGGTGTATGCATTAGATAGCCAACCTTAGTCTAAGGGTCTATAACCCTAAAAGACCATGATCTCATCACATCAATCATGTTAGGAAACATCTCAATGAGGGATAATCCTTTAAGACTCATGAGGTACATTATATCATTCATTAGCATTTTAGCTTCATTTGATGTAGGCCTTGGACATAATCATCATTTTTTAAAACCCTTGGCCGCGTGATGGCTTGGGCCATTCACAGGTTAATGGGCACCTCATTCTCCCTATGAGGTAATAGATCTCTTGAGGAGGTGAAGTTCTTTTTCTTAATGTCTATTACCCATATCAAAACTTGAAGTATAAGCATTTGATAGAATCAAGGATTATTTGCTAAATCCCCCAATTTTAGTTCCCCCCGCACCAGGACGACCTTTAATTTTGTATTTGACAATACGACCAAACTCCATGGGAGCCATGCTGGGGCAACACAATACATCTAAGTGAAGAGAACAAGCGATCTATTACTTGAGCAAGAAGTTTAATGATTGTGAGTCATGTTACCAGATGATCAAGCGAACTTGTTGTGGATTAGTCTGGGCTACAAGGAGGTTAAGGCAATACATGCTTTACTACACCACTTGGTTAATTTCTAGAGTGGACCCACTCAAGTACATCTTTGAAAGCCCGCATGTAGCTATAAGAGTCTCTAAGTGGCAGGTAATATTGTCTGAATATGATATAAGATACGTTACTCAAAAATCCGTCAAGGGTGGTACGATAGCATATCACTTAGCGGAAAACCCCATAGATGAATGGCAGCCACTAGATTTCAAATTCCCAGATGAAGACATATGTGCTACAAAGGATCCGATTGAGGAAAACAAATCGAAGGAGTGGGAAATGTATTTTGATGGGGTAGCAAACATGCATGGCAATGGTGTAGGGGCAGTAATCATATCCCCAAACGGAAAGCAATTTCTGATTGCTATAAAGTTAGGGTTTGACTACACCAATAACATGACAGAATATGAAGCTTGTATTAATGGTCTCCAAGCTGCCATAGATCTTGGAATAAAAAACCTAAAAGTCTATGGTGACTCAGCTCTCATAATTTATCAGGTAACTGGTGAATGGTGTACTAAAGACCCAAAGTTGATCCCTTATCAAGAGTATTTGATAGAGTTGATAAAAAATTTTGAAGTAATTAATTTCCATCACATGGCCAAAGAAAAGAATCGCTTCGCTGATGCGTAGCTACTTTAGCAGCTATGATCCAACTCGATTGTGGGGTCCAAGTTCAGCCAATACAGATTGAGATTAGAAGATCGCCATCATTTTGCTTCAATATTGGAAGAGAGCACGACGAGCAACCTTGGTACCATAGTATTAAGATATATATGGAACATGGTACTTACCCTCCAGATGCAACACACAATGAAAAGAAGACCATCCAGCTAATGGCCATGGGCTTTTTTATTAGTAGTAATGTCCTGTACAAGAGGAGCTTTGATGGGACATTGCTTCGCTGTGTAGACATGAAGGAGGCGCATAAGATTATGGCAGAGATCCATGAAGGCATATGTGGTACACATGCAAATGACCACTCATTAGCTAAACAAGCTCAAAGATCTGGTTACTACTGGATAACTATGGAGAATGATTGTATCAATTATGTTAGAAAGTGTCATAAGTGCCAGATATATGACAACAAAGCTAATGCTCCTCTGACTCTAATGCATAGTCTTGTATCTCCATGGCCATTTTCCATGTGGGGAATCGATGTCATTAGGCCGATTAACCCAAAAGCTTTGAATGGTCATTATTTCATCCTCGTTGCTATTGACTACTTTACTAAGTGGGTGGAAGCCAATTCCTTTTCTAGTATTACTTAGAAGACCTTTATCAAATTCTTAAAGGCCAATAACATATGTAGATATGGGTTGCCTGAGAGGATAATAACTGACAATGCACCAAACTTCAACAGGGCAGCAGTTAAAGAATCATGCGATCAGTTCAAGATCAAACATCATAATTCTACACCATACAAGCCACAGATGAATGGTGTAGTTGAGGCAGCCAATAAAAACATTAAGAAGATCATCAGCAAAATGACAATGACCTATAAGGACTGGCATGAAATACTTCCATATGCATTACACGGATACCGTACCATAATGCATACTTCAACTGAGGCAACCCCTTACTCTTTATTTTATCACACTGAGGAGGCTGTTACTGTTACTCCAATTGAGGCGGAAATACCATCCCTGAGAATTTTGGCTAAATCAAACCTAGATGAAAGCGAATGGATACGCTCTCGATTTGAACAATTAAATATGATTGAAGAAAATAGGCTCACAGCAATATGTCATGGGCAGTTATATCAGTCACGAGTGACAAGGGACTTTAATAAGAAATTGCGACCCAGGGGGTTTAAAGTAGGAGACCTAGTACTCAAGAAGATCCTGCCAAATCAAGAAGATGATAGAGGTAAATGGGCTCCGAATTATGAAGGCCCATATGTTGTTAAGCAAGCTTTCTCTGGAAGGGAATTGATATTGACAAACATGAATGGCCAAGATTTACCAAGACCAATCAATTCAGATGCTGTAAAGAAATACTATGCGTAAAAAAAAAGCTCACTGAGTTGAAAATCCGAAAGGGCGGCTTAGGCAGAAATTAGAGCAGAAAAAAAGAAAAGCTCGTTAAGTTGAAAACTTGAAAGGGTGGCTTAGACAAAAGTTAGAGCAAAAAAAAAACGAAGCTCGCTAAGTTGAAAACCTAAAAGGACGGCTTAGGCAAAAGTTAGAGCAAAAAAAAAAAAAAAAGAGCTCACTAAGTTGAAAACCAGAAAGGGCGGCTTAGGTAAAAGTTAGAGAGAGAAAAAAAGGCTCGTTAAGTTGAAAACCCGAAAGGACGACATAGGCAAAAATTAGATCACAAAATTGGGAGCTGTTAAGTCAAAAACTTGAAAGGGTGGGTTAAATAAATATCAAAAAAGGTTATCAGTCCTAGCCCCATGACTCTCTTTACTTTGTCTATTTGGAAGACTCCGTAATCATTCATTGAAAAGTGCATATCTCTGGCAATTAAGCAACGCACCATTTGGGGGACTACTCGGAACTGAAAGCGAAGGACCTCCTAGTAGCATCACGTCTACACCAATATATGCTCATAATTATACATCCACTTGAATATTGGAAGATCGTTTCTTTTAAATGAATCTTCATCCTTAGTATATTTTTCCTTTCCATTAACGAAAGCACAACTTTTGGCTGGATAAACACTCACGATGATATACATGGTGTTCTCTACTCCCATTTAACTTGTGTAATTTCAGGATCATTAGTAAAGGTCCCAACTAGAAATTTTGTTTTGGGGTCAAACAGTTGACAAAGGGATACAATCTAAACTGAGGGTTCTAGGCTGTGGCATATATGTGAATCTCATTATACGCATCTTCATACCTCCGACAAGACTACGTGAGTAACGGGGTACTGGTTAGGCACCTGGACGAAGAAGGAGCAATATCACCTGCCATGCTATTCTTTAACACCACCATTATTGTACTCATTCTCATTAGCATGTCATCACCTCCATCATCAACATCACCATTAACATCATCATTATCACTACTACTATCATCATCATCATCATCACTAGCATTATCATTGTATTCATCATCCTCATTAGGATTCCATCATCACTGTCATCATCATTATTAGTGTCATCACCTCCGTCATGACTTCACTATTCTGAATATTCCCTTCATTATCATAGCCATTATCATCCTCTTCATCATCATCGTTGCCATCCTCATTAGAATTTCATCATCACTGTCATCATTATTATCAATGTCACCATCTTCATAAGCACTACTTTAAGGGGCATCACATGTTCATAGCATCCTTTTCAAAGCCTTGTACCGGCAGGCACCCTTAAAGCCCAGTAACGGCTAGCACCCTTTCAAAGCCCTGTACTGGTAGGCATCCTCAAAGCCCAATAACGGCTGGAACAATTCTTATAAAGCCTTGTACTGACAGGCACTAATTATTCAAAGCCCTGTACCAACAGGCACCCTCAAAGCTCAGTAACGGTTGGCATAATTCTTTTAAAGCCCTGTAACGGCAGGCACTATTCTTTTAAAGCCCTGTACCTACAGGCACCCTCAAAGCCCAGTAACAGCTGGCACAATTCTTTTAAAGCCCTGTAATGGCAGGCACTGTTCTTTCAAAGCCCTGTATCAGCAGGCACTCTCAAAGCCTAGTACCGCTGGCACAATTTTTTTACACCCTACCAAAGTCCTATGCAACTAGGCTCTTCACTTCCACTCCAGGTAATCATCTATCTCCACCTGCGTTCTTCTCCCCTATGAACCAAGTAAAGAGGGGCATAGGCACTGTATTTTGTCCAAACCCTCTTTGGTTCCAAAGGGGCACCTTGTTCTTTGAGCAGAAAAAATACGTGTTCTTATCGTTACTTACTTCATAGACGAGAATCTCACTTTTCTCAGCTACGAAACAAGTAAAGAGGGGCAACTGTGAACACCCTATTTTGTCCAGGCCCCACTAAAAAATACAAAAATAATTGATGATGATTGGCATCCAAATTGGCAATTATCATTGAAAGAAAAAATGAAATAAAAAATGAAAATAAGAAAAATGAGAAAATCCTCTTATTGATGATGATCAGTGTCCAAATTGGTGATCATCATTAAAAGGAAAAAAATAAAGAAAGAAAATTAAAATAAATCCCCTCATTGATGTTGATTGGCATTGTCATTAATTAAGGGAAAATAATAAATAAAACAAATGAAAAAAAAATAAAAAAAATCTCATTTATGTTGATAGGTTTAAATTAGGAAACTACCTGTGGGGAGAATGAAAGAAAAAAAAAGAAAAGAAAATCCTCTTATTGATGATGATCGGTGTCCAAATTGGCAATTATCATTGAAAGGAAAAAATTAAAAAAACTAAAATTAAAATAAATCCCCTCATTGATGATTATTAGCATTGTCATTCATTAAGAGAAAATAATAAAAAAAATCTCATTTATGTTGGTAAGTTTAAATTAGGGAATTACTTGTGGGGAGAATAATAAAAAAAATTAATTAAAAATAAAAAAAATCTTCACTAATGTTGATTAGGTTAAGCTAGGAAGTTTTATCAATAAAAAATATTAAAAAAAATTAAAAATGAAAATTAAAAAAAAAATCTCCATTGATGGTGATTGGGTCAAGTTAGGTGTTCTTAACATAAAATACAAAAAAGATCAAAAAACGAAAATTAAAAAATAAAGGAGCATATGAAAAAAAAAAACCCTACCTTGAGACTATAAATAGGGGACCAAGGGTTGAAGCAAGACACACAAAATTTTGGGAGAAAGAGGGAGGCAAGGTAGAGAGTTAATTTTATTGCTCATATATAATTCTCATGGGGAAGGGTAGTTAAATAAGAGCCCATCTTATTTTGCTCACTACTCTTTGATTGTGATTAAATTCGCATGCTCTTCTTTTATTTGTGATAATATTTAGCCATATGTGCAAGATGATGAATTTGACTAACTCTCCCCACCACTATAATCTTTTATGACTATGTACTTGTCTTTATGTTTATCTTGATGACTCAACATTTGCATGAATCACCTACTCTCATATAAGTTGGCCTTGCTGGACGTTTCAAATGTGGGACCAAGAGCTCTGTGGACTTGCTTTCCATTGTCTCATTGAATTGTCTTATGTTTTATTGCTGGATGTGTGGCATTTGGATCAAGAGGTATGTGCTGCCTTGTTTTCTTATGATACTAGGTGTCATGCTTAATAAATATAGATAATGTGATTGTACTTACCTCTTGTTTATTATGTGGTTCTATCACCCTATCTCTTGTTGTAGCGGGTTCAAAGGATAAAAAGTACGCATAAATCTCATCACCTTTAATTTCATTTTGTTTAACTTGTGCTATTTCTTCTTCTTTTTTTATCCATTTCTTAGGTTCTCTTTCAAAAAAGAAAAAAAATATTTTGACACATTTTGATAAATAAAAATAAAATGGAAAAACTCTCTTTTATAAGAAAATAAAGAAAATATTTTTTGAAAAAAATCAAAAAACACAAACCAAACAAAAAAATATTTTTCTCAAATAAATTAAATAATTTTTTTTTTCTAAAAAATGCCAACAAAGTGACACACATTTCTACCCCTCGAACTACGTGGGCTTTGATCCCTCTAAAGGGTATGTAGGCCTTAGGTTTTCATCCTAGGTCAAGTCCAACTTTGTAAATAAACATATTTTCTCCCTTATTTTTATTTTTTTATTAGTCTTACTTTATTTCTTTTTGTAAATATGTCTCTTTTTAGGTAATTATAATAAAATTAAAGGCCATATTCATTTTTAAATAATTAGCTTAGGGTAACCATTCTTATGAATGAGTGTTGTGGGGTGCCTAACACTAGGGGTGAGCAAAACCAAACCGAAACCGAAGACCGAACCGAACCTAACTCAATTCAGTTTTTTCGGTTCAATTTTTTCGGTAAATCGGTTTTTTTTCGGTTTTGAAATTCGGTTATATCGGTGTTTTGATTATCGGTGCGGTTTTTTTTAAAAAAATTCGGTTATAACCGAATAACCGAATTTTATTGAAATGATGTCATTTTATATTATTTCTAATTAAAATATATCAATTTATTATTTCTTTCTTTTATCAGAATCACACTCACTGTGTAAGCTTACTAGACTAAAATGTAAAGGCCCATAAGCCCATTTATTTCCTCATTCGAACTCATTCCCGATAAAGCTGTGCAAAGTGTGAAGACTGTTAATCGTGTGTCTCATTAGTCCTCACCCATCAGTCTCGACTTGAGACTCTCCTTTCCTCTGTCTCCCAAGTCTCAACCCTAGCCTCCCACTCCTCAACCACAAGTCACTATTCACACCATCTGCGTCACCTCCTCCCACCTCAAAGTTCAATCTCCTTCACCTCCCATTGACCGTCATCAATCTTTGTCTTCCTCCTCGTCTCCTATTGTCTCTCAAAATGGGCCTCCCGATCCCTTTATCCTAACCCTAAAGTCGTCAACTTCACCTTATCCTGAGTCGTCAGTCGTCATCGACTCACTGTGCTATTAAAGCTTCGCCAAGCTATTCACGTAGTGTCCTTTTCTGTTGACGACGGTACTGTTCGTTGCAATTGTCTATGGCACCTCCCACCTCCAAGTTTGATCTCCTACTCCTCCTTTCGTCTTCAACTCTTAGATCTTGAGAGTTCATTAGTTTTTTCTTTCTGGTAAATTCCTTTTTTTTGCAATGGCTCTGATTTTAATCTCAAGTTGCTGACTTTTGGAATGCTACTGGAAATGGAGATCAAATGACTAAAAAAAAAATTTTGAACAAAAAAGGAGCTTGCTTGTTGACAAAATTAGTTGGCTGATTCTGAATCTACCATTTTTATGGTTAAACTCAGCGCATTTCCCATTTTCCTTATAGTGTACCCTGTATGTGTGTCCTATATCTTACACACGACAGTATTGGCTGATTCATTGATTCTTTATTGGACAGATGAGGATTTAAAAGAGTTACAGATTCATTGCAAATCTACAATCCTTTTTTAATGAATTTTTTCCTGTACATTCCCTTAGATGCTTGTTCGTGTGTATATATATGTATATATTTCTTTTTTGGCTACAAACTAGAATGGGAAGAACCTGTTAGAAAGTATTTGTATGTTAATGAATTCCTTAAGAGGTATCGTACTTTGCTAATAATTTCTTTTAGCTCATTTTACTAAGTCATCTGGGTTGGGGAGCTAAATGTTATCAATCCATGCTAATTTTAAGTGCAATAGTTTGTTGATTTTCCATGTGTTTTACTTTAATGAATTTTAAACTTCAAAAACAAGACCTTGAAGCAAAAATTAGACTAGATGAGTATTTGCCTGAAATATTTTTCTTTCTCTAATGGTTGTAAACTAGAGACTTCCAAATTCCATCTCAAAATTGAGTATGTGAATATTCAATTACAAAGGAATATTAAAACTAGGCATCCAATTGTGGCTTGCATACGATGATACGAGCTTTGTTATGTTAATGCCTTTATAGTCTTTCACTTTTCTTTTTGTAATCTCTATGATTATTGTAACAACCTTGACTATAACTAATTGACTTACTGGCGATTTTTTCTAAGAGTTCAAGCCTTTTTCTCTAAGGTAAGTAAGTTGTTGGCAATCTTCATTAAGTTGAGGCTTTAGACTACTTGTATTTTGGGTATGTATTCAGAACTTGTTCTTTCTAATATATTTTTAATAAATGAATTAGTTGCTTATGTGCTCTCCACTTTAAATGATGCAGAACATCAACTGATTTATTCAAAACTGTATTTGACCTTCTGCTCTCCACTTTAAATGAATTAGTAGCTTATGGGTATCACTGTTGTGGCTTGCACGTTTTCTTCTTATTAGGGATAGGAAAAGTTCAGTTTTTTATCATTAGCAAGAAGAAAACGCAGCTTTCTTTCTTTCTTGATGTTAATTGCGAGTTTTCTGTGTTTTTTTAAATGAATGTTGTATTATGTTATATTCGGCATTGGCCCTTTTGAAAATGGCATTGTAATATACAATACTAATCGTATTGGCCTTTTTTTTTAAATGAAGTATTATGTTCTATTCTGTATTGGCCCTTAGTATTTCCCTAATAATTTCATCTCTTTCTTTCCTATTTCTAGTCAATCTCCCATTAGGATGAGAAAATTTAAAGAAAGTTGTGAGGATGAAAAAATTCAGAGCAAGAAAATGTTGTTTTTAGATGTACCTACTAGGTGGAACTCAACTTATTTGATGTTGGACACTGCTCAAAAATTTGAGGCAGCCTTTAAAAGGTATGGTCTTAATGATCCTTACTTTACTTTTGATCTTCATCTTGGAGTAGGAGTGCCTGAAACTGATGATTGGAAGCATGTTGAAGGTTAAATGTGATGTTGGTCACTTTTATGATCTGACTTTGCGCATCTCTGGTTCTTTATTTGTGACATCTAACTGTTTCTTCCCTGAAATTTATAGCATCAGCTTTTGGATGAGTGGAGGAAGAGTGATGTCATAGAGACAGCAAACATAGCTAATTTGTGCAATCTTTAATTTGTGCTCAAGATTAGCTTAGGCAATCATTGGAATATCTTGTTGAAGAAAGAGATGATGATATACAAAAGATAGAGCTTGGTAATGTTTTTCTTTACTTCATGGAACTCAACTTTATTGTGTCAATTCCATATTTATTGTGATATATGAAGTCTGATTGTTTTTTCTTTTACATTGCTAGATTTGCAAAAAATTGTAGTGGAGACAAATGTAGATATCTTCTAGATGCATATGGGCAACTTTAGATTTTGTAAGCAATTTTTCCTAAATGTTGACATCTTTACTAACTTCATATTTTTTTTCATATTTGTAATCTTTGTAGTATTTAATTTCTTTTGGTTTATGTTTATTTTTTGTTTTCTTGCTTCAGTTGTAGGTGGCATTTAGGGGGCATTCAAGGAGCAAGGCTGAATTTGAATATATGATATATCAAGTTTTTTGACTTTTAATGTATTCTTTTGGTTCTGTTGATTAATAGATGAAGTTTAAACTTCAAAGTGATATATGATTCAACTTGTATTTTGAAGTTTCATTATCCATTAGATCATTCATGTGTGATGACATCAAAACGTGGATATTGAATTCTTGTTCAAGTGTATAATTTGATGCTCCAGACCTCCAGTAATAGGAAATTATGTTATGCAAGTAAAATGATACAGGTGCTTGATTAAAATGATACAGGTGTTATGCTCCAAACCTCAAGTATGTCATTCACTGTTTTTGAATGGTATTAAAATGATTCTTGTGACTCATCTTATTTGTTCATTAGTTTATAATGGTTTTGTTGTTGAAGTAGTGGTTTGTGTTAATTATTTTTACTGTTAGAATTTCCTTTGGGCTGTTCATTTTTTGTATTGGACAAGCTTGGACTCAAAAAGGCCAAAAAAGCCCAATAACCAAACTGTTCCACAAATCCGAACCGAAATTGATCGGTTACTTCAGTTTTGGTTATTGCTAAACTTCGGTTTTGGTTCGATCATAAAAATACATTTTATTTGGTTGTTCGGTTTTTTTGGTTATAACCGAAAACCGCACTGAAAACCGTTTGCTCACCCCTACCTAACACCTTCCCCATACATAAATGACTCCCGAACCCTAAATAGTTTTGTTGACCAGTTTCCATTTTAAAAAAAGGTTTCCAAAATTGTCCTTTTTCAAAATTTTGGTGGCGGCTCCTTATTTTCCAAATTTCAAGCGCTACAGAGATCCAAGACAAAAATTTTAGTTTCTTTGGAATCTTTATCACAATTTACCTATTCATATCAAGCAATATTTTTACACAAACATATATTATTTCATAATTCGTCATGTAATTATTAAGACATGTTATTTTTGTTTTCTTAATTTCAAGACTCAAGTTATAGATTTATTCTGAGATATCTCAATGTATGAAATTATAGAATGTATTTGAAGTTTTTAATTGTATTTATAAGGTATAATTGGAGTTTTTATATATATGGAATTGGTTAGATAGTTATCACTTGGGTAGAGAGCCCACCTTACCCAGCCCACCATTGCCCTACTATTAATTGTTAAGGCTTCTACCAGGCAGGGCCTGGCATCGGGCTGTAAAATGCAGCCTGTTTATCCTTTGGCATGGGCATCGGCCATGGGTCTCGTGTAACCCCATGCCTTTAAAAGCATAATTATAATTCGAAAATGCGTAATCAAAATGAGTTAGAGACTAATGGATAATTAGACTCATTTCAATCCCTTCCTGATGGTAGGGTTTTCACAAATTCTTTCAAAATTTCTTCCCAGTCCTGGTCTCAAGTTCATGTTTCAAATTTAATTACCCTATGCAGTTCAATCGCATTCATACATATCAGAGTGTACAGCATAAATCCCAGTCCTGGGTTTGTCTATATCTCAACTAAGGGTTTATAGTTTTCCTAATAGGGGATTACACAAAATCATTCTAATATTTACATCCCAATATATAAACAGTAATTCCAACCAAAACATAGATAACCAACAACCAAGTCAAATATCCCTAAAATGTCCTAACCGCCCTTGGTTGTCTCCTTCCCTTTAGAGCTATTTGCCTTCTCTAAAAGATTAGTCAATAGAAAGAATGAGATTCAAGAGAATCCCAGTAGTAACAAATCAATTATATAGTATATAAACATATAGCATGTAAGTAAATAACAATAAGCAGTGATACAATGATATATGGCTTTCACCACAAACGACAGCACTCACGGCTGTATACACAATACGACAGCTCACACTGTATAATCAAGTCCCCAGCTTGCACTGTATAATAAGTCACCGGCTTGCGCTGTATAATCATGTCACCAGCTTGCGTTGTATAGTCATATCACCAGCTTACGCTATATAACGACAGCTATCACCAGCTGTATAGGCAGCAATATCACAACTCATCATAAAATATGATCACACATACATACACTGCATTTACACATAATATAAGGGAAGAGTTACTACCTTGTTCTTTCCTGACTGGCATCGGTACAGGCTGCTGCGATCAGGGAAAATGTCGAATCCTACAATTCTAAATGCACCATTTAAACACTTCCATAGTGTTTCTGGGAGTTATATGAGTCTATAATGAAAATTTATAAAAATGCCCCCAGGGACCCGGCCTGGCCCCGTCATACCCGGTCCGGCTGCACTTTTCCTGAAATTCTAACTTGAGCTATCCTAATATATTTCTGCCCAAGGAATCCATTTTCGGACTTGGAATTATCAAATTCAATGTTAAATTATAAATTTACCCTTGGCAGTCAGGGGCATTTTCGTAATTATGCTTTTTCAGCCTTTTCCGAAAAAGTGACTAACTGTAACCCCACCTAATTTTCCCTCCTGAACTCAATGGAGCCATCAAATCATTGAAAATAAAACTCTAAGACCCATTTCTAGAGCTAGATGAAATTTATGTGTTCTTCGGGGAAAATCAGGATTTTACGATTTCACTCCGTAAACACGTTCATTTTTACTACTAACCACTTTATTAACCATCTAATTGAGTTATTACTACTATTTCAACTAAAATTGGGTAGCATAACCCTTAGGTACATACATTTCTAAAGTTTAAACTAATAGCAATCCCGCAAAATTTTATTGATTAAATTGCCCACAGCAGCCAGTAGTTAATATACGAAGGTTTGGAAGTTACCTTAAGCTCCCACAAGCTTTTTCCAAATATAGCTGAAACCCTAACCTAAATAACAATAGAATTTTGAGCCTTCAAACCTTAAAGAACAAAGAAGAGTAGCTTATGGTTAGAGTTATACGCGTTAGGAGCTAAATCGTCGGAGAAATCGGCTTACCTTGTGAGATTTCTTCCCTTTCTCTCTCTCTAAACTCTCTCAAATTTCTCTCTCTTACTTCAGCTGAAAATGGCGTGAAATGGCTGAAGAAGATGAGGCAATATGATTAATAATCCATGTTGACATCATCTTTTAATGAGTTGATGTCATAATTCCCTATTTTCCCATTTTCGGATTTTCTGGCAGATTTTCTGCCTAATCTTTGAAAAATCATAACTAATTCTAGAAAAATTGAATTGGAGTGATTCTAAAGGCTATAGAACCCTTATTGAGTCTAGTTTCAAGGAAAAATATAGCATTTTACTAGCTGGAAGAATATCATTCCTAGAGTTAATTTCTTTGATGGTTGCTCTAGAAAATAATCAATTTCGGTGGGCAAACTTCAAAAATTCATAACTCTTAGCTCACAAATCGAAATGACTATGTCCATTTTGAAGCTTGACATGTGAACTTTAAGACAGGAAAGTTTTAGAATTTTTAGACACAATTTTCCCATTCAAAATGTCCATACTAACCGACTGCCCTGCATAGAATTACACTTAACAGTTGTTCAAATTTTCAACCAATGTGTCCAATGGCTCCAAAATCAATAATCAAACCTATTCCCACACAATTTTTTACAAGGCAACTATTGGAATTACTAAAACAACCAAATTTCCATCACACATTCTCTAAAAGTGTTTATTTAACAATAATTATATCTACTTCTGAAGTCATTAGCCCTTAATCACTTTTTGAGATATTATATCTCGTCCAGCCCAGCCCTTCCCATGCCTAGCCCTAAGTATATGAACGAAAGTGCTACTACCTGACTCCTTTTTCAATTCCTCAGTCTATCTTAAGTTTGTGTTCCGGCTCAGGCTATCTCCAATTCCTATAAAAATTGAAGTACAAGTAACTGGTTATTACTTGTAATAGTACTATCTTTAAATCAAATTTTGCTGATTATCTAATGCAGTTACGACAGATTTTGCACAGTACAAATCTGCACAGTGCAACTTCACTGTTTTCAGAAAAACTGGTAGGTTTTCAGTCAACTTTGAAAATTCATAATTAATTCTAGGAAAATATAAATTAATTGATTCCAAAGCCTATGTGAAGTTCTTTAAATGTATTTTTATGGAAAAATACCCAGGCCTAACCACTATTATCACTTTTTTCCCAGAATTTGGTCAAACCTCCCCTATTCCAAATTTTCTTCAAAAATAGGCCTCAACTTTGAAAATCCATATATTTTAATCTGTTTGTCCAAAAATTATGATCTACCTATCAAATTAAAGCTCTATATCTCTACTGTAATTCTGAAAAGATTCATAATTTTTGGACCAGTTTGACTAACAAATTTCATTGCACAATATCGCTACCTCCAGTGAAACAAATCAAACAACATTTCCCCTTAATTTCAATAAATTCTAGATTTGCATACAAATTGCCAAAAATCATGACATATATATCCCCACACAATTTTCCCTTCTAGATCCAATGGAATTATCAAAATTACAAAATTCTACTCCTACTCTATTCTGCACTTGGATGAAATATGCAAGAATTTAGGGTTTAATGGATTTGCATAATTTCAATCCATAAACACCTTCCTTTTTACTCCTAATCACATGTTTAACCCAAACAACTAATGGGCATGAATAATAGAAATTTGGGAAGTATATCATTCTAGGGTTTCATCGTCCCATTTTTCAAAAACCATGAAAACTAAGCCAATAACCACAACAACAACATATTAATCAAGAGGATTAGGGTTCTTAAGCTTACCTCTTGATTCTCTCATTTTCTCTCTCTAGGTGCTATTTTATCTCTCTTTCTTCCTTCCTTCTTGGATTTTGCTTGCTAAACATGATATTCAAGATGGAGCAGAGATTAGAAGTGGTTTCCATGAAGTTGGAAGGCAAGAACACTTGATTTCAAGCATAGTTACCTTGGTCTTGCTTCTTGAACCCTTGCTCTTCTTGCTTCTTCCAAGTTTCTTTAAGCTCTATTTTCTCTCTCCCTCTCTCTCTCTCCCTCTCTATTTTTGTTGCTTGTCCGAAAATGATGAAGAGGAATGGGATAATAACTTGTCAAAATATCTCTCCTCGTATATCTTTAATTGCTATTATTTTATGGCAATTTTACCATGTGAAATTTTTAGTTGGCTATGGTTAATTCTTCCTTGAATAAATGTAGACCAAGTAATTATTCCCTCTTGCTTTTCTCCATGTCATACGAAATATAGCTCTTTTGGAAGAGGAAAATTGGCTTATTGAATAAGGCATTTCCACCTCCACAAATACTATTTTTTACTGTATTTTCATCATGTGCTATTTTGCTAAGTCATCATCTTTTTTTCCACATGACTTTAGCCCTTGCTAACTTGACATAATTACTCCTCTCTCCTCTTGACAAAAGTGACGTGAATAGTCCTCCAAGATAACCAAATAAGCTTCTTCAATTACCTTCGTCCATTCCCTTATAATTGGTATGTAGTGGCTCTTTTATGACAACTAGGTTTTTGACTTTTCAAACTTTAATTTTACTTGGCCAAGATTAATCCCTCTTGATTAATTTGGACCAGGAATTTTATTTCTTCCTTGTCTCTTCCTTTTTGACCGAAAATATCAAGGAAGGAAGTAATAACTAATAGCTTCTTGCTGCATTTGGCAATTTACCCTTTTGCCCTTATATTTTGTGAAATTTCGCACATGTACTCAATCTGCCAGAATTTTCACCAAATTTGGAAAATTCATATATATATATATATATATAGATGTCCAATTACAGTGGTTCCAAAGGCTATGTGACCTTTATTAAGTCAATTTTTAAGGCAAAAGCTTTTAGCCAATTGGACACTATGAATACTCAGAATTACTATTATTGGACGCTGCCATAGAAACTTGCCAGTTTTACTTAATTAACTTCCAAAATGCACAACTTTTTGTGTACAACTCTAAATGACATGTATGACCTATCAAATTAAAGCTTGATAAGTCTATTTTCATTCTAGGAAATTTCATAGGCATTTGACTCATTTGCCTATTTAAAATTGTCACACAACAAGACTACCACAGAGTAAAACACATTGGCAGCAAATCTTAACTCTTACAATTTATGTTCCAAAAATAATCATGTTGGGTATGACCACTAGTTGCCTTGTTTTGTCATTTCTTGTGCTCTTTAATTCACCATTTTATTCCCTTAAATGCCACAATTATATACAAGGGATATTGGTGAATAAAAAGTGGGATGTTACAGCTCTATCCCCCTTAAATAAATTTTATCCTCGAAATTTACTACAAGCACTGGCTTATGGATTCCGGGTAATGCTTCTGCATGTCTTCCCCAACTTCTCTGGTAGCTTCTCTAGGATATAACCCCCTTCCATACCACTTTTATGAATGGGATACTCCTATGCCTAAGTTATTTCTCCTGCCGATCAATGATTCGGTCAGGTGCGACCTCATATATAGGATCATCCGCACATATATTTCCTCATATTCAATCACATGTTCCGTGTCGGTTTGATACTTCTTTAACTATAAAACATGAAAGACATCATGCAGCCCTGCTCAAACTTGAGGGTAAAGCTATTTTGTATGCTACTGGCCCAATCTTGGATAAGATTTCAAATGGACCAATGTACCTAGGGCTTAGCTTCTTCACCTTTAGCGCCCTGCCAATGTTGAGGATAGGCAAAACCTTCATGAACACACGATCTCCAACTTTGCACTTTAGAGGTTTCTGCCTCTTGTCAGCATAGCTCTTTTGTCTGCTCTAAGTAGCCAACAATCTTTGCTTTATTAACTTGATTTGCTCTATTCTCTGATCAATAATATACAGCCCATACACCTGCCTCTTAGACAGCTCTGCCTAGCACAAAGGTGACTGACACTTCCTTCTATACAACGCTTCATATGGAGCCACTTGAATGCCAGGTGATAACTATTGTTGTATGTGAATTCTGTAAGTAGAAGGAAATGATTCCAACTGCCTTTGAAATCTAGTACGCTTGCCCTTAGCATATACTCCAATGTTTGTATTATTCTTTCTATTTGTCCATCTTTCTAAGGATAATAGGCCAACTGAGCTTGAGTTTAGTACCTAAAGCTTTGTGCATCGCCTTCTAAAACTTAGAAGTAAATCGGGGATCTCTATCATGAAATCCATAATGATGCTCTCCTATATCTACTCAGGAATTTCAGTATTTTGTAAGCCATTATGGTTGTTGATGCTCAACTTTCACTCACTGACAAGTAAGATAAAGAGCAACAAACTTTGTCACATCTCTTTTTATCCCTAGACACTAATATGTGGACCTCAAATTGTGATACATTTTGGTTGCTCTTAGGTGTAAAGTATATTTACTCTTATGCTCTTCTTCCAGGATTTGTTGTTTCAACTCTGTTCGTGGTGGAACGTATATTCTCTTCTTGTATCTGACTAGCCCACTTGGTGACAAGTCATGTTCCTGAGTCTCTTCCCTTTCAACTATAGACTATACTCGTCTATCCTGCATCTAAGCTTCCTCTATAACTGCTCTCATATCATTATACTAACATTGTTGCTGCCTGCACTACTTGGAGGCTCAATGCATCTGCCACTACATTAGCCTTGCCTAAATGATACTTGATCTCTAGATTATAATCTTTGAGCAACTCCATCTATATGCACTGTCTCATGTTCAACTCTTTCTTATCATACAGATACTTCAAGCTCTTGTGGTTGTAGTATAGCTTTACAGTTGCCCCATAGAGATAATGTCTCTAGATTTTCAATGTGAATACAATCATTGCTAACTCAAGATCATGTGTAGGATATCTCTGTTCGTGAGGCTTCAGCTGATAGAATGCACACAACATTACTTAGCCTTATTGCATTAAAACACACATCCCAATCCATACCCGCTGGCATCTGTGTAAACCATAAGGTTAACTATAAATCTAAGATTGTCAATACTGGTGTTGTTGTTAAGCTCTGTGAAGCTCCTCTCACAACTGCTGTCCCACACAAAATATTGAGTTTTCCCGTATTAATTTTGTCAACGGCAAAGCTATTCTGGAGAAATTCTGTATAAATCGCCGATAATACCCGACAAGGCCCATAAAACAATTTCTGGCCTCTTCTAGTTTAGTATTGCTTCCACCTTGTTTGGATCTATCGAGACCCCTTTTTGTGAAACTACATGGCTCAGAAATTTGACTTCTGAAAGCCAAAACACACACTTGCTCAGCTTGGCATGGAGTTGCTTATCCCTTAATATGTTTAATACTGTTTTATATAGCGCAAAGTACTTGTTAGGTCTTACTGCCTAGGGACACTGCCCCATGTAAACACGCATCTCAAGTCTTATTGCCTATATTCTCTATTCGACATAACTCTAATTGTATAGCAATCTGTTGGCCTGAGGACATACTAGTCCAACAGGTCTTCCGATTTATGGACACACAGTCTACTAGTAATGCTAGGCCTCATTGCCTTATCAGAATACTACCCGGTTTATGTCATTCTATTCTCTCAACTCTAAATATTTCTTTCTTACTGTCTTGTACAAACATGTACATTAGGACTTACTGCCAATCTGACTATCTATACTCCTGACTCTCTATAACCACTTCTGTCTACCAATATGTCTGTTTGAAACTATACCTGTCTGTTTGGGGTTCAAGGTCAACAGACTATTTAACCATTACTACCCGTATGGTGTGCATTTTTCTGGATCAAAGCGATGATTTTGTTCTGGACCAAAATGATTGCTTTATCTCTACTTGTCACATCATGGTATCTTTACTTGTCATATAAATGTTCCGGAGTAGGCATTAACCTGTTCGTACTTGTCTATTGTTCTCAAAATTAATTATTGCTAGCTCTACCATCGTGAGTAGGGTATTTGATTATGTGAGGCTACATTATCTAGAAGTATTCGCCACCAATATGCCCTACTACACTAAAGCTTATCATAATCTCTGTTCAAATGCGACACCATAAACCGTATATGTTTTTATGGGTAATATTACTATACACCACATAGGATGTAAATCACTGTATGCCACACAGGCCATGTTACTGTAAACCACACGGGTCTAAACATGATATGGGATGATCAACACTGGTGCAAATATTAACCTCTCCATTTGTCCTCAAAAGTTACACATAGATTCACCCCCTTGAGAGTCAATGTCCCGGCAGCTCTACTTTACGGTTTAATGTCATGGTGGCTTCACATTATGGTCAGACATCACATTGGCTCCACACTCGATTCGACATTATAATGGCTCCACACTATGGCACTGTACTTGGTGCTTTACTCAATCACTTAATTGGTCACCCCCTCAGGTCAGAATTCCTTGTTGGTAGCCCTTTCTGATTAGAACCCTCCCTAGGTAGCCTTCTTCGATCATAATTCTCTATAGGTAGCGCTCTCTGGTTAGCCATCTCTAAATGGAAGTACTCTTGTTTTAGGAAACCCAGATATTATAAGGTTTCTCAAAAGTCATACATATTTTTTTTTCTACTTCACTATTCTATTTGCCCATAATGGCTTCCACTGTGCCTCTCTGATATGTTATTTCCTTATAAGAGCTATCAATGCCAAGATAATCTGATAGGAGTTCCATAGGAATCTCCTATGACATCTGACTAAACGCAAAAGCTGTGTACCTTGGTGGCAATTCCTGGCCTCTTTTGGCTCAATATTGTTCTTACTTTATTAGGTTTTGCTGGTCCCTATTCCATGAGTCAACATGTCCTAGCACCACTCATAGGTGCTTCTCATGCTCTTCTCTACTCCTTGAGTAGATCAGAATGTCAACACTAAGTTTATCACAGCTAGTTTAAATACGGTCAATAATTTCATGCTGTGAAAAATCATTACTTAGTAAAACAGGCAAAAACCAATCCTCTGTCAGCAGAGGATCAAACTTTCCTAGGGAAACAAGGGCGTCGACCTCTGTCAACAGCAACCCATTGTTGACTGAACTACTCTCACTTTTGTAGACTGTCTCCAATAAGAGTAGTTCTAGGTAGAGGATCCTATTTATGTTCCTCATGCTATATGAGTTTACTTTCTGTCCACTCGGATTACTGTTCATTTCTCTATCTGTATTCTATTTCTGCTGTACCTCTCGCTATTCATCCTTTAATTCATTTAGCATAGTTTGTTGTACTATCATCATGCCCAATAATTGCTACATTGGATCAAGTCTAGCTTCCTGACCCTGCCCGGCACCTCTACCTCTTAGTCTCCTCTTGCTCTCACTATCTTTATGTTTCATGATATTAAAATGAGGAAGAGGTAAGTTTCACACAGTCATAGGGGCATATTCATTATTTCACAAAATTCTAGTACATAGGTGGTTCAAATTTGACCTATAATCGACAATTATAGTAGTTTAGGGAAAGTTGGTACAATACAAAACTTATAAATTACTACATAATATATTGCACATTCTATCTTAACATGTATATGTGACTTCCTAAGGGGTCACCCATCCAGACCTTTCCCTAAGTTAAGCACACTTAACTTTTCCTGTTCCGACATAAAACACAGATACCAGCTCTTTCTATTTTTGTCCACTAGTTCCCTGTGACTGGCCTCACCTCAAAAAGTGTGCCGGCTACCTCCTATCACCCAAAAACAATATCTGGACTCCGTATCAATCAGTATACATATACCCCCATACGTAGTTGATCATATACTCCATGAACTGCCTGAAGTGATCATTCGGCCTTCGCTCCACAATCGCATTCTTCTTCTGGTTCTAGAAGGCCATATCTATTACATCCAGGTAAGTAAGGTATTGGTCAGCTAGACTATCATAGGAGTGTACCGCTTGCTGTACCTGCCTCTCATATATTCCTATAGCTCCTCGTCTAGCTGCAGATCATAAGGCACGTGTAATGTTTCCACTTGGGAGCTATGGACAATACTTGGGCCTTCTTCAGGTCCATCTGACAGTGGATATCCTAACTTCCCCACTGATGTCTTGGGTACTGGCTCTAACCATGGCTATGGTCTATATATAGTTCTGACTTGTACCTGCTTTCATGTTGTCTTTAGCACTCTAGCACCTACCAATCTCGTTAGCCATACATTATGTTTCCCCTCAAGGATTTGCTCCTCTAGGGGATACTAGTTCACTGATGGGGGTGATCGCTTATGCCATCGTCGTCGTCGTCCATGCATGATTCCCTCACCATGCAAACAAGACCATATTAGTATACTATTCTGATAATGCCATAGCCACTTTAAGTTCTGATACCCAAAATGTCAAACCCCTTAACATTTCAATATTCACAGAGTAATAAGCGCATAGTTTTGTAAGGCATACAGAAATAGTGGAAACATACTAACATTAAGTACTTGTTTCTAATATAGGAAAATCCCCGCAGGGTTTGAAAAATATTTACAAATATATAGGTGTTCAAAAGAAACTAAATTATGTTGTTAGATAACTAATGGTAGCTTCAGAATACACCGGGCTCTATTCACCGCTAACCACTACCTTGCCCCTCGAGCCGCTAGCCTTAGCTGTAAGGTTTTTCAACTTGAACAAGAGTGAGATTCGAGGGAATCTCAATAGTAACAGACATTTCAGACATATAGAATGTAATACACCATGTTATGTAAGATGCTAACTCGTGTTGTGCATACATTGTCAAAGGCTAAATGACTGTTTGCAATCCCAACTTAACTCGTGTCCATGGTAAAATGACATGTTTAGACCCTGGCTTATTTGCGTGCACCATCGCTGGATCCCATATCACAACTAGGCTAATGTGCCCTAGGCATTGTCATGTTACAGAAGATGGCATACACAAAGCATACAGATAAATACATAATATATGAAAGAAAGTGCTACTACCTGACTCCTTTTTCAATTCCTCGGTCTGTCCGAAGTTTGTGTTCCAGCTCGGGCTATTTCCAATTCTTATAAAATTAAAGTTACAAGTAACTGGTTATTACTTGTAATGGTACCGGCCTTAGATCAAATTCTGCTGGTTATCTAATACAGTTACAACAGTTTTTGCACAGTGCAATTTCACTGTTTCCAGAAAAACTGGCATATTTTCAGTCAACTTTAGAAATTCATAATTAAGTATATGAAAATTCAAATTGACTGTTCTAAAGCCTATGTGTAGCTCTTTAAATGTACTTTTATGGAAAAATACCTAAGTCTGACACTGTTATCACATTTTTCTCAGAATTTCATCAAACCTCCATTGTTCTAAATTTTCTTCTAGAAATAGGGCTCAACTTTGAAAATCCACATCTTTTAATCTTCTTGTCCAAAAATTATTATCTATCTTTCAAATTAAAGCTCTTCATCTCTACTTTAATTCTGGAAAGTTTTATAATTTTTGGACCAGGTTTGATGTAACATCCCAATTTTCATCACTAATATTCCCTTGATGTAATGACATATTTAGTGGAATAAAATGGTGGATTAAAGAGTACAATAAATGTTAGAACAAGGCAATTAGTGGTCACACACACCATAATTAAGTTGTAACACAATTTGCAATGTTACAAGGTGCGGCCAATGTGTTTTTTAGCGAGGCAGTCTAGTTGTGTGACATTTGTAAATAGTCAAATGATGTCTAATGCCTATAAAACTTTCTAGGATTAAAGTAGAGATGTAGAGCTTTAATTTGATAGGTAGTATGTAATTTTTGGGCTTGTATACTAAAAGATATGGATTTGTGAAATTGTGCCCTGTTTCTGGAATGTAATATGGAACAGGGGACGTTTTGCAAATTTTTGAGCAAAATGTGATAACAGTGACTAGCTTTGGGTATTTTTCCATGAAAATACACTTAAAGAGCTTCACATAGGCTTTGGAATTAGACAATTTGGAATTTCCTAGAATTAGTTATGATTTTTCAAAGTTGACTGAGAATCTACAAGTTTTTGGAAATAGTGAAACTGCGTTGTGCATAATTGTACAGTGCAGAAACTTTTATAACTGCACTAGATAACCAGCAGAATTTGATTTAAAGGCAGTAATAGTACAAGTAATAATCAGTTACTTGTAACTCTAACTTTTATAGGAACTGGAAATTTCCCGAGCCGGAACCAAAGTTAAGATGGATTGAGGAATTGAAAAAGGAGTCAGGTAGTAACTTTTTCTTGCATATTTTATATGATTATTGTATGTTTGTCTATGCCATCTTTTGTAACATGAGCATAGTGCCTTGGACACGCATATTAGCTTAGTTGTAGTCTGTGACCCCAATAGAGGTGCCGGGTTAAGCCAGGGTTGGCGTAAGGTGAAGCTAGGGCTGAATAGTCGTTTGGCCTTGGACAGTGTGCACACAACATTCTATCATTTTACATATCATGGTGCATGGCATATTTATTTTCACATTTTGTATGTCTTAAATGCATGCTGCTACTGAGATTCGCTCAAATCTCACCCTTTTTCAATAATACAAACATTATAGATGAAGTTAGCAACTCAAGGGGCAAGGCAGTAGTTACCGGTGAATAGGGGCCCTGTGCAGGTGAAAGCTGTTGTTAGTTATTTAAAACTATACTTTTGGTTCTTTTTGAACACTTTGTATATATTTTCAAACCTTATGGGGAATTTCCTGCATTATAAACAACTACTTAACGTCAGTATATTTCCGCTATTTTTGCTTGCCTTACGGAAAGACGTGCTTAATACTTTATGAATGCCAAAATGTTAATGGGTTTGACATTTGATCAACGAATTTTATTGCACAATAACACTGCCTCCAGTGAAACAAATAGAACAACATTTCCCCTTAACTTGAATAAATTCCAGATTTGCATACAAATTTGCAAAAATCATGAACACAAATATTCCCACAAAATTTTCCCTTCTAAATCCAATGAAATAATCAAAATTACAAAATTCCAACTCCTACCCTATTCTGCACTTGGCTGAAATTTGCAAGAATTTAGGGTTTAATGGATTTCCATAATTTCAATCCATAAACACCTTCCCTTTTACTCCTAATCACATGTTTAACCACCCAAACACCTAACAAACATGAACAATAGAAATTTGGGCAGCATATCATTATAGGATTTCATCATTCCATTTTTCAAAAACCATGAAAACTAAGCCAATAACCACAACTAAAACATATTAATCAAGAGGATTAGGGCTCTTGAGCTTACCTCTTGATTCTCTCATTGTCTCTTTCTAGGTTCCATTCTCTCTCTCTCTCTCTCCCCTCTTAGATTTTGCTTGTTAAACATGATATTCAAGATGGAGAAGAGATTAGAAGTGGTTTCTATGATGTTGGAAGGAAAGAACACTTGATTTCAAGCATAGTTACCTTGGTCTTGCTTCTTGAACTTTGCTCTTCTTGCTTCTTCCAAGTTTCTTTAAGCTCTCTTCTCTCTCTCTATATATTTTTGTTGCTTGTCTGAAAATGATGAAGAGGAATGTGATAATAACTTGTCAAAATATCTCTCCCCGTATATCTTTAATTACTAATATTTTATGTCAATTTTACCATGTGAAATTTTTAGTTGGCTATGGTTAATTCTTCCTTGAATAAATGTGGACCAAGTAATTATTCCCTCTTGCTTTTCTTCATGTCATACAAAATATAGCTCTTTTAGAAGAGCAAAATTGGCTTCTTGAATAAGGCATTTCCACCTCCACAAATACTATTTTTTACTGTATTTTGATCATGTGCTATTTTGCTAAGTCATCATCTTTTTTTTCCACATGAATTTAGCCCTTACTAACTTGACATAATTACTACTCTCTCCTCTTGACAAAAGTGATGTGAATGGTCCTCCAAGATAACCAAATAAGCTTCTTCAATTACCTTCATCCATTCCCTTATAATTGGTATGTAGTGGCTTTTTTATGAGAACTAGCTTTTTGACTTTTCAAACTTTAATTTTACTTGGCCAAGATTAATCCCTCTTGATTAATTTGGACTAGTCATTTTATTTCTCCCTTACCTCTTCCTTTTTGACCAAAAATATCAAGGAAGGAAGGAATAACTAATAGCTTCTTGCTTCATTTGACAATTTACCCTTTTGCCCTTACATTTTGTGAAATTTCGCACATGTACTTAATTTGCCAGAATTTTCACCAAACTTGAAAAATTCATATCTTTATTTATAGATCCAATTGTAGTTGTTTCAAAGGCTATGTGACCCTTATTAAGTGTATTTTTAAGGAAAAATATAGCTTTTAGCCAATTAGACACTCAGGATTCCCAAAATTACCTTGGACGCTGCCACAGAATCTTGTCAGCTTTACTTAGCTAAATTCAAAAATACATAACTTTTTGTGTATAGCTCCAAATGATTTATATGACCTATCAAATTTAAACTTAATAAGTCTACTTTGATTTTGAAAAAATTCAAAGGCATTGGACATCATTTGCCTATTTAAAAATGTCACACAACAAGACTGCCACATAGGAAAACACACTGGCAGCAAATCTTAATTCTTACAATTTGTGCTCCAAAAATAATCATGCTGGGTGTGACCACTAAGTGCCTTGTTTTGTCATTTCCTGTGCTCTTTAATTCACCATTTTATTCCCTTAAATGCCACAATTGCATATAAGGGATATTGGTGAATAAAAAGTGAAATGTTACATATGCGAAGCTTCGACTCTGATTACTAGTTGCCAAAGCTTTGGGGGCCAAATATAGTTTTTTGAATTTCTCAAACAAAAGTGGTCAATACGGACATTTGAATAGTTAATAGCGAAACTAAAGTTTTAAGCAAGGTACTTATTGAACATTTTCTAATAACTACTTTCGTTTCGCTATTTACTACTTTAGTTTCAATATTGACTAGTTTAGTTTCAATATTGACTACTTTAGCTGGCTAGCGATAAATTTCTTCATATATTTTTTGAATTTCTGAAATAAGAGTAGTTGACAGTGTAACCAGACTAGTTAATAATAAAACTAGAGTAGTAAATACTAAATAGGGACAACATTCCTAAGTAATTTCTAATAACTTTGGTTTTGCTAAGTAACTTCTAGGTTCAAAGCTTGGTTGTGTAAAAGGAGTATTCTTATTTTTTTGGCCATTGTGACATTGTGAAATTGCCATTAGGTCATTCTCTCTTATAAAAAACATAAAAAAATTTTACTTATGAGAATTTTTTAGCCATTCCTGTACTTTATCATCTCATTGACTTTAGAGAGGAAGAGAGGGAAGGGAAGAGATCATTTTGGAAAGAGAAAGGGAATGTCACACCCAAAAAATCAAGAGGTGATCGGTCCAGAATATGAGAGGACTTACATCCCTTAAGCCTTGTAATATATAAATGAATAACTATAATGATAATTATAAAAGCATTCAAAGTGTCATAATTAATATAACAATCTTAGACACTAATTGATCATTTCTAACTTATATATATACATATATACATACATATATATCCCTATATGAACATATAGCCAGTTCATATGAGTATACAAATAGTAGACCGGTGGTTGACCGATAATGATTCGAGTGATGGAAGGATCTCTTTCCTATTTCATATAGAGATACTATTATAGAGCCTTCCCTCTTTGGAGCTCAGACCTTCTCCCTTCAAACCATAACATCTCAGCGTTCCTTCATTTCCTACTAGAGACGTAATTGGATTCCTATCTATATAGACATATATTCTAGATATATGGACGTATAATTAGTAATTCCTTTACAAGACCATTACTTTTCGGATTAAGATAAGCACTATTAATATATTTGTGATTATAAAAAATATTGTATTGAAGCAAGATTACAAAATTATTAATTACAAAGATTTTGTATGGAATTATTTTATAGAAAGTTACCAAAATTGATATCAGAAACTATAATAGAAGATTATAATAAAGATTTGGGTCCAAAGACCAATATCTGGGAACTCAGAAACCCCAGTCCAACAAAAAATTATATCATTATCAGAAATAATAAAGTCTTTATGGAGTTTTTTTGGGCTTCTTCTTTTTAGGCTTTTATTATTTATGATATGGTATAATTTTTTTGTAGAACTAGGGTTTCTAATATGACGGGAGTAGACTGGTTATATGAACACATAGTCAGTTCATATGAGCATATAGATAGTAGACCAATGGTTGACCGATAATTATCCGGGGATGGAAGGATCTTAGTCCTCTTTCATACAGAGATACTATTATAGAGCCTCTCCTCTTTGGAGCTCAGACCTTCTCCCTTAAGATCATCATAGCATAACCTTCCTTCATATCCTACTAGAGGCATAACTAGATTCCTATCTATATAGACATATATTCTAGCTATATGGACATATAACCAGTAATTCCTTTACAGGACCATTACTTTTCTGATTAAGATAAACACTACCTCCTTGATCCTTATAGAGAGTTTAGCCACTATACCATAGATTTTTGCTTCTTTGATTATTGATATACTTCAACAAAAGTAAAGAAAACTGTTTGCAAGAATAGAGACTTCTTATTCAGGAATGATACTTTTACAAAGAGAAATGTTTTTCTACATTTCCTGATTGATCTACTGATGGATGATTTCAAGAGAGTTTACATGGCTTTATATAGAGCTGGGCATTCACAACTCTAGTTACTTTTCCTAACTCAGGTCAGGTTACTTAATGGGGAATCTTATCTTCTTTGTCTTCTTCTCATTTGCTTTACTTCACCTTCTTTTGTCAAGTGTTCTTTTGCTTTTGGTTCTTCAAATTCTCTTTCTTACTTTACTCCACCTACTCTTGTCTTTACTTCACCTACTCTTATAATGTCTTCTTTTACTTTTGCTATTCATTCATCCAACTTATTTTGTCAGCCTTCTTTTTCTTTGTCAATAAGGACACCTATCCTTTATTGCAAAATATTTATATCTACAATTAGTTCATCACAGTCTTTTTCTTCTCTTTCTCCATTATAATAATTACACTTATGATGAGCATATTCTGACAATACTTGACATATCTTCTTTTTGGTTTCTTTAGGATTCTCTATTTTATGTGTCTTTATTTTATCATACCATTATAGGAATGATCTTGCTTGTCTGTTTACTTTTCCTACTAAGTATATACATGTAGTTAGGCCTGTAAAATACACCCATTAAGCTTCTTCAGAAGTTATAGTTATGTTCATCTCTTGGAATATAATGTTGTATTCTTGGGCTCTTATGGCAGATATCCAATACTAGAATTCCTCATCATCTTCAATGTCTTCTTTGACCTCTAGATCATATTCTATAAGCTTTTTAGTAGTTCCAAGCCTTATTAGATTTATATGAGGATAAAATTTATATGGGGTTATTTCGGCTATAGTTAAATAACATTTAACAAATATTGTATATTGGGGTCACAATTCCAAAATAATGCTTTAATGAATCTCTAATATATTTTGGTAATGGCCTTATTGAAAACATAATGGGAGACATATTTCATGGTTTTAGTGGCTAAAGATAAATGGCTTAATTTTTGAATAAGGGCTTTAAGGAACTTATACTGCTAAGGGGTTTAGAAGGAGGTTTCATATACTGAGGTTTTTGAGGTTGAAGGTCTTTTTGGACGTTTTTGGGGTTGCTCTTTTTGGGATTTTATTATTTCTGATAATAGTATATTTTTTTGTTGGATTGGGGTTTCTGAGTTCCTAGATATTGGTCTTCAAACTGAAGCATCTACTCCAGATATACATGATATACATTTCTGTGCTGCAGCATCAGCTACTGATATATTTCTTGTTATGGGTCTTTCAATTGACTCCACATTCTTTGTCAAATCTTCGATTTGTGAATATATATCCACAACAGAACTTGATAAGTTCTAGATATTTGTACTTACTTGGCTACTTAAAAGATTCATATTCATTTCCAGAACATTTATCTTTATTATAACCTGCTCAAGAGTTGGTGATTCTTGTCATGGTATCAAAGCTTGAGTAGGAAAGATAAACATGAATCCTTGATCCCTACTTGATCAAATTTCTTATATTTCCAATTAGTTGTTGGTAATTAATTTTTTTTCCTGCATTTTATTAGTTTACTTTGTTAGTGTTTAAATTCATAGTTGTTATTCAGCTTATCTTAGTGAAAGTTTTATATTGTTAAAGTTAAGTATATAAAAATATTATAAAATTTTAATAATTGATACAATAAAAAGAGTATAACTAAGAATTTATGGTATAGAATGTAATAAACTTCCAAAAAGTTCATATATGCCTATAAATGAAGATACATGTATGTTTTCTACATTTATCTTATGAGGAGATGGAGATAGTACTTATAGCCAAGTAAATTGGACAAATATTTATTTAATGAAACAATTAGGATGTTATATGAATATGAATATTGAAGATTTATTAAAAGTATATACATTAGAGGATATAATAGAAAAATTATCTGAAGATGCAAAATTAATTATAGAAAAGGAACAACCTAAGTGTAGATTAGGTAGATTATTAGGATTAACAAAACCATTAGAAAAAAAAAGTGATATAAAGACAGAAATAAGAAAGAATACAAATGAATTAGCTTATATAAAAGGAAATAATATTAAACAAATTATGAAAGCCTTAGGAGTAGAACTAAAAATAGAACCAATTTGAAATAATCCACAAATAAACATGATGAAGATATTAGAACATGAAAATGAAACAACTAAACCACAAGCAAAATCTCAAACATTAGATGAGAATATGAGATAAACAAGAATTATAATAGAAGAAATTCATAAAGGACAAGAAGTTATTAATAAAAACTTGTGGACTATATTTGAAGAAATACAAAAAATATATTTAAAAAGACAACAAGAAAGAACTGGACAAATTATTTATAAACAAGAAGAAATAAAAGAAGTAACTCAAAGAGAAAATAATAGAATTTCAAAAATAGCTTGTTATATAGGTTCATAAACTAATGATTTATTTAGAATACTAAGATCATCAGAAGAAAAAGAACAAAATCAAAATAAAACTTCCATGAATATGATGAATGCATAACGAGAATTAGAAGAATTGAATGAAGATGAAATAGAATAAATTATGGGACAAGAAGGAAAAGAGAATTTAGAAGAAATAAGAAAAGAATTTGCACACATAACAAATATAGAAAACTCGGAAGCACAAACAAATATGAAACAAAGACAAGAAACAGCTAATCAACAAACATTTAATGTTCCAAGTATAAATAGTCAAGAATATAATATAAATGATGCTTTGGCAAGTACAATAATAAATGGAATAAGTAGAGAAGAAAAAGCATAAATAAATAATTTATATCATAAAGAACCATTAAAATCATCTGATATACCATTTGAAACAACATTTAAAACACCTAGTAATTCAGGATTATTTATACCAACACCTATAGACCAATATGAAACTAGACAAATACCTAATTTAGGTGTATGGCTAGATTTGGATTGTAATTTTGACAATGAAAAAAGATTAGAAAAATGGACAAAATCCCAATTAATATCATTAATGGGAAGAAATATTGAGACTAATATAGCTACTATGTTAGTAGAAGCAAGTTTTGTAGGAAATGTACAAAATTGGTGGAAGAGTAAAATGCATGAATTCAGAGAATAAGCAAGAATAATAACATAACCATATGAAAATAGGAAAAATTTTATGCATTACTAATAAGACAATATGAATAATTATTAAGAAATGAATTTATAGGATGAAGTGTAAGAGCAAATGAACCAACAAAAATAGAAAAAGCTATTACAAAATTACATCATATAGAAATATGTTCTTTAGACCCTAAATATTTGAACCAACATATTTGTGAATATAAAAAAAATATTATTATGAAGCAAGATTACAAAATTATGAATCACAAAGATTTTATATTGAATTATTTTATAGAAAGTTGCCAAAATTGATATAAGAAACTATATAGAAGATTATAATAAAGTTTTTGAAAAAAGAAATGATCTAATACCATTTATTGATACTATTGTAAGAAGAGAAGAATTTCTAAGAAAATATTTATCAAATAAATGCAAACAAGTATGGAGAAGTGTAAAATATTATAAAACTAACAAAACAAATATTAAAATATGGAGAATTAGAAACACCACATAGATGGGGATGTATACCAGAAAAATTAAGAAGAAAGAAAGGATCCTAAAGAAAAGTTTTACCATAAATATATACCCAGAAAATATTTGAAGAAAGGAAAAAAGAAAATAAATTATAGTAAGAACCCACAAAATGTAAATGTTATAATTGTGGAAAATTAGGACATATATCAATTAATTGCCCAGAACCAAAAAATAAGAAAGTAATGAATATATTTAAACAAGCTTATGAATATGATTTAGAGCCTTTAGAACTTGGTGAAACTATATATAGTCAAATAGATACCCTTGAAATAGAAATATATAAATTAAAAAATATAAGTGATTTTTCATATTTGTCACACCCTTATTTATTCCGATATTAACCAAAGTAGCAATGCGTAGTTCGGTGGGCACATAGGAATAATATAAATATGTTGACAATATGTACATGATTATATTATAGGAATTTCCCACAGGGATTGTACATAATGCTTACAGACTTAAAATATAATATAAGCCTCCAGATAACCAACTGCTTCTCCTGGACTGAACCAGAACGTTATGTATTTTCCTCATGCAATCCTCTTCTCTATTCTCAACATACCTCCTATGTCCACCTGTCTAAATGGTTAGTTGGGGAGGGTGAGATTCAGGGAATTTCAGTAGTAAACAGTTACCATAATGCATGTAAACTATATGCTAAGTGCATGACATATTAGCCTTAACTAGATACATACCACATAATGACATTTCTGCATGCTCAATGTTTCACATATTATACTCATGGCCATAACATCAATAGAAACAGAGCTTCATCATTCAAATATGCTTTACACAATCAAGTAAAGCAATCACATACATTACTATACAAGCATAAGTATCAAATACATGCAAATAGGATAAGTTCACTACCTTTTATCTTTAAGTCCCTCTCTTGTACCATTTCTGCTAACCATTGAAGTTGCTTGAAGAACCTTTCAATCAATGTTTTAAAAGTTGGACCAGACATTGAGCTGGAGAGATTAGCGAGTCATAGTTCAAATGGTCAGAACGGTTAGACCGTTTGGCCGAGCCGGTGATGTAATAATTAAATTCAAAATACTACTATATACATATAAAATACGATATGAAATTGTTAGTGAGTTAAAAATAACAAAATATTATGATTTTTATTAATTTTAATAATCCCTTATATTTAAATATTAACTATTGTGTATTTTTTTATTATAATTTTTTATAGGAGACTATGAAAATAAAAAAATATATTCAAAATTCATGAACATTTTCATGCGTAATATCATTTCAAATTTTAACTTTAATTTTTTAAAAAATAAATAAACATCAATTATCGTCAGTACCTCAAACGCGTTTTTTATCTCAAGGTACCTCTTTTATCTCAAGGTAGGAAACTCCTCTTTTATCCTTTTGAAAATAACACCTCTTTTATCTATCATATAATAAAATGTGTTCAATAGTTCATCGATGGATAATTGACTAAAAGACAATTTTTACCCTTACATGAGAAAAAGTGAAACTCAGACATGGAAGAACTAAAACAATATGGGGAATTGACAACACACCTTCATATTTCTCTCTCTCTCTCCAACTAGATATGGGTTTTGTTTTAGTTCCGGTGAGTTCATTTATGAACAGAAACTAAATCTGTATTTTAGTTTTTCAGGAGCTCATTTTCATTGTAAATGACATGAAAAAGCACTTGACTAAGCAAATCTGTGAGTTATATGATTTTCTTGTTAGTCTATTTATCTTTTTCATCTTCGATCTTCGTCATCTTCTTCACTTCTTGGCTTTCCTTCTTGCCTGAAACGCTGGTTGGGAGTCGTTCGATTTTCCAAAATCCATCCCGGCTCCTGGCTGAAAAGCGAGTTTCGGCTTCATAGCGGTTTTTTTTCCTACTCAATCCGGCTTGACCATTAAAACAGCTTTCTCCTTCAACACTAGTTGTAGCCTCCTCCGGCCAACGGTCCGGCAGTCCGGTCTGATCCGGCCGTCCGGCGTAAAAAACGTTGCTTCCTATCTTCTTTTTGTTGGAAATTGTGCCCTAAGGGCCAATCATTGTACTTTGAACATTATTATTTTAAAAAAATTTCTCCATTTTGTTATCATATCATTTGCATGTTAACTATGATAATTGCATCCTTAGATAATTTATAAAGATTGTCCTAAAATGTCCCTGGTTGGTCATCTATGCGGGAGCAGAGATGAAACGAGATCAGTATGACTTTGATAAGATATGGAGATACGAATCAAAGTCTTAGGCACTTGTAAGAGTACAAGGTGCTGGATCGACTCACTATGAGAAAGCTACATGGATCAAGTCATAAACTTTTCTTATGTATAACTACGTCACAATGCCCTTAGACCTGAGGTCATCATGGATTCCTACATGAGAGTTGCTAAGCTTTGAACTAGTCAAAAGTCACTTTTGACCAGGTGATGATAAAGACTACGATCGGGCTTGGTGGTTTTTCATGCAGAGGAATATGAATGATCAAGATGGAATTTGTCCCTCACATTAGTAGAGAGATATTACTAGGCTCCTCGATGAGTGAGTATGAGAAATGTATGGCCATACTATGATGAAAGGAGTTTCTGTCTCTGTTATCAGGCTACTCAAGAATCGAGAAAGTAATGATCAGGAACAAGAGGATGACATTATCCATGCCTTATCCTTGATCGATATATCGTGTGACAAAAGGGACGTGACATGGTTGTATGACAGGTTGTATCGTGATAACGATCTTTATATGAATTGGGTAGTCGTAATGTCTTGCTAGAGGCCGCTTATGACTTTTGGGTTAGTATAGTTATTGGCCCACTGCCAACTTCATATGGGTCTACAGGGTCGCACACAAGAATGACCCAACACGAGATAATGTTTAATTTAGGGTGGATGAATTTTACATATATATATATATATAATATAAAATTCATTAATAATATTATATATATATATATATATATATATATATATATATATATATATTCGAAATATATATCTTATATATATATATATGTATATATATTATATGATATTATTATATTGTGTTAGTTTTAAATTTAATTTATTAAGATATATTAAATTTAATAACTAACATGATAGAGATATAGTATCTCAGATTTAATTTATGAAGATAAATTAAATCTAATGGCTCTTTATTTGGATTAAATAAATAGGTTAAATTAAAACTGTTGGACAGATTTAATTTAAACTGAATTTATTTAATTAGCTCATCAAGATAATTAATTGTTAATTAATTTAGAAATTAATGATGATTAATTTTGAAATTTAAAAATAACCCTCATAGGTTATAAACTTGATAGAGCAGATATATTGATACGCACATGAGAATTAAGAGCCGCAAGTGAAACCCAAGGAGACATTAGAGGCGCTAGCACGCAGTCTCGGTTGGAGAGCCTTCGTGTGAATACCGGTAGAGGGAGCGGACCTGACGTGTTGGCTCCTAGAGATCGTGAAAACTCTGAATCATCAAAAGGTATGAATTCTTCCAACTTGGTTTAAACGCCATTGATAGATCCTCAATTAGGATTGGTGAAAATTTTTAAAATTCTTCCACTGTGCCTACCGATCCTAACACTTTCTTGTCATCTCATGGCCCTAGGTACATAACCATACATTAGAGTTATGATAAATGAATGTCCAATGTGGCTACTCAAGCTGCTAGAACATAACTTCACCCTTAGAGGTCCAACTTATTACATTTTACCCTTTTTGCTTTAAATTCGTATGGAATTAAAAAGCTGGCAGATTTTTCACTTATCTTTGAAAAATCATAACTTTATCTAGGAAACTCCAATTGGGGTGGTTCAAAATCCTATAACCCTCTTTAAGTCTACTTTAGGGGAAAAATATCCATAACTGCCAATTACACGCACACAATTCTAGAATTCACAATTATTCCCTTTTGCCACAAAAGTCTTCACAGAATTAATGTCCTACTTCAATAAATCATAACTTTCTGCAAATTACCCATAAAATTAAAGCTCAGTCTGTCCACTTTAATTATGGAAAATATCATGGCCATTGGATAAGGTTTAACTATTTGAAAACATGCACACACTAATTGCCACAGTACAACTTCTAGATTCAGTGCCTATTTTTCAAAAATCATATCTCACTGCCTACTAATCCAATTTGTACGTTATTTATGTCAAATTAAAGATTGGGATTTATACTTTGAATTTGAAAATTTTCATGAGCATTAGACTTCATTTGGTCAGACAAAAAACACATCACAACTAACCTGCTTCAAATCTGGCAGTGTTCACCCACAACTTTTCAAGTTCTAATTTATACAATTTGCATCCAAACAATCTAAAATCACCAGCATACTACATCCCCACACAATTTTGTCTAAGGATTCCATTAGAAACCTCAAATTTGGAAAAATCCCAGTCCTTCTATGTGCCATGTTCTGACCAAAATTAGGGTTTCAAAACAACAATTCACAAATTCACAATCTAAGCACCAAACTAAGTTCATATGCTTCCCAAACCTCATATAACCACATGTATATGAGCAAAGCATCATGAAACCCTAGAAAACCCTAAATGGTAGAAATTAGGGCATCACCAAAGAATCAACAAGACTCAACTAAATCACAAGATGATAAGCTCAAAACAGCTTAAGCTTACCTCTTTCACTTTAATGACTTGTTCTTTGTTTCTCCAACTTTGGCTCTTCTTGGCAGCACCAAAACACCTTTCCTTGATGAACAAAAATAATATAAATAAAGCTCTTGATGAAAGGAACAACATTTATGAAGACCTCAAGAGCTAGAAAGGTGATTTGGAAGGTGAAAATCACACAAGAAGAACTTATCTTGTGCTTGACTTCTTGCTTTCTCTTTCTTTGGCCTCTTAGCCGAAATATTTGAGTGAGAGAGAGAGAGAGAGTGTGTTATGTTCTGATTTCTATCTCCTTTTGTCTTATAAGGACTGGGATGAAAATGGTCAAAGGAAAAGCAAAAGTTGTGGCTACAAATTCTCCTTCTTGCACAAGCCAGTTTTAGTTACCATGTGCGATAAATTTACCATGGTAATTGTGTTGACTCTTCTTTTCTCTTCTCTTCCTCTTTTGGACGAAAATATCCTACCTAAATAAAGAGAAATTGTTGACCAAAGTGTTTAAAAATATTGCCTTTTGGTCAAACTTTCCAAGCATGAAATAATTGGAAAATACCTTAGCCACAATTGTTGACTTTTCTTCTTCCTTTTTACTTGGCCAATATTGCTCCATCTTTTATGTCTAAGATTGCAATTTCCATCTTGCTTCCCATTTTTGGACATCACTAGCCTTTAATTGATTGGCAAAAATATTAGCTTTTGCTTTATGGCCAAATAACCATTTTGCCCTCACATTTTTGTAATTAAATTGGGTCTTCTTCCTTTTACTTTGTGTTGGGCCTAAAATCACTATATATTGGCCCAACAATTATGTTCTTCCATTAAGCAATTTGGGCTCCAATAATTGGCTTTTATGAAGACACAGATTAACTTTTATGTCTTATTATGGCCCAAAATTCTTGTGGCCACTAATTACACTTTTTGACTAATTTATGTCAAACCCCTTAACATTTTGATATACACAGAGTGATAAAGGCACAGTTCCACATGCATACAAAAATAGCACAATTATATTGATAAAAAGTACTTGTTTACATACTGGAGTCTCCCCACAGGGTTTGATAGAATATATACAAATTTCCTAAATATCTGAAAGTAAACTAAATATAACCAAACAGCTCCACTCTCAGGGCCCGCACACTTCAATTTCTAGTATTTACCGTCTTGCCCTTGGAGCCACTAGCTTCTGTTGGAATGTATTTTTATTTGAAAAGGGGTGAGATTCAAAAGAATATTAGTAGTTACATACAATCGATCATGTAAAATGCGAAAAGTAAATATGTCATGCTCCATGTTATACAACAACTTAATAACAATATCACATCATGGCATGTATACATGAGTTAGGGGCTTAATCCTCTACTATCCGTACACCTCGGTTAGGTTCTTGCTTAACAACCAGGTAAGTATGCCTCCACACACAAATCGCCCTCCTCGACAAAACCATATTTATTAATTATATCACAGAACATGGCATACACAAATATATAAATATTGGCATAATGTGTGAAAGATAGAGTTAATACCTTATATCCCTTTTTGCAATACAAAACAGGTTCCTAATTTGATCCGGCTCAGGCTCAACAAACTGGTCCTAAAAATCCAAGTCTACACGAATTAGGTTAATACCTATTCATGTATCACTTTAGACTCTTTCAAATTACTTTTGTTGGTTATATTAGTCCAAAACTGTAGAATTACCAAAATGCCCCTGGGGACTCAGCCTAAGCCCCTTTTTACCCTGTCTGACCGTACTTTTCCAAAAATTTTGACTCGAGCTATTCCTACACAGTTTTACGTTTACAATCCATTTTTGACCTTAGCTTTAGCAAAATCACTACCAAGTGATAGTTTTTCCCTTTATAGCCCCTACTTAAGGTTTTTGGGGTATTTTTGTAATTTTACTTTCTAGGGCTTTTCTCACCAAGTGATCAACAACAACCCTATACAATTTTCCCTCCTGAACACCATGGAATTATCAAATTAATGAAATTCCAGCCCTAATCCTTATTTCCAGCTCTGGCTGAAACATTGCCCAAGGAAAAGAGAAAATTGTGAATTTGAGTTTCAACACCTAAAGCTTGCTCCTTTTCACTCCTTACCACTTGTTAAACCATTTAAACACTTAATAGACATGATTTGAGGAAATTTGGCCAGCATAACCCCTTAGGGTTTCCACTTTCCAAATTTACAAAATTAACAACCAAGCCACAAACCAAGGCAAGAACCATAACAATAACATCAATATACCAAAGGAATTAAAGTTCTTGAAGTTAGCTCTTGGTTCTTAGACTTCTTCTCTCTAGACATCTCTCTCTCCCCTCAACGTTGAGATTTTGCTTGGCTACACATGATTTCCATGAAGAACAAGGTTTAGAGAAGCTACTACATAAGTTAGAAGACCTAACACTTGACATCATAAAGCTTTACCTTAGGTTTTACCTCATTGTGCTCCTCCTTCTCTCTAGTTCTCTAAGCTTCTCTCTCTCTTGTTGGTGGTTTGAAATGAAGAGGAAAAAGATGAAGGTGAAGCTTTAATAATATCTTCATCTTTCCTTTTAATAAATATTAGTTTAATCAATCATGACATGTGTTTGTGTATTAAGCCTTATCTCCTGCCAATTTGGTCTCATACCCTCCATTACAATTGAACCAATTTCCTTCCCTTTTCTTGGCCCATAAAAGACGTCCCAAGCTCCTTCATAAACCCAGTTTGAGCTTCAATTCCATTAGTCTAACCACATGTACACATATTATATTTTATACTTAATTGAACATGTGCCCAAACTTTAATCAATTATTATTTAATCTCTTAGCTTAAGATGATGCCACTTGGCATGTTCATAATCAAAATAATTATTTCCCCTTCTATGTCTTTTATTAGGCTAAAATCATAAGAAAATATGGAAATAATAATTTCTCCAACATTTCCCACCACCTCTTAATTAATTTGTATACAAGTCCAACTTTAAATTTTCAAACCTTGATTTATTTGACCAAGAATATTCCAAATATATATTCATCCTTTATTTTCCTTAAGTAATTGGAATTAACTTCAATTAATTGAAAAATAATTAATCTTATGCTTTGTTGGCAAATTTAAGATTTTGCGATTACATTTTTGGATTTATTTCTTTTTCTTCATCCATGACCAAAATTAACCTTAATTTTGGGCCAAGTAACATGCTTTACTAGTCTTCCTTTTTAGGCTTTAATATTGGGCTTTTTGGAACATCAAAAAATTAATTCCATAACTTGTTCTAGCCCAATTTTCATAAAAATAGAAATTTACTAGCTTCTTAAATTCCAACATCATGAATATTCACCATTCCATTCCATTAAATACTTCAGATAATTGCAAGACATATTGGTGAATAAAATTTGGGGTGTTACAATTCAAGTGTGCCAACATTCACCTTTTTATTCCCCTTATTATAAGGCATTTTGGTGACTGAAATTTGGGATGTTACAGTATTATGAATATGAATATTCGTCAATTGAAGAAGAATGTCAATTTTAAATGATGAATTTAGTAAATGATGGAGAAGGATCTAGTAATATAGAGTATAATGAATAGTGTTAGATTCTAAGTTTTGATAATAACAAAAGGTTATTGTATGTTATGGTAAGAAAATTATGTTTTTGCAAGTTTAGACAATGGTTACAACTTACCAAATGCATATCACAAAGTTCAGAGGTGACTACCGCTATTTTAACTGATACATTCGAGTGATGGAGCTAGCACTTGAGCATTGTTCAATTTTTCACTCGAGCACAAGAGTGTTGAGCAAAAGTGTTTGACAGAAAGCACACTCTAGCTGAAAACACCAGGACAACTCGAGTGGAGGACACACCACTCGAGTGATGATAAGATTTGTACTTGAGCATGAAGGAACACTCGTGCAAGTATTTGATAGAGAGCAAAGGGGAGACATGATATCATAATATCACTTGAGCACATATCTACCACTCGAGTGATAATCTCAATCTCACCCGAGTCCTTGCAAGTGTGGGTGTTTAGCCAAGAGCAAGATAACCTTAAAATGTAAACTGCACTAGAGTCCATACGAGTGAGGGACAACAGTGTTTGCCTGAGAGTCACCAAGTATATGGAAGGGAAGGTATGCTCGAGTGGAGGACACTACACCCGAGTGATACCTCAGCACCTGTGAGTGTGGAATCCAACTCTCTCCATTCTGATACAAGTGTTGAAGCAAAAGAGTATTTTATAGAAGAATATTCTATGCACTCGAGTGATTGTAAGAATGCCCGAGTGAGGGCCCACATCACCTGCAAGTACAAAATCACACTCTTGATAAAACAGGAAGCGAGTGTTATCCAGAGACGTGTACTCATAGTGTAAAATAGAATGGCACTTGAGTGATAGAATGTGTGCTCGAGTGAGGTCCCATGTAACCCCCTGACTTTAAACATGTAATTATAATTCGATAACACATATTTAAATCGGATTAGAGACCATTGGATGCTTTAACCTCATTTTAAACTTTCTGTCTCACAGTAAAATTTTCACAAAAACTTTCAAAACTCTTTTTCCCATCCTGGTCTCAATTTCAATATTCGAATATAATTACTTGTGCAGTTAATATACATTCAATCATATCAGAGTGTATAACCGCATCCCCGGCAACTCCCGGATTCTATACATAAAAACCTGAAGGTTTATAAGTATACACTAGGGGATTACACAACGAAAATCAAATATAGTGTTTCTAATTCAAAATATACAGTAATCCCAAGTTCAAAATAAATAACCAACGTTTCCAATTTGACTATATACCCCCAAGGGTCCTAATTGCTCCGGGTTAGCCGCTTCTCCTTTGAGCACACGCCCTGTCTGAAATGTTAGTCATAGGAAAAAATGAGATTCGAGAGAATCTCAGTAGTAACAAACCACTCACACAATGCATAAACACAAAGCATGTGCATAAATCACAAACAGCAATAGCAGCAAAAATCTCAAAGATACATGGTTTTCACCACAAATGACAGTACTCACGGCTGTATACACAATACAACAGCTCTTGCTGTAATCAACATCACGACAGCTTATGCTGTAATCACAATAACGACAGCTTACGCTGTAAACGACAGCTTGCGCTGTAAACGACAGCTATCATCAGCTGTAATCACAGCAGTATCAGAAATCATCATAACACAGTGATACAACACACATACGGTGCATTACACAAAGTATAAGTGAGAGAGAGTCACTACCTTGTCCTTTCCTGACGTCCTTCGGCGCAGTTGGCTCACGAGGGCGGCAAATATCAAAGCCTATAAACAAAATCAAGAATGGTGCATTAATTTCCTACCCCCAATTCCTACTTTCAAACACTTAGAATAGGTTCCATATGAGTCCCCTAAATGGTTATAACAAGCTCAAAGAGAACCTAAAAGGATTGGAGAGTACTAGGTTGGAAATTGCTTTGCAAACTCACAAAGTGCTGAAAATTGGGTTCTGGCTGCAGCCAAGAATTCTCTGACTGCAGCCAAAAATGGCTAAAAACGTCACAGAAACATTTTGGCTACAGCCAAGAATTTTCTGGCTGCGGCCAGGTCACACACAGAAAGTTTTGCGCTGCAGCCAGAATTTTGGCTGCAGCCAGGGAAACTTCAAAAATTCATAACTCGCTCTAGAAAACTTGAAATAAGGTAATTCCAAAGCCCATTGAAAGATATTCAAGTCCCCTTTATGGTAAAAATATGTAAAATTATCAAGAATCACCACAAAAGTCTAGATTTACCAAAACCCTAACATTGTGCCAAAACAGGGTCCAGTTTTGATGCCAAAATTTGGACAATTCAAACTCCCAGCTCACAAATCGAAATGACACAAAATTTATGTCCATTTTGAAGCTTGAGATGTGAACTTTAAGACTGAAAATTTTCATAATTTTTCAACATCATTTGCCCAGTCAAAACGTCCACACCATCTGACTGTCCAGAATAGACTTACATTGGACAGATTTTCCAGATTTTCACATTTGATCCCAAATGATTCCCATTTCAACCCAAACACCATTCTCACACAATTTTGCTCAAGAAAACCATTGGAATCATCAAAATGACCAAATTCTACACAACACATAAGCCAATTCATACCATTCGAAAATTGCACCAAAATCAGAGCAAATTCATAAATTCCCAATACTCAATCAATAATTACGACAACTATACCAAAATGCTTCTAATTCTTACCTTTTCTTCTTCCTAAAGCCAATTCTTCAATTCTCCAACTTCCAAATTTCTACAAGTTCTCAAACTTCACCATTTAAAATTCTGAAACCATAGGAATATAGCCCTCAACCTCATGAATAATATTAGTGAAGATGAATTAGGCATTCATGGTCATTTAGGGCACTAACCTTAGGTTTTCTTCTCCCTCTTTCTTGCTCAACTTGGACGTCAATGGTGGAGAGGAGAGATGAAGTGAGCTGCTGGAAAATGATGACGAAAGTCTTATTTTAGGGTGAGCTAAGTCACTTGGCCGACTTACATGGAAAGAGAGAGGAGAGATGAAAGCAAAATAATCATATTTGACTTTTCTTCTTTTTTTTCTTTGCTTTTCATCTTGGTCAATAACTCAACTTGTTTTAATTTAATTCCTCTTCCCTTTCCATTGTCTCCACCGAAATGTTGCACTTCGAAACACAAAAAGAATGTTGACCACTTGCTTTAAGGCATATGTGACCCATATGACCAAAGTTCCCTTGTAAAAGAGTTGAAATTTTGACCAAATTCCTCTTTCCTTCTCCTTTACCCTTTTTGGACGTTTTTAACAATATGAGGAAGGGTATTAATTTGTTTTCCCATTGGTCAATCTTGATCCTTCATTTTAAGCTTTATCCCACAATTAAGCTTAACTATAAGGTTTAGGCACTGATTACAACACATTCGAATCAAAATCCACATCATATACTTCAAAAGTGCTCATTTACAACAATTACATCACTTTTGGAGTTATTAGCCCTTAATCCTATTTTTGGGTTATTACATCCCACATCACTCACAAGTGTGAAAATGCACTATCTCAAAATCACATGGAAGTGCAAGTGAAAAGTTGAAGCAAGAAGAGAAAATATGGTATTGCACTCGAGTGAGCTCTCTTTGCACTCGAGTGATCCTTTGTCAGAAGCCAAACTGTCACTGACTCACAACGATCAATCCGAATATGGTTTAATATTATTTAATCACTCTGTTTCCAATTGTTATTATTATTTAACATCATTTAACATATATTACAAGTGTGATATAGGTGGTTGATCGTTTGAATTAGAAAGGCTCAAAGAAAGTCAAACAACGACAGACAGAATCATTACGACCAACTAAACACAATCATTACGACCAATTAAGCACGTACCTACTACAATATCTCGTTCAAAGATTTCAAATGTACGCATGATGTTCCACAGTAAAATGCTCCACTCCACACAACTATTATTCAACGGACGAAAACAACTGGCTATAAATGCAGAGCTTCAGAGACCATCGAAGAAAACCAAGAACAAGAATTCACACAAGCAAATTCACAAGTCTCTATTATTTATATTTTCTCTGTATTCATATTGTTCTTCAGTGTTTATCATATTTCCTCAGTGAAAGAGTCTGTATATACGTCAAATTCTATTTTCATTTGATCTCAAGGTACAGGGACCTTGAGATGGTAGATATCCTTACGAGAGAAGTAGTTGAGAGAATTCCTAGTAGGACTTTCTGCTCATAAGACTTATAAGGTACAAGCAGTAGAGAACGTTGCTGCTCGTAAGACTTACAGTGGTGTAAGTAGGAGAGAACGTTGCTACTCATAAGACTTCTATACGTAATTAAGAGAGAAAGGTCATAGGTTTGTTTTTCTGCACGTAAGACTTGTCATACGGGGGAGAGAAATTTCTAGTGTTAGAATATTTCTGCTCGTAGTCCATTCAAGGATGATTGTTGTTTTACGGCGTTCTGAGAGCCCATTGAATCTTGGAAGCACAGTGAAAATCTCAGTAGGTCTTGATCTTTAAGGACTGGACGTAGGCCTGGTTTTAGGCCGAACCAGTATAACTCTGTGTGCTAATCTTCTCAACTCTACTTTATCTACAACTACTGTCATATCACCGCATCAACCGAAAAATTTATCACATCACCCAATTCACCCCCCCTCTTGGGTGAAGCTTGCCTCTTTCAAATAGACCCTTATACTATATATTGGTAAAATTCAATTATAAAAAATATAGATCCCGAAAATATCAAGCTCTTGGAGACATATGTGCAAACCTAACTATAGCAACATATAATGTTTTACCACCAAAATTATGGAAGAAGAAAAATAGAATATTAAGAATGGAAAGTGCAGGAAAAGAAATACATATGATAGAACTAGAAGCAAGGAATATATATGTACACATAGGAGAATATGAATTATTAATACAAGAATTAAATCAATATAATGAACCATCATGTGATGTAATATTAGGATTAGATTTTCTTGAACAGTATTATCCAATACATTTAATAAAGAAAGCCTTAGTATTAACTACATCCTGTAAACATGAATTATGGGGAATAAGAATAACTAGACCTAGAGCTAGTAAAAAGGGTCAGGCCTAAGAAAAGCAACCATTTTTTGAGGCCTGGCCCTTGAGCATAAGGGCTAGGGCTGGCCTACAGGTTCAAAGCTATTTTAGCAATCTTTTACTATTTTTTTAGCTTTTTTTCAAAGAAATGAAATTACAACAATGAAAGTCCTAATTTAACACATAAATGTTGTCAAAATTAAGGTGTAAATGATACGCATCATGAAACAAACAAACACAGTCACTAAGGCATAATTAAAGGTAAACTATTGTCCATATACCACAATTACAAATAATTAATGAGAAGACTTAACAAATTAAAAATACTTCTTATAAATATGTCTTGAAAAGTGTAAGTAGTCAACAAAATAAACAACATAAGATATGAACAAAATAATCACTAGAAAATAAGTAAAAAAAAATACTAAATTAGTAAGAATATTTATGAGATAAGAAATATTTTTTATGAGCTTTTAATTTTTAGGATTTTTAATGCAAGATGTTCTTATGAAACTGAATTCTAAAAAAGATAATAACAACTAAATATTTGTAACATTATTAACAAAGTATAAAAAATCAATAATACTATTATCATATAAATACTTTTAAAAAATAAAAAAAAACATACAGGCCTCCAGAGCTGGCCCTTTTAGGCCCGATTTCACTTTTAAGGCAAAAATTTTAAACCCGACCCTTGCAAATATAGGGCCTAAATGGGTCGGCCTGACGGGTTCAACCCATTTTCCATGCTCTAACCAGACTATATAGAAGAAAAGATGAAAATTTTCAAAAGAAAATAAACGATAATAAAGTACAATTTCTACAAAATAATAAACCAGTAGAAATAAAACATATGCTAGCAACCCTATCAATCATGTAATACCCCAAATTTTGGGATTGGAGGCTTGAGAATAAGCCAGAATGAAGTGGATTGTTAAGCCTCAGTTTAGCAGGTGTCCCAAATCTATTCCTTAACATTTTTTATATCTTTGACGTATTAAAAGGAATAAAATGGTGAATTAAAGAGTATGGGAAATTTGTATACAAAAATGGAATTTATTGAAGTTGCAATTGTATGCTGCTTCATTTCTTCTAGTGAGACAGTGAGTTTGTCATGTGATTTTGGATGATCAAATGATGACCAAAAATTGTGAAATTTTACAGGATGAAATTAGACATCCTAGGCTTTAATTTGATAGGTATATGAATTATTTGAAGCTATACACAAGGAGTTATTAATTTTTGAATTTAATCCAGTGAAACTGACCAACATTCATGTCAGCATCAAGAAACAAAAATTCTGGGAAGTGTGAGCTTCCAGTTTGCTAAAGGCTATATTTTTCCTTGAAATTAGACTCAATAAGGGTTTCATAGCCTTTAAAATCACTCCAATTGAAGTTCTATAGATAAAGTTATGATTTTTCAAAATTTGATCAGAAAATCTGCCAAAATTGCCAGTTGTTGTGAATTTGGAAAAATAAAATGTGATGGCAATTATGGAATAACGAAATAAGAGGGAAAAATATATGTTGGGTTTTAAATCATGCCAAATGACATCATCTTAAGCCAAAAAATTAAATATTATTATGCATAAAGATGAGCAAATGTTTAAATTGCAATAAAATATTTTATGTTGACCAAAGGAATGAGATACATGGAGAAAAGCCAATTGTCCTAACTTGGACTCCAAGTTGGCGTGAAATGGGCCAAAAAGATGAAGAGAAATGGTTTAAGGTCCATGAGAAAATATGACATAAAAATCATAACAATTTATTGAACTAATAAAGTATTATATTTTAAAAGAGAGAGAAAGGAGATATTTTTAAAAGCTTTATCATCCTTTTCTTTTCTCATTTTTCACAAGCAAGCACCACAAAGAGAGAGAGGGACAAAAACTTTGGGCACTTAGGGTTTCAAGAGAGCTTAAGGACGAACAAATCCAAGGTAAGCTTGGTGGTTTCAAGTTTTTGGACTTTCTAACTTGTGTAATTTCTCCTCTAGGTTCTTCTTTGCCATGAACAACCTTGTGTAGCAAATAAATTCTCAAGGAAGAGAGAGATAGAGAGAGAGAGAGAGGAAGAGACTCCCTAGGAGAGAGGAAGTGACAAATCAAGAGGTAACTTCCATAATCTCCTTCTCTTTGATGTTGTGATGTTGTGGTTGTTGATTTGGTGGTGATTTTTTGTTATTGATTGGTTTTGTAACTTTAGCAAATATAAACCCTAAGGGGTTATGCTACCCAAATTTTCTCAAATCTTATTTAGTATGTGATTAAATGGTTTAATAAGGGAATAGAAGTAGAAAGGAACAAGGATTTGAAGTTGAAAATCAAAGTTTGCATTTTCCCTTTTTCTTTCAAGGGTTTCAGCCAAGTGAGAATCAGGGGGTAGGAGCTGGATTTTCATGAATTTGATAATTCCATGGTGTTTAGGAGGTAAAATTAAGTGGGGTTGATTATGAACACTTCTTCAAAAAAGTCCTAGAAAGTGAAATTACAAAAATACCTTTAAAACCCTAAATAGGGGCTGTCAAGGGAAAAACTGCCATTTGGTAGTAATTTTATGAAACCCAAGGTCCAAAATTGATTCCTTAGATGAACATATGTCAGAATAGCCTGGGTCAAAATTTCTAAAAAAGTATAGTCGGATAGGGTACAAAGGGGACTGGGCCGGGTTCCCGGGGGCATTTTGGTAAATTTTCAATATAGACTAATATAACCACCAAAAATACTTTGGTAGTGTCTAAAATAGTAAATGAATGAGTTAAACCTAATTCTTGTACATTTGAAATTTTAGGACTGAATTAAGAGCCTGAGCTGTTGGCACGAATAACGAGGAACACTTTTCGAGTAGCAAAAAGGGGTTTAAGGTAGTAACTCTATCATTCATACATTATGCCAATACTTATATATTTGTGTATGCCATCTTCTATAATTTAATTAATTAGAAGGGGCAGTCTGCCGAGAAGGGGCAGTTAGTGCGAGAAGTGTAATTTTACTTGGTTGTTGAGTAACAATCCAACCAAGGGAAATGGAAAGTGGGGGTTGAGCATCTACACATGTATACATGCCATTATATTGTTCATTAATTGGCGCATAACATGTAGCATGATATATTTACTTTCCACATTTTATATGATCGATTAAATGTGACTACTGGGATTGCTTGGAATTTCACCCTTTTCCAAAATAATAAATATTCCAGCAAGAACCAGTGGCTCTAAAGGCAAGATAGCAAGTATGGGCAATTAAAGGGCACGGATCCTGAGATCAAAGTTAATTAGTTATATTAGTTTAATTTTAATATTTTGGACAAAATGTATATATATTGTGAAACCCAGATGGGAAAATCAATACGTAATCAAGCCTATTATTTCAATAATATAAGTATATTTCCACTATTCCTGTGTTGCCCACCAAACTGTGCTATAGTACTTTGATTAATATCAATAATAAGTGGTATGTAAGGTGGGGTCTTACATTTTGGTATCAGAGCCCAAAGTGGTTATGATAGAGAGTGGTTTTGGCAACAAGATAGTATATTGATAAAGTTTTGATTATATGGCAAATGGAGATATACACAGAACAGGGCACTAGAGAATTGAACTACCCCTTTTTTGTGAATTAGGTCCATAAGATTCGGGAATACTCGAGGGCAGTAAGTGGTGCAGTACCAGACTAAGGATGGTCTAAGGATATTGTGAAACTCAAGGAAGTGAGTATAGGCAAGGCCATTGTGCATCCCACATATTGTATCCAGTCTGTCGAAGCAACTGGCACGATGTTTGGGACAAGGGAAGTCTTAGGGTACCAGTGGTCAGGTGCAGATAGAGATGGTATCCACATTTTGGCATGGGCACATGAAATTTTAGTGTACTCAACCCAGGGAAATCTTAGGATGGGTGACCCCTTAGGAAGTTGAGTTGGCAAAGTCATGGAGACTTGAGGAATAATAGTTGTCTTAAGGTTTCTCTATGGCTAATAATCATTTGAGTTAGATGATTTAAGGAGTGCTTAGACACATGGAGATAATGATAACGTAAGTATTGATTTTAAATTGAGATATGTCTGTCGCGGTGAATATTGCCAGAAAGGTCCAATTAATAGGGTTATGGAAATTTGAGACATAGTAAATGTTTTGAGGTTTCTCCATACTAAGTGATGATCCTTAGTAACATTGTGGTGTTAAAGGTATGTAGGTATGATGTTAGATAGGGCATAATTAGTGGTGATTAGGCCACATATCGATCCTAAAGATCCGAACCGATGATACAGAAGGTTGGGATAGGCTTGAATCAAGCTGAAATAGTGCTTAGGTTGAAATGTAAATTGGTTACACTATGGTTCTATTCCATGATGGAAGTTTGAACTTTGTAAACCTTGTGGATAGTGTTGAACCTTTAGTAATGTTTTAAGGATATTACCCAAATATCATGAAGGTTAGAATAGGTTCTACTGATCCTGATTCCTAGCGAACCTATTGGGTGTAATTGAGGAAAATGATTTCCAATTTATGTAATGTTGATGTTCTAGATTTCACAATGAATCTAAAAGTTGGGTTAGGGACCCTAGGCTATAAAATCTTATATGCCGGTTATGTTGTAATAGACTTGCATGTCTAGAGGCCCTAAGACCTAGTAGACCAGTGTGTCCTTAGGCTGGCGAATTTATTTAGAATTGTGTTGGGCTAGTGATGATCTGTGGAATTGAGGAAAGTGATTTCCCGACTCAGCTAATGTTGAGGTTCTAAGAGTTAAATTGTGATCCAAAAATTAGATTCAATATTTGAACTAATTCTTTAGGAATCTGAATTGACTTGGATGGTCTGAGGTACGAGAACTTGGTACTAGAATGTATTGAAATGTGTATAAGGTTTCTTGAGGTTGCTAGTTGCTAATCTAGTATAGGGAAAGATCTTGATATATAATAGAATATTCCCTTATTGAATGAGAATAGTTCTTGATAGAACAAAGAGTAACCATGATATATGGTCTCAAGGTTGAGATAGATAATAGAATGTACAAGTGGCTTCTGGATTCCTTGTACAATATGGGTAGAGTACCCTGACGAGGGAAGTAGAGTTTGTGAATATGCTTGGAGCTGGACCGATATTGAAAGTCCATATGAAATGGCCCATAATGATTTGGGTTGAAACGGGCCAAGATCTAGCACAGAGAAACACATATTTTGGGTGCAATCAAGTATTATAGGAGGTTCCTTTGGGACTCCTATTAAATCATCCTGACATTATTAAAGCTCATATGAGGAGATAGACCTCAAAGTGGGCAGCGGAAGCATGGTAAATTTATGTGTAATCTTTGGGCACCCATGATTGGTTCTAGGCAGTAAGACTCGATATGTATTTAGCAAAGATGGTGAATTGTATGAATTTAGGCCATAAGACCTGATGGACATGTAAGTCCTTAGGCCGATAGAATATGATGTGTTTGAGAATTGTGTCGAGCGGAGGCTCAAGGCAATAAGACTCGATGTGCAAGTTTGCATGGGGCAGTGTCCCTGGGCTATAAGACCTGTATACTTGGCGTTGTGGTTGATGCCTAGTGTGATGACATTGGACCAGTGTGTCCAGGGTATGTCCTAAAGCTGGTAAAACATTCAGACCGTACTAGGTTGTAGCTAAGGCAGTGAGACCAGTGTAACCAAGTGCTTTGGTATGGCTTGGGCGGTGAGGTCCAATGCTTGTTATGATTATTGCCTAGGTGAGTGAGGTCCAGTGCTTATTATGATTGTTATCTAATAAACCCCCAAGCACTTGTGTGGCAAAGGCCCTCGGTATGGAGGAGGGCACAATCCCTGCTTGGTGAGAGTCCTGTGTAGGAGAAGGCCCTCGGACAGTTCCCAAGCTGACTTGTGTGGTATTGCCCCTGGCCTTACATAAAAAGGTGATTGTGTGATCCGGGCGGAGTCCCGAAGAGGCTGTAAGGCTTAAGAAACCAAGCGCTATGGGAATGGACCAGTGGGTCCTGTGTTTGACTGTACGCTACATACTATGTATGGAATGAATGAGGAATATTGAATACTATTTGAGATCTGTGATGCGAATATGGTGATTGTGTTGCATGCTCCAGGAGCTTCCGCCTAGATCACATAATCACCTTTTTATGTAATGGCCGAGGGCAACACCACACAAGCCGGCTTGGGAACAGTCTGAGGGCTTTCTCCCACACAGGACTCTCACCAAGCAAGGATTGTCCCCTCTTCCACACCAAAGAGGTTGTAAGGCCTAACGAATCAAGCGTTGTGGGAATGGACCAGTGGGTCCTGTGTTTGATTGTACGCTACATGCTGTGTACGGAATAAATGAGGAACGCTGAATACTATCTAAAATCTATAATGAGAATATAGTGATTGTGTTGCATGCTTGAGGAGCTTGTAGATGAACGAGATAGATTGAATATGATCGTTATTTTGCATGGCTTGTGAGCCTGTACATGATAAAGGGATGGGTTGAGTGACAAGAATTAATCCTCGAGTTGTAGACGTTCAAATTTCGAGGACAAAATTTATTGAACGAGGGGATAACCTTTTTATGTAATAGCACAGCTAGGTACTCCACATTTCCTTACGGTGCCAGACACAGGTACTCCACATTTCCCCATGCCAGGATTTGTCCCCCCCCTTTCGCCTCTCAAAGGCTTATGGATTTTCCTCTCAGGCACTCCACATTTCCCCGGAGAGTCGCCTCCCCAAGGATCGAAGGCATGACCTGAGGGTCAAGTACAAGCCTTATGTGATCCTTGGTAGCCAAGAGCACCTAGGCGTACTTAGTTACAAAGGATCACATAAGGCTTGTACTTGACCTTTAGGTCATGCTTTCGATCCTTGGGGAAGCGAGTCTCTAGGGAAATGCGGAGTACCTAGAGAGAAAAATCCCCAAGTCTTTAAGAGATAGAGGGGGGACAAATCTTAGCACGGGGAAATGTGGAGTACTTGGTCGTACCATTACAAATCATAGAAGTAAAAACAATAGAACAAACAATATTAGAAAACTATAGAGAAACTCCATTAATCCACTGGGTAAAATCTAAACCATTAGCAAAAATAGAATTAAAAGATTATATTAAAGAAATTGCAAATCATACCATGGATAGAACAAGATAAAAAAGAATTTATAATGCATATTAATGAAATCAAACAATATAATTTAATAAGAGAAAGTAGATCTGAATATTTGTCATCTGCTATGATAGTCATAAAACATAGTGAAGAAAAAAGAGGAAAATCAAGAATGATAATAAATTATAATAAATTAAATAATTTAGCAATAGAAAATAGATATCCTATTTCTAAAATAGATATATTATTTAATCTAATTAGAGGAAAAACAATATTTAGTAAATTTGATTGTAAATTAGGTTTTTTTCAAATAAAATTAGAAGAAGAAAGCAAAAAAATATACTGCTTTTAGTACTTCAGAAGGATTATATGAATGGAATGTATACCTATAGGATTTCTTAATAGTCCTAGTATATTTCAAGAATATGGGTCACAATTATTAATGCTGATAAAAGATTTTGTAGTAATATATATTGATGACATATTAATATTTTCTGAAAAACTAGAACAACATGAAATTCATCTAAATAAATTTGTATCACTGATAGAAGAAAAATGATTAAATATATCACCAAAGAAAGCTGAGCTAAGGAAAACAAGAATTCCTTTCTTAGGACAATATATATTCAGATGGAATAGAATTACAAGAACATATAAGCTAGAAAGTTTTAGAATTCCCAGAAATTAAAAATAAAAAGGAATTGCAATCTTTCTTAGGATTAGTAAATTAGGCAAGAAATTATGTACCAACTCTATCTAAATTAACTGCTAAAATATCTTAATTAGTAGGAGAAAAAACTAAGTGGACATGGAATAAAGAAACTGAAGCAATAGTAAATCAAATAAAACAATTACGCCAAAATCTACCTAGATTAACCATTCCTACAAAAAATAATAAAAAATGGTTTATATATACAGATGCTTCAGACAATTATTGGGGAGCAGTACTATATCATGAAGATAAGGAAGAAAAAGAAATAATAAAAAGATGTACAAGTGAAAAATTCAATGAATCATAAAGTAAATATCATTTTAACTGGAAAGAATTCATAGCAATAGTGAAAGTAGTAGAAAATTTTGAATTATTTATAATAAAAATAGATAATACACAAGTAAAACATTGGCTAGATAAAAGAATTAGAACAAATAAATTGAGTAATAAAATGTTGATTAAATGGCAGAGCGATTTATCTTATTATGATTATGATATTGAGCACATTAGAGGGAAGAATAATCTTGTTGCTGATTATTTAAGCAAATGGAACAAAAAATGACCAATAAGGATGATTCTCCTAGAGAATCACCAGCTCTTGAACAAGTTATAATGAACATAAATATTCTGGAAATGAATATGACTCTTCTAAGCATCCAAGTAAATACAAATATCTAGAATTTATCAAGTTCTGTTACAAATATATATTGACAAATCGAAGAATTGACAAAGAAGGTGGAGTTAATTGAATGACCCACAACAAGAAATATATCTGTAGCTGATGCTGCTGTACAGACATTTATATCATCTATATCTGGAGCAAATGCTTCATTCCAAAGACCAATATCTAGGAATTCAGAAACCCCAGTCCAACCAAAAACTATACCATTATTAGAAATAATAAAAGCCCAAAAAGAACAAGCCCAAAAAACTCTAGAAAGGCCTTCAACCTATATATATAAACTATCATTTTTATTTAATGAAGATAGTAAACATTTTTGTATAAATTTCAGCAAGTCATTTCTTCAAGTTGGACGTCCCGAAAATTTCACCATAGCTAGGGAGTTCATAGAATATATAGAGCTCCGCTCCATAACAGCATATAGACATATCACAAAACATTAATAGAGATAAAGATCCTACCTATAGACTACGTGGAACATCTAAACTACAGAAGTAAATATATAAATATAAACTTGTATTTTCAGCAATTAGCAGCTCATCCAAAATATATCTACAAGCTTTGATCATCAATAAGGGTCTTCGCTATTCAGCTAGAGGTGCAAGGTCAATGGTTCTATTTGAGACCAAAACAATTTTCCAATGAATAACGTCCCATTAATGAAAATAACTAAAATAGTGGAAGAATTAAATTGATTGGAAGAAAGTCAATAGTCAAGAGATAACAATTAATTTCAACTTCTAAATATGAAATCATAACCATAAATGGATTTATATACATGATTGTTCATAAGCAAATTGAAGATGCATAGAAGATTACTAAATTAATAATACCAAGTACGTTATAAAACAATTTGTTTTAAGAATAAGTTTAAAAACAATGATTCTCAAATTATATCTTCTCACAGAACTTCAACAAAACCGAAAATAAGAGTGGACACACAGTCCACAAAATTTATTGGAAATTGTACCAGAGCAAGGCTGTCATACAACTCGATACATTGTGTTTGCATTTTCATTGCATATAGTTGTGGCATATACATGAATCACAGATGCCTTTTGGTTGTTCCTTTTGTGTTGTATGTTTTGGTATTAACTAGTTTTTGTTAATTTATAGCTGATTTTTCAACATGGGTTTGCACAGAAACCCTTTAAGAAATTTTATTCTTAAAGGTATAATTTGTTCTGGCATTAAGATGGATTGGCATCAAAGTATTAGGAAAAAAAGATGATGTTGATATCAGAATAAAATACTAATTAGAAGAGACTATAGTGTGTAGGTTGTACATGATCATGGATATAAATATTTAGTTTATATATATTTATAAAAATGGAGGTGAACCAGATAGTTTGATAATAAAGCTTGATAAATAGAGTAAGCTTATTGGATGTAGCAAATAATTTATTTATTAAATGTATTAGTATGAGAGAGAACCCTTTAGAAAGCCAAATTTGACGCTAGGCACAAAATACGAGATAATAAAAATTACTTTTCAAATTATTTTTCTTAGAATAGGATAAAGATATGCCTTTCCATGCTCCTTATATATTATTATGCTTTAATCTTAAATAGTTTGGTGATTGAGTACCTTAGGTAGAATCGAGAAATGGCTAGACATAGAAGGAATGACCCAGTTGACAGCTTACACAAAGCGTCTAACAAGACCATCGAGCCTCGTCAACCCCCAAATAATGATACAATTATGGCTGAATTGAGAGACATACTTGTAACATCCTTATTTTTATTTCTAAGATGTAATAATATTAGGAGATAAATATTTATGAAAAATGAATTTAATAGATAATTATTGGAATAAAAAAAAGGGATTTGATTAAAATATGATCTTATAAAAAAAAACAAAATGAAAAAAAAAAAAAATATATATATATATAATATAAGTAAAGGGGAATGTGGCCCCTTTGCTTATCACATGTGAGGGTATTAAATATACCCCCAACTTCATTTTCTCACTGTCATTTAGGGGTGAGAGAGAGAGAGAGAAATTAAGTGATTAAAGTGATCAATTTTAAGGATTTTAAGGTGATTAGAGGAAATTAGTTGTAACACCCTTAATTTTATACCCCTTATCACAAATACAAAAGCGTTAATTCACTTGTTCTAGCTTAGGAATATCAGTGATTAAAGTTCCCAAACCAAAATTTACCATATTAATTTTTCTTTTAGGGGTTACTATTTTCTTTTTAAACTATCAGAGTATCAAAGTATTATCACAACACTTCCTTGCTTATAAATAGGCAATTGATTTCTTGAACCAAAAACCTTAAATGGTTACATCATTTACAAATAAAACCAGTCTTTACTTTTCTGTCATAGTTCCCTTTTGTGCAACTTCCTACAGTACTTTTTTGTACTTCCTCACACCTGTAAGGTTGGTTGGGGAAGGGTGAGACTTAGGGTGAATCTCAGTAGTAAACAATGCTATCTATGCATGTAAGATAATGCTTAGTGTATGACATGCTTACATAAATTTATGCCAACATAATGACATATGCATGTTCAATGCTTTACAATATGCTCATGGCCATAGCATAAATATAAACAAAGCTTCAATCATTCATATATGTTCCATACAATTCATCAAAGCAATAACACATATCATCACACAAGCATACACATATCAAATGCATGCAAGTTAGAAAAGTTTAACTACCTCTTGTCTTCGTGTCCTCCTTATCTTCTAACCACTGAGGCTTCTTGGAAATTCTTTCATTCTTTTCTTTCTTGTCTTCTTATAGACCTAGATATATATTCATATCATTAGGGTCATTATGGTCAAATTATCTTAAGGGACTAATTTCTATTCTTAGAGTTCAAGGTAATTACATTGTGCCATTACTGTTATTTTTTCATTTTTGCACAAATACCCAATTCTGCCAGAATTTTCAGCAATCTTTGAAAATTTATAACTAATTGTACAAATGTCTAGTTGTGATGATTCTAAAGACTATGTGACCCCTAATCAGTGTAATTTTAGGGAAAAAATAGCCATGACACTTTTGGATGCATATTAACACAATATCTCACTTAATTGATCACTGCCCCTAGAATTCGCAATTTTCCAGACCAAACTTTGAAAATGCAGAACTCCCAACACACACATCAAAATGACATAAATGATATCAAATTAAAGTTTGGCATGTCTACTTCTAGACTGGAAACTTTCAAAACTTTTGGACATCATTTACCTATTCAAAAATGTCACACAATCAGACAGCCACGCATAGAATTCATACTGGCAGAATTTCCAATTTTCAATATGTATTTCTAGTGGTCCAAAATTTACAACCAGGGGCTATTCCTACACAGTTTTGCATTCTAAACACAATAGTAATATCAAAACCATCAAAAATCACAAAGCTTCAGCCTCTACACCTATTGACCGATCAGACCCAATTTTGCCAAAATTACCAAAACAGAATTTTGTCCGATAACTTGGTCTAATATCATCATAAATTATCATTTAACCATAAACACATGATTAAACCTCAAAAGTACCCCTAGAAAAAATGAACAATACACCATCCTCATGAAAACTCATCCAAACAATAAACCAATCGTTTGAAAATGAAGCCCACGCTTACATCTACACATTTCTGCAATCGGTTTAGAAATTCGACACTACTCTGGCCGGTGAGATGGCTCCAAACCCCTTCAAATAAACATCTAAAAGCATAGAAATGAAAATTTGGATGAGTAGAAGAAGGTTTGTGATGGGTATTTTGATAGAAAACGCTGATTCAGAGGTGAAATTAGCTCTGAAGCTCAAGGACATTCACTATTCATCTTTTCTTTTTCCTCTTTCTTTTTTTCATGATTTTTCTCATTTTTCCTCCTTTTCTTATGGCTGCACGAAATTATAAGGCTTGGAGGGTGATAAATTAGTCTTATGACATGTGTCATAAGTAATATCTCAGGGTGCTCGATACTCCTTTTGTCCGGTCTCAGACTCGGGGTCGATGAATTCCATGACTATTGTGTTAGGTGGCGCCTTGTAAGGGTGCCAACACAAAAGACACTTTATAACTCTCATGATGAAGGGACATGTGTCCTCCTCTCCTTTTTCCAACACAAAAGTTGTGTCATCATTACTTACTCTATTAAAGCTACTTTAATAAAGTACTTTATCGGTGTCTACTCGGGTTTCACTAGGGACTTACTTGAGATTGCTTTACGTATACGGAGGCCCGCTAAATGATGCTAGGTCAGAGGATATGGGTATAGGCCCCACATGGCACCACATACAGGTGTCCACTCTAAAAATGCAGGGTATACATGTCTGCCTTGAAAATGCCATGTGCATACCTATGTGACATATTTTGCTCGACCAATCAGTCCCATACCTCATGACATATCCGGGTGGCATCTTTCAACCAACCCAATGGCACCTATATGTGTCCCGTGCATTTCTCCACCGATACTTAATCATACTGCCTACAAATACCAAGCCCTCTGCCCAGTAGGGCCAAATCAAATAGTCCCTGAGAGTCTTTCTATCTCCCATCATTATTAGGACTCTTCCCAAACTGGGCTTAGTAGTTCGCCTTATTCAGGCTTATTCTTTAGCCTTTAGTCTCAAAATTTGGGATATTACAATTTCGTCCTCAAAATTTAAATGTCTATACCTCAGGGATCATCTTAGACACTCAGTCTATCCATCCATGGGTAGCTTAATAAGCATGCCTCACAATTTTTTTTTCAATTTATCTTTTTTATATGCATGCTCACTGAGCATACAAAACTAATCATCACACTTTCAATCATATCTCAAATAACATTCAACAATCACCATACGACATTTTCATTCATTCAGTACACAATATGTAGCATTTAGATATAGAACCCACTAGTCCCTATTCGCAGGGCTTGATTTCTCAGGCCACATAGCCTCTTCAGGACTTTACCTGAATCACATTGTGTGCACAATAGGTCTTTCAGCCTCTTCGGAACTCTGCCCGAATCACAATATCAAGCCCTACATTCCCTTCAGGACTCTACCGGAATTACATGTATGCATATCAAGCCTAACGGCTCATTCTACTCCCATAGCGCTAGGTATTCCGGTCTTATTACCTAGGGAATCACTCCCATGCTATTGGCATCATGGGACTTATTGCCTTGGCTACAACCTGGTACAGTCTGAATGTTCTGCCAGCCTCAAGGTGTACTCTGGATATATCGGTGCAATGTCACCACGCTAGGCAACAACCATAGCTCTTAGCACATAGGTCTTACAACCCAGGGACACCGTCCTATGCAAACTTGCACATCAGGTCTTACCACCTCGAGCCTCTGCTTGGCACAATTCTCAAACACATCACATTCTGCCTGCCTAAGGACTTACTAGTCTATCAGATCTTTTGGCCTCAGGATATACAGCCTATCATCTTTACTGAATACATATCGAGTCCAGCCACCTAGGACATATAGTCCATTAGGTGTTTTGAATTCATCCCAGGCTTTAACTATTGCTACTCAAACCCTTTATATACTTATGTAATATTCTCGAAACATGCAAAACAAACCATCCAACCACAATCATCCAGTGATCATTCAGATATCATAACGAATCATATGGCCTCAAGTGTCCACCCGCGTAATAGGCCTGGGGCGACTACTCATGCATAATAGATATCTCCATGTCTTGGCGTCCATTCACGCAATAGGCCCCGGGCAATAACATCACAAATTTTGAATGCTTATAAGGTCTTACTGCCCAGGGAATCACCCCAATGCCATAGGCATTATGGGACTTATAGCCTCGGACCTCTACCCATCAGGTCTGACTACCTATGGACATAATGGCCTTATAAGTCTTACTGCCCACCATATATTCATAACACAAATATATCCGATGGTAAACACATTCATACAGAACATTACGCAAGATACGAGAGAAAAAGTTGCTTTTCTTTATACCATCAAGCCTATTCTTCCTTAACTTCCTTCCTCATCTTTCTTTCTGCAAATGGCACTGGAGCACCCTATGGCGATTCACTGGGTCATATAAACCTTTCTTCTAGTAAACCCATTCGATAGTAGACTCATTACAATGCACTATCGTTGAGAGTCAATGTTCCAAAGCTTTACTCTATAGTTCAACGACATGGCAGCTTCACTCTATGGTTCGATGACACGGCAGCTGCACTCTATGGTTTAACATCATGGTGGCTCCACGCTACAGTACTGCACTCAGTGCTTCACTCAGTTACTTAACTGGTTAGCCCTTTCGTTCAAAACTCTCCATAGGTAGCCCTCTCAGATTAGATCTCTCAGTAGGTAGCTCTTTCCAGTTGGTCGTCTCTGAATAGAAGTACCATTGTAATGAGAATCAGATCTTATAAGGTTCCTCTACTTTAGCAGTTCTGCATTCTGCTTCTTTAATTCCGCCATGTCATTTGGGGTCACTCTGTATAGACTTTTGATAACAGTCCAGCTCCAGGCATGAACATAACTCTAAGGGAATATTCTATGATTAAGATCTTTCCCTATACTAGATTAGCGACTAGCAACCTTAAGAAACCTCATACACATTTCAATACATTCTAGTACCATATTCAAGTACCTCAGACCATCTAGGTCAATTCAAATTCCTAAAGAATCATTTCAACTATTGAGTTTATTTCTTAAATCACAATTCAACTCTTAGAACCTCAACATCAGCTAAGCTAGGAAATCACTTTTCTCAATTATACCCAATAGGCATGCTAAAAGTAAGATCAATAACGCCTATTCTAACCTTTATGATATTAGGGTAATATCCTCAAAACATTACTAAAGATTTAACATCATCTATAAGGTTCATAAGGTTTAAACTTCCTTCATGCAACAGAACCATAGTGCAACCCTATTCACATTTCGACCTAAACTCTATTTCAGCTTAGATATGATTTAAACCTATCCTCAACCTTCAGTATCACCATATTGGATCCTCTAAGACCAATATACAATATAATCATCACCTATCATGTACCATCGTATATTACACCTACATACCTTTATACATTTTAACCTATAATCAAAGGTTTCAAATTTCTAAGGTACTTCCCAAGGGTTACCAATCCTAGAATTTCTCTCACCTGAGCACAATTAACCGTGGAGTTCTAATGAGATTTGGCATATTAGTGCTAGTACAATGATATTTGCCACTGGGTATCGATAGCTCATGCATACCTCAATCCCAATATGACATGTCAGTCTCCATAGAGATACTAGATACTGTCCCCACGAGGAAATATAAACACTACCAGTGTTTGGGTACAACTCCTCTAAGTATTCCCGTAACATAAGGTGGGGATCTAAATCAAATTCTGACTCAATAGTATAAAATGTAGGCTTAAGTCATACATTTTCCTACTCTTGTTCTCGCTTATTGTGTACAATATCAATTATGATATCATTATCAGAACTGATTACATTGGTGTTCTGATACTACTATTATGGTATTGATACTACTATCATGAGTACTGGTACTATTATCATGTGCATTGGTACTATTAATACCACCAACTGGGTTCTGGCACAACCTCTGCATGTATCACTACTCTCTGATATCACTGATACCGCCCGAAATCACTAGTACTATCTTGATACCACCATTATGAGTCCTGGTATCATTATTGTGTGCACTGGTACCATGATACCACCTACTAGGTACTGGTACCACCTCTGCGCGCATTGATACCATTGCTTTCTGATATCGTTGGTACCACCACTTATATACCGATACTAATACCCCTTCCTTCTACAAGTTGGTTTACAGACAAGGGTGGTCTAACTTTCTATTTTCCTCTGTTATCTATAACTCTCAGTTACAGTAACATTATCAGAGGATCACTACACTATTAACATGAGTAGAGAATTTATCCTAGAGTCAGAACCCATTGCCCTGATTGGACCTTTAACTCCAAGCTGACAATTCTATTTCCAGAATCATTGGTCTGATACCATAATTGTAACACCCTTAATTTTAAACCCCTTATCATGAATACGAAAGCGTTAATTCACTTGTTCTAGATTATGAACATTTACGATTAAAGTTCCCAAACCAAAACTTACCATATTAAATTTTCTTTTAGGGGTTACTATTTTTCTTAAAACAATCAGAATATCAAAGTACTATCACAAGAATTCCCTACTCATAAATAGGCAATTGATTACTCGAACAAAAAACCTTAAATGGTAACATCATTTACAAACAAAACCAGTCTTTACTTTTATGTCATAGTTCCCTTTTGTGCAACTCCCTGCAGTACCTTTCTGTACTTCATCACACCTGTATGATTGGTTGGGGATGGGTGAGATTCAGGGCGAATCTCAGTAGTAAACAATGCTATCTATAAATGCAAGATAATGCTTAGTGTATGACATGCTTGCTTACATAAATTTATTCAAACATAATGACATTTACATGCTCAATGCTTTACAATACTCTCATGGCTATAGCATAAGTACAAATAGATATTCAATCATTCACATATGTTTCATACAATTCATCAAAGCAATAACACATATCATCACACATGCATACACATATCAAATGTACGCAAGTCAAGAAAGTTTAACTACATCTTGTCTTCGTGTCCTCCTTATCTACCAACCACTGAGGCTTCTTGGAAAATCTTCCATTTTCTCTTTCTTGACTTCTCATAGCCCTAGATATATAATCATATCATTAGGATCATTATGGTCATTTTACTAAGTCAACCATTGAGTTAAAGTGGTCAAATTTCCTTAAGGGACTAATTTCTACTCTTAGAGTTCAAGATAATTACATTATACCATTACTTTTTTCAATTTTCGCACATATACCCAATTCTCCAGAATTTTTAGCAATATTTGAAAATTCATAACTAATTGTACATATGTATAATTGTGATAATTCCAAGGCTATGTGACCCCTAAACAATATAGTTTTAGGGAAAAATATAGCCATTGCACTTCTGGACACATATCAACACAGTATCTCACTTAATTGATCACTGCCCCAAGAATTCACCAGTTTTCCAGACCAAACTTTGAAAATGTAGAATTCCCAGTACACACATCCAAATGACACAAATGGCATATCAAATTAAAGTTTGACATGCCTACTTCTAGACTGGAAAGTTTCACAATTTTTGGACATCATTTACCTATTAAAAAACGTCAACAATCAGACTGCCACACACAGAATTCACACCAGCAAAATTTCCAGTTTTCATTATTTATTTCATTGGTCCAGAATTTATAACTAGGGGCTATTCCCACACAGTTTTGCTTTCTAAACACAATGGGAATATCAAAACCATCAAAATAAAAAACATTCGGCCTCTATGCCTACTGACCGAACAGAACCAATTTTGCCAAAATCACTAAAACATAATTTTGTCTGACAACTTGGTCTAATATCATCATAAATCATCATTTAACCATAGATACATGATTATACTATGATTAAACCTAAAAATACCCCTACATGAAAAGTGAATAGTACACCACCCTTATAAAAACTCATTTAAACAATAAACCAATCAGTTCAAAATGAAGCCCACACTTGCCTCTACGCATTTCTGAAACTGGTTCGGAAATTCGGCAGTACTCCAGCTGATGAGATGGTACCAAACCCCTACAAAAGAAAATCGGAAACCATAGAAATGAAACTTGGGATGAGTGGAAGGGTATTTTGAGAGAAAATGCCGATTTAGAGCTAAAATCGGCTCTGGAGCTCAAGAACGTTCACTATTCATCCTTTCTTTTTCCTCTTTCATTTTCTCATGATTTTTCTCTTTTATCCACCTTTTCTTATTGCTGTACGAAATTATAAGGCTTGGAGGGTAATAAATTAGTCTTATGACATGTGTCATAAATGCTAAAATATCACAGGGTGCCCGACGCTCCTTTTCCGGGTCCTGGAGTCGGGGCCTATGAATTCCCTAACTATTATGCTAGGTGGCACCTTGTGAGAGTGCCAACACAAAAGCCACTTTATGACTCTCATGTTGAAGGGACATGTGTCCTCCTTTCCTTTATCCAACACAAAAGTTTTGTCATTATTGCTTACTTTATTAAAGCTACTTTAATCAAGTTACTTTATTAGTGTTTACTCAAGACTTACTTGGGATTGCTTTATGTATACCGAGGTCCATTTAATGATGCCAGGTCAGAGTATATGTGTATGGGCCCTACATGGCACCACACACTGGGCCCATTCTAAAAACGCAGGGTACACATTTGTGCCTCGAAAATGGCATGTGCACACATATACTGGCATATTTTGCTCAACCAATTAGTCCTATACCTCATGACATAGCTGGGTGGCATCTTTCAACTAACCCAATGGCATCTATATGTGTCACGTGCATATTTGCACCGATACTTAATCATAGTACATACAAATACCAAGCCCTCTGTCTGGTAAGGCCAAATCACATAGTCCCTGAGAGTCTTTCTATCTCACATCATTCTTGGGACTCTTCCCAAACTGGGCTTAGTAGTTTGCCTTATTCAGGCTTCTTCTCTAGCCTTTAGTCTCAAAATTTGGGATATTACATTAGTATTGTCAATAATTTTAATGAAGGGGAATAGTTATTGAGATAAAAATGATTGTGATAGAGGAACTAAGTTATGGTGGTAAATTGAGAATTTTTGGGCTTTATATTAAAGTGAACAATTTGGAGGTTATATGAAGATTTGAGTAAGAGCTTTGATTTTTGGGTCAAAGTTTGGGTTGATCTTGGTAATGTAATGATAGAAAAGGAGGATTGATGATTGGGTTTTGTTAATATAAGTTATATTTGAGGTTTAATTGGTTTAAATTGTTGATTAAACTTGATTTTCTCAAATGGATGTTTTGAGGTTGGGACCCTAAGCTATAAATTGGAGATTTTGATTGACTGGAATAAATGAAAGGCAATGGTTGGGTTCTAGGGAGCTTTTTTTTGAAGCTTCTAGACTGTTGTTGTAACCACTTCTTCTTCTTTCACGTTTGATGCCGGCACTGCCAAGCCTCAATTAATAGAGGTTTGGGATATTTTTAGCTCTATGTCATACTCCAAAACTAGTAGAAAAATGACTTTTTAGACTGGTTCTAGATTAGGTCTTAATACAACCAGTCTAAAAAGTTAGTTACTTTAACAACCGGTATAAAAAGTCACCTTTTTAGACCGGTTTAGGTATAGGAGGTCTAAAAAGTGTGACTTTTTAGACCGGTTGTAGCTACAAGCAGTCTAACAGTTTCATATTTTTTTTAAAAAAACTCCTCTTACAAATTATCTTTACCCAGCAAGCCATTTCAACGACATCTAGTATCCATAGAAGAAACACACATTATCACACACAATTAATCAGAAGCAATGACAGCAGCATTACTATACCCCATATTTCATAGAAGTAACAATAATAAAAATCATTGAAAAATCAATACATTGTCACACCAATCAGAAGCAACAATTTCATTTGTCAACAATTATCATCATTCTTCCTACCCACGTTCTCAACAACAATATCAACACATTATCATCAAGCAATTTAAAACACAATTTGAATCTACTGAGATTACAATGACCCATAATTTAACAATGATAACAGCAAAATCTTAGCTTTGTGCACTTTCTATTCTAAAACTTTTAAAGAAAAGCAGAGGGAAGACAAATTCCTCAGTATGTACAGAAAATTCCTCAGTTTTACAGAAAAACAAAGGAAAGAAAAAGTACAGAGGTCAATCCCTCAAATCTTATGCCTATATCAATATCAAACTTGTATCACCCATATCCCAAAATTTGTTGTACATAAAGACATAAACCCGGTTAGATATGAAAGCCACAACACTTTATATTTCATACAACATGTAATTGCATTGAAATAGAATTGCATACAGCAACACAGTAATCCAGCACACAACATGTAATTGTAATTACATCAACACTTTATATTCATATAGCAGAAGTAATACGTATGAGAACAATGTAACATGAAAAGAAAACTCATTGTTTTTGTAAAAGCTCAGATGAATTCAGCTCAACATTTGCGGATGAAATCAATATCTTCTTCTGGAAAGAGATCAACAAGATCAAATATCTATAACATGAAAGCCATACAAAACATTAACTTGGTGACTTAAAAATAATAAAAGTAATGCAAAAGTTCTGAAATATACATTTACCTCTTTAGTAAAATTAGTCATGGCTAGAGTGATAATATTGTAAATGTGTCTCAAAACATACAAACCAAATAAGCTGGACCTCGGTGGTTGCCTACGGCTCTGAAAAAGAACATGATATCATTAAAACATGTATAAAAGCATGACTTATTGAATACATTCTTAAAACAAACCAATATGTACTAACCTTAGGCATGATCCATGTAGGGTCTTTGATGTCACAAATATGCTTACCACAAGTAGCGTGTAGTAATGTCTACATAGCCCTATCATCAAAATTACAAAGGTTACTTATTTTACACAAATTCCTTAAAATTTACACACAAAAGGTAATAATGCAAGAAAAATTTTGAGTTCATGGTTTTTTTCAATTCATTCCTTGGTTTGAATTAGAGGGAGCATAAGAGAATGACAATGTAACTATTCTTGCATAGAATAACCAATTGTTAATGATCACTGAAAAAAAAGAGATGAATATTAATCAAGTATAAAGCATTATATATATTGTAAATTATAAATTTGTTTCTTACCCATGCACATATGGAGCTAAGAAACACTCAGTTATAATTTCACTAAGCCTCTCTAATAAGTATGTATGTTTGATAGTAGTAGTGGTCCCTTTCTTTTGGATTTGAACTAGGTATAGGAACCCAAATTTATCGCTATTGCCAGAGAAGACCAACCTATGATTCATGTACATACAATAATGCACGCATACAAATCAAAGGTAAATGGCAAAATTTTTAAAATATTTACTTCAAATTGAAGAAGATACTTATATTAAGAACAGTTGGACAATCATAATTATAAGATGTTGTTTAGGAGCTACCATGAAGATTAAATCATCCCTCTCAAGAAAGCATGTCACCCCTGACTTGCCAACAATTGAATCCGTTGGCTAATCTCTTGTTTGAAATGATGTGTCATATGCCATCAGAATCACTTGTTGCATGAAATTCAATGGAGGCTGTGAAACTTCTTGAGTGAAGGGAGCTAGAATTGGGGCTTTGATCGGGGTTTTCTCGGCTTGAACAGAAATAAGGTTCTTTAGATACAAGATGAAAGTACTAAAGACATTACTCACTATATTCAAATCATCAGAAGGGATAGGGACAAGTGCATCTGCAATGATCACCTCTTCAACTGACACTTTGACTTGAACATCTTTGATCTGTTCGTGGTAGATAGTTGATCCCAAGTTATGCATACTCCCCTGTATAACCAACCATCTTAGAGGATCCTTGACAAAAATGTCATAAGGCTTAGCAATTTCTCTTACAGGACCCTTTGATGACTGCCCAATATTGCAACAACACCCTTTAGTGCTCTGCTTATTAGGATGAAGCGATTGTGCCTGGGGAGCACTGGTATCTTGTCTTGAGCTCATAAACATCATCATTTCCTCTTTCATCTTGCTTAACCGGGTTTCTAATAGTGCGTCAAATGTTGCTTCTGTGTCGACCCTTGCTTCTGTTATTGCAATAGCCAACATATTCTCCATTTCCTCCCTAGTCACGATGCTTGGGGAATAGTGTGAGGGGGCTCCAAAGTAATCCCTTTGCCCACCCCTCATCTAACTATCCTGTCATGGCTAGATGCTCATGTTTTACAGTAGCAATAGTTAGGATATCATTCCTCCCCTCCTACCTAAAAGATCCCTCGGCTTGTTTTTTATAAGTTCTTCCTATAAAATACAAATAAAAAACATAAGTAATAAAACCTATTTCTTATGTAATTAATAACAACAATGATATTTATAATTTTTTCACTTACTACACGAGATTGTTCACTCATATAAGACCCACTCCTCTTTTGGTGAGCAAACAACCATTTTTCTTCGTAACGAATCGGAGATGGTGAAGAAAGAAGAACAAAAGGATCGGATTGAGATGCTTCTTCCAATCTCTTCCGTTTGGCCGCCAACAAGTCTTTTTCATCCTTTGCATAACCCCCACAAGACATTGTATGAGGGCAATCATTCTTTCTATCACTCTCTTGTGCTTTTTTCCTTTTTTTCTGCAATAAGAAATTAAAAGAAAAGGTTACAATCAATTAGAACTATTGATAAGTAAATAAAATGAAAAATATGTCAACTTACTAAATCTTCTGGAGTAGTCTGAAGCCTAAAAAATTCTTGCCAAGTCACTTCATCAGTATATGAATACTTGCTGCACAGAGTAGAACGAGGCTTGCCATCTTTCACCTCGATATGAATGTAATTGTTGGCCAAATTTATCTTAAACTTCCTCCATCGCTCACAACAATACGTCATTGTCTTATTGTAAAGGATGTCACTATGAGGAACGTCGTAAGTGAGCTGGAATGCATGCATTGAAAGAGTAAGTGACAAATTTGTGACAAATTTGATAATCATTACATATAGAAGAGAACTGCATACCTGGATAATGTCCCAAATATGTTGCCTCACCTTTTCATCGACATTTCTCTTCTCCTCTATCAAGATGCTGGCTTGTTGCATGTAAGGAGGTTGACAAAACTCCTATATCGGCTTACATTAGGCTTGATTGGTTTACAATGTCTATCAAACTCAATCGGTATCTTTTGCCCAGTACTCCAACTGAGGGAAATGTCTCTCAATCGTGTGCCACGTATACCCCTCTGTATAGACTGGTTGCTGGGCTCACTATAATTTTGGCTCGAAGCATTGCTAGGCTCACTCTAATTAACATTAGTTGGCTCACTCTGATGAGCACTATGTGGCTCCAGATCCTCTATACTAGGATACCTCGGATCCTTCATTTTCCAGTTAAGATAAATCATTAAGCTATAACATAAAAACACTATGTCTATAAAATAACTATATACATTATTTGGTATAAATCATAATGATAATTACTCTAGCTGGCTAAAATTTAAAGTAGTTTCATAAAGAGATATCCTCCCATATCCCTTCATGTTGATCATTTCTTGCACCGTATTATTACCTTCTTCATCTTCTTTGTTCAATTCTGGTAGACCCTAGAAAAAAAAGGAGTCTCAAGATGATCATAATTTGAACGACTCTCCTCATCAATATCAATGATCCTTTTTCCTTGGAGAGCTACATACCGCATTTTATTTGCCTGATCAGTAATAAGAACACTTGTTTCGCCTGATATACCATAATAAAAGGTTTATCTCTAAAACTTCTACTATTCAGATATACTAATGTAGTCCTAACCTATCGATCTTCACACCATTTTTGACATCAACCCACTTGCATTTAAAAATGATAAATTTAATTTTAACTTAGTCAACCACCCAAATCTCTTCAATAACCCCATAATAAGGTATGGCTGCCAATTTAGGGTTCTTATCTTTTGAACTAGAGAAGTGCATAGATTTAGCCACTAACATAACACCACTGTTCTAGACGATGCTTTTATCATCTAAGGACTTTGTGTAAAAGGTATAACTATTGGTAATAAATGAAGTCCCACTTATGATATCAACCTCAGGATCACGTGCTAACCATTTAATTGTATTAGAAACACATTCTTTTCCGTCAACCTTTTGTTTGAACTAATGTGCAAAAGTTTTGTTATGCTCCCTAATTAACCTTTATTCAGTCATTTGACTATTTTCTTTCCGTACAATTTCTTTACGAGCACTCATGTAATCTTGAACTTCATCAATATTATTCAAGATGAATAAGTGGACTTGTTGCAATTCATCAGGATCCACACTCTTTACTGTTACCCCGCGTCTACCCCCTTCTTGATAATGACATTTAGGTGACAAATAATGTTGACAAAATTCTATAGCTTCTTCAAAAACATATTTTTGAACAATAGATGCTTCATGTCATTTAGGGTTCTTCTAGTACCCTTTTAGGATTTTCATAGTTCTTTCAATTAGGTACATCCACTAGAAATAGATAGGGCCACACAACTTTATCTGCCTCACTAGATGAACAATTAGATATACTATGATGTAAAAAAAGAAGGAAGAAAAAGCTTCTCAAGCTGGCACAAGATCATATGTCCTTCATTTTCCAATTCATCCAATCTTTCCGTTTTAATGACTTTACTACAAATAGCATTGAAGAATAAACACAAAGTTTAGTCAATATGTGTTGAAGATTATATTCGACAATGCCTTGTATAGTGATAGAGTTCATTATTTATATATTTTTATTAATTAATCTTAGGCTTTTGTGGGACTTAATTGAATATTTTGGGCATAATCAAGTGTTAAAGTGAGACTTTAGTGAAAGGACAATTTGGGAATTATATTAGTTAATTTGTTATATTTTTAATTAATATTTGTTATTCCCATTATTCTTTAATTATGAGAAAAAGATATTTCCTTTGTAAATATAATTTTGTAGGTGATGATGTGGCACAACTTGAGTGGTCAAGGTCAAAGATGTTACTTTATAGCTTAATGAAGGACAAGAGTGGAACAATTCAAGTGCAGAATTTATTTTCACATTTTTTCTAAGAGGAGGTTAAATAAGTAAGGGCCTTGTTTGGTGGTTGCAATTTTATGCCTAATGCTAAAATAATTTTCACCTCTTCATCCAAACATGACACAACTTATTTAACCTAGTGAATTGAAGAAAGGAAAGGAAGTGGGGACCATTGATTATGAAGGTGGCGGCTGGTTGAAAGAAAAAAAGAGGGAGTTTGCAGAATTGAAATTGAAGATTGGAAGGAATAGATGAGCTGGACCGAATTAAATGGAAGGAGAAATACTGAACCAAATAGAAACAAGAGGCTGGTCGAATAAGAAAGGAGGAGGGAGTTGACCGTGTGGCTTGGAGAATAGAGAAAAGAGAACCAAAATGAAGAGTTGGACCACGATAGGAATAAAAGAAAAAGAGGAGGCAGCTGTTTGAAGCAAAAGGAAGCAATTGAATAAAAGATGTTGAACCAAATTGGAGGGCCGAAATTGTTGACCCGAGAGGGTTGAAAAAGGCAGAACCGAATGGGAAATAAGTGTGAAAAGAGACCAAGACAGAAGGAAAAAAAGAAAAAGGACATGATGGAATAGATAAGGGGGTTAGGTGGCTAGAGAGTGTGAAAATGAGGGGAAGACCGAATGTGAAAAGGAGGAGAAGGGAGAGCAAGCGGCAGTTGTGTGCGCGTGTGAAAGAGGATGCTTGACCGAATGTAAAGGAGAATTGAAAAAGTGGCTGTTCGGTGCTACAGTTTTAATGGCCAACTCTACCTTCTTTCTTCAAGCTTCATCCTCTTCCTCCAAGAGTAGCTAGGCTTGTTGGAAATTGTGCCCTAAGGGCCAATCGTTGTACTTTGAACATTATTATTTTAATGAAATTTCTCCATTCTGTTATCATATTATTTGCACGTTAACTGTGATAATTGTATCCTTGGATAATTCATAAAGATTGTCCTAAAATGTCCCTGGTCGGTCATCTATACGGGAGTAGAGATGAAACAAGACCAGTATGACTTTGATAAGATATGGAGATACGAATCAAAGTCTTAGGCACTTGTAAGAGTACAAGGTGCTGGACCAACCCACTATGAGAAAGCTATATGGATCAAGTCATAAGCTTTTCTCATGTATAACCATGTCACAATGCCCTTAGACCTGAGGTCATCATGGATTCCTACATGAGAGTTGCTAAGCTTTGAACTAGTCAAAAGTCACTTTTGACCGGGTGATGATAAAGGCTACAATCGGGCTTGGTGGTTTTTCATGCAGAGGAATATGAATTATCAAGATGGAATTTGTCCCTTACATTAGTAGAGAGATACTACTAGGCCCATCGATGAGTGAGTCTGAGAAATGTATGGCCATACTATGATAAACGGAGTTTCTGTCTCTGTTATCGGGCTACTCAAGAATCGAGAAAGTAATGATCAGGAACAAGAGGATGACATTATCCATGCCTTATCCTTGATCGATATATTGTGTGATAAAAGGGACGTGATATGGTTGAATGACAGGTTGCATCATTATAACGATCCTCATATGAATTGGGTAGTCATAATGACTTGCTAGAGGCCGCTTGCAACTTTTTGGTTAGTATAGTTATTAGCCCACTGCCAACTTCATATGGGCCTGCAGGGTCGCACACAAGAATGACCCAACACGAGATAATGTTTAATTTAGGGTGGACGAATTTTATGTTTATATATATATATAATATATAATTCATTAATAATATTATATAGATATATATATTTTTGAAATATATATCTTATATATATATATTATATGATATTATTATATTGTGTTAGTTTTAAATTTAATTTATTAAGATATATTAAATTTAATAACTAATATGATAGAGATATAGTATCTCAGATTTAATTTATGAAGATAAATTAAATCTAATGACTCTTTATTTGGATTAAATAAATAGGTTAAATTAAAACTGTTGGACAGATTTAATTTAAACTGAATTTATTTAATTAGCTCATCAAGATAATTAATTGTTAATTAATTTTGAAATTAATGATGATTAATTTTTTAAATTTGAAAATAACCCTCATGGGTTATAAACTTGATAGAGCAGATATATTCATACGCACATGAGAATTGAGAGCCACAAGTGAAACCCTAGGAGACATTAGAGGCGCTAGCACGTAGTCTCGGTTGGAGAGCATTCATGTGGATACCGGTAGAGGGAGCGGACCTGACGTGTTGGCTCCTAGAGATCGTGAAAACTCTGAATCATAAAAAAGGTATGAATCCTTCCAACTTGGTTTAAACACCGTTGATAGATCCTCGATTAGGATCGGTGAAAATTTTAAAATTCTTACCACTGTGCCTACTGATCCTAACAAGGCTTTGGTGATTTCCTTGAGTTGGGTAATGGTTTGAGCTTCTACACTTCAATGGAATTCTTTTACGCTCTCTTTCTATTTCATAATTATGTAGCTTGCTTTAAGCTCTCTTTCTATTTCATAATTATGTAGCTTGGTTAAGTATGTAATTGTGACCTAGATTGTTCTATGCGAAGTGAATAAATTGGTGGTTGAGCTAGGAGTTGATTAATTAGGCTTTGTATGATTCATATTAGGAGTAAGTTGAATTTTTTATTCCGACAAGGTTGAGTGGATTAAATGATTAAACTGAATATTTTGAATTGTTGTAATGGTAATTACAATTTAGAATTGGAAGTTAATTATTCATCTCCTTGAGTCACAATTAATTGGTGGTATTCATTTAATTGCTTCTGTTGAATGAATTAAATGATTATTGCAAGTATGGAGCTAGTGGTAGCTTAGTTCCATCCTCTTGGCTCATTATGGAATTCAAATCATTAGCAAGCAAGGAAGACTAAAACCTCAACTCAAGGGAATCACATTTCATCATTATTCTAGTTTATTAAATTTACTTTTTTTTAGTGTTAATTTAAATTTTGTTTGCTTCTTTGTCTTGAAAACCAAAAAATACAAAAATATTGTTTTAGCTTAGATTACTTCATTAGTTTAAAAATGCAATTTCTCAAATTGATTTCTTACAACTTTAAGGTATTTATCACTTTACTATTTAGAAACTTGAAAATTAATCTCCTCACAAGAATGACCTAGGTTGAGCTACTATGCTACATTTTCAAGCCTAGTTTTATTTTGTGAACTCACAAGCCATGGGTTCATCAAATTGGTGCCATTGCCGGAGAGGATGATTGATAAAGTTTTAAGTAGTTAAGTATTCTTTTTAGTTGTCATAATGTGTCTTAGCTTGGTTGTTAGTGTGATTTTGAGTTTGTCTTAGTTGTTAATTGTTGAAGTGTTAGGTAGTGGTTTAGGTCATTTTTCATGCTCATAGTTGTTTTGCATTCCATTTGCATATAAAGTTCTTTAACTTTTTTTTTTTTTTGCATTTTTGTAGCTTTGCTATAGTGTTCTTAATGGCCATTGTGAGGTTTACTTTTATTTTGTTGTGAGCAATTTTGCATTTTTCATCCTTGGGAAGCTCTTGGTAATGCTACCAGAATGGAAGATCCTCTTTCACAAAGCTTTGAAGTCATACGACATCAATTAGAGCTTGTTCAAGCCAAGTTGGAGAGTCTAGAGAGAGGTTCCAATGGTCAAGAATATGATTCATCCTTCCACAACCTATATCATGAACCCTATCTCTAACAATATTTTCCACCACACCAACCCTTCCACAGTCTTTCATTTTCCCCACAACCCCATATAGACCTCAACATGACTTTTGTTCCCTACCATACAACTTAAATCTTGACCCCATCCCTTCACCATAAAGGCCACCCTATGAACCATCTCCTCTACACCATCTACCCTCTTACTCACCACACCAACCCTCATTTCAATTATCATTCCAATCATTTCACCCACCACTTTGTGAACCTTCCCCACTATCTTACCTTGAACCTCGACCTCCATTTTAAGATCCACAACCTAGTGGATTGGATACCATTTTCTCACCTCACAACATGGATTCCCTAACAAGTGCCTTAACAAGAAAGTATGAGACACTCCACGAGCAATACCTTCAGTTACTCATGCATCAAGGAACAATTGATAGCTCTAAGGAGAGAGAAGAGCAATTGAAAGATATTGATGAATTCTTCAAAGCATACTATGATCACATCTTATGGGTAAAGACGGGAGGTGAAGTTGGAACCCATTAGGCTCAAGACCTATAAAAGGAAGAACAAGGAACCCAAAATCAAGAGCTTTATGCTACTTCACATGTGGAGAGTTCTCAACCTTCAATGATTCCATCAAAATGTATCCATCCAAGCACAAGAAGTGAAGCAAGTACAAATGAGCAATGAAGAGTCTTTCTTACGCTTTGGTAACAATCCTATCCTTATAAAAGTTTACTCTCATACTACTTTGATTGATCTCCTCACAAGAACGACCTACGTTGAGCTACTATGCTACATTTTCAAACCTAGTTTTATTTTGTGAACTCACACAACATAGGTTCATCAAATTTTTTGAAACTCCCCTTTAGCCGCCTTGGGGTTCAAATACCGAATAATACTGTAATATAGTAGCATGATCCGAGTTGTGTTCACTTTATAGAGCCAAAAACAAAAGTGATTCCTAAGTAAACTAAGATCAAAATTGACTAAGATAAAACATGATTAATTGATTTCTAAAACTATGAATTGAATGCAATTAAAATGAATATTTTTGGGATTTTTCAAATAACAAGGAATTTAATTAAAATTTGTTTTACAAAGTATGATAAAGCCTCCTAGAACAATGAATTTTATCCATCCTTGCTTCAAAAGATAATGGGAATGTGCTAGTTTGACAAATTTGCTCAAAAGACCCTTGAGCTAGCTTGAGTAGGTAAACACTGGGTAGAAATTAATCCCTCTAACCAAAACCCAATTTAAACACTAGCAATTGAAATTAACAATATGCAATACCACAAGTAACCAAGAACCCTTGCATTACAAGCATAATATATTCATAGCAATTCTAAGCACAAGCTTAACCAAGTCATTACACAAGAAATTGCTACTAATTAAGTTAAAAGTGTCAAATGCACAAAGTTAAAACCAAATACATATCTAATCTCAAGAATTGTATGGAACCCAATACAAAATTCCAATCCAATATACTAATCAAATTATAAACCTAGAATTTAACTAATGCAAAAGATTAAAAATAGACATTAGATAGTAGAACACTCCCCTTTGGAGCTCCAAGCTCAAGAATCAACTAATTGCTCTAGAAGAAAAGGAAATTAGCCATTGGAATTTGCCATCACCAAGTCCCCAAATATATTCGCAATTCCAGCCATATAAAAACAATGATCAAATCAACCAATTAACACTGATCAATTAAACTTGGGGCTAAAATTAAATCTAGAAACAGGGGGAATCACGGTTGTGTTGTGATTTCAGAAGGAAGTTAGAGGAGTCACAGTCTGAGCTAGAAAACTGATGACTGTGAATGAAGGAGGGGAAAATCTATTATAAGGAACAGAGATGACAGCGTAGATGATAATGTTCAAGCTCCGCTGCAGCTCCTTGTTCTCTTTGCCGGCGGCCTGTAGTGGTGGTGTGGTGGTGAATAGCTCAACGATGATAAAAAGAATTGAAGCTTGCTGCTAGCTCTCCCTCTTCCCCCTTTAGCTCTCAACTCGCAGCCTCACTTCTCGGGAAGATGCTCATTGATGGATGATAGTGGTGAGGCGTTGCTAGACAAGCGATAATGGAATGGTGGATGGAATGGAGAGGAAGGTAGTGTGAAGTGGGGCGGTGATGGTGATTGACCTCCAAGGTTCGGAAAGTCCCTCTACGGCCGCTGTGCTCTCCTTTTCTCGGTTTTCCTCTTGTTCTATTTCCCCTCCACTCTGCAACCAAGTCGGGTCTTTAAACATTCAGATCCCTTGGTCAAAACAGTGTGTTTTGACCAAGGGACCAAAATAAGAAGTTTGAAACCTTTAGGAGGGACTAAATTGAAAGATTAAAAAATTTTATGGGTTCAAAAATGATTCTCAAAACGTATGGGCCCTTTTATGAAATTTCCGCTGATTTATTCCTTCATCATTTTTTCCTTAAAAATTCTGGGTTCATTTATGTAATTTTCACCAAATTGATATGCAAATAGTATAAACCCAAAATATAATACCTTATTCCAAAAATTAATCAATTAAGGCAATTCACAAAATATATGGCACTTTTACCCTTTTTCAACCTTAATTTCATACAAACTCCTTTAATCACAATTAATTACAAAAGAGACACTTTAAACTCAATTATTATGATAAAACCCCCAAATAAAATATGAAAATATATAATAAAATTAGGGATTTGTTGCATTCAGACATGACAATCATGAGACTTTAGCCCTACTAAGTTCAAATCTTTCATCGACTCAAGCTTCTTAAATTTGAAGAATACCCTTAGGGAATTTTGATGCCATGTAAACACTCAAAAACTTCTTTTCTCATCCTTAGACAAAGTATGGGAAGCTGGAGGATAAAAAGTTCTCTTACCATATAGCCTTAGATGTAAGTCTTCTCGTATTCTCATTTCTTACAAATCTAATATTGCCTTCCAGCCATCCTTAAAACTACCATGTATGTTAAGCAGTGTTCCAACAATACTATCACATATATTTTTCTCCACATGCATGAAATCAATACAATGTCTCACATCAAGATTGCGCCAATATGGAATATCGAAGAAGATAGACCTCTTTTTTCATATATTTTTCTCATTTTTACTCTTTGTAGTCTTACTAAAAGCTATATTGATATTTTTCACCTTTTCATAAACCTTCTCCCTAGTCAATACCTCTAGAGCATCTTCAAACTCTTGGCCACCAAAAAAAAGCTTTCTTTAATCTATGATATGGGTGGCCCTATCTAAGAAATCTCCTATGGCCAAGATAAACGGTCTTTCTTCCATGTAGAAGTTGATGGTAGCATATGCCTTCTTCACAAATTAGACAGCTTTGTGGCCTTTAACGCTACATCCTAACAAGTTTCCATATGCAAGGAAGTCATTTATAGTACAAAAGATCATGGCTCACATTTTAAAAATCTCCTTCTTGTTCGCATAAAAAAAATTGACACCTTCGTCCCATAACTCTTTTAAGTCTTCGATCAAGGGTTCTAGGTAAATATCTATATCATTTATGTTTTGGTCTCGAAATCAACATAGACAACATGATGTACTTTCATTTCATGTATAACAGAGGATATGAGTTTTAAATAACAAAAAGAATAGGCCATGAACTATGTATACTGCTTAGGCTACTATAAGGATTCATGCCATCTATGCTAAGCCCAAGCCGAAGGTTTCTAGATTCTTCACCGAAGCTAGGAAATAATTGATCAATTTTCTTGTATTGAGAAGAATCAGCTGGATATCGAAACTTTCCATCAGAAATCATCTCATCTGTATGCTATCTCAAATTTTTTGCATCATTTTCATTATCAAACAAGCGTTTGATCCTCAACATGATTGGAAGACACCGTAACACTTTTACAAGGGCCTTATTTGATTTGGACCTTGGGGTTTCACACATTGGACAATGATGCTTCTCTTCATGCTCTTTTCTATACAATATGTAATCATTAGGGTATATATGGATCTTTTATACTTCATCCCTAGTGGACACAATATTTTCTTAGCACATAGTATCGACAAGGCAACACATTATCATCTTGAAGTATGTCCTTAAAGGCCTCAAGCGTTTTTGAAAAACTCTTGTTGCTCCATCCATAATGTGCATTCAAGCTTACCAATTTCAATACTGCTTTCAACAATTGGTATTTTTTACACCCCGGGTATAGCGTCTTCTCAGCATCACTGCACATATTACCATATGCATGCGATTATTCAAAAGCCTTTTCTCCTACGTCACAAATAATGTCCTTTATCTGATCATCTATATCCATTTCATTATCATCAAATGTCACTCCCCTCGTTGAGATACACTTGGCATTTCTAATTCTTCACCATGCCATAACCATACTATATAAGTCTTACAAAATCCTTCACAAATTAAATGGGTATATATATCTATAGTACTTAGTCACTTCTCATTCAAACATTCTACACAAGGGCAATAAAACATCTCACTATCGTCATTGGCATTTCTTCTTGCAAAGTCTAAAAAGTCCCTCACCCCATTATCATATTCAACACTCGTCCGTTTAGCTTTTATCCAACTATGATCCATATATTTCAACACCTTTTTATTTTTGTTTTCTATTTCTTCCTCTAGAAAAGGTAGGAGTATGATGAGATCATGCAATTATTACACCTAAGTATCTAGTTTAACTACTACATACTGAACAAGTATATTGAAATCTTTAGATTATAATGCATTATATATTGATAAGTAATTGTAATATGAATGTTTGTGTAATTGGGAATTAGGGTAAAACAAAAGAGGATTTAGAGAATTAAGAAGAAGAAGTAGAAGCAAGCAGAGAGCTAGAGATAGAAGAAGAGTAATCTGAATGGTACAAGTCTCATTAAAAATGCAAATCTGTCCAATATAATAGGTCAACTACTATATATAGGTAGTGGGAACAGTAAAAATATAATAGTACCATACGGATTATGGGTCATTAATTAGGAAACTATTAGTAATTAGACACGGTTAAGGCCATGTTTGGCTAATGCCGCTCTTAAATGGCTAGTGCCACTAATGGTTTTAATCCCACTCTTTTAATTAACTAACCTAACTAACTTTGAAAATATTCTAATTACAATATCATATCATATATATAGCAAAGATCATTTTTGGTAGGCATCATTTCAATTAATTAATGGCAAAGACTAATTAAATTACCCGTCAATCAATCGAAGAAAGGCTTTGAAGACTGGAAACTACACGGTAAAGATAAGTTTGGTATGATGGGGTGGTCTGTATACTAGAAGAAAGGCTTTGAAGACCGTAAACTACAAAGCAATAACCAAATGCAAAATAAGCCTCAACAGCAATAATAGAAAAGCTGAACTTTAGCAATAATAAAACCCATATTCCCAGACAATCATGACTGATTGAAGAGAAATAATCGTACATGTCTCATGATAGTTCTTGTTTCATGAAACAGTTCTATGACTGGTGGGTCTAAATATATGTTAGTTGTCATACACTTATCTTATTTTCACCTTTTTTAGAGAGCTTGCATGTAATTCGGTGGGTAACACTGGAATGGCTTAAATATACTGATATATTGATATATGGTATTTGATTACATTACAGGTTATTCTCGCAGGGTTTGATGATATTTACATATCTATACAAAATGCCCAAAATAAGACTACATATATAACCACTATCTTTGCCTTGGGATCCGTACCTATCAATTCCCCATCTTTACAACCTTGCCTTTAAAGCCGCTAGTTCTCGCTGAGACATTTTTGTTTATAAAAAGGGGTGAGATTCCAAGGAATCCTAGTAGCAACACAAAATAATCATATAAAATGTGAGAATTAAATATGCAATGCACCATATAGTGTAAAATGAAAATTCATAACATAAGGTGTGTGTACATAAAGCTCAAGGCCAAATCACTATTTGGATCCCCTACGTGTACCACATCTAGGCCCCTAACCATAGCTAGGTAATGTAACCCAGGCGTACCTCAGTTGGCTACCTAACCACAACTAGGTAAAATACCTCAGGCACCATATTCATATCACAAAATATAGTAACATACATCATATCAACAATCAAATAGTGTATGAGAGATTGTAGTTACTACCTTAAATCTTTTTCGCCTTAAAACGTGTGCCTCGTAAAGCGTGCCAACGACTGGGCTCTCAATTTGGTCCTAAAATGTCAAATGTACCCATTCATGTATTAGTTTAGGCACCTCCTTAGTGTTTCTGGTGGTTATATGAGTCTTTTGTGAAAATTTTCCAAAATGGCCCCGGGGACCAAGCCCGGCCTAGCTGTGCTCGGTTTGACCATACCTTTCCTAAAATTTTGACCTGGGGTATTCTGATTTATTTTGGCCCAAGGAATCCTTTTTTGGACTCAAAATTACCAAATTCGCTACCAAAAGACAAGGATGCCCTTGGCAGCTCCTATTTCAGGGTTTCAGGGGTGTTTTGGTAATTATGCCTTTCGGGGGTTTTTAAAAAGTGATCAACTGTAACCCCACCTAATTTTTCTATCTGAACTCAATGGAATCATCAAAACATCAAAAACCCAACCCTAACCCCCTGAACTAGCACTAGCCAAAATTCCCAATTCTACGAGAAAAATTGGGGTTTTCCAATTCTGACTCCGCATACTTACTCCTTTATACTCCTAACCACCTTATTGACTATTTAATTACGTTAAAACCACCATTTAGACTCAATTTGGCCTTCATAATGTTTAGGACACAACTTTTTCCAAATTTACAATTAGAGAAAATCCAACAAAAATTCACTGATTAAATGTCCACAACAGCTAAAACAACTACTATTTGAAATTTAGGAAGTTACATCTTCTTTCTTCTGGCTTTTCCTTGAGTGGCAGAAATCCCTAACTCCCAAAACACCAAAATTTCTGTTTCACACACCTTAAACCACATAGAAGAGAAGCTTAAAGGAAGGATTACAAAAGTTAGGAGCTAATTCACTGAAGAAATAAACTTACCTTGTGAGTTCTCTTCTACCTTCTCTCTCTAAACTTTTGAACTCTCTCTCCATCTTTGAAGGCTGAAGGACGTCAGTTTTGGGGAGGAAGAAGGAAGGAAATATGATTTTATAATATTTGATATTATCCCTTAATTTTCTGATTAATTGTAAATTCTGACAGATTTTCTACCCAAACTTTGAAAAATCATGACTAAATTTGTAGACATCGTATTGGAGTGATTCCAAAGGCTATGGAACCCTTCTTGAGTCTAGTTCCAAGGAAAAATATAGCCTTTCACAATTGGAAGCACAAAATTCCAAGAATTGAATTCTTTGGATGCTGTTTTAGAAAATATGCAATTTTTTTGGGCTAACTTAAAAAATCAATTATACAGCTCCAAAAATTACCCATGAACTATTACATTAAAGCTTATGATGTCCAATTTCACCTTGTAAAAGTTCATAATTTTTCCTCATCATTGGGTCATCCAAAACCATATGACAAACTCACTGCCTCGTAGGAAATCCCACTAGAAGCATTGTTCACCTTTCAATTTCTAATATTTAATTCCTATAACCAAAATTAAAATTAATATTGGGCTAAATATTATTTTCTTGTATTCCTCTACTTTGGGCCTCAATATTGGGCTTTTGGAAAATCTAAGAATTAATTCCATATTTTATTCTAGCTCTTTAATTCGCCATTTTATTCTTTTAAATAAAAGGAATTTTGGGTGGCCGAAATTTAGGATGTTACATTTCTCCCCCCGTTCAATAAATTTCATCCTCGAAATTTGAACGTCTATAACTTGGGGATCAATCCTTATGACCGTGTAACTCATCTCTAGATTATGCCTACTTATAGAGCATGCACCATAAATTACCTGATATGTGTGAATTAACTACCTATCAATTCTTACATACTCCACACTTTCTGTTCTCGTGGGTTACCTAACCCATATTGTACTGATTGCCTATCAGGACACTCAGTATATTATTCTAGGCCTTATTACCTTATCAGAGAACTACCCAGGGTATCTAGCCTTACGGATTATGTCATTATACTTTCACAACACTGAATATCCCAGCCTTACCACCCTGTACAAACATGTACACTGGGACGTACTGCCAAGATATATGTCGGTATATATGACTATTTGCATTTATGCCTGCATGTTTGGTGTTCAGGATCAAATATCTATTTGACTCTTACTGGCCGTACTGTATGCACTTGTCATATTGTGTGTACTTGTTACTACTGCACCATTCACTGAATGCATTATATCACGAGTGGGTAATCATTCTGTGAGGCTACACTGTTGAGAGTATTCGCCACCATTATACCCTACTACACTAGGGCTTATTTCAATCTATACTTACACGTGTGACTACAAACTACATAGGTTATGTGATGTTGACCACACAGATCATGTCACTGTAAACCGCACAGGTTTACATGGGTAAAACACTGTACACCACACAAGTCGTGTCACTGTGACCACACAGGCCATATCATTGTGACTACACAGGTCATATCACTGTATAGCACAACGCTCAGCAGCATATTTTATGCACTGTTCTTGGCCTCAGGGCTACCTGTGGTTTCGGCCAGTATAACCAGGATTCTCTCCTGGCCATGTTAGGGTTGCATATTGATCATGGGGTTGCTTAACATGCTCTAATGGGTTGCCATACCACTATACATTACATAGGGTAAATCACCATATGCCATACAAGCTATGTCATTGTAGACTACACAGGTCTAGTCATGATTTGGAATGATCAACACTGGTGCGAATATTAACCTTTCTAGCTATCCTCTTATGTTACACATAAATTTATTGTCCCACCTAGTTGTGTTACTGTTTCATATTGGCTTTCACTGTGCCACTCTGATGTTTAACTCCCCATATGAGCTTTAATAATGTCAGGATGATTTAAAAGAGTCCCACAGAAACCTCCCATAACACCTGACTGCATCCACAATCTGTGTTCCTCTATGCTAGTTACTGGCCCACTTCAATTCAATGTTGATTTCACTTGATTATGATCTGATAGATCCCAATTTGTGACAATTCCTAACATGTTGTCCCATAATGTCTTAGCACCACTCTTAGGTGCCTGCCTCTTATGCTCTTCTCTATACATACCTTTCAACACACTATCTACCATCCACCAATTGACTTCTATTAAAGCCTTAAGTTAGTGGAATAGCAGACAAGTCAATTCTTTCTCTCTTTTCATCAGAGAGCTATCACCTCAATCAATCCATTAAGGAAATATAGTATAATCATAATCTTTCCCTATGCTAGACTTTGCAGCTAGCAAATTTTCAAAATTCCTTTTTGCAAGGGTTCATGTCCATAAGAATCTTGTTCCTCAATTCCATGGATCATTACTAACCCAACTTGATACTGAATAAGTTTGCCAGCCTAAGGACACACTAGTCCACTAAGTCTTAGGGTCTTTGGACCCTTAAGTCTACTATAACATATCTAGTATGTAGGATTTACAGCCTATGGTCTCTGACCTAACTTTTAGGTTCATGACATATATAACCTCAATATCACACAGATTGGAAATCATTTCCCTCAATTATACCGAACAGGCATACGAAGAATTAGAATCAATAGAGCCTATTCTAACCTCCATGGTATTTGGGTATTATCCTCAAAACATTACTAAAGGTTGAACCCTATCCATAAGGTTCACAAGGTTTAAACTTCCATCATGGATCAAAACCATAGTATAACCAATTTACATTTCAACCTAAGCACTATTTCAGCTTAGATCTGATTCAGGCCTATCATCAACCTTCAGTATTCTCATATCAGATCCTCTAGGATCAATTAACAGTATGATCACCCCTCATTATATAGCACCGTATATCGTATCTACATTCCTTTGACACCACGGTATTACTAAGGATCATTACTTAGCATGGAGGAACTTCAAAACATTTACTATGCCTCAAATTTCATAATCCCATCAAATGGACCTTTATGGGTAGTATTCACCATAACAGAAATGTTCCGTAATAAAATCAATACTTACATCATCACTCTATACTTTTGAGCATTCTTTATATTATCTAATTAAAATGATCATTAGTCATGAAGAAACCTTAAGACAATTCACTATTCCTCCCTCAAGTCTCCATGACCTTGCCAACTTAACTTCTCAGGGGGTCACTCATCTTAAGATTTTCCTGGGTTGAGCACACTTAACTTTTATGTGCCGTGCCAAAATGTAGATATTGGCTTTATCTACTCTTGATCATCGGTATCTTGAGACTACTCTTGTCTCAAATATCGTGCCAGCTGCCTTCGGTTGACTAAATATTGTGAGTGATATGCACACTACCTTGGTCATACCTACTTCCTTGGGTTTTGCAATATCATTAGACCATTCTCTTTCTAGTATTGCACCATTTGTTGCTTTTTGGATATTCACTGATCTCTTGGGGGAAGCTCTCAGATTGGGAGAATATACTCCTTTAGTACCCCCATCCATGCATATTTTGTATCATTGTGTAATCAAGACCATATCAGTATACTATCCTGTTGCTAAAACCACCACTCTACTAGAACCACTTTAGGCTCTCATACAAAAATATCATACCCTTATCTTATTTTCACATTTTTCAGTGTGCTTATGCGCAGTTCAGTAGGCAACACAGGAATAACTTAAATATACTGATATATTGATACATGATACTTGATCACATCACAGGGTTTCCTCACAGGGTTTGATGATATTTACAAATCTATGCAAAATGAAAAAATAAGACTACATATATAACCACTATCTTTGCCTCGAGATCCATACCTATTAGTTCCCCATCTTTACAATCTTGCCTTTACCACCGCTGGTTCTCGTTGAGACATTTTTGTTTATAAAAGGGGTGAGTTTCCAAGGAATCGCAACAGCAACTCAAAATCAATCATATAAAATGTGAGAATTAAATATACAATACACTATGTAGTGTAAAATGAAAATTCATAACATAATGTGTGTGTACACAAAGCTCAGGGCCAAATCACTATTTGGATCCCCTACGTGTACCTCAACTGAGCCCTTAATTAACCACAACTAGGTAATATACCCCAGGCGTATCTCAGCGGGGTACTTAACCACAGCTAGGTAACATACCTAAGGCACCATGTTCATATCACAAAATACAGCAACATACAACATATCAATAATCACATAGTGTATGAGAGATTGTAGTTACTACTTTAAACCTTTTCTACCTTTAAATGTGTGCCTCGTAAAGCGTGCCAACGATTAGGCTCTCAACTTGGTCCTAAAATGTCAAATGTACAAGAATTAGGTTAAAAACTATTCATGTACTAGTTTAGGCACTTTCATAGTGTTTCTGGTGGTTATATGAGTCTATTGTGAAAATTTACCAAAATGACCCTAGGGACCGAGCCCAGTTCCTAAAATTTTCCTAAAATTTTGACTTGGGCTATTCTAACTTATTTTTGCCCAAGAAAACCATTTTTGGAGTCAGAATTACCAAATTCATTGTCAAAATACACAAATGCCCTTGGCAGCTCCTATTTTAGGGGTTTAAGGGTGTTTTTGGTAATTATGTCTTTTCGGGCTTTTCTAAAAACGTTATCAATTGTAACGCCAGCTAATTTTACCTTATGAACTCAATAGAATCATTAGAACATCAAAAATCCAGCCCTAACCTCCTGAACTAGTACTAGCCAAAATTTTGAATTCTTCAAGAAAAATTGGGGTTTTTCAATTCTGACTCCTCATACTTGCTCCTTTCTACTCCTAACTACCTTATTAACTGTGTAATTACATTAAAACCACCATTTAGACTCAATTTGGGCACATAATGTTTAGGACACAACTTTTCCCAAATTTACAATCAGAGCAAATCCAACAAAAATTCACTGATTAAATTGTCCACAACTGCTAGAACAACTACTATTTGAAGTTTAAGAAGTTACCTCTTCTTCCTTCTGGTTTTTCCTTGTGTGGCCGAAATGCCTAACTCCCAAAACACCTTAAATGACAGAGAAGAGTAGCTTAAAGCAAGGATTACATAAGTTAGGAGCTAATTCACTGAAGAAATCAACCTACCTTGTGAGTTTTCTTCCACCTTCTCTCTCTAAGCTTCTGAACTCTCTTTCTCTCTCTTTGAAGGCTAAAGGACGTCATTTTTGGGGAGGAAGAAGGAAGGAAATGTGAGTTTATAATATTTGATATTATCCCTTAATTTTCAAATTAATTGTAAATTCTGACAGATTTTCTGTTCAAACTTTAAAAAGTGATAACTAAATTTGTAGACAATGTAGTGGAGTGATTCCAAAGTATATAACCCTTATTGAGTCTAGTTCTAAGGAAAAATATAGCCTTTTATCAATTGGAAGAACAAAATTCCTAGAATTAAATTCTTTGGATGCTGTTTCAGAAAATAGGTAGTTTTTTCTGGGCTAACTTCAAAAATTCATAACTTTTTGTATACAGCTCCAAAAATTACCAATGACCTATCAAATTGCTTTAGATGTCTACTTTCACCTTGTAAGATTTCATAATTTTTGCTCATCATTGGGTCATCCAAAACCATATGACAAACTCATTGCTTCGCAGGAAATCTCATTGGAAGCATTGTTCACCTTTCAATTTCTAATATTTAATTCCTATGACCAAAATTATCATTAATATCGAACCAAATATTATTTTCTTGTAATCCTCTACTTTGGGCCTCAACACTGGGCTTTTGGAAAACCCAAGAATTAATTCTATAATTTATTGTAACTCTTTAATTCACCATTTTATTCCTTTAAATATAAGAAATTTTGGGTAACCGAAATTTGGGATGTTACATTAGGAACTCTCAATGTACAAGAACAATAACTATCAAGCTCATTATAAGATATTGGCCAAACATGTATATGATACAAAGAAGATATGTTCATTTCATTTAAATTTCAGAACCATAGAAAAAGAACAAACCACTTGTGTTCAATTTTCAATAGGAAAAAAAGAATTTTTTAAAAAATACTATCTTTTATTTTACAAAATTTTCAAAAGTTATGAGCATAAGTTTATCAAACATAGGATCAATTACCACTCATAAATACTCCCTACAATCATAAATGTAAGAGCCATGTAATTATTATTTCGTGGAGAAGAAAGAATTAGAATTTAATGTAGAGAGTAAACAGACCAAGGGAGAAGAGGGAACTCACATAGCAACAATAATTTCATTAATCAAGTCTACCAAATATAAGTGCTGCCAATCCTATTTATAAGCTAAATTTTCCCCTATCCATGAAGAAATCTCATTACTTCCCTATAAAGTAACCTTAACCCACTTGCTTCATAGCCTGCTAAAAACAGCAACTTGCCAATGAAAGTAATTAAAATAAACATAAAAGCAAGAAAACATCAACTCATTTATTTTTAGAGTATATCTTCAAAATATGCTTAATTCTCACATTCTATCAACTTGTTTCCCCTATTCCCTTGGCTTTCTAAGCTCTATAAGAGTATTATTAATCCCTTTGTTAAATGAAATTAAAAAAAAATTCAGGTGTAAAGGAACATGTCATACAAGTATCAGACAGTCAAGAACACAACAAAATAGTAAGCACAATTTCAATGATTCATGAAAGCATGAAATTGAATGAAATTTGAAAATTCAGCAATGATTAAGCCCAACAAATGTTCCAGATTCAATGGATCAATAAGTGTGGTAGTATTTTAGTTATACCAGTGTCCTAGAAAGTGGAGTCAAGTACCAAGATTGTGACACAGCGTCTTGGCCTTTGGCAAAATGATTTCTCTTCAAAAAAAAATTGTGAATGTCCAGTATGAGTGTATGAACTTGTATGTATGCGTGTTCTATCCAAAGATGGTGAAAAATCTCTAAAACTGTTCCCCCTTTTAAATATAAAGTACATAGTCAGTTAGTTATCGCAGGTGAAATCAAGAAAATCACAAATGTTTCTTTCTCATGGTTTCTCACTATTCCCCCTTTAACTTAAAGCACATAAATTGAGCCTCCTCTATCCCAGTGTCATAAAACCAACTCCAGCAAACTATGAGCAAATTTCAAGCAATTTCCAACTAAGTACACTTCAATTTAGATGCATAAAATGATATTCCAGCACTCCAACAAGCAAATACTATCAAAAACAAAATCAAAACAACCCAAAACAATGGAATTTGGCTAATATTTGCTACACCCAATAGCATAGCTATTGAACTTGCTCAAAATAGCCCAAAACTTTAGGAAATTGAAGGTCATAATGTTCTGGGTGATTTTTTTTTGTTTCAAAAATTCAGAAAGCTCAAGATCAGATTTACCCAATAAACTCACAAGATCAGGGAAATGCACATAAATTATGATTTTCATAGAAAATATGTCAAGTACAATCTGCCCAAAGATGGAAATGCCTTTAAAAATGTTAGTGACAGAAGTTAGCAATTATATTCAACTTCACAACTTCAAATTCAAAGTCAAATATAGATACATACTATTTGCATTTCATTCAATGCACAAAATAGAGAAAAACTTAGATTTGCAACAGAGAAACTAAATTCAGAATCAGATTCAGAGCAACTTATTTGTCAGGCTCATCATTTTTGACAGCAAAGGGAATTCAAAAATGAAACAAGCATATTCTCACATGATTTCACCCAAAAAGTAGACCTTTAATTCAATCCACAAATTAACTCTCAACCAATTAAAGTGTAACTATCCCATATAGTGCTTCAATACGGCAAAAATCATGAATGCAATTATAAGCTAAAGAAGAACATAAATTTAAGCAAACTTATCTTCCTCAGCCAAGTTTGAATTTAGGGAAGTTCACATGTTGGGAGAGTTGAGATATCAGAAACATAACACCCCCACATTTCCAATCTCCCAAATCATACCCACAACCTTCTTCATCGGCTATAGCAAAAGAATCATAAAAAAAAACAATAGACGAAGAAAAAAAATACGTATAAGAGAATTAGGGCTTCAGTAAGTTTAGTATCCAAATTTCACATATTGGCGATGCATAAAAATGATAAGAGAGTGTGTTAAGTGCCATCAAACCTCGACGCTTAATGAAAAGAGAGAGAACCAATACGCCCTAACATTGAGCAATGGGGATGCTAGCTCCAAGATCCTATTCTCATGATGAAAGTGCAATACCAATAAGGTGACACACTAATTCCACTCTTGTAATGACTAATTTGGAGGTGTTGTTTGTTCTCGACTGTTTGCTGGTCGGCCAGGAAAGATTTCAGAATGGAAAGAAGGTGTGAAGCTCAGGCTACTAATGCAATTTGGGGGAGATTTTTAAGAAGGGTTATAAAAATAACCGGTCTTAAAAATTTTTCATTTAGACCTATTGTTCTCACCGGTTATTAGAATAACCGGCCTAAAAAATATTTCTTTTAGGCCAGTTATATCAATAACCAGTCTAAAAAACAATGAGTTTTTATTTTTTTCTCGCTGAACATTTTATACAAGTTTATAATCAAAATAAGTCAAAAAGGTTTAATCTTTTAGACCGGTTGTCAAAAGGTAACAAACATATTATTTTTTTAATTACATTTGTCTCAGAAAATATATTAGACGTGTTACAGGTACAAACAGTCTAAAAAATATATTTCATATTTACAATTTTTTAATTATTTAATCTTTTCAGACTGGTTAGTTATAAAACCAGTCTAAGAAATATTTTTATACCTTATATTACTTGAACCAGTCTCATAATTTGTTCATAATTATGAAAATGCCATTGGTTATTTCTTTTATACCTTATCCGCTATAACTGGTCTAAATATGCCGATCTAAAACACTTTTTTTGTACTAGTGAAATTTCCCCCAATCGAAACACTTATTTCACAAATGTTTTCTACTCAAAAAACATTTTGGTGGTGCAAATTTTGTTAGGAGCAAATCAAGTTTGAGGATTTAGGATTAAATAAAATGTTATGAAATATTTAAAATTGTGGAATTTATTTCCAAGCTTGAATTGGAAATTGTAAAAGTAAATAATTTAGGTAATTATGAACTTGAACATTTGGAATTGGGGAATTATAATTTAAGCTAAGCATTTGGAAGTTAATTAATGACTTAAATGAGTATTGCAATACCCTTATCTTATTTTCACATTTTTAGAGTATCAGCACGTAGTGTAGTGGGCAAACAGGAATAACATAAAAATGCTGATATTATTGATACAATGTGCTTGATTATGTTACAGAAATTTTCCCATAGGGATATACATCATGTTATAGACCTTAAAATGATAAAGGCTTTTAGATAACAAACGTCTCCTCTTGTACTGGTTCGGAACCTTCCTTTGCTAGTAATTACAATTCTACCCTCTGAGCTGTTGTCTGCTACTGAAAACTATTTACATTTATGGAAAGGGTGAGATTCATAGAATCTTAGTAGTAACATACATTCAGACATATATGATGTGAGAATAAATATACCATGTACCAAGTTATGTAAAATGATAGAATGTTGTGTGCACACTGTCTAGGGCCAAACGAGTATTCAATACTGGCTTAACCTTGTGCCAACCCTAGCTTAACCCTGTGCCTCCATTGGGGTCACATACTACAACTAAGCTAATATGAGTGTCCGAGACACTATGCTCATGTTACAGAAGATGACATACACAAATATTTAGAACTGGCTGACACCCAACAGGGGGGTGAATTGGGTGTTTGATAATAACTTAAGAACTTTGGAAATCTTTTCAAATCTTAATGAAAGCAATAAGTATGAAAGTAATAAATTATAAATCAATAGTTAATATATGCTAGAAATATAAGAGTCTAAGGAAAAGAGTATACAAACTATGATTTATCTTGGTTAGGTCTAATCCACGATGACTTATGTCCAGTCCTCAGGCTCCTCCTGAGATTTCAAATACACTATTTCTTATTTAATCCAGGCATAAGAAAAGCCTTTAAAAACCCACAAGTTTAGCTGGGCACTTGTGAAGCCTTGTACAATTCTCTCTTTGAGATACTCTTCCTTACTGCAAGTCTTACGAGCAGAGTAAACCCGAAGACATTTCTTTCCTACTTACCCATGTAAGTCTTACGAGTAGCAACGTTCTCTCCTGCTTACACCTCTATAAGTCTTATGAATAGCAATGTTCCCTACTGCTTGCACCTTATAAGTATTATGATCAGAAAGTCTTACCGGCAATTCTCTCTACAGCTTCTCCCGTAAGAAAATCAACCCTCTCAAGGTCCCTCTACCTTGAGATCAATTTAGAAATACAAGTGTTTACAAACTTTCTCACAGAGTGGATCAAATGTTCACTGAAGTACAATACAAATAACTCTCTCTCAAATATACATGATATAGAAATAGATAAGAACAAAGAGTAGTTGGGTCGGAGTGGATGACTATAAGCATGTTTGTGTCGTTGTGTTCTCGTTGCTTTTTTTTGAACTCTAAATGTTCTTCTATTTATATTTGATGAAGATTGATGACTGTTTGAGCATTTCAACATATCCGTTGGAGTGCGGCTGCTTCTTTTGTTCGTTTGCTTGAGTTTGAAAAACTAGCCATTAGAACGTTGGATGCTTCATTTCCGTAAAGTCAACTTTTATCTCTTCATATCATCTCTTTATTGCATTCCTAGAGAAATACATTAAACATTAATATAATGAAGTGTTAGAGTGATTAGAAGCAAGATGGATAAATTAAATAATCATTTCATTGATTTTCAGAAGCTTTGGATATGTTGTTTGTCGCATTACTCAAGTGGTCCCTATAATAATTCTTTCTTTTCAATTCAAATTACTCGAGTGATCCCTTGAGTAATTCTTTCAATTTTGTTTTAATTACTCTAGTGATCCCTCAAGTAATGTCATCCAAATCTTGGCTGAGAGTTACTACTTCTTTTCTAACTTGATTACTTAAGTGATCCCTCGAGTAATGCTTTCATTTCTTTTCTGGTTGATCGAGTGATCCCTCAAGTAATATCATTTAATTCTGAGCCAAGAGGTGCTACTTCTCTTCTTACCTGATTACTCGAGTGATCCCTTGAGTAATACTTCACTTTCTTCTCTGGTTACTCGGTGATCCCTCGAGTAATGCTTCCCTTTCTTCTCTGATTACTCGAGTGATCCCTTGAGTAATTCTTCATTTTGATTCTAAACATGGAAAATAATATATCATTGGAAAGCTCTCATTGTCTAGAATCCAATGCAATAAGAATCAGCTCCAAACTCATTGTATATAGAAAGTTATGATCCAAATAGTATCTACTGTTCTTAGACAATGTCTGAAATCACGAGCAGCAAATTCCAAAAGGCATAATTCTTAGTATATAGCTTCAAATGTGACAAATTCTAAATCCATGGGAATTTGTTCAAGTCTACTTTCATATGGCACCAGTTTTGTTGCAATCCGATGTGTATTTTGAGAGTTATGTCAAAATACTGAAACTATTTTGGTAAAAGATGTTGATTTATGTGTCAAATTCAATAGATCATATCTCTCTCATCGAAACTCCTTTTAATGTGATCTTAGTGTCCATAGTTCGTGTTAGGAGTCTAGTTTCATATGCCACTAGTTTCAGCTCAATCCGACATGTGGTTAGAGAGATATCACCGAAATACCAAACCTCTATTTTGCTACATGAACATTAGAAATCTCATTACTCGAGGGAGCCCTCGAGTAATCACCTCTAAAATAATGTTGTGGCATATTACTCGAGGGGTTACTCAAGTAATCACCTCTGGAGGTAGCATTGATTCCTTATAAGTTATTTTAGCTTCGTATTAACCCATTCCTACTTCCATTTGACCATAGAAACCTCCGATATCACTTCTAATAGCTTGGATCTTGATATTCTCATGTGATCTTGCAAGTTCTTCTTTTTTCAATCTCTTTCTTCTTGTTTTTCCTCTTGATGATCATAACCCAACTAGATATTTTCTTGAATATCTTCAATCTTTTTTCTTTAGTTGATCAATCTTTCTTCTTGAATTCCTATTAGTTCTTGCAAGTTCTTCTTTTTTCAAAATCATTCTTCTTGACTCCATAACTCAATTAGATATCTCTTTGAATATCTTTAATCTTCTTCTTTCTTTGCTTGACTAATCTACAAAATATCCAACATTAAATATAGTAGTTAGTCAATGAAGAAGATAAGTATATTATGCAAAATTTTTGCTCTTGATATTTGATATCTACATTTGACATCATCAAAACTAATCATATATAACATTCTCCCCCTTTTTTATGATGACAAATCCTTTAAGAAAAATATGTATGAGTTATAAAAGCAAAGTAAGAGCAATATATTTTTCTTGCCTTTCTCTCCCCCTATTTGATATCAACAAAAAGTTTGAAGCATAGATAGGAAAGGCTCTTAGAGAAACAAATATGAAACTAAATTTAGAAATGCCTTTCTTTCAATCAAAATAAATTTGTCAAGAAAGCAGTTTTCTCTCCCCCGTTTTGAAGATTATTTCATGCAAATGAAAAATGGTTTTCGTGAAAACAAATTTGAAACAATTTGGAGAGATTTTCAAGAAAACCTTCACAATCAAGGAAAATTGAAATCAAAGATATGAAAAGTATTCTTGAATAATAAAGAAAGGGTTTAGAAATGCTCATTTAGATTTAGCAAGCTAATGATTGATACATGAAGTCCATTTCTTTCTTTTCTTGTAGTGTTAGTGTTAGGATCGGTAGACACAACGAAAGAATTTTAAAATTTTACCAATCCTAATCGAGGATCTATCAACGACGTTTAAACCAAGTTGAAAGGATTCATACCTTTTATGATTCAGGGTTTTCACGATCTCTAGGAGCCAACACGTCTCCCTCTACCAGTATCCACACGAATGCTCTCCAACCGAGACTGCGTGCTAGCGCCTCTAATGTCTCCTAGGGTTTCCCCTTGTAGCTCTTAATTCTCATGGGCATCCCAATATATCTGCTCTATCAAGTTTATAACCTATGAAGGCTATTTTCAAATTTCAAAATTAATCATCATTAATTTCAAAATTAATTAAATATTAATTATCTTGATGAGCTAATTAAATAAATTCAGTTTAAATTAAATCTGTCTAACAGTTTTAATTTAACCTATTTATTTAATCTAAATAAAGAGCCATTAGATTTAATTTATCTTCATAAATTAAATCTGAGATACTATATCTCTATCATGTTAGTTATTAAATTTAATATATCTTAATAAATTAAATTTAAAACTAACAAAATATAATATCATATAATATATAGACACACACACATATATATATATATAAGATATATATATATTTCGAAAATATATATCTATATAATATTATTATTGAATTTTATATCATATATATATAAATATAAAATTTGTCTACCCTAAATTAAACATTATCTCGTGTAGGGCCATTCTTGTGTGCGACCCTGTAGGCCCATATGAAGTTGGTAGTGGGCCAATAACTATACTAACCCAAAAGTCGCAAGCGACCACAAGCAAGACATTATGACTACCCAATTCATATGAGGATCGTTATCACGATGCAACCTGTCATACAACCATGTCACGTTCCTTTTATCACACGATATATCGATCAAGGATAAGGCATGGATAATGTCATCCTCTTGTTCCTGACCATTACTTTCTTGATTCCTGAGTAGCCTGATAATAGAGACAGAAACTCCTTTCCATCCTAGTATGGCCATACATTTCTCAGACTCACTCATTGAGGGGCCCAGTAATATCTCTCTACTAATGTGAGGGACAAATTCCATCTTGATCATTCATATTCCTCTGTATGAAAAACCACCAAGCCCGATCATAGCCTTTATTATCACCCGGTCAAAGGTGACTTTTGACTAGTTTAAAGCTTAGCAACTCTCATGTAGGAATCCATGATGACCTTAGGTCTAAGGGTATTGTGATATGGTTATACATGAGAAAGCCTTATGACTTGATCCATGTAGCTTTCTCATAGTGGGTCGGTCCAACACCTTGTACTCTTACAAGTGCCTAAGACTTTGATTTGTATCTCCATATCTTATCAAAGTCATACTGATCTTGTTTCATCTCTGCTCCCACATAGATGACCGACCAGGGACATTTAGGACAATCTTTATGAATTATTCAAGGATACAATTATCACAGTTAACATGCAAATAATATGATAACAGAATGGAGAAATTTTATTAAAATAATAATGTTCAAAGTACAATGATTGGCCCTTAGGGCACAATTTCCAACAGTTAGTTCCATAATTTTGTATTCACCATAATTTCTATGCACAAATATGATAGATCAAGTTCATAGAAGTGAATTATAGCTAGCTTAGTGGTAGACTCTAAAGTGTGCTTAATAGGAAGCTCAGGAATAGCCTTCCTTAGAATGCTAACAAAATCATCCTGATTTGTGCCTTTTGTTGCTTTGAGTGTTGCAGCTAGTATTAAATCATCTTTCCTCAAAATTGATATATTCTCCTTTTAGTGTGTTGAGGAATGATCTTGTATAGAGTAAATTCTCCTACTATAAGTAAAAACATTCTTGCAAGGATAATGATTAGTGCAATTAAAAGGTTTCTTTCTATAAAATATATACAAATTAAGATCATGGAGAGAATATATATATAAGTAACTCATCATTAAAACTAATCGATTGAGAGTGAATGCAGATGAGTATGTTGTAATGATTTTCTTCAAACAAAGGAGATAAGCTTTTAAGATATAAAACACATATGAATGTGAAGCTCCCCCTTAATGAATGCATGGCTTAAAAGAAAATCATTGTGAATGATACAATTAATAACTCTCTTAAATATACATGATATAGATAATAGATAAGAACATAGAGTAGTTGGGTCAGAGTAGAGTAACTTACTCGATGGAGTACCCGAGTAATCTGGTCAGAAAACGTCGACTTACTCTCTGCCTTATTTTTAATGAGATTACTTGAGGGGTTACTCGAGTAATAGTACTTGATTACCTGAGTAACTACTCGAGTAATCATGTCCAGAATCATGTTTTTGATTTGTTGCTCATTGATTTATTATCTATATGATTAACCTTTCATTGTATTAGTATTTTGAGTATATTTGCAGAGAAAAATAAAGAGATCATGCAATGAGTGAAAAGTCAAACAAAACGTCTGAATGCTCACCTACCACAAACAGATAGTTTTCAAATTCGAAGAACTGTCAAACGTAGCTACGCATTCTAACAGATAAGTTGAAATTGTTCCAACGGCTATCACAACTCATCTATAAATATGGGAACATTCAACATGGAACAATAACAACTGAGAACATACGAACATACACCGATCAACACATTTTTAGTACTCAGTAGGAAAAATATAGAGAAAGGATAGATTGGCGTACTGGGGTGAATCCATGTTCGGATCTGGGTCAAACCTCCAATGCTCCATAATGGTGCCCATACAATTATTAGACTACTAGAGCCTAATTAGGATTGGCACAGCAGATCACCAGAACATGAAAGATGGTAGGAGAGAAGAGATTGCTAGAAAACTCAATAGCAGGGGCGAGGAATAACTGAAAGAGGCACCTCCTATTTATAGTGGTTTAGGGTGGCCACTAATTAGGAAATGATGTTCACCCTTCTTGCCTTCCAAATTAGTAATCAAGAGAATTAATTCTCAATTAATTTCCTGAATTGTTATAACTTGTTTCTCAATTAACAATATCACAATTAATACTAACTTATTCCTTAATCTACAATTAATGCTAATTTGATTCTTATTTGATTAGGCTACTTGTATTCTAATCAAATAGTCTAGCCCATCAAGGGCAGACTTGGACCCAAAGTCCAACATCTCTCACTCACACTTGATGGGCCTCCAATCTTGTGTCCATTACTCTTTCCTGTTTCATACTTGGCATCTACCGTGACCGTGTGGGCAAAAGCGTCTTCAAGATTTGGTGCTTGTGATACTAGAAATCCCTCATATCAAATCAGCATCCAAGGACACCCTTTATATATATTTGTAAGCTATATATTTATTGCCTCAGATGCCCCAGATTCTCCCATACATACTACTCATGGCATATCTAATCCCTCTTGAGTTAATATGTTGATTAACTCAGATTGCCTTCCATGTATATAGTATCCGCACTTATAAGCTACACATAGAGCTAGTAAGGGGTTGACCACAGACACTAGCACATCTTATGTATCTAGGAGTAAATCTTGTCCTAAAAAAAGTGTGAGCTTCCAACTCCTTTACTCTTAACTTAAACCCTTGCTTTAATTCATGGATGCAAAAATGGCCACACTTCCCCTTAGGCTCTGGATACCTCCTCCATATACAAAGTGGATCTTTTTGGCAGCTAATGCAATTCCAAGTTCTTTTGATGCAGTGACAAACTCTCCATCCTTGCCCGAATCAGTTTCTCAAAAAATACAAATAGATGTAAATCTACATTTTTGTGTGATACCCTTTTTCTCTTTCTTTCTCTCTCACCATTTGTGTTTATAAGTAGAAGAATGCATATTTATAAGTGAAGAATGCATATTTATAAATGGAAGAGTACATATTTATACTACTAAAACAACAACAACAAAATCATACAAATCACGCATTTTTCAAAGAAGTTTGAAAAATTGACCGACATGAATGACCGATATTGGTTGCATGAAGAAATTTAAACAAAATGAGAAGGAAAGTCAAAAGTTACTGAAAAGATGAAACAGATTAGATAAAAACATGATTATATACAGTAGTTGTGATTTTGGCTCACATCTTCCTCTGGTTTTACGTCCAGTAATGGCTTAAACGATTTCTATGAATTAATGATTTGCTTCCAATCTAGTTTTCTTATAAACTGCAAATAGGGTCTTTTAATGTTAGATTCCCAAGACAGTAGTGCCACTTTTCTTGGTTGAATACGTGCACTATGTAATACCCCGAATTTTAAGACTTGAGGCTAGAGAATAAGCCTGAGATTAGTGGACTGCTAAGCCCTGATTTAGCATGATCCTAAATTGTGATTAAGAGATAATGACTCCAAAAGTGGAAGTGGTTAATGATAAATGAACCCTCTTGGAGAATCCAATGTGATTTGAGTTTCGAATGTGATTTGTATGTGTTGTGAGCAACGCCGAAACCTTGTATTTAAGTTCAATTATGGATTAACCTCTAAATTGACTTAAAATAGAGGGGAGGGCGCATTGTGAAAGAAAATGAATAAGAAAATGTATTTGGCGGTGATTCAAGAGGAATTGCCATAATCAGGGGCAAAACGGTAAAGTTACCAACCAATTGGTCAGTTACCGAAGAGGAAACTCATTGGTAACTTCAAGATCAATGGTTGAGATTGATTTTTGCAATAGATCAAGGGGTGGAATCCCATGTGTTGATGCTCATGTGAGCTTATGGTAGAGGGAACAAGATTGTGACAAGTGTTACAATGTGAACCATAGGATCTTGGTCAAAGGTTCAAACTCTTTCCTCTCTCCTCTCCTCCCTCATGGTCGGCTATATGCATTAGGAGAGCCAAAAAACTGATGTTCTATGTTCATTTCATCTCTCTCCTTCATTCTCCATTTTCATTAAGCTTAAGGAGGAAAGAGAAAGAAAGGAGTTCATGGTAATGTCCTATGTGACCTTAAATGCTCTAATCATCTTCTATAATGTTGTTCATGGTGATGAGAGCTTCATCTCTATGGTTTTAGATTTGTGAGAGGAGGTGTTTTGTTGCTTGAGCAAAAGTGGAAAGATGGAGAATCAAGAAATTGGTTTGGGAAAGAGGAAGAGGTGAGCATTTGCTTCCTTTTGATCTAAGTTTTGTGACTTTTGGTTGAGTGTGGTGAATTGTGAATTTTGCCCTGATTTTATGGTATTTTCGTGTGGAATGTGAATGGTGGAATTGGATGTTGTTTTGTGTTGAAAATGGTGTCATGTGGTGGTATTTAATCATTGGAATTGGTTTGAATTGGATTGGACACAATGGTTGCAAAACTGGAAATTCTGTCCAGTGTGAATTCTGTCTGAGCAGTCTTGTTGTGTGGATGTTTTGACTGGGCAAATTAAGTCAGAAAATTATGAACCTTTCCAGTCTTAAATTTCACATCCCAAGCTTCAAAATGGACACATAATTTGTGCCATTTCGTTTTGTCTTCTATGAGTTATGGCTGTCCAAAGGTTGAGGTCGAAAATGAACACTGTTTTGGGACAGTCTTGAGTTTTGGGGAATTCTGTATTTGTGTGGTGATTTCTAGTAAAGGAAAATATATTTCCTGTGTAGAGGACTTGAATAGCTTTCATTTAGCTTTGGGATCACCTCATTTCGGTTTTTGTGGAATTATTTATGGGTTTTGGAAGTTCAGCCAAGAAACTGCATTTTCTTGGCTGTGGCCCAAATGTTTCTGGGCAGTTTTTGGCTGCGGCCAGTGGATTTGTGGGCCGCGGCCAACCCCCAAAAATCAGCATTTTGGACTTTTAAAAGGTGATCTTTGGTCAAGTGTTTCCCAAGCCTTTAGGCATATGTTTAGGCTTTGATTAGCCACCTAAAGGTCGTGAATGATAACCAACTTAAGTGTTTGAGAGTTAAGGAATTGGAAAAGGGATTAACTCTATGTCCTTGTTTGGTTATAGGATTTGGTGTTCGCCCTGATCGTGAGCAGCCGGAGCTTACGTGGAAAGAGTGTAGGGAACATATTTCTTCTGCTTGTATTTGATACATGTGTTAGTGTGTTGGTGCATGTCTTAGCTTTGCATGGTTATGTGTAATTTGAAGCTATGTTTCAATTAATGCTATGGCCATTAGTATGTTGTTCGAAGTATTGAGCTTACAAATTGTCATTGTGTTAGCATGAGTTATGTGATGCAAGCATGTCATGCATTAAACATATATCGTACATGCATATTGATATTGTTTACCTACTGAGATTCTCTAGAATCTCACCCTCCCCTACTAACCTTTCAGACAGGGTAGTGGATTGAGGATGGAGTAAGTGATCAAGGGCGGCAAGGACTTCCTTTGGGTTGAAGATTCGGTAGTTGGTTATCATAGTTGGGAGTATATAGATTTAGATGTGTATATAAGTATGTGGATGAGGATTTGCTATGTATTTGAGATGGATTTGTGTAATCCCCATATGAGGGCTTGTAATGGGCAAATGTGCCCTATAAAGCTTGAGTTAATAAATGGAATCCAGAATTGCCGGAATTATTTCATTGCGTACTCTGATATATTAAATGTGATTTATCTTTGTGTAGTAATTGTATTCGGAAATGTGAATGTGAGACTAGGTTATAAATGATTTCGAAAGGTATTTGTGAAAACCCCGTCTGGTAGATGGGTTTATAAATGTTATTTGATTGTTATTGGTTTCTATTTCACTTTAATTGCGTATTCCGAATATTAATTACGAGAGGGGGTTACACACTAAATCAAGAAGAATACGATGAACATCACCACACGGATGCGTCTTAAGAGTTTAAATGATATCATCTAGTGACTCCTTACTCAGTCCATCCTTTATAAATTTAATTTTATCTTCTCAATTTATGGAAACCATACCTTTGTTCCTATAGCACTGATCGCATATCCACCTTGCACATTTATGGCAGATATTTATTCTTTTAGCTCTTCTCTTTTTGGAGTAAGAACTTCTTCCCATTCTTGGTAAAGGTTTAACAAATGATTTATGAATCTCACCTGCTAAACATGTTTTAGCATCAATGATCTAGCGTATATCCTCAGGAAGGCCCAAATGCTTGAATATCTTTATCCTTTCAAGCCGACTACTATAGATCTTCTTGAGCACATCTTTGGGAAGAGTGGGGAACCTATTCTAAAGCTTTACAAAAGATTCCTCCATGGTAACTTAAAATGAAACTAATGGAAACTAAAATTCTCAACGCAGTACAGTGTGTTTTGGTGAGTATGAAAGAAAAATGAGAGAGTAGGAAAGAAGTTTTGGGTTGCCTCCCAAATAGCCACCCTTCTTTAACGTCTTTAGCTAGACAAAAACCAAACTACTTAACTCTCTTCTTCTTTTTTAAATTTTTAAATTTTTATTTTTTTAAAAAAAACTTACGAGAAGGAGGACTTACCTGTTGGTTCCTCAAACATAATGACAATTTTCAAAGTGTTGAGTGCATTGTTATTATACTCTTTGAATGTTCTTGATTGTAACCTCCAAAGTGGAATACATCGTCAGGAGTTACTAGAAGTCCTACAAAATGACAACAAAACATCCAACTAAACCTTGGGTTGCCTCCTAAGCAGCGCTAAATTTATAGTCTTTAGCCAGACTTCCCAAACACAAACTACTAATCAAAAGTATCAAACACCATGATTACCTTGTCTTTATTTCTTTTAAAGCAACAATGATTCAGACACAAAAAATGATCATTCAAGGTAATTAATTGTACTTCTTCAATCATAGACAATTTTAGAGTATAATTATTTACTGAATTTAAATAAAGCACAACATGCATATATTTGCAAACAGATTTAGGAGTTTCTAAAATTTTATAGCATCCCATAAAATCCACTTGACTCTCATCAGTAAAAGTCAACAATTCAACAAGAAAGACATGAACAACAACTTTTGGAACATCCATATTAGTTTCAACATCAGAATGACAGGAATCAGGTCTTACAACCGGAACCTCTTATCTACTATACCCATTATTCTCTCCAAAAGTGATTTCAAGTTCCTTATCACATTCCACAAGAGCCAAAGTTTCATTTAAGTCCACATCCTCAACTTCCTCACAATAATCATCATCAACACAAGAAGTGGTCATCATGCTCAAAGAATTATCTTGCCTCATAGTCTTAAGTGAAGAAATAATTTGACTCACATATTCCAATATTTTTGGCACTTGACTCAACTCTAGTAGCATTTCCTATTGCTCTCTACTAAATCTCTCTGTTGATTCTACAAATTCCTTACATATTCTTTCTAAATCAGATTTTTCCTTATACTCAAGGGTGTGTTCTTCAATATATGGAAAAGAGTAGAAAGGAGGATTAAGACAATACCTGACATTCGGATCCAAAGACTCTTGTTGCTCTGAAATCACTAGGATAAAAGGAATGATCAAAACAAATTTAGTTTATAGTGAAATCATCTCTCACATAATCACTGGTAGTGCTATATGGATAATACTCATAGGAAAGACACTCTCCATAATAAGCACCCAAAAAACAATTATAAGGAGAAGAATTTTCAATCCAATCATCATTTACCTTTTCTTGTCTCAATCCATCTACATGCATTCCTAAAAAAGAACCAAGATATGACAATTTATCATTGATTGAACCAAAAGAATGTTGTGAATAATCCATTTTTTTAAATTTTTTAATTTTCTAATTTTTTTTTTGAAATTTTAATATGAAGACCAAATTAGTATCAAAATTACTTTGTATTGATATTAATGACTACAATCCCCAACACCGATGCCAAAAACTTGTTATGAGTGTAAATAGTCTATTAAAAAGTGCAATTGTACACTACTTAAACAAGTAATATAGAAGTGAGTAAAGTATTGTTCCCTCGAGGATTGATCACTAAGTACCAAAATGAGTAATTTTAACTTTATTTAGTCGATCTATTAGTTGGTGATTGAGATTATAAAATTAAAAATGATTAAATATAATTGCAAATGATATGAAATAACTATGAGAAAAAGTCCTAAGGATCATATTTCACTTAACAAATTTCAGATTGAATCACCTATATATTCTAGTCCAATTTATTCCACATGATTAATTGCTGAGTTTTCCTCATTTAATTACTAACCTCTTCCAAGGTCAAGCAATTCTATAATTAATTGCTAATCCAATATATTCCTATATTCCTATATGAATTTAAGCAATTAATTATGCATTAGGATTTATGGAACTCAGTAAGACTACACAACTCATGAATATATTCGTATTTCATATGCAAGCCATGGTTTTAATTATAGGATCTATACATATGCATCTCCTTTCGATTTCAACATACATATTTGAATCATTCAAAAGGTAGGCAATCAATTGAAAGCATTAAGAAAAATAATTAAAACTCAATCATTAAGGAGAAATTCAAACTAAATTTAATAAGTTAAGATTCAATCCGTCATTAGTAAGCTATGTCATTACCCTAGGAAAATAAAAATTTCGCTCATGATGAAATTAAAAAAAAACCAAAATAAATTGCAAACTTCATAAACATTGCATAAAACTTAAATATTAAATTCTAAAATATAAATATACAACCAAAAGATGCATGAAAATGGAGAAAATCTAGCCATCCCTTTAGGAGATAAAACCTTTCATGTAGGTGGCAACCTATACTATCCATAAAGGAAGACTACTTATGCCTTTCATGTAGGAGGTATGCAAGAAGCAAATATAATGCATGAAATTAACTCTAAAATGATGTATGTGGAGAGGAGAGGAAAACAATGGATATGAAATGGTGTGTGTTAAATGTGAGGGAGAGGATAGCTATATATAGGGAAGAATGGAGTATGGTAGATGAAGTAGTAGCTGAAATGGAAGATGAGGTGGTAGATAAAGTAGTAGGTGAAAAGGAAAATGAGGTGGTAGATGAAATAGTAGGTTAAAAAGGAAGATGGAATGGTTGTTGGAATGGTAGATGATTCCCGCTCTCAATTTCCAAGCAAAATTCAAAACCCTTAGAGATAGAACTAGGTTTTGGTCTCAACATAAAAGTTGTATAGCTCTTTCTTAGCTTTTTATCCATATATAGAACATCCCAATTTGACATCTAGAGCTTCAGATATTGCCTGAAAACTAAAAAAGGGTCTGATTTAGTGTTTTTTCCAGAAATTATATTTTATTCCCAAATCATTATTTATTTATTAATTGCACCCAAATTCATTAAATTGGGCTCAAATATCATCCATAAAACTATCATATAAGGGAAAATAAATTTATAAATATTTTACTTATCATAGGTTATATGAGTTATATACACAAAGAGTTATGTATTTTTGAAGTTAGCTAAGTGAAACTGGCAGGATTCTGTGACAGTATCCAATATATGATAATTCTGGGAATGATGTGCAACTAGTTGGTTAAGGAACATATACTGATCGAGAATTTTAGAGATTGTCATGTGGTTTTGGATAATCAAATGATGCCCAATAAATGTGAAATTTTTTAGAATGAAAGTAGACATTCCAAGCTTTAATTTGGTAGCTCATATGAGTTATTTTGACCTGTACACTAAGGGTTATATATTTTTGAAGTTAGCCCAGTAAAACTGGTAGGATTCTGTAACAGTGTCCAATATATGATAATTCTGGGAATGAAGTGCGACCAGTTGGTTAAGGAACATATTTTTCCTTAAAAGTATACTTAATGAGGGTCAAATAGCCTTTTGAAAGTTTCATAATATTTAATACATATCGAAACCACATTAAATTATAATCGGTATTAAAAATATTATTTAGATCATGCGAAAGCCCGACTGGTCTAAAACTGTATCAATATTTACAAAAATATAATTGGTCATAGTTTTCAAAACCGTCTTCACCTATAGAGGTCTAGATGTGGCAATCTTGAAGGCCTTTTTTCTAGTAGTGTGCCATAAAAACACATAGAGCAGCCTTGGATGATGTTCTAAGGAGTATTTTCCATTTCACCTTAGAAGGCAATACTAGGCAGTGGTTAATGACATTACCTTAGCATTACTTGTAATGCCCTAAAATTTGATTAAGGGCTAATGACTTCAAAAGTGAATATAATTACTGTTAAACAAACATTTTTGGAGAATATTATTTGAATTGTGATCTAAATGTGTTACGATCAGTGCCTGTATTTAAGTTCAATTGTAGATTAACATCTAAATTAAGTTAAAATAGAGGGAGGGCGCATGGTATGGTACAATAAAATAATAAAATGTGTTTGGTGGTAATTCGGTAGGAATTGCCATAATCAGGGGGAAATGGGAAAAAGAGAAGTTACCAGCCAATTGGTCAGTTATTGAAGAGAAAACTCATTAGTGACTTAAAGATCAATGGTTGTGATTAATTATCAAGAGATCAAGAGGGTGGAATCACATGTGTGTGAGCTCATGGATGATGTTTCAAGATCTTGACAAGTGTCAACACATGAGCCATAGGATCATGGTCAAAGTCTCAACACTAATTCTCTTCCTTCTTCCCTCATTAATTTTGTCCAAAGAGGTGTGTGAGAGACTAAAAGATGATCATCTTCATCATCTTCACTCTCTCTCCCATTCTCTATTTTCATTCTCCACCAAGAAAGAAAGAGAAAAGAAAAGGTGAGAGTTTGGCTTGTTTAATGACCTCTTTAGCTCAAATCATCTTCTTTAATATTGTTCATGGTGATGAGGGCTTCATCTCTATGGCTTTAGATTTTTGAAAGAAGGTGTTTGAGAGTTTGGGAAAACTTGAAGGTTAAGGAATCAAGAAACTAGCTTAAGGAAGAGGAAGAGGTAAGTAAAAGCTCTACTTTGACATATTGAGTATGGTCATTAGATGAGTTTTGAAATTTGTGGATTTTACCCTAATTTTGGTGTAATTTTGAAATGGATGAATTGGATAGTGTATTGTGGTGAAAATGATGTCATATTGTGTTATTGGAATTGGTTTGAACTTTGAATGGCAAGGAATTGCAATGTTGAGTTTTGTGTTGTGACATTATGTTGACATGTTGTGGTTATAGTGGAACATGTCAATGTGAGTTAAATTAGGTTGATTTGGTATTTCCAATGGATTCCTTGTGAAAATTTGTGTGGGGAGAGTGTTTGTTGTGAAATTGGAACCATTGGGAGCAATTGTTCAAAAGTTGGAAATTCTGTCCATTGAAACTCTGTACAGGGCAGTCTGTTTGTATGGACATTTTGAATAAGCAAATGGTGTTTAAAAATTCTGAAACTTTCTAGTCTTAAATTTCACATGCCAAGCTTCAAAATAGACATATAATTCATGTCATTTCATTTTGTGAGCTGGAAGTTATGATTTTACAAAGTTTGGGATTAAAACTGGAATCTGTTTTGGAACATTGATGGATTATGTGCAATTCTGTATTTTTGTGGTTATGGACAGCCTAGAAAAAGGAAATCACACTAAAATGTAGGTTTAAATCTATCTTCATTTTTGGTGAAACTGATGAGGGAAAGAATGGAGAGTTTCTAACAGCAGAACAAGAACTAGGAAATGCATTAGCTGCTTGAAAGATGAATTTTGTATATGAGGGAAGCATCCAAGGCCTAAGGGGAAGTGTGGCCATTGCAGCAACCATTAATGGAAGCAAGGGTTTGAGTATAAAGGTAAAGGAGTTAGATGGTTACATCTTTTCCTTAGGACAAGAGGTACAGGTTTCCAACTTGCCGGAACATCTAGGACGTATGTTCTACAGGGCTGAAGCTTTTATCGCTCTACTTGATGGTGTGGAAATATTGGATGGGATTTCCAGCATCGCATATTAGGCTAAGTTAAACTTTCACAAAAAGCCATTAGGATTGTTAAATGTTAATGGTTTTTATGATGATCTGTTGTTTTTTTTATCATGCTGTGGAAACAGGATTCATACCCCAAGTGACTCGCCATTCCATAATTTCTGCCCTAACTGCTGGTCAGCTGCTCGATCAATTGCAAGCCTATAAATCTAAACCAGATATACTAGTCAAGCAAATAGGTGGGCAATCTTCAGATAGTAGTCAAAAGCAGGATCCAGATACCACTTTTCAGTTGTAACTTTCCTTAATCTCTTGATTTTACTTTTATGTGTGCTTTTGTTTAAAAAAAAAGCTTTCTCTAAGCTCTAGAAGATATTGGAGACAATGTTTGATTTAGGTTGGGGGAGGAGAAATTTTTTTTTAGTTGGTAAAACCATTAGATGTATGGGGTGTGGAAAAAAATGGCAGAGTAAGGAGTTATCTTAACTCCTGAGACGCATTTTATTATTTTCCTGTTTTTGTTTCTTCTTTAAAAAAAAAGAGTAAAAGTGAAAAAAAAAATCATCTTGTTTAAGTGCTTTGTAATAATCTTGAGAAGTATATAAGTTTTGAGTATGGAACAATTGAATTTAGATATTTCATAGCATAAATGAACAACTAATTGTTGCAATTGGTGATGAATTTTGAGATTGAATGAGCTAAGTTTGAAAGCCCCTAACCATGAGTTTTTGAGCCTAGAATGATTATTTCTCTTGTGTATGATTTTCACCTATTCAGTTGTTACTCTAGAACTTGCTTTAAATCTGGTTGAGATTATATTTCACATGCACATTCAAAGATGATAAAGGCATTCATTTTGTTTAGCTAGAGCCAAATAGGCAACCTTGTAATTATACTATTGATAAGCCCCTTTAAGCCTAATTGACTGTTTCTTTGTTCTCAACCCATTAACATGTGCTGTAATGATATATTCAGTTCTTTTACCTAATTCGGAAGATTAGCAGAGCATTTGAAATTTTTGTGAAATAGGCTTGTGACAAGTGTGGGGGTGTATATATTATCAACTTTAGAGTTGCAAAAAAAAAATATGAAAAAAGAAAAAATTTGAGTGTTAGAATTATGGGTTATTGTGATGAAATAGATTTATTCAGAAGTTGGCCTATTTTTCATTTGTTCTTTTGATTTCTTAAATTTAGCCCTTCATATCACATTTTACATTCCTTTTACCTCAACCCCATTACAACCCTTTATAAGTCCTTTTGATTTGAGTTATCCATGTGAATTAGGTAGTGGAGATTGAGATTTTTAGCAAGCCTATGATAGTGCAATTTTTTAGTTGAATTTGAGTGAAACACTTACTCTAAACACTTGAGAAATTGAGAGAATGAGTAGTAATTATGAACTTGATTTATTCATTTTCAAATAAAGTTACAAGTTTATATTTTTATTGATTTATGAATACTATGATCTCTTTATTTTTCAATTGTGTTCTTGCTTATGAATTGACACTTCTGATTTTGTTGGAAGCACTTAATGGTCACTCCTTGTCTGAAGACATCCAAGAGCTAAGTGTGGGGGAATTTGATAAGTAAAATATTTGCATATTTATTTTCTCTTATATGATGATTTTGTAGATGATATTTGAGCTCAGTTTAATGAATTTAGGTGTAATTAATAAATAAATAATGATTTTGGCATGAAATAGAATTTCTTGAAAAAATACTAAATCAGACCCTCTTTCAATTTTCAGGTAATATCTAGAGCTCTAGATGTCAAATTAGGACATTCTATATATGAATAAAAAGCTAAGAAAGAGATCTACAACTTTTATGTTTAGACCAAAACCCAATTCTATCTCCAAGGGTTTTGAATTTTGCTTGGAAGTTGAGAGCGGGAATCATCTACCATTCCTCCAACCATTCCATCTACCATATTTCATCTACCACCTCATCTTCCTTTTCACCTACTACTCCATCTGCCACATGTCATCTACCACCTCATCTTCCTTTTCACCTACTACTTCATCTACCATAGTCCATTCCTCTCTATATATAGACATCTACTCCTTCACATTTTACACATCATTTCATATCCATTACTCTCCTCTATTCTCCACTTACACCATTTCATCTCTATTACTCTCCTCTCTTCTCCACTTACAACCATTTCATGTCCATTACCTTCCTCTCCTCTCCGCTTACACCATGTTAGAGTTAATTTTATGCATTGTATTTAATTCTTGTATGCATCCTACATGGAAGGCTTAGGTAGTCCTCTATTATGGATGGTATAGGTTGTCACCTACATGGAAGATTTTACCTCTTAAAAGGACAACTAGATTTTCTCTATTTTCATAGATCTTTTGGTTGTATATTTATGTTTTAGAATTTAATATTCAAATTTTATTGCAATGTTTATGAAGTTTTCAATTTTTTTTTTTAAATTTCATCATGAGCTAAATTTCCATTTTCTTAGGGTGATGACGTAGCTTACTAATGGCGGATTGAATCTTAACTTATTAAATCTACTTTGAATTTCTCCTTTATGATTGAGTTTTGATTATTATTCTTAATGCTTTTGATTGCCTGGCCATCTTTTGAATGATTTCAATATGCATGTTGAGACCGGAAGGAGATGCATGTGTATAGATCCTATAATTAAAACCATGACTTTCATATGAAATAGGAATATATTCATATCAGTTGTGTAGTCTTACTGAGTTATGTAAATCTTAATGCATAATTAATTGCTTAAATTCATATAGGAATATATTGGATTAGTAATTAATTATAGAATTGGTTGGCCTTGGAAGAGGCTAGTAATTAAATTAGGTAAACTTGGCTATCAATCATGTGGAATAAGTTAGGCTAGAATAGATAAGTGATTCAATCTAAAATTTGTTAAGTAAAATTTAACCCCCAAGCCTTTTTCTCATAGTTGTTTCATATCATTTCCGTTCATTTTAATCATCTTTTATTTTGTACTCTCAATCATCAACTAATCGATTGACTAAATAGAGTTAAAATTACCCATTTTGGTACTTAGTGATCAATCCTCATGGGAACGATACTCTACTTACTTCTGTATTACTTGTTTATGACAGTGTACACTTGCACTTTCTAATAGACCATTTACACTCATAACACTGCCCAAGTTGGGTCCAACTGGGTTTGATGGTGCTTGTGTTTTTCCCACGAAGTGGTATTTGTGCTTTTCCTACACCATAACCAGGTATGTGTGTCTACAACACGTGTTACAGAACATGGCAATATAAAGTATATAAACAATCACATATTGTATGAAGAATAGAGTTACTACCTTAATTGCCTTTTCCTTACCTGTCTATCGGTCCACTATCCTTTATCTGGCTAGGCTATTGTCAAGTCCTAAAATTTCAAATTTATAATAAATGAGTTATTACTCATTCATGTCTTATTCTAAATTCATGTTGTTGGTTAGCTGTACAAAAAAACCCTTATTGACCAAAATACCCCTAGGGGACCCTGTTTAAGCCCCTTTGTACCCGGTTTAACTGTACTTTACCAACAATTTTGAGTCAAGCTATTCCTACACAATTTTGAATGTAGAATCTATGTTTGACCTCAGATTGGGCAAATGCACACTCAAATGTCAAAAATGCCCTTAACAGCCGCTATGTTAGGGTTTTAGGCGTAAAATTGTCATTTCACACCCTAAAGCCTTCCCACTTCATATTTCACATGTTCCCTACACAATTTTTTATTCTAAACACAATAGAATCATTAAATCCATGAAATTCCAGCCTAAACACCATGAACAGCTGCTGGCCAAAATTTTGGGAAAATCGGGAAAATTGGGATTTTCATGATTCTTTCAACAATACACCTTCTTTTCACCTTAAATCACTTGTTTAACCACTTATTTATACTTCCCACATGATTAATCAAAATTTGGGCAGCACCTCGTGTTAGGGTTTGAGCATCCCAAATTATAAAATCAACCAAACAAAGCCAATAAATCAACCACAACAATAACAACAACCTTGAATCTAACAAGATAACAAGGTTTTATAACTTTACCTTTGTTTCTCTCTTTTTCCCTTCAAAACCATGGCCCTCTTCCTCTCTATTCCTCTTGATTTGTGCTTTCTACATGTGTGTTTCATGATAATTTGACTCTAGTTTTCGTCTTTTTTCATTTGGCTTATAATCCTTCCACATGACATAATTTGTGGCCAAGTAATTTTTTTCCATCTTGTTTTTCCTTTTTGGCCGAAATATGGCCTAATAAAAGGAGAAAATTAATTGCTTCTTGCTTTATGACTAAATGATCATTTTGCCCTGACATTTTTGTAATTAAATTAGGCCTACTTCCTTTTTCTCTTGTTTGGCCGAAATTCACATGGATGTTACGCCAAAAATTTTTCTCTTCCACTCTCCAATTTGGGCTTCAATATTAAGCTTTTATTGCCTTAAAAGCAAAAATTGCTCCTTTGTGTCCAACATAATCATGTTGTGTGTAACCACTAATCACAATGTTTTGCCATTCTTTCCAATGTGTCAAAATTCACTATTTGTTCCTTTTGGTGTTTCAAAGGTGCAAGGAATTTTGTTGAATAAGATTTGGGATGTTACATTTGGCCCTAAACCTGAGGTCTGGTCTAAAATCACCTTGGGTTAGAACTTGTTGCCTGAAGTTTGCTCCACTCTAGAAGAAACTCAATGGCAAATTATAGCAGGTTTGGTCACATAGTTTGGGAACTGGTTTATGAGATTATAACTAAAAAAAGGGTTTTAGTAATGGCAAAAAGATTAAGATTGAAGGAGATCACAAAAAAGTAAATACAACCATAAAAAAATTTAGGAGTGTGAACACCATATTTTGTCCAGGTCCCACACAAAAATAATAAAACTAAAAAAATTAGAAAAGAAAAAAATCCTACTTGATGTTTACACATCTAAATTAATAAGAAAATGACATTAATGGTGATTGGATTATAACTGAAATTTGAATAATGATCATCATTAATGGTAGTTGTCTTGAAATTGAGGTTTGTAATAAATGAAAACAAATTTTAAAATAATTTATCTCATTGATGTTAATAGAGGTTTAGATTAGGAAATTTAGTGTGGAATCATTGTGGAGGAGATCAAATAGAAATTAAAAAAAAATACAAAAAATATCTCTCAGTCATGTTGATAGGTTTAAATTAGGAAATTCCTGGTAGAGAAAATATAAAAAAATTAAAAAAAAATCTCTCTCAATGATGGTGATTAAGTTTAAAATTAGGAAGTTTCACTAAAATTTTTTTTTTAAAAAAAATCTTTCATTGATGGTGATTGAGGTCAAGTTAGGAAGTTTTATTAACATAAAATACAAAACAAATCAAAAAATGAATGAGCATTTATGAAGAAAGTCCTACCTTAGGACTATAAATATGGGAGCAAGGGTTGAAGCAATACACAAAATATTGGGAGATAAAATACACAATAATTTTGAGGAGAGCAAGGAATCAAATGAGAAGCTTCATGAGACATGGACATCAGAAGTACATACTGGTTGCATATCTATAACTTGTTGTGCAACTATTTTCTTTTATTCTTGATAGTGTTTGACTTTCTTTCTCTTTCACCTTACATGATATAATCACCTCTTCATCTATTTGTTTCTTTCCTTTGGTCTTGTTATCCATCTCTTAATCACATGATATGTGAACATCAAAAGGTAAGAGGTATGCATCTTCTTCTATTCAAGCTGCTTGCTAGACTCAAATGGATATTCTAATAATATGTTTTCATTTCATCATGTTTGGATGAATTGTATGTGATTCTGTTATATGATCCATGTGGTTTTCTCACCTCCTTGTTTGCATAGCTTGCAAGGATAAAAAGGTATGTCCTTGTCACTTCTTGAAATTATTTTGTATGATGTGCATGTATGCGAGATTTGATTAATCCTAGACCTCCTTATTAATATGATGATCATGTCCTTGCTTGTCCTTGTTGGCTTGATGAACTCTTGTTTTTTTTTCTTTTACAAATAAAAAGTTTCAAAATAAATAAAAAAGCTAACCCAGATCCAAAAGATATGGGAAGAAGTGTCTGGAAAGAATTAAGAAATAGAATTGAAAGATGGAATGGCACATGAATTAATATTGCCATATTCAAGGGAAAAAGAGACATTTGCCACTTGATCTTGAGGTCAAAACTGGAAGGAAAATTGAAGGGCTAGGATTGGCTCTCCAAAAGTAAGAAGTAATTATGAGAATAGAAATGTAAATTTAATCTCGGCTAAGGTCACAAAAAACGTCCAAATAAAGGGGAAAAGAAAGAAGAGAAGAGTTTAATCAAAAAGTCAAAGTTTCCAACTTAGAAAATTATAGACCAATTGCAAGGCAAATTGAGGTAATTAGCCACTAATTTCTCTTCCATTTAGCAGCCCAATTTCGTCCAAAAAGAGGAGAGAAGAGGGAAGGGAAAAGTCAACAAAATTAAAAAAGATTTTACCACACAAGGTAAGTTCATTTGGCTTCTACAAGAAGATTAAATGATAGCCACATGTTATTTCCTTTTCCCTTATTTCCTTAGGATATTTTCGGTCAAGCCTTTAAGTGGCCAAGGAAGAGAAAAATCAGATCATTTCTCTCTCTTTCTCACACACACAAGTCGGCCAATCAAGGCCAAAAGAAAGAAAATAGAAGACAAGAACAAAGGTAAGGTATTCTACTTCAATTTTTACCTTCTAAATCATCCCTCTTGCTCTTGAGGTCTTCATGAAAGTTGTTCCTCCTTATGAGAGCTTCATTTCTATGGTTTTAGATTTGTAAGGGAAGGTATTTTGAGTCATTTTACAAGAGCCAAAGTTTTAGAATCAAAGAAAGAGCTTGGGAAAGGCAAAGAGGTGAGCTTTAGCTTTATTTTGAGCTATGTATTGTGTGATTTGGTTAAGTTTCGTGGTTGGTTGCTGCCCTATTTTTTCGATTGAAAGGAGTGTTTTTAGGGTTGTTAATAGTTTGGTCTTGTAAATGGTTTTACGTAGTGCCAAATGATGATTTATAAGAAGATAAGTAATCAAAACTTGAAACTAGTGTGGAAATTTGATTTTGGAATTTTTAAGGGTTCCATTGGATTCTACACGAAAAACAATGTGGGAATAGCGCTTGGTCCCGAATTTAGAAGGCTTAGATTAAAAACCTTAAAATTCGAACTTTAAGATACTAAGCTCAACACTGTCAGATTTGGGGCATGTGGTTATGACAAGTTTTTGACTTACCAAATGATATGAAGAATGAAAAATTTGGATAAGTAGGCAGTGAGTTATGATGTTTGAAAGTTGGACATTGAATCTAGAAATTGTCTTGTGGCAGTCAATGTTGGAAATTGTGCCCTAAGGGCCAATCATTGTACTTTGAACATTATTATTTTAATGAAATTTCTCCATTCTGTTATCATATTATTTGCATGTTAACTGTGATAATTGTATCCTTGGATAATTCATAAAGATTTTCTTAAAATGTCCTTTGTCGGTCATCTACATGGGAGCAGAGATGAAACAAAACCAGTGTGACTTTGATAAGATATGGAGATACGAATCAAAGTCTTAGGCACTTGTAAGAGTACAAGGTGCTAGACCGACCCACTATGAGAAAGCTACATGGATCAAGTCATAAGCTTTTCTCATGTATTACCACGTCACAATGCCCTTAGACCTGAGGTCATCATAGATTCCTACATGAGAGTTGCTAAGCTTTGAACTAGTCAAAAGTCACTTTTGACCAGGTGATGATAAAGGCTACGATCGGGCTTAGTGGTTTTTCATGCAGAGGAATATGAATGACCAAGATGGAATTTGTCCCTCACATTTGTAGAGAGATATTACTGGGCCCCTCGATGAGTGAGTCTGAGAAATGTATGGCCATACTATGATGAAAGGAGTTTCTGTCTCTCTTATCAGGCTACTCAGGAATCGAGAAAGTAATGGTCAGGAACAAGTGGATGACATTATCTATGCCTTATCCTTGATCGATATATCGTGTGACAAAAGGGACGTGACATGGTTGTATGAAAGGTTGCATCGTGATAACGATCCTCATATGAATTGGGTAGTCGTAATGTCTTGCTAGAGGCCACTTGTGACTTTTGGGTTAGTATAGTTATTGGCCCACTGCCAACTTCATATGGGCCTACAAGGTCGCACACAAGAATGGTCCAACACGAGATAATGTTTAATTTAGGGTGGATGAATTTTATATTTATATATATATATAATATAAAATCCATTAATAATATTATATAGATATATATTTTTTCGAAAGATATATATCTTATATATATATATGTATATATATATTATATGATATTATTATATTGTGTTAGTTTTAAATTTAATTTATTAAGATATATTAAATTTAATAACTAACATGATAGAGATATAGTATCTCAGATTTAATTTATGAAGATAAATTAAATCTAATGGCTCTTTATTTGGATTAAATAAATAGGTTAAATTAAAATTGTTGGACAGATTTAATTTAAACTGAATTTATTTAATTAGCTCATCAAGATAATTAATTGTTAATTAATTTCGAAATTAATGATGATTAATTTTGAAATTTGAAAATAGCCCTCATAGGTTATAAACTTGATAGAGCAGATATATTCATACGCACATGAGAATTGAGAGCCGCAAGTGAAACCCTAGGAGACATTAGAGGCGCTAGCACATAGTCTCGGTTGGAGAGCATTCGTGTGGATACCGGTAGAGGGAGCGAACCTGACGTGTTGGCTCCTAGAGATCGTGAAAAGCTCTGAATCATCAAAAAAGGTATGAATCCTTCCAACTTGGTTTAAACGCCTATGATAGATCCTCGATTAGGATCGGTGAAAATTTTTAAAATTCTTCCGCTGTGCCTACCGATTCTAACAGTCAAGAGTTTGGCGTATTTCTAAATGACTAAACTTTATCCAATGGCATTGATATTTTCCAGAATTAAAGTGGATATATTGAGCTTTAATTTGATAGGTAATTGTATGACAATTGGATAAGTATACAAAAAGTTATGATTTGATAAAGTTAAGCATTAATTCTAGAAAGACATTTGTGGCAGTTAGGATTAATTGTGCAGTCTGGGTTTTTGTGTGTAAAACTGGCAGAGTTGGATATTTATCCCTTAAAGTAGACTTAATAAGGGTCACATATGGCTCTGTACCACCGCATTTGGATTTTTCTATAATTAGTTATGATTTTTCAAATTTGGTCAGCAAAACTGACAGATTGGGTCAAACCTATGAAATTATGGCAATTAAAGTAATTTGGGCCAATATGGGCCCAAATATAAGAGACATGTCCTAGAGGTCTATGTAGCCACATTAGACATTCATTTATTATGCCTCTAATGTATGGTTATGCACCTAGGGCCATGAGATGACAGGGAAGAAGAATGGGATAATTTCCAAATAACTTCAATGGTTGGAAGAAAAGGTACAAGGAGGGAACTTGAAGACAGAAGGTAGGAAACTTTCCTAACTTGCATAACTTGATATGTGTGCTTATGTATTGATGTGTTAATTGCTTTGATGAATTATACGAAGCACATATGAATGAGTGAAGCTCTATTTTACTTATACTATGGCCACTAGTGTAATGTGCTAAACATTGAGCATGCATACTTGTCATTATGTTAGCATGAATTTATGTAAACAAGCATGTCATGCACAAAGCATTTCTTGTACGTAGTTGTTAGCAATGTTTGCTACCGGGATTCTCTTAAATCTCACTCTCCCTCACGAACTATATAGGAAGGTAAGCTTAGAAGAGGAACGCAGGAAGATATGCAAGAAGAAAATGTGATGGCAAATGGAAGATTAGTATGTGATAATTAGTTATGAGTAAATTATCACTATATGAGAATCTTGTATGAACATGCCTGGTTCAAGTGAGCAATATAGAAATGAATGATTTAAGAATGAGCAGAGAAATGAGCAGCGAATCACTCTGATTGAATTAAATGAAGATAACAATTGATGAGTAATAATAACGTGACGAACAGCTAAAAAACGCTTCTTCAAGATTTTGAAATATTCAGAAAAACCCACTCAACTATAGGTTCTAATCCTGTCTCATTGCATAAAACTCATCAGAACTATTACGGAAACAAGGTGTTACACAAATAGCGTGGGCTTTGATCCCTCTAAAAGGTACGTAAGCCCTAGGCTCTCTTCCTAGGTTAAGACAAACTTTGTAAATAAATAGTTTTCCCTTTATTAATTTCGTAGTTTTGATAAATATTTTCTTAATTTCTTTTCCTCTTTGGGTAATTATAATAAAATTAAAGGCCATATCCATTTTTAAATAATTACCTTAGGGTAATCATTCTTGTGAATATGTGATATAGGGTGGCTAGCACCTTTCCCACTCACAATTAACTCCTGAACCCTTTATGGTTTTCGTTTTTTTAAAAAAGGTTTCCAAAATTACCCTATTTTCAAAATTTTGGTGGCAGCTCCTTATTTTCCAAATTTCAGTCGCTATAAGTAGGGATAATCAAATCAATAATAATAATTTCACAACGTAGCAGTACATCTAAATTTGTAAATAATAGATGATTCTTAGAAAATTTTAATGGTGAAATATGAAAAAAAAATGAAAAATAAAAAAACACAATAGATGAGAGCTTGCGGTGTTGTCGTTAATGAGCTTGTGACTTGCGGTAAAGAGGAGGCAAACAAAGGCACCCTCAAGATCTAGATGTTGATAATAGGGAGATGCTGATAGTTAAACCTAAAGCACCAAAATAATAACACAATTGTACATATATGTTTTGGTGGACTTCAGCTATGAGAAAAAAAAAGAGGTTTGAAGGTAGACTTCAACAATGGAAACGAAACTTCATAATGAAAGAAGAGGTTCATGATGATTCAACGATAAATAGAAAATGAAGATGACGATTTTTAGTCTCTGATGAGTAATTGAGATGAGATTTGAAGGGTGGAGGCCATGAAAGAGAAGGCAACTTATGATACTGAAATCTGAAGGGTTTAGTCATGGAGACTATAGGAGATAAAAGGCTAGGGATGAAAGGGAATAAAACGACCACATAAGGTCATAACTTATAACCTATTAACCTAATATAATAAATATATATTTCTAAAAGAAAAAAAGAAAGATATCAAACTAGAGTGGCTAGTCTTAATGTTCATCCCAAAACTTGGTTTGACCCGATGAATTATTTTGTCTTAGTTAGTCCAGTTGTCTCATCGAGGTGCTGTTTCTTCTTTTAGGTTAGGTTGGACAGGACCAGGTTAGGACAGGTCAGATGAGACATTAGGTTTTTTGTACATCCCTACTAAGGAGTATGTATGCTTTACTACAACTCAAATCTCCTTTGTAGCTTAAAGCAGAAAATACCCTTTACTAATTTCCAGTGTCATAGAGTTGCATAACCAGGTCATAACTTGATTGTTCTCTACAAACCATGTGTCTTACTTCATTTATATATTTCTCTTTATGCCTGCTTTAAGGTATATCAACACACTTTGAGACCACTGAAGGTGATCACTTCCATTGTGTTGTGAGCTACAATCATGTTCAGATTCTCAACTATTGAGGAAAATTTCCAGGCCATCATCATTGTTCTAGTTGGTCCCTAGTTGTGGCTTTCTCTATTGTTGTGTAGGAGGAAGTGGTCAATTGAGTTTGAGGAGTAGACCCAACCATCAACACTATTAAAAGCTCTCAAGGAATTGCATCGGTGATTATCGATCTCATCTGGGTTGCAGTTGGGATTCTAGCAAAACTTATTTGGTTCTGTTATTATGTCAAATTCATGCAAAAACCTATTTAATTATGTTATAATGATCCAAATAAAGATGGGAACTTATCATAATTCTTCTCTCAGTAATTGGAGCTTAGATACAATAAGAAAATAGAAATCTGGATATTGAACATTTCATTCATCTAATTGAGAGATTACATATAGGGGAAGGATTCTGATTATTACAACTGGAAATCTGATTAGAATAATTAGGGAAATAAAGCCTAATCGATTCTATAATTAAGGTTTGAAATCCTAGGCTCTTAAATAGGAAACAATTATAGATAAGAGATATCACACAATGACCACTTGAGTGAGTAAATAATGGACCATGGTTCTAGGGATTTGATTTGAATAGTTTACTATTGAGATTCCTTGGATCTTGTCATACCCTTATCTTATTTTAACCTTTTTCAAAGTATTTGTAGAAAACGATACGTAGTTCGGTAGGCAACACAGGAATAGCATAAATATACTGATAATAAGTGCATGATTATAGAAATTCCCTATAGGAGTCCGTACATAATAATTACCATCAATGTAGCCACATAGGGCTACTTGGGTGTCTAAACTCATCCCAGTGAAACAGAGACATCTTCCCTTCTTCATTCCACCACTGCAGTCCCTTAATATGATTTCATTGTTGTTCTTAGTATATCTACTATCTTCTCCTGGCTAAATTATTGGTAGGGGAGAGTGACATTTGAGAGAATTTCAGTAGGAAAATAGTACCAATATGCATGTAAGATAAGTATTTAATGCATGGCATGCTTGCATTACATAACTCATGTTTACAAAATGACATATTTGTGTGCTCAATATTTCAAACAACATACTTATGGCCATAACATAAATAGAAACAGAGCTTCAATCATTTGTATATGTTTCACATAATCAAGCAAAGCAATAAAATGTATCAATACACCAGTACAAATATCAAATACACGCAGGAGAGGTAAGTTCCCTACCTTAATCGCATTCCATGATCCTTGAATAACGTGCCCCATAATATGTATAGTAGCTCAGCTCTCCACTCAGTCCTACAATTCTAGATGTACCCTTTAAACACTTCCATAGTGTTTTTGGGGGTTATATGAGTGTATATTGAAAAATGACCAAACTGCCCCAGGACCTCGGCCCGGCCTCACCGTACCCGATCTGACTGTACTTTTTCTGAAATTTTAACTAGGTCTATTTTGACATAATTTCACCCAAGGAATCTTTTTCCGCTCTCAAAATTACTAAATTCACTGCCAAAAGATGAAATTGCTCTTGGCAGCCATACTTTAAGGATTTTAGGGGCGTTTTCGTAATTATGCTTTTTCAGACCTTTCCGAAAAAGTGACCAACTGTAACCCCACCTGATTTTCCCTTCTGAACTCAATAAAACTATCAAATCATTGAAAATCTAACTCTAATGCCCTCTAACAGTCCTGACCAAAACCCTTAAAAGAGAAAGGAAAAATGCAAACTTTTACTTTCAACTTCAAATCCTTGTTCCTTTCTACTCCCAATCCTTTATTAGACCATTAAAACACATAATAACCATAACTTGAGGAAATTTAGGCAACATAACCCCTTAGGGTTCTTACTTTCCAAATTTACAAATTCAACCAACAAACTCCAAATCAAAAACAACAAGCATCAACAACCACAACATACTATCATGGATTTGAGATTTTTGAAGTTACCCCTTGATTTCTTGATTTCTCTTCATCTTGGCCAAAACACTCCCCCCCTCAATCCTTGAAGATTATCTTGCTAAACATGGTGATTCATGGAGAAGAGATTAGAGAAGCTATTATACAAGAAAGGAAGCTTGAACACAAGAACAACAAGCCTTACCTTGAATTTTTGGCTCCTTAAGCTCCTCCTTCTCTCTAGCTCTTCAAACTCTCTTTCACTCTCTCTCTTGTGAGGCTTAGGATGAAAATATGAAGAGGAAAGAGATGAGCCAAAGTTTAATAATATCTCATCTTATCCCTTTATTAATTTTATTTCAAAAATCCAATTTATGACACCTACATGTACTTAAGTTTATCCTCTTCCAACTTGTGTCATAAGCCTCCAATTACAATTGAACCAATTCTCCTCCATTTGGTTAGCCCAAAATGGCACCATGCATAAGCCCTCACAAACCAAATTTGGGCTTTAATCCATTAGCCTTACTACATGCTCCAATAATTAATATTTTATGATAATAACACATGTACTTCAACTTCAACAATTATTATTTAATTCCCTTGGCTTAAGATGATGCAACTTGTCATGTTTAAGAGCCAAATAATTATTTTCCCTTCTTATTTATTTATTCCACAATTTACACAATCGCCAACACATTTTATTTTCCAATTTTCGGAATAGTTGGCCTTCTTGGGAAATTTTGTGCCCTAACTTTGAAAAATCATAACTAAATTTGTAGACATCATTTCAGAGTGATTCTAAAGCCAATAGAACTCTTATTAAGTCTAGTTTCAAGAAAAAATTGGAAGCACATAATTCCCATATTTTTAATTTTTGGAAGCTGTTTAGAAACTAATCAATTTCGATGGGCAAACGTAAAAAATTCAAAAAATTTTGTATATAGCTCTAATTGATTCATATAACCTATCAAATTAAAGCTTAGGATGTCTACTTTCACCCTATAAAAGTTCATAATTTGTGGTCATTATTTAGTGTCCCAAAACCTCATTACAAGCTCACTACCTCACAGGAAATTTCATTGGAAGCATAATCACTTTCTTCAAAATTCACCCTTTTATTTTCTTTAATTCTCTAAAGATATAAGAAACATTAGGGAATAGATTTGGGACACCTGTTAAACCAGGGTTTAGCAGTCCACTTAATTCAGGCTTATTCTCTAGCCTCTGATCCCAAAATTTGGGATATTACAGATCTCACACTAGAATGACTAATCATGTTGGGTCACAAGCCTCTAGAAAAGCCAAAGTAAAAGGCAAGGAAAATGGAAGAAGAAATGAACTTTTATGCCATTATTTTGCTATATGTTATATGTAAGAAATTCATATAAGCTATGCAAATTCACTTTAAGATGGTATTTTACATATTTGGTATGAATAGTGTAATATCTTAATTTTCAATCACCAAAACTTCTTGTACATTAGTTACATGAAATGGAATAAAATGGTGAATTTTGGTGCACTTGCAATGAAAAAATATTTGAAATAAAGGATACCTGAAGTTGGTTAAGTTGAGACATAAAAGATTAATTTTTGTCTCATTAAAGGCCTTCAAAAATAACCTAAAATAGAGCATAGAAGAGCACCATTATTGGCCCAATTTTATGTGCAAAACTCTACCAAAAAGGGAAAGGAAAGAAGGAAAAGAACATTTAAAACAAAAATTGGAAAAATGTATGGGCAAAATGGTCATTTGCGGAATAATCAAGAAGGCTTTTGATTTTTCCATTATTAATGGTCAATTTTGGCTAAGAGAGAAACAAATAAGGGAAAAATGAAATTTGGACACAAAGGATGCCATGTGGAAGCATCATAAGCCCAGTGGAAAAATAATAATAAAATAATGTGACATGTACAAAAATTCTAATAAAATAATATATATTTGAGGAGGTGGAAAATGACACTAGAAAGTGCTCAATAATTTCTTCCCAAAGCCCATAATTTTGGCCAACAAGAGAAGTGAGAGAGAGAACAAGTTGGAGAACACAAGAAGCAAAGAAAGAGACAAGGTGTTCAAGAAGCAAACTTAGGTAAGTTTGGTTGTAAAATCCACTTGTTCTTGTCTCTAAATATTTAGTAAACTCCTCTAATCTTTAAATCCTTCTTGCAATCATGTAAAGCAAGAACAAAATAGAGAGAAAGAAAGAGGAGGGGGCACAGTTTTCAAGGAAAGAAGAAGGAATCAAATGGTAAACTTATAAACCTTGATTTTCTTGTTGAATTCAAGATGGTTGTTGTTGTTGTGGTTGAATTATTGGTTTGAATTTATGATTGGGATGCGTGAACCCTAAGGGAAGGTGCTGTCAAAATTTTGATTAATCATGTTCAAGAGGTGTTTAAGTGATTAGAGGTAAAAAGAAGTTGTCTAGTATATTGGAATCATGAAATTCCATTTTCTCTAAATTTATGTAATTTTTGGCCAACGACAATTATAACCTCCTACCTTTAAACACGTAATTATAATTCGAAATTTGGAATTTAAATGAAATAGATACCAATAATCATCAAAAGTCATTTACAATCCCTTCCTTGTGGAAGGGTTTTTCACAAAATTTTTCATAATTTCTTCCCTATCCTGGTCTCAATTTCAAATATCGAATATAATTACCTGTGCAGTAAAATTACATTTATGTATATCAGAGTGTGAAACAAAAATCCTGGCAACCCCCGGGTCATGTATATACTAACTATCAGGTTTATAATTCCCAACTAGGGGATTACATACCAAAATCAAAATATTATTTACATCCCAAAAATAATATACAGTAATCCCAAAATCCAAAGTGATAACCAACAATCCAACCTAAAAGTCCCTACACCGTTCTAGCCGCTCCTGGTCATCCTTTTCTCCTTGGAGCCACTTGCCCTGTCTGTGAGGTTAGTCAATGGAAAGAGTGAGATTCAAGAGAATCCCAGTAGTAACAAGTCACTCACATAGTGTATAAACACATAGTGTATACGATCATGTTAAGTAGCATCATAATGGTATATGGCTCACGCCACATACGACAGCACTCATAGCTGTAAACACTATGCGTCAGCTTTCATTGCGATCTCAATGTATCACAAAGTATCACTATGTGTCAGCTTTCACTGTGATATCAAGGCATCACAATGTATCACAAAGTATTCACTATGCATGACAAATATACATACAATGTTTCACATATGGTACAAGAGAAAGAGTCACTACCTTGTTCTTTCCTGACGGGCTCCGGCACAGTTTGTTTATGACCAGAGCAAATATCAAACCCTATAAAGCAAAGTTAAGAACGACAAGTTAATCTCTTATTCCAAACTCTTTCTTTTATATCACTTAAAGTTGCTATCATTTGAACTCTTTGGGTGGCTATGAGAATCCTAGACACCTACCAAAAAGGGTTAGAAGAATTACCCCAAAGACCCTTTTTTTTTGGGAAGCAAAACATTGATTTTGGTCAACTCACTCAAGTGAAAATAGCCTCACTCGAGTCATTGAAGACTTGTAATCAGGTGAGAGGCTATGTACTCGAGTGATGACCCCAAATTCACTTGAGTCCCAGAAAGTAAAACACAGAAAGTGTTTGCCCAAGAGCAACTAAGAATCCTAGAAGGAGAAGTTCACTCGAGCACTGACCCTAGCACTCGAGTGATTATGCCATACCTGTGAGTGTCAAATCACACTCTTGGAAAATAGCCTATGAGTGTTTGACAAAGAGCAAACCTTAGCATGAACACACACCCACACTCGAGTGAACCCATGCTCACTAGAGTGATGGCCTATAACACTCGCAAGTGCAAAAGTGCACTTTTGCTTTCTGTATGAGAACCCCACTGAAATGCTGAAGGAAAGAGACATCTCACTGCTGTACTCGAGTGAGATCCTTCCTCACTCGAGTGATATTTATTAGAAGCCCAAAAACGCAGCAACTGACTAAGTTTTCAAGATTTTTCAAAACTGGTTCCAATGGTTCTAAAACTTATACCAAAACTCATTCCCATATAAGATTTGATAAGGAACCTATGGTATACTCAAAACACCCAAAATCTTACCACAATGACACATTTTACCCTTCTAACCACATTACAACCAAAATCACCTAATGACCAAACTTTTCTTTTCCAATCCAAACCAAAACGATTGACACCAAGACACAATTTGGCATCTATTCCACCACAAGACACTAGCTAATTCATTCATTTTGACATTACGCTAAAATCAGGGCAATAATCCAAAGTTCTCAAAGCTTAACTAAAAATCACAATAAATATACCAAAATACTACAAATACTCACCTCTTCAATTTGTCAAGACCAAATCCTTAATTCTCCAACTTTCAAATTTGTTCAAACACCAAAACACCGCCTTTCCAAATTCTGAAACCATAGCAATGAAGCCCCCAACACCATGAACAATATTAAAGAAGAGCACTTGGGCATTAGAAGGCATTTAGCAAGTCAAAATCTTACCTTTCAGGGTATTACAACAATTTTGGGAATTTGAGCTCGAATTTCATGGATTTTATTATTCCATTATGTTTAGAATGAAAAATTGTGTGGGGAACAAGTGAAAGATGAAGTATAAAGGCTTTAAGATGTGAAATGACAATTTTGTCCCTAAACACTAATTTATGGCTACCAAGGGTATATGGGTCATTTGAGTGTGAATTTGTAAAAACAAAGGTAAAAAATGGATTCTACATGTGAAATATGTAGACATAGCCTGGGTCATAATTTTTTGGAAAAGTACAATTATATTAGGTATAAAGGGACTTAGACCAGGACCCTAGGGGCATTTTGGTCATTTTACATTTTAAAGCAAAGATAACCAACTACATGAGTTTAGAATAAGACATGAATGAGTAATAACTCATTATTATTAAATTTGGAATTTTAGGACTTATTGTTTGCTCGAGCCGAACCAATGGTTTTGGACCGATAACTAAGCTGAAAGGGATTTCAAGTAGTAACTCTATCTTACATATACTATGTAATTATTTACATGCATTTTACTGCCATGTTTTGTGATGTAGAATACATGTTACAATACCTAGCTGTGGTGTGGGAAAAGCACAAGTACCATCAGTCCTTGTAGGACTCATCTTAGGTAGTGTTACAAGCTTGTTACAAATCCTCGCTGTGGTAGGGGGAAAGCACTAGTACCTCTCGATGGGGAAAGCACAAGTACCTCCCGATGGGCAGGACCAAGTTAAGGTAGTGAGACAAGTAGGGATCAAATAATCATTTGATCCTAAACAGTGAACACAGATTGGCTAGTAGGGACAAAATAGTCATTTTGATCCTGAAAACCAAACAAACATATAGATTGCAGTGTTTATTTCTGTTACATGATATGGTGCATTGCATTTATATGATTGATTGTGGGTTACTACTGAGATTCTTATGAATCTCACCCCTTTCCATAAAATTTAAATTCTTCAGCTAGAAGAAGTGGCTCAGAGGGCAAAGGTGTTAATACCAGCAACTGAGAGTTTCGGTCCTTTGCAAGCTGTAGTATTAGTTATCTGTAACACCTTTTTTATTTTGAATATTGAAAATATTTTATTTTAAATCCTGTGGGATACTCCTATAATGTAATCAAGTACTTTATATCAGTGTATGTTCTTTTCGTTTGCCTACTGAACTGCACAATGTCACTCTGATATAAATGTCAAATTAATAAGGGGTTTGACATTTTTGGTATCAGAGTAGTGGTTCTGGCAATATCAGAATAATATATTGATATGGTCTTGATATATGTTGACAGGAGATATGCACGGGAGAAGGCACCGATGGAGTGAGCCACCACCATCGGTGAATCAGACACAAGAAAGTCATAAGATAGAAGAAGGATAACAAGTACGATTCTACCGTATAATGCCAAGGAAACAGGAATGCACAAGGCCGATGTGCGCTGCCAGCTCATCTGGGGGTGACACAGACCAACCATTGACATACGGAACGGAGTCTAACTTGTATTCTATCACTAACTCCAAAGCTGAGCCAGTAAATGTGAGACATGATTTTTTACCAGATCAGGATCTGTGGGAGTAAATAAGAGACATATATCTGCAGGCTTACTATGATGAGGACACCCAGATAGGTTGGTATGCAAAGTACCTGCACGATATGGAAACATTATACTAGGATCAAGGTTTATCTGGTGTGGAGATTCCAAATGATGATGTTTAGATTCGCACGACATTATATTTCTTACTGGATACCGTATTGTGGGCACGAAAGAAGATTGAAGTTATAGAGTAGGGTCCAAATGATAGTTTTATTGCCTTCATGGAACATATTAAAAAATACACATTGGACTAAATGTACCCATACTGATATACAGTTATTACTTAGTATCTGGTTGGCCAGAGATGATGAGTGCGACATCATAGGACATAGACAGTCATGGGGTCTTGATGTCCAGAAGCAGTGGGAACCGATACCAACATTTTTGCATAGATACATTAGGGTTAAACGTGCTCAACTCAGGGAAATATTATGATAGTTGACCCCTGGGAAGTCATATGTACATGTTAGGATATGTTATGTAAAACATGTTATACAATGGTCTATAGGCTATATATTGCTAAAAGCGTTCCCTAATTGCTATAATGTCTGTTGTATGTTAAATCTAAAGTACTTATGTACTAAAATTTTATGAAATGACAAATATGCCCTTATGATTATATGAAATTTACCTCTTCTTAATCTCAATATAGTGAAACATAAATATGCTTAGAACAAGAGCTAGAGGTGATGAACAAGGTCAAGAAGCTGGACCTGACGCGATGCTACAAATAATAGGCATGTTAACATAATAGAGAACTATGGTACATGAGCTAAGGGATGAGCTGCAATAAGTACAGAAAAAATCAAAATGCAAATAGGAAAATGCATGATAATCCTGGTGAACATGGAGATGAACATATACAGCCTCAAGAACCTAATCAGGGACCTCTACCTAGACTTGTCATTAAGGTCCAAAGTCTGCCAACATGGGAAGCACATTTCTGTCAACAAAAACCCCTGCCTTCCAAGGAAGATTTGATCCTTAGCTAGCAAAGGATTGGTTATCCCAGTTGGACAAATTTTTCAGAATTTTAGAATGCCACAATGATATTAAAGCTCAGTTGGATTTTTATAAATTAGAAGGGGATGCAAATAGATGGTGGAGGAATATTGAGATGACCCTGCAAGCACAAAATATTTTCATAACTTGGGAATTATTTGAAGGATAGTTCAATGAGAAATATTTCCCCCGTTCAGTTAGAATTGAAAAAGAAACAGAGTTCTTATCAAAGCTATTATTTATTTCAACATTCATCAGAGTGTTTGCGCGCAATTTAATGGGCGTGCAGAAATAGCATAAAATACTAATCTAAAGTCATGATTATATTATAGGAATTCCCCACAAGTTTTGAAAAATATATAAAGACCCCAAAAAATACAAAATTAAACTAATGATCACCAACATCAACTCTATTATGGACCATTACCATCAATCGCCTATATTTACATTTTTGCCCCTAGAGCCGCTACCTTCTGTTGGAATGTTTTAAATTTTGGTAAAAGGGTGAGATTCAAATGAATCTCGGTAGCAACATGCAATATTCATATAAAATATGATAAATAAATATGCTATGCACCACATAATGTAAATGAAAATTCAACTATATTCGGTGTATGCATACAATTCAAGGCCAAATCCCTTATTGTCCAGGTACCTCAGCTGGGTCTTAGACTATAACTAGGTATTGTGACCTAGGTACTATTCAATCACTGTGGCCTAGGCACCCTATTCACCCACAAAATATGGAATGCACAAAGATACAGATAATCATATAGTTTATGAAAGATAGAGTTACTACCCTAAGTCCCTTTTCGGCTGGCTGACTATTCCTTAACCTTAATCCGGCTCGGGCAAACTATTTAGTCATAAACTTCCAAGTTTATAAGAATTGAGTTATAACTCATTCATGTATTGTTCTAAACTTATTTTATCGGTTATCTTAGTTTAAAACTATAAAATGACCATAATGCCCATGGGGATCCGGTCTAAGTTCCTTTGTACCCGGTCTAAGTGTCCTTTTCCAAAAAATATGACCTGGGCTATTCCTACACAATTTCATGTGTAGAATCTATTTTTGACCTCGGATTTGCCAAATTCACTACTAAAAGATGAAAATACCCTTGGCAAGCCCTAACTTAGGGTTTTAGGGGTAAAATTGTCATTTCACACCTTAATACCTTCATACTTTAGAATTCACATGTACCCTACTTAATTTTCCATTCTAAACATAATGGAATCATCAAAAACACAAAATTCTAGCTCTAACCCTTATATCTAAGATTCCATCCAACCAAACTCCTTCTTTTCACTCCTAATCACTTGTTTAACCACTTAAACATCTCTTAAACATGATTAATAAAAAATTGGGCAGCATAACCCCTTAGGGTTTTATCATCCCAAATTTACAAGATCAATCAAAGCAAGCCACCAAACAACCACAATAACAATCAACTACCTTGAATTATCAGATATCAAGGTTACTTGTGCTTACCAATTGTTTTCTCTCTCTAGCTAAAAAAAAAGCCACCTCTTTCTCTCCCTTGGTCATGATTTTGCCTTACTACCCATGTATTTCAAGATGGTATAGAGATTAGAGAGAGTTACACATGAAATAGAGAGCTTAAACACTTGAATTTCACACTTGCTTACCTTTAATTCCATTGTCATCTTTTTTTTTCCCTTGGCCATAATGTTTTCCCTTTCCTATCTCCAAATTGAAAAAATATGGCCCTTGAAGAAACCAAAAGACCTTCTTGAATTATCCAAATTTTACCTCCTCAATATTACTTTTAATTTGCCAACAATTTTTGACTTTTGAACTCAATTTTTACTTGGCTCAAAGTTACTCCAACCCTTGGCATAAATATTCCAAACATCTATTTCCCTTCTTGTTTCCTCTTTTTGGACGTCCATGACCTCAAGAAAAGGGAAAAATATTGTCTTTTAATTTTTATTAGCCAAATGACTATTTTACCTATACATTTTTGTAATTAAATTGGGCTTTCTTCTTTCCCTCTCTATTTGGCCAAAAATCACGATTAATTGAGCCCAAGACTTGTGTTTTTCCATTTATTATTTTGGGCTTCAAAAATAGGCTTTTAAGAAAATAAAAATTGGACTTTATGTCTTGTTTTGGCCACAAGTTCATGTAGCCTCTTGTAGGGGTATTTTTGTCATTCCAAGTGCACCATTTGTTATAATAAATATACATGAAATTTTTGGTGAATGAATTTTGAGATGTTACATTTCTCCTCCTATTACTAAAAGTTCGTCCTCAAAATTTTGGATATCACATAGATTATGTCATATCCCAAAATTCATTCACCAAAAATCCCATGTATATTTATTATAATAAATGGAATAAAATGGTGGATTTTGGTGCAATTGAAATGACAAAAATACCACTACAAGAGGCTACATGAAATTGTGGCCAACACAAGATGTAAAGTTCAATTTTTGTTTTCCAAAAAGCCTATTCTTGAAGCCCAAAGTAATGAATAGAAGAACACAAGTCTTGGGCTCAATTAATAGTGAGTTTTGGCCAAGAAGAAGGAAAAAGGAGAAGGCCCAAATTAAATACAAAAATATATGGGCAAAATGGTTATTTTGACTAAATAAAAATTAAAAGCCAATGTTTTTTGTTTTTTATAAGGCCTTGGATGTCCAACAAGATAGAGCAAGAAGGGAAATAAGTATTGGGATAATTATGCCAAGAGTTGGAGCAATTTTGGCCAAGTGAAAAGATGTTTAAAAGTCAAAAATTGTAGGTAAATATTGTAATATTTGAGGAAGTAAAATTTTGACATTTCAAGAGCCCATTATCCTCTTCTCATGGGCCATAATTTCAGCCAAGTGAATGGAGAGAGGGAAAAGAAAATTTTTTTGGCCAAAAATAAAAGGATGAAGGTGGAATTGTCAAAGTAAAAACATGTGGTAAAATTGCAATTAAAATATTATATCTTAAGGAGGCGGAGATGATATTTTTATAGCTCATTAAACCTCCCAAATGCCACATATTTTCAGGCAACTCAAGCAATTAGAGAGAGAGAGAGAGAGAGCTTTGAAGAAGCAAGGAGCAAGAGAGAAGGAGCAAGTTCAAGAAGATAAAATTAAGGTAAGTAGTTGTGAAATTCATGTGATCTTGCTTCCAAATCATGCAAGATCCTTTGTAATATCTACTCCTTCGTGAATCCAACTTGTATGATCCAAAAATCAAGAGAGAGAGAGACAAGAGGTGAGCCAGGAAACCTTGTCTTTTATGTTGATTTGTAGTTGTTGTTTGTTGTTTGGTTGTTTGGTGTCTTGTTTTAATTGATTTTGTAAATTTTGGATGGTGAAACCCTAAGGGGTTGTGCTACCCAATTTTCCATTAACCATGATTAATAGGAGTTTAAGTGGTTAATTATGTGATTTCAAGTGGAAAGGAGGGGTTTAAACAAGTGTAATCATGAAAACACAACTTCCCCATTTATTTTGTGATTTTCGGCCAGCTATAGAATAGAGGATTAGAGCTAGAACTTTGTGTTTTTTATGGTTCCATTGTGTTCTCTATGAAAAACTATGTAGGAATAGCCCTAGTTATTAACTCTAGATCATTGGAATACAATTCTTAAAATTTGAAACTTGCTGCTAGTTAGGGTTCTGCGTGGCAGTCTTGTTGTCATATGTTTGTGGAAAACCAAATGTTGTCCAATGAATGTAAAATTTTCCCGGATAAAATTAGACATATCAAGCTTTAAATAAAGTACTTTGACCCATTTGGATTAGTATGTTAAGAGTTATGATTTATTGAATCTGGACCTGGAAAGCTGGAATGATGTTATGGCAATGTGCAAACAATCTTGATACTTGAACTATGTGCACATAATTGGTTAAAGAAAATATTTTCCTTAATAAGGGTCATATAGAATTTGAAACCACAACAATTAAACATTTGTAAATAAAGTTATGAATTTTCAAAATTTGATGAAAATTCTAGCAGTTTAAGTTATGTGCAAAATTAAAAAGTAATGGCAAAAATGTAATTACCTTGAACTCTAAGGGTAAAGATAACCAACAAAAGGAGCTTGGAATAGTACATGAATGAGAAATAACTCAATTCTTTTAAACTTGGAATTTTAGAACCAGAGAGTTTGCCCAAGCCAGGTCAAGGTTACGGAATAGTTAGTGAGCAAAAAAAGGGTATTTATGGTAGTGACTCTATCTTTCATAAATTATGTGATTATTTGTATACTTTGTGTATTCCATATTCTGTAGGTGAATAGGGTGCCTGTGGCACAGTGATATGAATAGTGCCTGGGGCATAATACCTAGTTGTGGTCGAGGACCTAACTGAGGTACCCGGATAAGTAGGGGATTTGGCCTTGAATTGTATGAATACACAGGATATAGTGTTAGAATCGGTAGGCACAGCGGAAGAATTTTAAAATTTTCACCGATCCTAATCTAGGATCTATCAACGGCGTTTAAACCAAGTTGGAAGGATTCATACCTTTTTGATGATTCAGAGTTTTCACGATCTCTAGGAGCCAACACGTCAGGTTTGCTCCCTCTACCAGTATCCACACAAATGCTCTCCAACCTAGACTGCGTGCTAGCGCCTCTATTGTCTCCTAGGGTTTCACTTGCGGCTCTCAATTCTCATGTGCATATGAATATATCTGCTCTATCAAGTTTATAACCCATAAGGGTTATTTTCAAATTTCAAAATTAATCATCATTAATTTAGAAATTAATTAACAATTAATTATTTTGATGAGCTAATTAAATAAATTCAGTTTAAATTAAATCTATCCAACAGTTTTAATTTAACCTTTTTATTTAATATAAATAAAGAGCTATTAGATTTAATTTATCTTCATAAATTAAATCTGAGATACTATATCTCTATCATGATAGTTATTAAATTTAATATATCTTAATAAATTAAATTTAAAGCTAACACAATATAATAATATCATATAATATATATATACATATATATATAAGATATATATTTCAAAAATATATATATCTATATAATATTATTAATGAATTTTATACTATATATATAAATATAAAATTTGTCCATCCTAAATTAAACATTATCTCGTGTTAGGCCATTCTTGTGTGTGACCCTATAGGCCCATATGAAGTTGGCAGTGGGCCAATAACTATACTAACCCAAAAGTCGAAAGCGGCCTCTAGCAAGACAATACGACTACCTAATTCATATGAGGATCCTTATCATGACACAACCTATCATACAACAATGTCACATCCCTTTTGTCACACGATATATCGATCAAGGATAAGGCATGGATAATGTCATCCTCTTGTTCCTGACCATTGCTTTCTCGATTCTTGAGTAGCCTGATAACAGAGACAAAAACTCCTTTCATCATAGTATGGCCATACATTTATCAGACTCACTCATCGAGGGGCCCAGTAATATCTCTCTACTAATGTGAGGGACAAATTCCATCTTGATCATTCATATTCCTCTGCATGAAAAACCACCAAGCCCGATCGTAGCCTTTATCATCACCCGGTCAAAAAGTGACTTTTGACTAGTTTAAAGCTTAGCAACTCTCATGTAGGAATCCATGATGACCTCAGGTCTAAGGGCATTGTGACGTGGTTATACATGAGAAAAGCTTATGACTTTATCCATGTAGCTTTCTCATAGTGGGTCGGTCCAGTACCTTGTACTCTTACAAGTGCCTAAGACTTTGATTTGTATCTCCATATCTTATCAAAATCATACGGATCTTGTTTCATCTCTGCTCCCGTATAGATGACCGACCAGGGACATTTTAGGACAATCTTTATGAATTATCCAAGAATACAATTATCACATTTAACATGAAAATAATATGATAACAGAATGGAGAAATTTCATTAAAATAATAATGTTCAAAGTACAATGATTGGCCCTTAGGGCACAATTTCCAACATCCTCCCACTTGCCCTATGTGCAATCATTAATTTGCCTAATTCCATTGCCCTAACATGACGCTCATGCTTTGCCTATGCAAGTGGCTTAGTAAGAGGATCAGCGACATTATCTTCTCCTGCTACTTTGCATATCTTTATATCACCTCTATCATTGATTTCTCTAATAAGATGAAATCTCCTGAGTATATGATTGGTCCTTTGATGTGACCTAGGCTCCTTGGCCTATGCAATAGCACCGCTATTATCACAGAAAAAATCTATTGGATTTGAGATAGTAGGCACCACCCCTAGTTCAGTAATGAACTTTTTGATTCAAACGGCTTCTTTAGCTGCATCTGATGCTGCTATATACTCAGCTTCTGTTGCAGAATCTGATATAGTACTCTGCTTGGAGATCTTCCAGCTTACTGCTCCACCATTCAAGAGGAATACATATCCAGATTGCGATTTAAGGTCATCTTGGTTAGTTTGGAAACTTGCATCTGTGTAACCGGTTACGCAGAGCTCATCATCCAATCCACCATAGACAAAAAATAAGTCCTTAGTCCTTCTTAAGTACTTTAGGATATTCTTGATGGCAGTCTAATGACCCTTACTAGGATCTTGTTGGTATCTGGTGGTCATACTTAAGGAAAATGAGACATTCGGTCGAGTACATAACATGGCATACATGATGGATCCAATGGCCAAGGCATATAGAAACTTACTCATGCGATCTCGCTGATCAGGTGTATTAGGACACAGATCCTTGCTAAGATGGATGCCATGAGACATGGGCATGTAACCCCTTTTTGAATCCTGCATACTGAACCTATGCAGTATCTTGTCTATGTATGTGCTCTGACTTAGGCCTATTAGTCTTTTGGATCTATCCCTATAGATCCTAATCCCTAGGATAGAGGTGGCTTCACCTAAGTCTTTCATTGAAAAGGACTTTCCTAACCAAGACTTGACACTCTGCAAGGTAGGAATATCATTCCCAATGAGTAGGATGTCATCTACATAAAGCACTAGAAATACAACTATGCTCCCATTAACCTTCTTGTAAACACAAGGTTCATCGATGTTTTGACTGAATCCAAACTCTTTAACTACTTCATCAAAACAATGATTCCAGCTCCGAGATGCTTGCTTCAATCCATAAATGGATCTTTGAAGCTTGCAAATTTTACCAGAGTCCTCTGAACGCATAAAACCTTCAGGTTGTGTCATGTACACATCCTCAAGCAGCTTTCCATTAAGGAAGGCTGTTTTGACATCCATTTGCCATATTTCATAGTCATAATATGCTGCAATGGCAAGAAGGATTTTGATTGATTTGGCCATTGCAACTGGGGAAAAGGTTTCATCATAGTCTACACCATGAGTTTGAGTGAATCCTTTTGCAACCAGTCGTGCCTTGAAGACATTTACATTGCCATCCATGTCAGTTTTCTCCTTGAAAACCCATTTGCACCCAATGGTTTTACACCTTCAGGTGGATCGACTAAGGTCAATACCTGATTGTCGTACATGGATTGCATTTCAGACTTCATGGCATTTAGCTATTTCTCAGAGTTTTATCCCACTGTGGCTTCTCGATAGGTGGTGGGCTCATTTTGCTCAATGAGCAACACATCATGGCCTTCAGTAATTAGAAATCCTTATCTCTGAGGCTGATGCCGTGTCCTATCAGATCTTCGTGGACCTTATGTTACTTGAGGAGGCGCAGCAACTTGTTGTGAGTCTTCTTTAATTTTCATCTGTGGTTCTGTACCATCTTATGGCTCTCGAATTTCTTCGAGATGTACGTCGCTCCCACTGGTTGTTTTAGAGACAAACTCTCTTTCTAGAAACTTGCCATTTCGAATAACAAACACTTTGTTATCGGTGGGATTGTAGACATAGTATCCTTTCGTTTCTTTTGGATACCCCACGAAAAGGCACTTTGTGAATCTGGGCACTAATTTATCAGAGGCTTGTTGCTTAACATATACCTCACATCCCCAGATCTTGAGAAAAGATAAACTTGGTTTCTTTCCAGTCCATTTCTCATATGGTGTCTTTTCAATTGCCTTAGATGGAACACGATTTAGTGTGAACGCAGCTGTCTTTAGGGCATGTCCCCAAAAGGATGGTGGAAGATCTGTTTGACTCATCATAGATCGAACCATATCTAATAGTGTTTGATTCCTCCATTCAGAACCGCTATTCCATTATGGTGTTCCTGGAGGAGTCAATTGTGAGATTATCCCACAACTCCTAAGATGGTTAATGAATTCTTGGCTCAAATATTCACCACCTCTATTAGATCGAAGTGCTTTAATTGTTTTACCAAGTTGGTTTTGTACTTTATTTTGGAATATTTTGAACATTTCAAAAGATTCAGATTTATGTTTCATTAGATAGATATAGCCATATCTACTCAAGTCATATATAAATGTAATAAAGTAGACATAACCTCCTCTGGCAGCTATATTTAATGGTCCACATACATCTGTATGTATGAGGCCCAATAATTCAGTAGCCCTCTCACTGTGCCCAGTAAAAGGTGCCTTAGTCATCTTTCCTAATAAGCAAGATTTGCATGTATCATATGATTCAAAATCAAATGAGTTTAGAAATCCATCTTGACAGAGTTTAGAAATGCGTTTCTCATTTATGTGGCCTAGACGACAATGCCATAGGTAGGTCGGATTCAAATCGTTTGATTTTATCCTCTTAGTAGATACATTATAGATATTCCCATTATTAGGATGTTCCAAATTTAATATATAATGACCAACATGCAAATCACTATCAGCATTGAAAATGTCATTACGATAAATAGAACATTTACCATTCCTAGTAATGGAAGTATAACCATCCTTATCCAAATAAGAAAGAGAAACAATGTTACTACTCAAAGCAGGAACATAATAGCAATTGTTCAAAACTAACAAAAGCCCCTAGGCAGAACTAATTCATAAGTGCCTATGGCTAAAGCATCAACTCTTGCTCTGTTTCCAACTCGTAGGTCCACCTTGCCCTTCTTCAACTTTCTACTGTCCTTTAGACCCTGCACATTTGTACAAATGTGAGAGCCACATGTAGTATCTAATACCCATGTAGAGGAAGTAGAAAAATGAATGTCTATAACATAAATACCTGAAGCGATAGTGTCGCTATCCTTCTTGTTCTTTTTCAGATCTTCCAGGTAGAGTTTGCAATTCCTCTTCTAATGACCGGGTTTATTGCAGAAGTAGTAGACTCCTTCCTTTGGAGGCTTTGCCTTCTTGGGTGTAGGCTTGATTTCGGGCTTGTTTGACTCTTTAGTCTTACTACCTGAGCCATTACCCGTCCATTTGCCCTTCCCTTTCTTTTTCATACCCTTTCCTTTATGAACCTTCAAAATGTGCTAGGCTTTTTCTTAATGCTTTGCTCAGCAGTTTTGAGCAACCCATGCAGCTCAGAAATTGATTTCTCCATGTTGTTCATGTTGTAGTTCATAACAAACTAGTCATAACTCTCTGAGACTGAGTTGAGGATCAAATCCGTAGCTAACTCCTGGCTCATGGGAAATCCAAGCCTCTCAAAGTGATCAATATAGCCTTTCATCTTTAACACATGAGTACTAACCGATACACCTTCAGCCATTTTACAGGAATGTAAGGCCTTTGTGATCTCATACCTTTATTGCCTTGCCTGTTGCTGGAACATTTCCTTGAGATGTACAATCATCTCATGAGCCTCCAGAGTTCCAGATCTCTTTGGAGCTCTGGAACCATAGTGGCAAGCATCAGGCAACCTACATCCACAGAGTCATCTTTATGCTTTGTGTAAGGATCTCTCTGTGATCTTGGTGCATTGGCTGCAGGCTCCTCAGGAATGGGTTGATCTAGGACATAAGCCTTTCTTTCCTGCTTGAGAACAATTCTCAAGTTCCTGAACCAGTCATGAAAGTTTGTCCCATTAAGTTTGTCCTTCTGAAGGACCGATCGCAATGAAAGTGTAGCAGTATTACTAGTCGACATGATTCTACAATTAAAATATGCAAAGTTAGTTAGTAATCTCCCACTAAATTAACAGCCCTCAATATAATAATTAGTGGGCTAAGATCCATATTTGGCTTAAACTTAAGTCCGCTTTATCAAGACACTTAAATTCAAGTTATTTAGGTAGGTAACCTATTTACCAATTACATCACATGTAACTCTTAGATCTTTATGGGATTTAATCATCATATGATCTGGCATGTTTAACCCTATCTAATGCCTTGAGATTCAAAACTATTTTGTTAATCCCAATTAAGTCAAAACAATAATGAATATTATGAGTAGCACCATTACTCAAGCTTGTCTTATCAAGATAACTTAAGTGCATCCACTTTGGTGGTTTCCACAATTGAGCGATCTAGGTTTTGACAAGTATTCATTAATTGATGGCATTATGACTTAAGATTTGATACAGAGGGCTTAATTAGTTAGTTTTGTTTATATGGAAGCAATCATGGTCGTATCTCATACAGATAAATACATATAAATGTAATAGTAATCATGCAATGATCTTATCAAAAGCATAATTTAAACGTGACACAACATGGCTTACCTAACCTAAAATCCTCCCAAGCCAATGAGAGGACTTCTCTAAATAAAAAAGAAATACATTGAGAGAAACCTTGTTTAAACATTCGAGGGGAGTGATCCGGATTGTCTACCCTAAAGTTTCGAATCCCTAAATCCGATTAGAGACCTTAACGTGTCTGTACGCCAACTACGATCTTAGGTGCCCTACCCAATTTCATGCTTGTTCAAAACAAAAATCACATACATGTTTCAAAACCAAAAACAAAACAATTTCAAGATTCAATTTAAGCAAAAACGAAAATCAACGGAATTACAAGATCACATCTTTTTAAAAATTTTGTTTCGTATTAATCAAATCACATGCATATTCGAGTGTTTCTTATAAAAATACGTACACATCCCATATATATCACATGTATAAGAACATAAACTCAGTTTAAACGCACAATTGATCTAGCTCTGATTCCACTGTTAGAATCGGTAGGCACAGAGGAAGAATTTTAAAATTTTCACCGATCCTAATCGAGGAACTATCAACGGCGTTTCAACCAAGTGGGAAGGATTCATACCTTTTTGATGATTCAGAGTTTTCACGATCTCTAGGAGCCAACACGTCAGGTCCACTCCCTCTACCAGTATCCATACAAATGCTCTCCAACCGAGACTGCGTGCTAGCACCTCTAATGTCTCCTAGGGTTTCACTTGCGGCTCTCAATTCTCATGTGCATATGAATATATCTGCTCTATCAAGTTTATAACCCATGAGGGTTATTTTCAAATTTCAAAACTAATCATCATTAATTTTGAAATTAATTAACAATTAATTATCTTGATGAGCTAATTAAATAAATTCAGTTTCAATTAAATCTATCCAATAGTTTTACTTTAACCTATTTATTTAATCTAAATAAAGAGCCATTAGATTTAATTTATCTTCATAAATTAAATTTGAGATACTATATCTCTATCATGTTAGTTATTAAATTTAATATATCTTAATAAATTAAATTTAAAACTAACACAATATAATAATATCATATAATATATATACATATAGATATAAGATATATATTTCGAAAATATATATATATATATAATATTATTAATGAATTTTATACTATATATATATAACTAATTCATCCACCCTAACTTAAACATTATCTCGTGTTGGGCTATTCTTGTGTGCGACCCTGTAGGCCCATATGAAGTGGCCAATAACTATACTAACGTAAATGTCGTAAGCAACCTCTAGCAAGACATTACGACTACCCAATTCATATGAGGATCGTTATCATGACGCAACCGGTCATACAACCATGTCACGTCCCTTTTGTCACACGATATATCCATCAAGGATAAGGCATGGATAATGTCATCCTCTTGTTCCTGACCATTACTTTCTCGATTCCTGAGTAGCCTGATAACAGAGACAGAAACTCCTTTCATCATAGTATGGCCATACATTTATCAGACTCACTCATCGAGGGGCCCAGTAATATCTCTCTACTAATGTGAGGGACAAATTCCATCTTGATCATTCATATTCCTCTGCATGAAAAACCACCAAGCCCGATCGTAGCCTTTATCATCTCCCGGTCAAAAGTGACTTTTGACTAGTTCAAAGCTTAGCAACTCTCATGTAGGAATCCATGATGACCTCAGGTCTAAGGGCATTGTGATGTGGTTATACATGAGAAAAGCTTATGACTTTATCCATGTAGCTTTCTCATAGTGGGTCAGTCCAGCACCTTGTACTCTTACAAGTGCTTAAGACTTTGATTCGTATCTCCATATCTTATCAAAGTCATACTGATCTTGTTTCATCTCTGCTCCCGCATAGATGACCGACCAGGGACATTTTAGGACAATCTTTATGAATTATCCAAGGATACAATTATCACAATTAACATGCAAATAATATGATAACAGAATGGAGAAATTTCATTAAAATAATACTGTTCAAAGTACAATGATTGGCCCTTAGGGCACAATTTCCAACATCCTCCCACTTGCCTTAGGTGCAATCATTAATTTGCCTAATTCCCATTGCCCTAACATGACGCTCATGCTTTGCCTGTGCAAGTGGCTTAGTAAGAGGATCAGCGACATTATCTTCTCCTGCTCTTTTGCATATCTTTATATCACCTCTATCATTGATTTCTATAATAAGATGAAATCACCTGAGTATATGCTTGGTCCTTTCATGTGACCTAGGCTCCTTGGCCTGTGCAGTTGGTTATCATTAGTTTAATTTTGTACATTCTGGGATCTGTACATATTTTACAAACCCTATGGGGATTTTCTGTATTGTAAACAGGCACTTTATATCAGTATGTTTATGTTATTTTTGTATGGCCTGTAAACTATGTGTTTATTACTCTATTAATATCAAAATATTAAGGGGTTTGATATTTTTGGTATCAAAGCTAAAAGCGGCGCTGGCAATATCAGAATATTATACTAATATGGCCTTGTTTACATGATGATAGGAGCTATGAATGGGAGAAAATGCCAGCGGGATAAATTACCACCGTCTGTGAACTAGCTTCTATCAGAATAGCAGATTCTTAAGGGACAGCATCATGTATAGTACCGGGCATCGGGAAGCGCTAGGATATTACGAGCACCTAGGGAGAGAGTCTGAGACTGGCCAGTGTATAGGCCACAGCCTCAACCAGAACCATCCACCAGTTCATCTATGGAGTACAGAGCAACCATTATCATATGGTACTAAGTCAGATCTGAGTATCGTTGATAGTTCTAGCGTGGAGACAGTTCATCACACTTTGGTAAATCAGTACTCAGTATTTCTAGATACACTATACTTCGAGCAGGTTTGGTAGGGTCTAGATTACCTAGATTAAACCTAGATACACACCACGATGCACTTCTTCCCAAACACAACCTTCTAGAACCAGAAGAAGAACAAGATCATAGAACAGGGTTCGAATGATCATTTTGTGGAGTTTTGGGAGCACATGACACCGTACATGCTGACGTACATATATAATAGCTAATATGAGCCTCTACCTAATATTTTGGTGCTTGGAGATAGGCGGCATGACTTTTAAGATAGAGGGCTATCATAGGGTATTGGTGGACAGTAGTTAGAGCTGGTATAAGCATTTTTGTACGAGTACATAAGGGTTAAGCATGCTCAACTCAAGGAAATCACGGGATGGGTGTACCCCCTGGGAAGCCATATATATAGTGTAAGAGACAAGCTTCACCCAAGAGGGGGGTGAATTGGGTGATGTTATAAATTTTTCGCTCGATGTGGTGATATGAAAAATATAGTAGATAGAGTAGAGTTGAGAAGATTTGAACACAGAGATTTATACTGGTTCGGCCTAACAACAAGGCCTACGTCCAGTCCTCAGAGATCAAGACCTACTGAGATTTTCACTATATTTCCAAGATTCAATAGGCTCTCAGAACGCCACAAGACAACAATTGTCCTTGAACGGACCACGAGCAGAAATATTCTCTTACTAAGAAATTTCTCTCCCCCTTACGACAAGTCTTACATGCAGAAAAACAATCTATGACCTTTCTCACTTGCTTATGTATACAAGGCTTATGAGCAGCAACGTTCTCTCTTGCTTACACCTCTGTAAGTCTTACGAGCAGCAACGTTCTCTTCTGCTTGTATCTTATAAGACTTATGAATGGAAGGTTCAACAAGGAATTCTCTCAACTGCTTCTCTCGTAAGGAAAAACTACCCTCTCAAGGTCCCAATACCTTGAGATCACATAAACATATAATTTGAATTGTATGAAGACTCTCTCACAAAGCAAATGAATAAACACTGAAGATCAATGTGTATACAGAGGAAAATGATGAATAGCAGAAACTTAGTATGAGCTTATGAATGCATGTGCTACGTTGTGTTTTTGTTCTCCTTGAATCTCTGTATATATAGTTGCTCCAGTTTTTGCCCGTTTGGAAACTCTTCATTTGTGGAGCGGGACATTTGAAATTAATGGCAGACATGCGCATGTTTTGACTAATCTGAGTGTGGTTGGTGACAACGTGTATATAATCATTTTGTCTGCCGTTGCTTGACTTTTCCTCATGTGGTCCAATTCCAACGTTTATATTCCTGTATTATACTTTTAAAATAATCAAAACAATGTTAAACAATGATAAAGAGTAATGATGATATGAATAAACAATAATAAACTATATTCGGAATGAACGTTGTGATACTTATCATTTTCGGTGGTCAAACAGGGCATCACTCGAGCATGAAAGATTCACTTCGAGTGATCTCCTATTTTCCTTCATATACCTCTGTTATCGGGTTGTGCTCGCATAGAAAATCAGAGAGACAAAATCTTCACTCGCGGGTGAAGTGAGGTCTCACTCGAGCATAAAACCTCTGCTCGAGTGATCTTGCAATTTTCACAGGGAATGTCCTCTCGGGTCATCACTCGCACACCTTATTGACAAGAGTGAGAATTTATACTCGCGGGTGAAATGGACTCTTACTCGAGCACACTTACCTCTGCTCGAGTGAGATGCATATTCTCAGGGAATATGCTCTCAATATCATCACTCGCATCAGATTTTCAGAGGGATAGAATTTTTACTCGCGAGTGATCTGAGCCCTCACTTCGAGCACAATGCCTCTGCTCGAGTGAGAAGAATATTCTCAAGAATTATACCTTTTGAACAAGCACTTGCAGCAGATTTGGAGAGGGAATGAATTTTCACTTGCAAGCATTGATGTGTCACTTCGAGCATGAACGGGTGTGCTCGAGCACACTTGCACTCCTATGAACTTCATGACTCTCGGCCAAGTGCTCGCAGTACCCTGCTCGAGTGAATAAAGGAAGCATGCCATTACTTGCTCTCGGCCAAGTGCTCGCAGCACCCTGCTCGAGTGAACAAAGGAAGCATGCCATTACTTGCTCTCGGCCAAGTGCTCGCAGACCCTCACTCGCATGTGTGCTCGAGTGATCTAGTGATCACAAAGGAAAAATTCCTCTCGGGTACATACTTTCTAGCTTTCTCTCACACCTGCTCGAGTGCAAAGGAGATCTCTGCTCGAGCACAAACATCCTGCTCGAGCACTCAAGTGCAAATTCACAGCAGATATCAGCAAAACATCAAATATGCATTTAGTAACTTGGAAACTTTTCTTAACCTTCTAAAAACATGTTTTGCACATAATTGAGTTATTGTTATCATCAAAACTTGGGATCTAACATATAGTTTTGTCATGTTATGTAAAAAAGACAAAGACATGTTTTATAGTAGTTTATAGGCTGTATAGTGTTAATAGCTTTCCCTAACTGCTGTGAATATTTATGATATGATATATGACGTACCTGTGTACCTAAAATTTTGTAAATGAAAAAATGCCCTTGTGTTTACATGGAATTTACCTTCTTCTCATTTTAATAAAGTGAAGCATACAGATGGTGAGAACAAGAGGTAGACCTAGAGTTAGATCTGATAATCCAGATCCTGAGGTTAGATTGGATCTAATGTAATACATGTTGGGCATGTTAACACAGCAATAGGCAATATTGAATAACATTAGAGCTGAGCTGTAAGGGTATGGTAAAGTCAAAATAGATTAGAACATCCTGAGAGAAGGTGAGCCCAATACGGGTGTGTCTGGAAGTATGAGTTCTTCCAAAAAAATGTAAAGATCAAAGTGGACTAGCTTAGAGGGAACAACAAAAAGCCATATCAGTTTAGGGGCTGCGGTAATTAAAGCTCCACAGGTGGCAGAACATGTTGGCATTATGACAAGCCATATCATCCTAGCAGGACATGTAGTGGTGCACCTACTCTAGCAAGGTAAGCTCTAGGTAGACAACTATTCTATTACTTATGCTATCAACCAAGGCATTTTGCCAGAGATTTCCTACAGTAGCAGAAATAGATAGTGGAGCCTAGGCCAAGAGTTAAGGGCAGGGTCTATACAATAACTCAGAAGAGGCCAGAAAAATCTCCTGAACTGATACAAAGTATAGTTTCTGTTCATAGTAATTCAGTGCCAGCATTATATGATTCAGGTACTAGCCATTTATTTATTACATATGATTGTATAGGATGGCTAGGCTTGAGTGTGTACAGATTTTCATATAATTTGGTTGTGTCTACACCCACAGGTGTTAGAATCGCCACGGCTGATGTGTGCTTGAATTACATAGTATATGCTAAGGGATACGAATCAATAGTAGATCTTATCTATCTACTATTGCAAGGATTGGAAGTAATCCTTAGTATTGACTAGTTGACAGCCAACAATGTGTTACTAGACTGCAGAAGCAAAACAGTTATTTATCCCAATTTGCAATCACATATTAGCACATAAATCAACCTTAACTTTCTTTCAAAAGCTGAGGCTGAGAGATGTCTGCACAAAGGTTGTCAGGGGTACATGGTATTCTTTTCCACACAGTCAAAAGCTTGAACTTCATTTGAAAGTATCCCTATAGTGAATGATTTTCCAGAGGTGTTTCAGGAAGATATCAGCGGATTACCTCCGGATAGGGAAGTGAAGTTCGCAGATGACCTTAGGCCTACAACGGAACCAATTTCCAAAGCCCTATATAGAATAGCTCTAAAAGAAATGGCAAAGTTTAAAAAGCAGATCAAGGATCTATTAGAGAAAGGGTTCATTCAACCCAGATCTCACCTTAGGGAGCACCAGTGCTCTTGTCAAAAAGAAAGATGAAAGCCTACAACTCTATATTGATTACAGGGAGCTAAACAAGGTTACCGTTAAAAACAAATACTCACTTCTGAAAATTGATGACTTACTCGATCAGTTATCTGGTTCATATGTATTTTCAAAGATCAAATTGAGGTTAGGATATCACCAAATCAAGGTAAAAATAGAAGATATACCAAATCCTACTTTCAGAACTAGATATGGCCATTACAAATTTATTGAAATGCAATTTGGGCTGACCAATGCACCTGCCATGTTCATGGCTACATGAATCGAATTTTCCATCTATATCTGGACCAATTCATAGTAGTCTTTATTAATGATATGCTTGTATACTCACGGAGTAGAACAGAACATGAACAACATTGAGAATAGTGTTGAACACGTTGAGAGAAAATCAACTCTATGCCAAGAAGAGTAACCACCAATTTTGGCTTTTAGAAGTTAAATATCTAGGCCATGTGGTCTCACAACAAGGGCTCTCGGTGGGTCATAGTAAAGTGAAAGCAGTACTAAACTAGAAGAGGCGAGAGACTATTTTTTAGATACTTAGTTTTCTGGGTCTTGCCGGTTATAACAGGCAATTCATACAGAATTTCTCCAAAATAGCTTTGCTATTGACAAAGTTAACACGGAAAACTCAACCTTATATGTGGGATGATAATTGTGAGAGGAGCTTCATAAAGTTGAAATAGAGATTAACAATAGCACCAGTGTTAACAATCCTAAATCCACAGTTGACTTTTGTGGTCTACACAGATGCTAATGGGCATGGATTGGGATGTGTTCTGATGCAATATGGCTGAGCGATGGCATATGCATCTTGTCAGCTGGAGCCTCACAAATTGAACTATCCACTCATGATCTTTAGTTGGCAGCAATTTTGTTTGCATTGAAAATCTGGATACACTATCTCTATGGTGCAACCTAAATCTGTATTATGACAAAACAAGCTTAAAATATCTGTGTGATTAGAAAGAATTGAACATGAGGCAACACAGATGGATGGTGCTGCTAAAAGATTACAACCTAGTGATCAAATACCATACAGGCAAGGCCAATATAGTTATAAATTCATTAAGCCACAAAATAGTGCAGTGGCCGCCCTAATGATTCATGAGCAAAAACTGATGGAAGATTTTAGAGATCTCAATTTGTCTAATCAGATTATGATTTGTGGCAACAATGTCAGTGAGGTAGAGAAAGATCTGAGAACAACATTAGAAGTGGCTCAGATGCAGGATAGAAAAGCATAGTCTATCTAGAACATGATTGAAAAGGGAGAACTTAGGAATATGACTTGTCACTGAGTGGACTAGTCAATTATGGGAAGTGGATATATGTTCTACCACAAAAAGTGCTGAAGAGGCAAATCCTGGATGAAGCACACAAGAGTAAATATACTCTATATCCAGGAGCAACTAAAATGTATCATGACTTGAAGTCCATGTATTGGTGGCTAAGGATGAAAAAAGATGTAACAAAGTTTATGGCTCATTGTCTCACTTGCCAAAAGGTGAAAACATACATCAATGACCATCCGGACTTCTACAGAATCCTAAAATTCCTAAGTGCAAATGGGAAAGTATTACAACGGATTTCTTGATAGGATTGCCTAAGATCTAAAATCATGTTGCGATATGGGTAATCATAGATCGATTCACAAAAACAACTTATTTCCTACCAATAAGTATCCACTACTCTCCTGATAAGTTGGTAGAGATTTATATTAAAGAGATTGTGCGATTACATAGTATGTCGAAGAACATCATTTCTGACAGAGATCCTCATTTTACTTCCAACTTCTGGAAGGCGTTACATGAGGCTTTGGGTAACAAGCTGAGATTTAGCATAACCTTTCATCCTTGGATAGAAAGACAGACAGAAAGAACTATATAGATACTAGAGGACATATTGAGGGCATGTGTACTACATTTCAAAGGAGGTTTGGAACAATTCCTTCCACTTGCCGAGTTTGCCTATAATAATACTTACCACTCGAGCATTCAAATGGCTCTATAAGAAGTATTGTACAGAAGGAAATGTCAGTCATCCTAGTGCTATATAGAACTATATGAGAGGTGGTTGCTTGGGCCAGACATAGTCAATCAAACAACTGAGCAGATTAAATTGATCAAGTAAAGATTATTAGCTGCTCAAAGCAAACAGAAGAGTTATACTGATAAGAGACAAAAACCTCTACATTTTAAAGTCGGCAATCATGTATTTATGAAAGTTTCACGTACCACAGGCATTGGTAGTGTGAACACCCTTGTTTATTCTAATATCAACCATAGTAGCAATGTTCAGTTTAATTGGCACACATGAATAGTGTAGATATATTGATAATAAATACTTGACTAAAGGAATTCCTTATAGGGTTTGTACATCGTAATTAAAAATAATGTAGCCACACAGGGCTACTAGGTTATCTAAACCTGGTTAATGAAACTCAGACATCTTTTCATCTTCGTTCCACCACAACATTCGTCTCGTACGGTTCACTTCTTGATCTCAGCAGCCCTCCTTTTTCACCTATCCAAATGGTTAGTTGGGGAGGGTGAGATTCAAGTAAATCCTAATAGCAAACAATACTAACAATGCATGCAAGATGAATGCTAGTGCATGATATGCCTACCTTATATAGGCTTATGTTCACATAATAACATTTCTGCATGCTTAATGTTTCATGCAACATATCTCTAGACACAGCATAAACAAAAACAGAGCTTCATTCATTATATTCCTACATGCTTCACAAAATCAAGCAAAGCAATACTGCAAATCAATACACAACAATCACATCGAATACATGCAAGTTAAGTAAGTTCACTACCTCTTTTCTTGAGTCCTCCTCTTGTACCTTTTCTCCAACCATTGAACATTCTTCTTCTTTGTCACCCCATGACCCTAAATATATAATCATATCATTAGAGCCATGATAAATGAGTGTCTAATAGGACTACATGGGCCTTTAAGACATGTTTCTTATATTTAGCCTAATACTTATCACAATTTTAACACAATTTCCATAAATTCGTAGGTTAACCCAATCTGCCAGCTTTATTGACTAAACTTTAAAAATTCATAATTAATTCTACAAAAGCCCAAATGGGTTGGTTCTAGGTTCTATAAAAAGCTCTTTAAGTCCCCTTTCAGTAAAAAAATATCACAAAGAATCAATTGCAGCCACAAACTTCCCAGAAATTCGTCCAATTAAAGCCCAGGATGTCTACTTTAATCATGTAAAATTTCATAGCATTTAAACAAGTTGGAACTATCAAAAACAAGTTGCAAGTTCTCTTCCTCCAGAAAACGAATCTAAGCAGATTTAAACACAAGCTTCCAAAATCATCATAAACCTCTTCTAACATCATAATCACCATCTTAATCATGATTAATCAAAATTTTACCAGCACCTCCCCTCAGGGTTTGGCATTACCAAAATCACAAAACCATGAAAACAAAGCCAACAACAAGCATATACCATCAAGATAAGACAAGCTTCCAAGCTTACCTTGTTTTCTTCTTCTTTCTCTCTCTAAATAGTCCTCTCTCTCTCCTTTTTCCCTTGATTTTGTCTTGCTACATGTATATTTCAAAGAGGATATCAAAGCTTAGGAGAGATTTCCATGAATTTAAAGGCAAGAACAAGTGGAAATTACCATAACTTACCTTGATTTGGCTTCTTGAACACTTGAGCTTCTCCTTTGTTCTTGTGTTCTTGAAGCCTCTCTCTTTCTCTTACCTCTTCTTTTTGGAAAAAAATGAGCTCTAAGAAAGGGGTAATAGCTCTTAATAATATCCCATTCCACCTCCTCAAATAATAGTATTTTAATGCTAATTAACCACATGTTAGCTTTTTGACTTTTCAACTTTATTTTACTTGGCCCATATTGCTTCTTCTTTTGCTTAATTTGAACCAAGTGTTTTATTTCCCTCTCCTTCCCTTACTTGGATCAAACTTTGAAGGAGCAAGAAGACTTCTTGAATTATCATAATATCATCTCCTTAAAATACTATATTTAATTGCCAATTAACATATGAAAATTGACTTTTGTCATCATCTTTGTCACTTGGCTAATATTCCTCCACATGGCATTTATTTGTAGCCAAATAAATCCTTTTCCTCCCTTTATTTTCTTTTTGGCCGAAAATATCATAAAGAAAAGGGAAAAATAAAAGCTTCTTGCTTTATTGGTCAAATGACCATTTTGCCCTTACATTTTTGTAATTAAATTTGGCTTCCATTTTTTCCTTTTGTTTGGGCCGAAATTCACATGTTTCTTGAGCCCAAAAACTTATACCCATCTATTCCTCATGTTGCGCTTCAAGAATGGGCTTTTTATGAAGACAAAGTTGAATTCTTATGTCTTATTGTGGCCCAAAATTCATGTGGTGACCAATTGCACTGTTTGGCCATTTCAAGTGTGCCAATATTCACCATTTTATTCCCTTTAATACAACAAAGGTGTAAAGGAATTTTGGTGACTGAAATTTGGGATGTTACGGTAGGGCACTAAAGGTAAAGAAGTTAAGCCCTAAGTACATTGGTCCATTTGAAATCTTATCGAAGATTGGGCCAGTAGCATACCGGATAGCTTTACCCCCAAATCTAAGGAAATTACATCATGTCTTCCATGTTTCACAGTCAAAGAATATCAACTCGACTCAGAACATGTCATTGAATATGAAGATGTGGATGTGTGGGATGATTTGACATATGAGGTCATACCTGACCGAATCATTGATTGGCAGGAGAGATAGCTCAGACACAGGAATATTCCATTCATAAAGGTTGTCTTGAAGGGATTGTCTCCTAACGGAGCAACGTGGGAAACAGAGGAAGGCATTAAGAAAGGTTGCCCAAAATTCATGAGATTGTACATATACCAAATTTCGGGGATGAAATTTTATTAAGGGGGGAAAGCTGTAATATTCCAAAACTCATTCACCAAAAATCCCATGTATATTTATTATAATAAATGCAATAAAATGATGAATTTTAGTGCAATTGGAATGACAAAAATACCACTGCAAGAGACTAAATGAAATTGTGGTCAACACAAGATATAAAGTCCAATTTTTGTCTTCAAAAAAGCCTATTCTTGAAGCCCAAAGTAATGAATAGAAGAACACAAGTCTTGGGCCCAATTAATTGTGAATTTTGACCAAGAATAAGGAAAAAGAAGAAGGCCCAAATTAAATACAAAAATATATGTGCAAAATGGTCATTTTGACTAAATAAAAATTAAAAGCCAACATTTTTTGTTTTTTATAAGGCCTTGGATGTCCAACAAGATAGAGCAAGAAGGGAAATAAGTATTGGGATAATTATGCCAAGAGTTGGAGCAATTTTGGCCAAGTCAAAAGATGCTGAAAAGTCAAAAATTGCAGGTAAATATTGTAATATTTGAGAAAGTAAAATTGTGATATTTCAAGAGCCTATTATCCTCTTTCAATAGGCCATAATTTCGGCCAAGTGAATGAGAGAGGGAAAAGAAAATATTTTTGGGTAAAAACAAAAGGATGAAGGTGGAAAAGTCAAAGTAAAAACATGGGTTGAAATTGCAATTAAAATATTATATCTTAAGGAGGTAGAGATGATATTTTTGGAGTTGACCAAACCTCCCAAAGGCCCTCATATTTTCAGCCAACTCAAGCAAAATAGAGAGAAAGAGAGAGAGCTTTGAAGAAGCAAGAAGCAAGAGAGAAGGAGCAAGTTGAAGAACACAAAACCAATGTAAGTGGTTGTGAAATTCATGTGATCTTTCTTCCAAAATCATGTAAGATGTCAAGCCCCTTAACATTTCGATATTTGCTAGATTAATAAAGGCCAAGTTCCACAGGTGTACAAAAATAGTATAAATATACTGATAAGAAGTACTTGTTTACAATACAAGAGAATCCCCATAGGGTTTGAAAGAAAAAATATACTATTCTCAAAAATTCATGAAATTAAACTAAGGTTAGCCAACAGCAGTCCTAACTTGAACCGATACCCTTCAACGCCGGTATTTACCATTTTGCGACAAATAAATGCGCCGAACACATATAATAAAACAGAATAAATGCACTGTATAATTCATAACCATTGGAATATGTACATATGTTTAGAGCCAACCACTATTAGAATCCCTACTTGTCCGTACTTCAGCTGGGCTCATATCCACAGATTGGGCAATATACACTTTTGGTACTATATCTCATAACCGAATCCCCTTTTGGGGCAGTTGGAGTACTTGTGCATTTCCCCCGAAACGATACATGTGCTTTTTGTTACGGGTGTAGATGATCAATTAAATAATGCAAGTGTACACTGTCGTAATCAAGTAATATAAAAGTGAGTAGAGTATCGTTCCAATGAGGATTGTTCACTAAGTACCAAAATGGGTAATTTTAATTCTATTCAGTCGATTGATTAGTTGATGATTGAGAGTACAAAATAAAAGATGACTAAATTTGTATGCAAATGATATGAAACAATATTGAGAAAAAATTCTAGGGGTCAGATTTCACTTAACAAATTACGGATTGAATCACTTATCTATTCTAGCCCAATTTATTTCACATGATTGATAGTCGAGTTTCCCTAATTTAATTGCTAGCTTCTTCCAAGGTCAAGCAATTCTATAATTAATTGCTAATCCAATATATTCCTATATGAATTTAAGCAATTAATTATGCATTGAGATTTATGGAACTCTGTAATACTACACAACTCATATGAATCTATTCCTATTTCATATGCAAGTTATGGTTTTAATTATAGGATCTACACACATGCATCTCCTTTCGGTATCAACATGTATATTGAAATCATTCAAAAGATAGCCAATCAATCAAAAGCATTAAGAATAATAATTAAAACTCAATCATGAAGGATAAATAAAACTAGATTTAATAAGTAAAGATTTAATCCATCATTAGTAAGCTACGTCATCACCCTAGGAAAATGAAAGTTTAGCACATGATGAAATTAAAAACAAAACTAAAATAAATTGACATTATATAAAGCTTTAATGAAAACCTCAGAAATACTGCATAAAACTTGAATATTAAGTTCTCAAGCATAAACATACAACCAAAAGATGCATGAAAAATGGAGAAATCTAGCCGTCCATTTAGGAGGTAAAACCTTCCATGTAGGTAGCATGCAAAATGTGATACAATCCTAAGCCTTCCAAGATAGAGGCATGCAAAAACTAATACAATCCTAAGCCTTCCAAGATAGAGGCATGCAAAAAATAATACAATGCACGAAATTAAATCTAGAAAATAACACAATTTATTTAGAACTGTCAGAGAAAAGATCTCTCGTTGTCAAAGAAAGACCTCTAATTCTCTTCCTCTCTTCTCCCTTGCTTGAGCCTGGCCTTGATATCTATTTATAGGGAAAAAAACCAAGTATAATAGTACTGCTACAATAATATGGCGGCTGCTAAAGTGACAGTCGGCTGCTACAGTACTTCCATCTGCTATAGTGTAACTGCCATCGCTACAGTGTAACAATATGCTACAGTGATCCTGTTGCTACAATACTTTCATTTTTTTTTATTTTTTAATTATTTTTTTAAATACTATTTATTCCAAAAAACATTATTTATTTATTAGTCACATCTAAATTTATTATATTAAACTCAAATATCATCCATAAAATCATCATATAAGGGAAAATAAATATGCAAATATTTTACTTATCAAATCCCCCCACACTTAACTCTTGGACGTCCTCGGACAAGAAGTAACTAATAAGTGCTGCCAACAAAATCAGAAGTGTCAAGTCATAAGTAAGAACACAATTGAAAAATAAAGAGATCATAGTATTAATGAATCAACAAAAATATAAACTTGTAACTTTAATTGAAAATGAATAAACCGAGTTTGTAAGTGCAGCTCATTCTCTCAATCTCTTAAGTGTTTAAGGGTAAATATTTCACTCAAATTCAACCTAAAAATTGCACTACCATAGGCTTGCTAAAAATATCAATCCACTACTCAGTTCACATGCATAATTCAAATCAAAAAGACTTATTAAGGGTTGTAATGGGGTTAAGGTAAGAGGAATGTAAGACATGATATGAAAGGCTAAATAAATAGAGCAATTGAAAAATAGGCTACTTATAAATTTATTTCATCACAACAACCCATAATTCACATACTTAATATTTTTTTTTCTTTTTCTTTTTCCTCTTTTTCTTTTTTCTTTTTCTCTCCTTTTATTTTATTGAATTGCAACTATAAAGTTGATGATTGATACACCCCCACACTTTGTCAAAAGCCTATTTCACAAAAATTTCAAATGCTCCACTAATCTTCCGAATAAGGTAAAAGCACTTGATATATTATTAAAGCACATGTTAATGGGTTGAGAACAAAGAAACAGTCAATTAGGCTCAAAGGGGCTTATCAACGATATAATTGCAAAGTTGGCTATTTGACTCTAGCTATAGGATATGAATGCCTTTATAATTTTTGAATGTGCATGTGAGATGTAATTTCAACCTGATTTAAAGCAAGTTCTAGAGTGACAACTTAATAGGTGAATATCACATACAAGAGAAATAAACATTATAGGCTTAGAAGCTCACGGGGGTTTTTAACTCAGTTCATTCAATCTCAAAATTCATCACTAATTCAACAATCAGTTGTTCATTCATGCTATAAAATCTCTAAATTCTATTGATCTATCCTTACAACTTATATGCTTCTTAAGATCATTACAAAGCACAAGATGATTTTTTTTCTTTTTTTTTAAAAAGATAAAAAAAAACATGCAACTAATAAAATGAAACTAATGAAATGCGTCTCAGGAGTTAAGAATAACTCCTTACTCTGCCATTTTTTTCCACACCCCATGCATCTAATGGTTTTACTAACTAACAAAAGAAAAAACAATTTTTTTCTCCTCCCCCAACCTAAATCAAACATTGTCCCCAATGTCTTCTAGAGCTCAGAGGAAGTGTTTTTTTTAAAACATAAACACACAATAAAGTAAAACCAAGAGATTAAGGAAAGTTACAACCAAAGAGTGGTATCTGGGTTCTGCTTCTGACTGCTATCTGAAGATTGCCCACCTATTTTCTTGACGAGTAGATCTGGTTTAGGTTCATATGTTTGCAGTTAATCGAGCAGCTGATCAGCATTTGGGGCAAAAATTATGGAATGGTGAGTCGCTTGGGGTATGAATCCTGTTTCCACAGCATGATCAAGAAAATACAATAGATTATCATAAAAACCATTAACATTTAACAATCCTAATGGCTTTTTGTGATAGTTTAACTTAGCCCAATATGCAACGCTAGAAATACCATCCAATGTCTCCAAACCACCAGGTAGAGCAATAAAAGCTTGAGCATGGTAGAACATTAGTCTCATTCGTTCAGGCAAGCTCGAAACCTATAACTCTTGTCCTAAGGAAAAAAATGTGATCTTCCAACTCCTTCACCTTTACAATTAAACCCCTGCTTCCATTCATAGATACAGAAATGGCCACACTTCCCTTTAGGCCCTGGATGCCTCCCCCGTACACAAACTTGATTCTTCTGGCAGCTAATGCAGTTCCCAATTCGTTTGCTGCTATTATAAAATCTCCTTTCTTGCCCAAATCAATTTCACAAAAAATGCAAATAGATGTAAATCTACATTTTTTTGTGAAATACCCTTTTTCTCTTTCTTTCTCTTGGACCATGTATGCTTACAAGTGGAAGAGTGCATATTTACAAGTGAAGAGTACATGCTTACAAGTAGAAGAGTACATATATATATAACACTAAAACAGCGACAACCAAATCACACATTTTTCAAAGAAGTTTGAAAAAATTTCTGACACAGATGACTGGTGGGCCATTGCGTGAAGAAATTAAACAAAAAGAGGAAAGAAAGTCAAAAGATAAAGTAGAGTAGACAAAAGTTGCCGAAAAGATAAGAAAGATTAGGCAAAACCTACGGAAAAGATAAAACAAATTAAACAAAAGCATGATTATGTACAGTAGTTGTGATTTTGGCTTACATCTTCCTCTGGTTTTACATCCAGTAACGGTTTAAACGCTTTCTATGAATCGAGGATTTGCTTCCCATCCAGTTTCCCTATAAACTAGTAAACAGGGTTTTTTAATGTCAGATTCCTAAGACAATAGCTCTCTTATTCTCTGTTGAATATGTCTACTAAATCAAGAAGAATACGATAAACATCACCACTTGGATGCGTCTTAAGAGTTTGAATGATATCATCCAGTGACTCCTTACTCAATCCATTCTTTATAAATTTAATTTTATCCTCTCGATTAACAGAAATCATAAATTTGCTCCTATAGCGCTGATAACAATTCCACCTTGCACATTTATGGCAGACCTTCATTCTTTTAGCTCTTCTCTTTTTAGAGTAAGAATTTCTTCCCATTCCTGGCAAAGGTTTAACAAATTAATTATGAATCTCACATGCTAAACGTACCTTAGCTTCAATGATCCAGCGTACATCTACAGGAAGGCACAGACGATTGAATATCATCATCCTTTCAAGTCGACTGTTATAGATCTTCCTGAGCACATCTTTGGAAAGAGTGGGGAACCTGTTCTTAAGCTTTACAAGAGATTCCTCCATGGTAACTCAAAATGAAAAAGATGAAAACTAAAATCTCAACGCAGTGCAATGTGTTTCAGTGAGTAAGAAAGAAAAATGAGAGAGTAGGAAAGAAATTTTGAGAGAGTAGGAAAGAAGTTTTGAGAGAGTAAGAAAGAAGTTTTGGGTTGCCTCCCAAATAGCCGCCCTTCTTTAACATCTTAAGCTAGACAAAGATTAAACCAAATTTTTTTTAAGAAAAAAAAAATAAAATTACCAGATTGAGGACTTACCTGTTGGTTCCTCAAACATGATGACAGTAAAAGGACTTGACCACCTTGATCTCAGCTTTCCTGGAAAGAGCTTTAACCTTGAGTTGTATAGAAGCAGTTTTTGTCCCGGTGTGAACTCTCTCCTCAAATTCTTCTATCATGCCACATTTTTGTCTTCTCCTTGTATAACTTGGCATTTTCATAAGCTTGTTGTCTGAATTCTTCAAGCTCATTCAGTTGGAGAAGCCTTTTCTCACCAGCAACCTTTAAGTCAAAATTTAAGGCTTTTACTACCCAATATGCTTTGTGCTCCATTTCTACTGCAAGATGGCATGCTTTTCCGTAGATCAATCGATACAGGGATGTACCAATTGGTGTCTTGAAGGTAGTTCTATAAGCCCAGAGTGCATCATCTAACTTTTGAACCCAATCCTTCTGGTTGGAGTTCACTGTCTTCTCTAAGATCCACTTCAATTCTCTGTTTGAGATTTCACCTGCCCGCTAGTTTGTGGATGATATAGAGTTGCAACCTTATGAGTTACTCCATATTTAGCTAACACAGATTGAAGCTGCTGATTACAAAAATTCCTTCCTCCATTGCTGATAATAGCTCTAGGCACTACAAATCTTGTAAAAATATTTTTCCTCAGAAACTTTATAACCACCCGAGAATCATTTGTAGGAAAAGCAGCTGCTTCAACCCACTTGGAAACATAATCAACAGCTACTAAAATGAATTGATTGCTAAATGAGGATGGAAAAGGCCCCATAAAATCGATCCCCATACATCAAAAAGCTCAACTTCTAAGATTTTAGTTAAAGGGGCTTCATGTCTCCTTGAGATATTTCCCGTTCTTTAACATCTGTCACAGGTTGCCACAATTCTGTGAGCGTCCTTAAGAGTGTAGACCAATAAAAGCCTGATTGAAGGACTTTAGTAGCTATTCTATTTGCTCCAAAATAACCACCATATGGGGATGAATGGCAGTGATTTAAGATGCTGTCCATTTCTTCTTCAGGAACACATCGCCTGATAATTCGATCTGGGCATTGTTTGTATAAGAATGGATCTTCCCAAAAGTAATGCCTTATATCAGCCAGAAACTTTTTCTTTTGCACTTTAGAAAGTTCATAAGGCATTACTCTACTTGCCAAATCCACAAAATCAGCATACCAAGGAGTAGATTGTGACTACATGATAAACAGTTGCTCATCTGGGAAATTCTCCTGGATTGGTGATTCTCTATTTTGTTTAGGTGGTTCTAACAGAGAAAGATGGTCTACAATGAGATTCTCGGTCCCTTTTTTGTCTTTGATCTCCAAGCCAAATTCTTGTAGTAGAAGCACCCATCTGATCAGTCTGGGCTTAGCATCTTTTTTCTCAATCAGGTATTTGATTGATGAGTAGTCCGTCCAATGACCTTTGACCAGATCAAGTATGCTCTGAATTTGTCGAATGCAAACACTACTGCTAGGAGCTCTTTTTCTATTGTTGCATAATTCAGCTGTGCTTATGAGAGTGTTCTACTAGCATGATAGATAGCATGAAAACTCTTGTTTCTTCTTTGGCCTAAAACAGCTCCAACTGTAGAATCACTTGCATCGCACATTATCTCGAATGGAAGATTCCAATCTGGAGCTATGATAATTGTTGCAGAAGTCATGGCACTTTTTAGAGTTTGGAAGGCTGATAAGCACTCCTTATTAAACACAAAGGGAGTGTTTTTCTCCAACAGCATGCAAAGTGGCTTTGTGATTTTTGAGAAGTCCTTGATGAATCTTTTATAGAAACTAGCTTGTCCCAAAAAACTTCGAATGCCCTTGATTGAGGAAGGAGGTGGTAGCTTTTGAATTGTTTCAATCTTAGCTTGGTCCACTTCAATGCCTCGATCAGATACCTTATGACCCAGCACAATTCCTTCTTTCACAATGAAATGCATTTCTCCCAATTTAGAACCAATTTTGTCTCCAAACAACGTTGCAAGACTTTTGCCAGATTTAAAAGACAATGATCAAATAATTCTCCCAAAACAGAAAAATCATTCATAAACACCTCAATGAACCTTTCCACCATGTCTCAGAAGATCGCCATCATACTCCTTTGAAATGTTGTTGGTGCATTACATAAACCAAATGGCATCTTTCTGAAGGCAAAGGTACCATATGGACATGTAAAAGTTGTTTTCTCTTGATCCTCCAATGCAATTATAATTTGATTATATCCTGTGTACCCATCCAGGAAACAATAATAGGCTTTCCCTGCTAGTCTGTCAAGCATCTGGTCTATAAATGGCAGAGGGATGTGATCTTTTCTGGTGGCTTTATTGAGCTTTCTGTAGTCGATGCACACTCTCTATCTAGTCACCGTTCGTTGTGGAATCAGTTCATTTTTCTCGTTGGGCACTACTGTCATTCCACCTTTCTTTGGCATAACTTGAAATGGGCTTACCCATTGGCTGTCGGAGATTGGGTAGATTATGCCAGCATCTAGCCACTTTATTACCTCCTTTCTCACCACCTCCTTCATGTTCGGATTGAGTCGTCTTTGGTGCTCGACTGATGGCTTGTAGTTATCCTCCATTAAGATCTTATACATACAAATTGAAGGACTAATCCCTCTTATATCAGCTATTGACCATCCGAATGCTGTTTTATACTCCCTTAGAACTCTTCATAACTTTTCTTCTTCTTCAAGAGTAAGAGCTATAGAGACGATTACAGGTAATGTTGAATCTCCTCCCAGATAAGCATACTTCAAGTGCAATGGCAGTACTTTCAACTCCAGTATTGGTGGTTTCTCTGTTGATGGTACCAGCTTACTCGGCCTTTCCCCCAGATCTTCAAATGGTTTCTTAATAAAAATTGGGGAATTTGCTTCCAGGTACTTAATCTGCTCTAAGACTTCAGGATTAGTAGATTTTGATACATCTACCATTCCTATTGCTAATGGTTGATCCATACAGAATTCGTTCACCACGTCTTTTGTGCACATGGACAATGTATCGACTCTGTACAAGTATCACCTTCATCTGGAAAGGATAAAGCCTTGAAAATGTTGAAGGATACTTGATTTTCTTGAACTCGCAAGGTTAACTTCCCCTATGGCACATCTATTAACATTCTCCCAGTTGCTAGGAATGGTCTCCCAAGAATGATAGGAATTTCTTGGTCTTCTTCCATGTCGAGTATTATGAAATCAGCTGGGAATATGAGTTTGTCCACCTTTACCAGAACATCTTCTAAGAAACCCCTCGGATGCTTTATTGTTTGATCAACCAAAAGTAATGAAAATGTGGTTGGCTTCACCTCTCCAAGACCAAGTTTGTTGTAGACAGAGAGAGGCATGAGGTTTACACTTGCTCCAAGATCACAAAGTGCTCTTTCAAAGTGACATTGACCTATGGTGCAAGGTATGCAGAAGCTTCCTAGATCTTTCAGCTTTGGAGGTAATTTCTTTTGGAGAATAGCGTTGCACTCCTCAGTAAGTGCAACTATTTCAAATTCCTCAAGCTTACGCTCATTTAAGAGAATGTCCTTCATGAATTTTGCATAACTGGGCATTTCGGCAAGAGCATCTGCAAAAGGAATGTCTAGCTTGTCTAGCTTTGCCTTCTCAAGTCTCTGAGGGTATGGAACTAGTGGTACATATGGAGGAGGATTGTCTAGAAAGCTAATTCTTCCAGGTATCATATCATCCTCCTTCTGTTCTTCTCCACTTTCTTTCTTTTCTCCGTCCTCCTTCTTTTTAATTAAAGGATTTTTCAATTCTTCCCCACTTCTTAGTGCAACGGCCTTCACATGCTCTCTTGGGTTTCTTTCGGTGTCACTTGGTAGAGTTCCTGGTTGTCTGGAATTCAGCATATTTGCAATTTGGCCGTCTGGATCTCCAAATTCTTTATTAAGGCATCTTGCCTTTTGATTGTTGCATCAGTTCTAGCCATGAATTGAGATGTATTTATGGTTAGTTGAGCCAGTGCATCCTCCAAATTCACTTTCTGTTGTAGTGGATTTGGTTGTTGAAAAGCTTGCTGCTGGTAGTTCCCTTGCGGCTTAAATGCATTTTGATTATTCCTCCAACTAAAGTTTGGATGATTTCGCCAACCTCGATTATAGGTGTTTGAAAATAGGTCATTCCTTTGATTTTCGATGAAATGAGCGTGCTCCGGCATGAATGAGTGTCCTTCTTGACATTGCGTGCTAACATGAGGTCCTCTACATTGATCACAAGCTTCCGTAGGAGAGCTGATTACATTTGCTTGGGTTGTCAATGATCCTACTTGCTTGGATATAGATGCAACTTGAGAAGACAAAGTTGTAAGGACATCCAGCTTGTGCACTCCAAGTGCTTTCTTTGAATTGCTACGTTCAGAAGGCCATTGATATGCATTAGCTGCCATCTCCTCAAGTAGATTGTAAGCATCATCTATATTTTTTCCTATTAAAGATCCTCCAGCTGCAGCATCTACAAGAATTTTGGAGATGTGCGTCATCCCACTATAGAAAGTTTGCAGTTGCCACTAATCTGGTAACCCATGATGAGGACATCTTCTTAGCAACTCCTTGTATCTTTCCCATGCTTCATAGAGGCTTTCTTGTTCATGCTGGGTAAATGAGGCAATTTCATTCCTCAATTTAGCAGTTTTTGCTGAAGGAAAGTATTTCTCCAAAAATTTATGTACTATGATCTCCCATGTAGTTATGCTTCCCACTGGTAGCGATTGTAGCCAACTCTTAGCCTTATCCCTGAGTAAGAAATGGAAAAGTCTAAGTCTAATACACTTGAATGCATCACAAATTTCCAGGAAGTTGGCTATATGTGCATTAGGATCTTCTAGTGGTAAACCACCGAACTGATTTGCTTGCATCATCTGGATAATTGCCGGCTTGATTTCAAAGTTGTTAGCTGCTACTGGTGGTCTCGTGATTCCAGAATTTGTCCCCATGACTGTTGGTGTTGCATAGTCACAGAGTGTTTTGGTATTTGTTGTTCCTCCCCCTGGATTTGCCATCGGATTGCTTAGGATTGAAGTAGACTGCTTTTGAACTCTTTGATTTCTTCGACAAGTTCTTTTGATCTCTGGATCAAAAGGCAATAGTTCAGTCTCCTTCGATCTGGTCATGCACTAAGTAAAAGCCTGAAAAGAAACACAAGACACTAAGAAGAAAACAAATGTAATATAAAGACCAAATTAGTATTAAAATTACTTGGTATTGATATTAATGGCAACAATCCCCAACAACGGTGCAAAAAACTTGTTACGGGTGCAGATGATCAATTAAATAGTGCAAGTGTACACTGTTGTAATCAAGTAATATAAAAGTGAGTAGAGTATCGTTCCCACGAGGATTGTTCACTAAGTACCAAAATGGGTAATTTTAATTCTATTCAGTCGATCGATTAGTTGGTGATTGAGAGTACAAAATAAAAGATGATTAAATATAAAAGCAAATAATATGAAAAAATATTGAGAAAAAGTCCTAAGGGTCAGATTTCACTTAACAAATTACGGATTGAATAAATTATCTATTCTAACCCAATTTATTCCACATGATTGATAGTCGAGTTTCCCTAATTTAATTGCTAGCCTCTTCCAAGGTCAAGCAATTCTATAATTAATTGCTAATCCAATATATTCCTATATGAATTTAAGCAATTAATTATGCATTGAGATTTATAGAACTCTGTAATACTACACAACTCATATGAATATATTCCTATTTCATATGCAAGTTATGGTTTTAATTATAGGATCTACACACATGCATCTCCGTCCGTCATTGAAATCATTCAAAAAATAGCCAGTCAATCAAAAGCATTAAGAATAATAATTAAAACTCAATCATGAAGGATAAATAAAACTAGATTTAATAAGTAAAGATTCAATCCGTCATTAGTAAGCTACGTTATCACCCTAGGAAAATGAAAGTTTAGCTTATGATGAAATTAAAAACAAAATAAATTGACATTATATAAAGCTTGAATGAAAACCTCAGAAATACTGGATAAAACTTGAATATTAAGTTCTCAAGCATAAACATACAACTAAAAGATGCATGAAAAATGGAGAAATCTAGTCATCCATTTAGGAGGTAAAACCTTCCATGTAGGCGGCATGTAAAATGTGATATAATCCTAAGCCTTTCAAGATAGAGGCATGCAAAAACTAATATAATGCATGAAATTAAATCTAGAAAATAACACAATTTATTTAGAACTGTCAAAGAAAAGATCTCTCCTTGTCAAAGAAGGACCTATAATTCTCTTCCTCTCTTCTCCCTTGCTTGAGCTTGGCCTTGACCTCTAATTCTCTTCCTCTCTTCTCCCTTCCTCTAATTCTCATCCGCTACAGTGTAACTACCGTCCGCTACAGTGTAACTAGGGGTGAGCATGGTGCCCAATGGCCTGGTGCGCCCACCCTAGCCCTGCAAAAAATTGCCTAGCCCAGCCCTAAAAAAGTGGCCCAAAAAAATTTTAGGCAGCTTTGGGCGGGCTAATAATCAGGCAGGGCCGAGCATCGGGCAAGGAGTGTTGCTCTGCCCATTTGGCCCTGCCCTGAAAATTATTTTCATTTATTTAAAATATAAAATTTCATATCAATTAAATATTATTTCATATATATTTTTTATTTAAAATATATATTGTCTATTATATAATACTCTTCTGGTCCTTTCTTTTTTGTCCTAGCCACTAAACACTATTTACAAGTAGATTTCTTCCTTTCTTCTTTACTTTGTGATGTATTAAATTACAGTTGTTTTTTATTTTTTTTCCAGATACTTCATCATTTGATCAACTTTTGGGACATTGAATTGATTCAAACTACTTTTACTTCATAGCTTTAATTACAATCGTTTTGTTTCCTTATTTATAATGGATTATTGATGTTGTTTAATTTTTAAAGTATGGATATTTGTTAAGACATATGGTATTTTCTAAATTTCAAGACTCAAGTTGTAGACTTATTTTAAAATATTCTAAACTGTGTAATCATCGAATGCATTTGAAATTTATATTAATTGCGGTGAAGTTAAGACATATGATATTGGTAACTATAGGAATGTTTATGAAATTTACACGGAATTATTTTCATATGTGGATAAGATAAGGTGTTATCACTTGGGCAAGGAAGCCCACCCTACCCAACCCACCCTTGCAAAATGCAGCCCGTTCATCCTTCAGGCAGGGCATCGGGCACGGGTCTCGCCCAGCCCATGCCCACCCCTAAGTGTAACCATCTACTACAGTGATCCTATTGCTACAGTACTTTTATTTTTTTTATTTTTTTAAATACTATTTATTCCAAAAAACATTATTTATTTATCAATCACATCTAAATTTATTATATTAAACTCGAATATCGTCCATAAAATCATCATATAAGGGAAAATAAATATGCAAATATTTTACTTATCACTTTTCCCATCCTAGTTAGAGAGTGCATTATACATATAACAGAAGATTACATACACAAGCATACAAATAATCACATAGTTTATGAAATATAGAGTTACTACCTTAATCCCTTTTCTTAGGTCTAACCTCGTCCCGGTGTGGGTAAACTATTTGGTCCTAAATTTCCAAATTTACAAGAATTGAGTTATTACTCATTCATATACTATTTTAAATTATTTTAAACTCATTTTGTTGATTACCTTAGCTTAAAACTACAAAATGACTAAAATACTACTAGGGACCCGGTCCAAGTCCCTTTGTACCCGGTTCAACTGTACTTTTTCAAAATCTATGACCCGAGCTAATGCTATACAATTTCGCATGTAGAATCCATTTTTGACCTTAGAATTGCAAATTAACTGGCAAAAGATAATTTTGCTTTTGGTAGCCCCTATTTAGGGTTTTAGGGGTCACTTTGCCATTTTACGTTCCAAGGCTTTTCACACATCACACTTAACATGAACCCTATACAATTTTCCCTTCTAAACACAATGGAACCATCAAAATTGCAAAATTCCAACTCCTTCCCCTATTTTCTGGTCTGGCCAAAACTTCAAAGAAAAAGGGGAAATTGGGATTTCATGATTTAATCCTCCAAATTGCTTCCTTTTCACTTCTAATCACATATTTAACTTCTTAAACACTTATTAAACATGATTTATGGAAATTTGGGTAGCATAATCCCTTAGGGTTTCATCATCTCAAATTTTACAAATTCAAGAAAACAACCACAAATCAAGCTAATGTCAACAACAACAACCACGACAATAACATCATATTAACCAAGATGATTAAAGTTCTTGAGATTACCTCTTGATTCTTCAAATTTCTCTCTCTAGGCGTCACCCTCCTCTCTCTCTCTCTCTTCTCTTGAGGTTTTGCTTGCTTGATTTTTGGCTCTTGCTTCTCTCTTGGCTCTTCTTGTTCTTCAAGCTCTTTCTCTCTCTATTTTAATATGAGTTGAACGAAAATGTGGTCTTGAAAGAGGATGATGATGATTTCAAAATATCCTCTTCATCTCTCTTAACTTAATATATTTTATCGCCAATTTACCATGTGTTTTACTTTTTATCTTTTCATCTTTTTACTTGGTGCAAGATGATGACACATTTCACATTTATCATCCAAGCATTTATTTTTCTCAAATATTCCCCTTTATGGCCTAAATTACCAAGAAGAAAGGGAAATAAAAATTGTTTCTTGAATTTCATAATTCTCTCTCTTCAAACAATTAATTATGTCATATTTATTTGTTAACTTTTCCAACTCCATTTACATGGCCGTAATTGCTCCAAAATTGAGATATTTATCACCAAATGTAAGACCTTTATCTTATTTCCACATTTTTTTAAAGTTTTTGTGCGCAGTTCAGTGGGCAATCAAGAATAGCAAAAATATACTGATAAAAAGTGCTTGATTACAGAAATACCCCGTAGGGATTGTATAAAACAATTACAAATATTGTGCAGCATGGGGCTACTGAAGTGTCTAAACCCATTACAATGAAACGCAGACATCTTTCCATCTTTGTTCCACCGCTGCATTCTTCTTGTGAGTTCTCTTCTTTGCTTTCACCTCTCTAAATGGTTGGTTAGAGGGGGTGAGATTTGAGGAAATCTCAGTAGTAAATAGTTACTATAATGCATGCAAGATATATACTATGTACATGACATGTTAGCTTTAACTAGATGCATTCCCAAGAATGACTGTTCTGCATGCTCAATGATTCACATATTGTACTCATGCCATAGCATCAATAGAAACAAAGCTTTATTTTTCAAATATGCTTTACACAATAAAGTAAGGCAATCACATACATCACTACATAAGCATATTTATCAAATGCATGCAAATAAAATAAGTTCACTACCTTTTATTTTGAGTCCTTCTCCTATATCTTTTCTCTAACCATTGAGGATGCTTCTTATTTGTCACTTCATGACCCTAGATAAATAATCATATCAATAGAGCCATGTTAAATAAGTGTCCAATGGGACTACGTGGGCCTTTAGGAAATTTGTCTTATATTTAGCCCAATACTTTTGACAATTTAACACAATTGCCATAAATTCGTAGGTTAACCCAATCTACTAGTTTTGATGACCAAACTTTGAAAATTCATAATTAATTTAAAAAAATCCAAATGGGTTGGTTCCAGGTTTTATAGAAATATATTTAAGTCCTCTTTCAAAGAAAAATATCACAGAGCCCCAATTACAGCCACACATTTCCCAGGAATTCGTCAAACTCAGACTGTTACAAATTTCATTCTAGAATCAAGGTCAAATTTTGAAAAATCATAATTTTTAATCCACTAGTCCAAATGGCTTAAATTACCTATCAAATTAAAGCCCAGGATGTCTACTTTAATACTGTAAAGTTTCATAGCATTCAACCAAGTTGGTCCTATAAAAAACACGTTGCAAGCTCTCTGCCTCTAAAAACTAAATTCAGGCAGATTTAAACACAAACTTCCATAATCATCATAGATCATCATAAAACCTTTTTTAACGTCATAATCATGATCATATGAGCATTAAACCTTAAAAGACTCCCTCTGGCAAAAATTTAATTTTTGAATATCTCAAGAAATACTCAACAAAATCACAAAATATTCAGTTCAAATTAGACCTTATACTTACTAGAACTCGAATATGTGATCTGTTCTTGATTCTGGTAGAACATCCTCTAAGTAGACAGAATCAAACACCTATGATAAAAAATCCACAACCATAAAAATGTTGCTCTCTATGACAGGAATAACATTAGAGAATACAATGGAAGCTGGAAATGCCGGATCGGAGGTGAAATCGGATCTGAAGCTCAAGACCTTTTACTATTCATCCTTTTTCTTTCCTCTACATTTTTTCCTCATTTTTTCATGTTTTTCCCTCATTTTTTTGGCTGCTGCATGAATTAATAGAGAGAGAGAGAGAGAGAGGAGAGTTAATTGGTCAATTTCCCAATTTGCCCTTAGTTTGTGTAAAAATTACTAAGATGCCATTCGATTGGATTTCAATCGTCCAGTTTCTTTTCTCTTTCCTCCACTCTTAATAATTGACCAAAATACGCCTTTGGGAAAGGAATAATGTGTTAGGATTGGCAGGCACAGTGAATAATTTTAAGATTTTCGCCAATTCTAATCGAGGATCTATCAATGGCATTTAAACAAAGTTAGGAAGAATCATACCTTTCTTTTCATGTGTTATTGGTTTTCGATCTTCAGGAGCCAACACGTCGATCAACTCCCTCTACCGGTATCCACTCGAATGCTACTCCAACACGGACTACATACTAGCGTCTCCAATGTCTGCTAGGGTTTTCTCGTGGCTCTGAATTCTCATCCGTACATGAGTTATTCTGCTTCATCATTTTTTTATAACCCATAAGGGCTATATTCGAATTTCAAAATTAATCTTGATTAATTTTGAAATTAATTAACTCTTAATTATTTTGATGAGCTAATTAAATAAATTCAGTTTAATTAAATCTATCATACATTTTTAATTTAACCTATTTATTTAATCCAAATAAAGAGCCAATAGATTTAACATATCCTTATAAATTAAATTTGAGATATTATATCTCTATCATGTTAGTTATTAAATATAATATATCTAAAAATTTAAATTTAAAACTAACACAATATAAAAATATTATCATATATATTTATTTAAAAAATACATATATATAATATTATTAATTTTCTTTTCACGAAATTTATATTATATATATAAATATAAAATTTGTCCACCCTAGATTAAACAATGTCTCGCATTGGACCATTCTTATGTGTGTCCCTGTAGACCCATATGAAGTTGGCAGTGGGCTAATAACTGTACTAACCCACAAGTCGCAAGCGGCCTGTAGCAAGACATTATGACTACCAAATTCACATGAGGATCATTAACACGACGTAACCTGTCATACAACCATGTTATGTCCCTTTTGTCACACGATATTTCGGTCAAGGATAAGGCATGGATGATGTCATCCTCCTATTTTTAACCATTACTTTCTCGATTTCTAAGTAGTCTGACAATAGAAATGGAAACTCCTTTCTATCGTAGTATGGCCATACATTTTTCAGACTCACTCATAGAGGGGCCCAGTAATATCTCTTCACTAATGTGAGGGACAAATTCCATCTTGACTATTCATATTCCTCTGTATGAAAAACCACCAAGCCTGATCGTAGCCTTTATCATCACCCGGTTAAAGGTGATTTTTGACTAGTTCAAAGCTTAGCAATTCTCATGTAGGAATCCATGATGACCTGAGGTTAAAGGGCATTGTGACGTGGTTATACATGAGATAAGCTTATGACTTGATCCATGCAGCTTTCTCTTAGCGGGTCGATCCAGCACCTTGTACTCTTACAAATGCCTAAGACTTTGATTCTTATCTCCGTATCTTATCAAAGTTATACTGGTTTTATTACATCTCTACTCTTCTTGCATAGATGACAAACCAGGGACATTTAGGACAATCTTTACGATTTTTCCAAGGATAACAATCATCACAGTGAACATGTGAATAATATGATAACATAATAGAGAAAATTTATTAAATTAATAATGTTCAAAGTACAATGACTGGTCCCTAGGACACAATTTCCAATATAATGATCATTAAAAATATCATCATCCATTTCCTTAAAATATTATATTTAATTTGCCATTTCAACGCATGTTAAACTTTTCAATTTCACACATAGAAAAAAAGCTGACAAAATTTTCATCAAACTTTGAAAATTCATATATTTATTTATAGACATCCAATTGCAATGGTTCTAAAGGATATGTGGCACTTATTAAGACTACTTTTAAGAAAAAATATTCCCCTTAGCTATTTGGACAAACAACATTCCAAAATTGCCATTTATTGGACACTGCCACATAAACTTGCCATTTTTACTTGGCTAACTTCAAAAATGCACACCTCTTTATATACAACTCCAATTGACTTGTATGACCAATCAAATTAAAGCTTGATAAGACTACTTTTATTCTGGAAAATTTCACACTTATTGGACATCATTTGGTTATACTAAACCATAATACAACCAGACTGCCATGCAGGAAAACACACTGGCCACAAAACCACATCTTATAATTTGTGTTCCAAGCATAATCATGTTATGTGTAATCACTATTTGGCCATTCCAAATGACCCAAAATTCACCATGTATTCCCTTTAATGCCACAAAAGTGCAAGGAATTTTTGGGAATAAAATTTGGGATGATATATTTCTTCCTCCATTCAATAAATTTCATCCTCAAAATTTGAATATCTATACTTTAGGGATCATTCTAGACACTTAGTCTATCCCTCCAATGTATAGCTCAATAAGCATGAGACACAAGTCATTATTCAATTTATTTCTTTCTAATGCAAGATCACCGAGCATGCAACACAATCATCATATTCTTAGATCTTTGATATCCAAAATGTCAAACCACTCAACATTTTGATATTTGCCAGAGTGATAAAAGCATAGTTTCACTGGCATACAGAAAATAGCACAAATATACTAATAAAGTGTACTTGTTTACAATATAGGCGTTCCCCGCATGGTTTGATCATATATACAAACTTGTCTAGAAACTTAAAAATAAATAATAATAGCTAACAGCTCTGTCTTCTTGACCCATGCACCTCAGTTGCTAGTATTTACGATTTTGTCCCTAGTGTTGTTGGCTTCTGCTAGAATATGTTTCAATTCGAAAAAGGGTGAGATTCAACTGAATCTCAGTAGTAATAGGCAATCATTTATAGAAAATGCGAAAAATAAATATGCCAAGTACCAGATAATGCAACATTGTAATAACAGATAATTCAGTTCAGTCGAATATGTATTCAGGGCCAACCACTATGGCAATCCATACGTATTCCGTACCTCAGTCCCTTAATGGGGCATATCAGTGTACCTGTAGGCACTGTTTATCAGTGTACCCATAGACACTGTGTAGCATACATATTACAAAAGATGGAATACACAAAACATATACAAATTCACATAATGTATGAAAGAAAGAGTTACTACCTGACTCCTTTTTTAATTCCTCAGTCGGTCCTAAACTTTGGTTTTGGCTCGGACTATTTTGAGTTCCTACAAAAATTAGAGTTACATGTAACTGATTATTACTTGTACTATTACTGCCTTTAAATCAAATTCTACTAGTTATGTAGTGCAGTTATAATAGTTTATGCACAGTGCAATTATGTACAGTGCAGTTTCACTATTTCTAGAAACTGGCAGATTTTCAATCAACTTTGGAAATTCATAATTAATTCTAGGAAAACCCAATTTGACTGATTTCAAAGCCTATGTGAAGCTTTTAAATGTCCTTTTGTATAAAAATACTTAATTCTGACCACAATCATCACATTTTTCCTAGAAATTCACCAAACTCCCCGGCTCCCAGATTGCATTCAAAAAACAGGCTCAACTTCAAAAATCCATATCTTTTAATGTACGTGTCCAAAAATCATGATCTATGTATCAAATAAAAGCTCTAGATGTTTAATTTAATCATATCAATTTTCATAATTTTTGGACCAAGTTTGACTAACAAATTTAATTGCATAATAATACTGCCTCTAATAGAGCAAATAAAACAGCATTTCCTTTCAATTCCAAAAAATTCTAGATTTGCATACCAACATCCAAAAATCATGAACACATGTATTCCTACACAATTTTCCCTTCTAAATCTAGTGGAACCATCAAAATTTTGAAATTCCAACTCTACCCTTGGGTTCTGCATCTGGCTAAAACTTAAGTTCTTAGGAGGGAAGTTGTGTTTTCTTGATTTCTCTTAATTAACTACTTTCTTTTCACTTATAATCACAAGATTAACTACTTAAACATTAAACAAACATGATTTATGGAAATTTTGGCAGAATTTCCCCTTAGGGTTTCATCATCCATTTTCACAAAACCAAGCAAAACCAAACCAAATTCAACAACAACAACCACACCAACTTGCCATTTTTACCTCTTGGTTGCTCCCTTTCTCTCTCTTGAATGCCACCACCCTCTCTCTCTCCTCCTTGATTTAGCTTGCTAACCATGATTTTTGAGAAGAAGTTCTAGGTAGATTAGAAGGCAAGAACACTTTGATTTCAAGCTCTTACCTTGGATATTTGGCTTCTTGAAACCCTAAGACCTCTTGTGTCCTTGAAGCTTTTGAACACTCTTCTCTCTCTATTTTCTTAAGCTTGGCCGAAATATGAGCTCAAGAAAGAGATGAGATTGTCTATAATATCTCTCTTACAATATATTATTTTAAGGGAATTATCACTTGGCCATTAATTTCCCATCATCATTTTCTTTTTACTTGGCCCATATTATTTCTCTTTCCTCTTCTAAATTCATGTCATGATGAAGTCTTAGATGGTAAAAAATGAGCTCTTGGAAATATCCACTTCATCTCTTTTTTAATAATATATTTTATGACAAATTTTCCATGTTCTCTTATTTTATGACTTAATATTTAATTACTTGGCTCCAATTCAAATAATCAATTAATTACCATATCTACTTTTTGACTTTTCCACCAACTTTTAGTTGGCCATAATTTATTCCTCTTTGATTTAATTTATGCCAAGCATTTGGTTTTCCCTTTTTCTCTTCTTTTTGGACGTCCTAACTACAATATTAAGGGAAAATATGGGCTTTTAAATTTTTATTAGCCAAATAACTATTATGCCCATACATTTTTATGATTTATTGTATTAAGTCATAGCTTCTTCCTTTTCCCTTCACTTTGGTCGACCATCACCCCTTTAATTGAGCCAAAAATTATGCTCTTTTCTTTCCCAAATTGGTGCTTTAATTATGGAATTTTTGGAAGACAAATATTGGCTTCCTTTCTTGTTTTTGCCAAATTTACTCGTAACCGCAACTAGGGTTATTTTTGTCATTTCAATTGCACTATAATTCACCATTTTATTCCATTGAATGCCATAAATATTTACAAGGCATATTGGTGGTGAAAAATGGGGTGTTACAGCTCTCCCCTCTAAATAAATTTTGTCCCTGAAATTTGCTACATGTACATTGCCCTAAACTCTGGGTAACACTTCCATATATCTTCCACTGTTTCCCATATTGCTTCTCTAGGAGATAATCCCTTTCAGACAACCTTTATGAACTGGATACTTCTGTGTCAGAGATATTTCTCCTACCAATCAATGACTCAGTCAGGTATGACTTTATAAGTGAAAACATCCCGTATATCCATATTTTCATATTCAATCATAGGTTTTGGATCAGGTTGATATTTCTTCAACTGGGAAACATGGAATACATCATACAACTAGCTCAGATTTAGGGGTAAATCCATATGATATTCTACTAGTCCAATCTTCGACAAGATTTCAAATGGACTAATATACCTTAGAATTAGCTTTTTCACTTTCAGTTATATCTCTGATAGACTGCGCTCGTCTATCTTTAATCTGAACTTCTTCAATTGCTGCTCTCAGATCAATATATGTCTCACCGATATTATTACCACTAAACAAAATCTACTTAGACAGACTAAGATCTGCAAAATCCTCAATCAGTTTCTACTCACGAATCATCATGGCTTCCACCTACACTATTTTATGACTCAATGCGTCAGCAATGACATTGGCCTTTTATAGATGATACTTTATCTCCAGATTGTAATCTTTAAGTAGCTCCAACCATATGGATTATCTCATATTTAGTTCTTTGTTAACATATGAATATTTTAAACTCTTATGGTCACAGTACATTTCTACGGTCGCACCACAAAGGTAGCGTCTCCAGATTTTCAGTGGAAACACAATTACTGCTAACTCAATATCATATGTGGGATAATTCTTTTCATGAGGCTTCAATTGTCTAGACGCATAAGTCACTGCAGGGCCATGCTACATTAAAACACTTCCTAATCTATGCCTACTAGCATTAGTACAGAAAATGAAGGCCAACAGTGGATCTGGGATTATCAATATCAGTACTGACATTAATTTACATTTCAACTCAGTGAAGCTCCTTCCATAATTATGGTCCCACAGATAATGTTGAGTTTTTCGGATTAACTTTATCAGAGGCAAAGCTATTCAGGAGAAATTAGGTATGAATCTTAAATACTATCTGGCAAGACCTAGAAAACTACGTATTTTAAAAAAATATTTTCTGTCATCTTTTAGTTTAGTACTGCTTCCACCTTATAAGGATCCATCGACACTCCTTGCTGTGAGACTATCTAGCCTAGAAATCCAACTTTTGAAAACCCTTGGATCATCATATGTGAGATCCATTCCTCATCATCCTGATACTTAAGGTATGATGAGTATCATGACAACTAAATACAGTGATCTAAGTACTCATTGAAGTTCTCTTTATGTCATACAAATATTCCTCCCTCGAAGTATCAGTTTAGTGTTCTTCCACCATCTATCTGTAACACCCTCAAGCTTATAGATTGCCAAGAGGACTTTAATTTCATCAGGACACAACAGGCTGTTAAATATCTTCTCTAACTATGACAACCAGTTTCAACTTGTTGTGGATCAAATTTTCCTTTGAAGATAAGAGGTTGTAGTTTACTAAATCTTTCGACCTAAGTCTAAAGAATATCAGACTCAGAATCAGACAAAGGATCTTTTGGTTAAGATTCCTTGAGCGGATTAGGTTCACTTGTCTTTGCTGTATTTACCGTAGCTCTCCCCTGATATCATTTATTGTGTCCTGTTGTTGTGCTAGCATACCTAGTATTTGTTGCATTGGGTCAGGTTGAAGATCTGGCACTACATTATTCTTTCTCCCTCACAGTCTACCTCATTTTTGTACCATGTTTGTATTTTTCTATATGAAAATAGAGAAGTAAATTTCATATGCCATGCTCCATATAATCAAGACCTTATCAGTATATTATCCTGTTGCCAGAACCGGTTGCTCTAATAACAAAAATGCAAGACCCTTATCTTATTTCCATATTTTTCAGTGTTTTTGTGTGCAATTCACAGGAACAACATAAATATGCTGATAAAAAGTGCTCGATTAGATAAATTCCCCCGTAGGGATTGTATATAAAAATTATAAATAATGTAGCCACACAAGGCTACTAGGGTGTCTAAACCCGTTATAATGAAATGCAGACATCTTCGCGTCTTCGTTCGACCACAGAATCCTCTTGTGCAGTTCTCTTCTTTGCTTTCACTTGTTTAAATGGTTGGTTAGGGAAGGTGAGATTTGAGGGAATCTCAGTAGTAAACAGTTACCATAATGCATACAAGATATATACTATGTGTATGACATGTTAGCTTTAACTATATGCATACCCCATAATGACATTTCTACATGCTTTACATACTATACTCATGGCCATAACATAAATAGAAACATAGCTTTATCATTCAAATATGCTCTGCACAATCAAGTAAAGCAATGAAATACATCACTACACAAGCATAGTTATCAAATACATGCAAATAAGGTAAGTTTACTACCTCTTGTCTTGAGTCCTCCTTTTTACCTTTTCTCCAACCATTGAGGATGCTTCTTCTCATAACCCTAGATATGTAATTGTATCATTAGAGCCAAGGTAAATGAGTGTCCAATGGGACTACATGAGGATTTAAGACATGTCTCTTACATTTGGCCCAATATTTATGACAGTTTAACCCAATTGCCATAAATTCATAGGTTAACAGAATCTGCCAGTTTTGTTGACCAAACTTTAGAAATTCATAATTAATTCTACAAAAATATAAATGGGTTGGTTCCATATTCTATAAAAAGATCTTCAAGTCCTCTTTCAATAAAAAGTATCACAGAGCCCCAATTACAACAACATTTCCCATAAATTAATTAAACTCAGACAGTTATAGATTTTATTCCAAAATCAAGGTCAAACTTTGGAAAATCATAACTTTTAATCAATTGTCCAAATGGCTTATATTACCAATCAAATTAAAGCCCAGGATATCTACTTTAATAAAGAAAAATTTCATAGCATTTGGACCAAGTTTCACCTATCAAAAACATGTTGCAAGTTCTCTGCCTCTAGAAAATGAATTCAGGAAGATTTAAACATAAACTTCTAAAATCATCATAGATCATCATAAAACCTCTTTTAACATCATAATCATCATCATATGAGCATCAAACCCTAAAAGACTCCCTTTGGCCAAAATTTAAGGTTTGAATATATCAAGAAATACTCAACAAATTCACTGAATATTCAGTTCAAATTAGAACTATGCTTACTAGAACTTGAATATGTGATCTGTTCTTGATTCTGGCAACACCTCCTCTAAGTAGATAGAATCAAACACCTCTGATAAAAAATCTAAAACCATAGAAATGTTGCTCTTCATGAGATAAACAATGTTAGAGAAGACTCTGGAAGCTGGAAACGCCGAGTTTGAGGTGAAATTGGCCCTGAAGCTCAAAAGCTTTCACTATACATCCTTTCTCTTTCCTCTAACTTTTTCTCATTTTTTCATGCTTTTTCTCTCATTTATATAGCTGTTGCACCAATTAATAGAGAGAGAGAGAGAGGAGAGTTTATTGGTCAATTTCCTAATTTACCCTTAGTTTGTGAAAAAATTACCAAGATGTCATACGGTTGGATTTCAACCATACAATTTCTTCTCTCTTTCCTTCACTCTTAATAATTGACCAAAATATGCCTTCGGGGAGGGAATAATGATCATTAAAAATATCATCATCCATTTCCTTAAAATATTATATTTAATTTTCCATTTCAACACATGTTAAACATTTCAATTTCTCATATAGACTAAAAGCTGGTGGAACTTTCATCAAAATTTGAACATTCATATCTTTATTTATAAATATCTAATCGTAGTGGTTCTAAAAGCTATATGACCTTTATTAAGTCTATTTTTTGAGGAAAAAGATTCCCTTTAGCTATTTGGTCGTAGAGAATTCCAGAATTGCCATTTATTGGACACTACCACATAAACTTCTAGTTTCAAAGGGCTAAATTCAAAAAATGCATAACTCTTTATGTACAACTCCAATTGACTTATATGACATATCAAATTAAAGTTTGGTAAGTCTACTTTTATTTTGGAAAATTCTACATTTATTGGACATCATTTGATTATCCAAAACAATCACAAAACTAGACTGCCATGCAGGAAAACACACTTGCAGCAAATCCACATTTTATAATTTGTGTTTCAAACATAATCATATTGTGTGTAATCACTATTTGACCATTCCAAATCACCCAAAATTCACCATGTATTCCCTTTAATGCCACAAAAGTGCAAGAAATTTTAGGGAATAAAATTTGGGATGTTATATTTCTCCCCCATTCAATAAATTTCGTGTTTGAAATTTTAACGTCTACACTTTGGGGATCATTCTAGACATTATATCCCTCTTGTGTACAACTCAATAAGCATGCGACGTAAGTCATCATTCAATTTATTGCTTTCATATGCAAGCTTACCAAGCATGCAACACAATCATCATATTCTTAGATCTCTGATACCAAAAATGTCAAACCCCTTAGCTATGGAAGGGAATAATATACGTGTTGTATGATCTGCGACTAGATCGAGAGTTCAGGGTGTAGATCAAGAGCTGTAGGAGGACATCCAGAGTATATATCTACGGGTTGTTTTAAAGCATGACACCCTTATAGATTAGCATACAAGGTATTTGGATGGTCTAATCCTAATATAGGTCAAGCAGGGTCTTTTGGATTTAGAGACCTAGATGACATTTGGAACCGCACAATTATGTATGTCTTCCTGGATACTACATCATGGGGTCTAGGGGAAAAATAAGATGATAGATTGAGGTTCGAATGACAGCTTGGTGGACTACAGGAACCATATCACAAAGTACGTAATCGAGTACATCTATCAGTATTGATATGTAGCCCATACATAGTATTTAGTCAGTCGAAGATAGCTAGTATGATTTTAGAGACGAGGGAAGTCATAGGGTACTAATGGACAGAAGTAGTTAGAGTTGGTATCTACGTTTCTGCCGAGGTACACAAAAGTCAAGTGTGCTCAAACCAGGTAAATATCGGGATGGGTGATACCGTGGGAAGTCACATGATTATGTAGTGACATGTTATAAAAAAGGGCAAGCACATATTGTGTGCAGAGTATGTCTAAAGGCCTTAAGACCTAGTAGACCAGTATGTCCTTAGGCTAGTAGATGTATTCAAAATTGTAACTAGCAGTGACTCGAGGATTGGCGATAACGACCCTCGGTTGTACGATTATATATGCCAGTTGTTCATATTACATATTGATTGTTGATGCAAATATTGAATGAGAAATGCTGAATAGTATCTAAGCTCTAAGAATATGATGATTAAGTTGCATGTTCGGTGAGCTGCCATAAGAAAGAAAGAAATTGAATAATGACTTGTGTTGCATGCTTATTGAGCTTGCACAAGAGGGATGGACTGAATGTCTAGAAGAATCCCCGAAGTATAGACGTTCAAATTTCGAGGATAAAATTTATTGAACGGGGGGGGGGGGGGAATGTAACATCCCAAATTTTATGCACCAAAATTCCTTGCACTCTGACATTTAATGGAATTAAATGGTGAATTAAAGAGCACAAGAAATGACAAAACAAGGCAATTAATGGTCACACATAATATGATTATGTTTGGAACACAAATTGTAAGAATTAAGATTTGCTACCAGTGTGTTTTCCTTTGTGGCAGTCTTGTTGTGTGACATTTCTACATAGGAAAATGATGTGAAATACCTATGATATTTTCCAAAAGGAAAGTAGACTTACCATACTTTAATTTGATAGGTCATATAAGTCATTTGGAGCTGTACATAAAGTTTTTGAATTTTTGAAATGAGCCTAGTGAAACTGGCAAGCTTATGTGACAGGCTCCAAAAATAAAAGTTATAGGGATTATGATCTTCTAGTTGGCTAAAGGCTATATTTTTCCCTAAAAATAGACTTAATAAGGGTCACATAGCCTTTGGAACCATACCAATTGGACATTTGTACAATCATATATGAATTTTCAAAGTTTGATGAAAATTCTGGTAGATTTCTAGTAAAGTGGGAAAATGGAAAAAAATGTAAGGGCAAAATGGTCATTTGACCAATAAAGCAAGAAGCCATATGTTTTTCCCTTTAATTGGGATAAATTTTGGCTGAAATGAGGAGCAAGAAAGGAAAATAATTTACCTAGTTCATATTAATTCAAGAGGGATTAATTATAGCCAAGTAAATAATGCACATTTGAGTTAGCATTAAACAATATTATTTCATAAAGTAAGAAGAGTAATTTTGAAAAGTCTTTTATCCCTTTTCTTGCTCATTATTTTGGCCAACCAAGAGAAATAGAGAGAGAGAGAGAGAGAGAGAGTTTCAAGAAGTAAAGGCAAAGAGAAAGAATAAGGCGCAAGGAGCAAGATCATGGTCAGTTGGTTGTAGAAGTCACTTGTTCTTGTCTTCAATCTTTTGTACATCTCTTCTAATCTCTTTCCATCTTGAAATACATGTGTAGTAAGCAAAATCAAGTGGGAAAGGTAAGAGAAAGAACATAGTTTAGAGAGAGAAATAGGAGAAACAAGAGATAAGCCATAAAACTTTGTTATCTTGGTTGATTCAAGGTGTTTAATGTTGTTGTGGTTGATTTCTGGCTTTTTTTTTTGGATTGGTTTGTGATTTTGGAATGCCAAACCCTAAGGGGAGGTACTGCCCAACTTTTGATTAATCATGATTAAGATGGTGATTATGAGGTTAAAAGAGGTTTTATGATGATTTATGATTATTTTCGAAGTTTCTGTTTAAATCTAGTTGAATTCGTTTTCTGGAGGTAGAGAACTTGTAACATGTTTTTGATTAGACATACTTGGTCCAAATGCTATGAAAGTTTATAGGATTAAACAAGACATTCAGGGATTTAATTTGATAAGTATTATAAGCCATTTGGACTAGTGGATTGAAAGTCATGATTTTTCAAAGTTTGACCCTTAATTTGGACTGAAATTTGTAATAGTCTGAGTTTGGCAAATTTCTGGGAAATTTGTAGCTCTAATTGATACTTTATGATATTTTCACTGAAAGAGGACTTAAAGAGCTTTTTATAGAATCTAGAATCAACACATTTGGATTTTTGTACAATTAATTATGAATTTTTAAAGTTTGGTCAACAAAACTGGCAGATTAGGTTAACCTACGAATTTATGGCAATTGTGTTGAATTGTCATAAATATTGGGCCAAATATAAGAGACATGTCCTAAAGGAGCATGGAGCCACATTGGACATTCATTTTCATGGCTCTAATAATATAGGTATTTTATTTAGGGCCATAAGAAGTCAAGAAGAAGCATCTTCAATGGTTGGAAAAGAGAAGGTACAAGAGGAGGACTAAAAAACAAGAGGTAGTGAACTTACCTTATTTGCATGTATTTGATATTTCTGCATGTGTAGTGATGTATATGATTACTTTACTTGATTTTGTAGAGCATATTTGAATAATGAAGCTCTGTTTCTATTTCTATTTTGGTAATAGATATGTTGCATGAAACATTGAGCATTCAGTAATGTCATTATGGGGCATGCATCTAGTTAAAGCTAACATGTCATAAACATAGCATATATCTTGCATGCATTATGATAACTATTTACTACTGAGATTCCCCAAATCTCACCCTCCCCAACCAACTATTTTAGACAGGCAAAGCAGAGAAGAGAACTGCATGAGAGGCATAAAGTGGTGGAACGAAGACAGGAAGATATGCGCGTTTCATTGTAACAGGTTTAGATACCCTAGTAGTCCTGTGTGGCTACATTAATTGTAATTATGATGAACAATCCCTACGGTGAATTTCTATAATCAAGCACATATTATCAGTATATTTCTGCTTATCCTTGTATGTCCATCAAACTACGCATTACTACTATGGTTAATATCGGAATAAATAGGGGTGTTGACAGTATGCATGTTCTCAAAGCATGCACCATAAATGATATGATGTGTATGTGTGTGTGAAATGCCTATAAATACTCACATAATCAGCATGTTCTATTCCCAGGAGTCTCACTACCTATTATTGTACTAATTGTTCCTTATATCTTACTACCTAGGGACACTGCCTCTTGTAAGCATACACATCGGGTCTTAGTACCTCTGTAACTGTTCAGCATAACTTTGATTGTATAGCAATCTGCTAGTCTGAAAACATACTTGTCCAACAGGTCTTATAATCCAAGGACACACAGTCCATTAGTAACTCTAGGCCTCACGGCCTTATCGGGACACCTCCTGGTGTATTTAGCCTTACGGCTTATGTCATTCTACTCCCACAACACTAAATATTCCAGTCTTATTGCCCAGTACAAACATGTACACTAGAACTTACTGCCAATTTGCTTGCTTGTAAACATGACTGTCTATAAGTGTATCTATCTACAACTATGTCTGTCTGTCCGGTGTTTGGGATCAAACGACTATTTAACCCTTACTGGCCATACTGTTTAGGATCAAATTACTATTTGACCCTTACTAATCATATTGTGTGCACTATTCACTGTGTGTACTATTCAAGATTAAAGTGATGATTTTATCCTGATCAAAATGATTGCCTTATCTCTACTGTTACCTCATAATCACCTTAATGTTTTGGAGCAGGCATCAACCTGTCTGTAGTTGTCTCATGTTCTTAAATCAAAATCAACTGTTGCTAGCTTGACGACATGAGTGGGGCAATTGATTCTCTAAGGCTACAGTTGTTAAGATGTATATACTACTACTTGGCCCTATTGCATCGGAACATATCTCAATCCGTGTTTACTCACATCTGTGTAGATCACAAAGGTCAACTGTGGATCTAGGATGGTTAACAATTTACTGTTGAGAGGTATTCACCACTATTATGCCCTTCTACACTAGGGTTCATCCCAATCTCTATTTACATGTGTCACTACAAACCATATAGATTGTGTGACATTGACCATACAGGTTTGTTACTGCAAACCACACAAGTTTACATGGGTAATATCACCATACACCACACAGGATGTAATACTATTGGCCACACTGCCTCAGCAGCATATTTTACACACTACCTCTCAGCTACAGGGCTACTTGTGATTTTCACCGGTGCAACCAGGATTCTCTTCTAGCCATGTTAGGGGTACATCCTGATCATGGGGTTGGCTAACATGCTCTGATGGGGCTACCTCACTACTGACCACACAAGGTAAATCACTTTATGTCACACAGGCTGTGTTACTATAGACCACACAGATCTAAACATAATATAGGATGATTAACACTGGTGTGAATGTCAACCTCTCCTATTGCCTCAAAAGTTACACATAGATTTGCCACACTTTCGCTACCTACTCTGATGCTTCACACTATCAAATACAATATAGGTGGGGCTATACTGTCTGCCTGTACATGTCTTACTACCTCAACATCACACAAATCAGAAATCAATGTTCTCAATTATACCCAATAGCCATACTAAAAAAATCAAAATCAATAGTGCCTATTATAACCTTCACGGTATCCGAGTAATATCCTCAAAACATTATTGAAGGTTCAACATCATCTATAAGGTTTATACTTCCTTTATGAAACAGAACTGTAGTCCAACCTTATTCACATTTTGACCTAAGCACTATTTCAACTTAGATCTGTTTTAAACCTATTCTTAACATTCAGTATCATCAAATGAGATACTCCAGGATCAATATACAGAATAATCATCGCTCCCCATATAACACCGTATGTCATACTCAGATACCTTTAATACCACAGTGTTACTAAAGATCATTACTTGTATGGAGAATCCTCAAAACAATCACTATGCCTTGAGTTTTCGTAATTCTATCAAATGAACTTTTTCTTCTTAACAGTACCCATTGCAACAGAAATAGTTTGGATTAAAGATCAATACTAACATCATAATCTCTATGCCTCTAATCATTCTTTATGTCATCTGCAAACTTCTAATCATAATTCTAAATGTTTAATGAATAGCTTTCAAATGTCTAAGATACTTCCCAGGGGGTCATCTATCCCGAGATTCGCCTAGATTGAACACGCTTAACCTTAGTGTACCTATGCAAAAATGCCGATACCACCCGAACTAATTCTGACCACTAGTACCTCGTGACTGCCCTTGTGTCAAAACTCATGCCCACTACCTCCAAGCAATAAAATACTATGCATGGACTGTATACCAGTGCCAGTACATGTACTTAAACACATACCCGGTGATATGCTCCCTGAAGGCCACAAAGTTGTCTGTTGGACTCTACTTTATAATTTTATTCTTCTTATAGGCCAAACCACTATATCTAGAAAGAAGTATAGTGTTATGCGGATCCAAATATCATCTGAGTCTCTAAATCCAAAAAAACCATGTTCACTTTATACTAGGATCAGATAGTCTGAGTACCCTGTATGTCGATCTATAAGGGTGTCATGCTTTCAAACAGCCTACAAATATATACTCTGGACATTTTCCCACAGCTCCTGATGTGACTCTGTCTTGTCTATATATGGCTTATCTATCTAACACTGATTAGCCTACTAGTGATTTTGTTTTAGGATGAGGCCCATATTCTGGCCTTGCCTGGACCTGCTCCCTCGGTGTCCGTGACATCCTTATACCGTCCTCAGACAGATATTATGATACTGGCTGCCCTTCGTTTATTCACTATTTCTCTAGGGCTAGTTCATAGAAATACCACCTTTCTATGCATATATTCTATTGCTGTATAATCAAGACCATATCAGTATACTATGCTGTTGCTAGAACCGCTTGATTTAATATCAAATATGTCACACCTCAACTAACATACCCCTTATTAATAATATTAACTAGAGTAGTAACACGCATTTTAGCAGGCACACAGGAAAAGCATAAATATACTGATATTATTGATATAATGTGCTTGATTATAATACAGGAATTTGCCCATAGGGGTGTACATAATGTTTACATACCTTAAAATAATAAAAGGCCTTCAGATAACCAATGTATCCTCTTGTATTGATCTGGAACCTTCTATTGTCGGTAATTATGATTCTACCCTCTGAGCCGGTTACGTAAGCTGAAATCTTTAAATGTTTATAGAATGGATGAGATTCAAAAGAAACTCAGTAGTAACATACAATTAGACATATAAAATGTAAAAATCAAAATGCAATGCACCATATTATGTAAGATGTGAACTCGTGTTGTGAGCACACTTTCCAAGGCTAAACAACTATTTGCAACCCTAACTTAACTCGTGTCTATAGTCAAACAACATGTTTAGACCTTCGCTTATTCGTGTGCGCCATTGCTGTATCCTAGACCATAGCTAGGCTAATGTGCCCTAGGTACTATCATGTCACAGAATATGGTATACACAAAGCATACAGATAATTACATAGTATATGAAAGAAAGTGCTACTACCTGAAATCCCTTTTTCCAGCTTATACTATCCATTCACATTCTATGATCCGGCATGGGCAATTGCCAATTCCTATAAATTAGACTTAATAAGTAACTAGTTATTACTTATTACTACTGTCCTTTAATCACATTTTGTTGGCTATCTAACACAGTTATAGCAGTTTCTGCATAGTGCATTTTCACTACTTTCAAGAAACTGGCAACTTTACAGTCAACTTTGAAAATCCATAATTAATTCTAGAAAACTCCAAATTGATTGATTCCAAATTCCATTAAAAGATCTTTTAAGTGAAATTTTATGGAAAGAACCCAAGTTTGACCATTACCAACACATTATTCCCAGAAGTACGTCAAACCTCCCCTATTCTAGATTCCCTTCCAGAAAAAGGGCTCAACTTAGAAAAATCATATCTTTTAATCTACTAGTCTAAAAATTATGTTCATCCCACCAAATTAAAAGTCTACATGTCTACTTTATGTCTATAAAGTTTTATTATTTTTGGACCAGGTTTGAGTAACAAAATTCATTTTACAACCAAATTGTTTCCAAAGAAACCAATTAAACAACATCTTTTCTTAACTTCTAAAATTTCCAATTTATACATAATCATCCAAAAATCATAAACACATGTATTCCCACACAATTTTCCCTTCTAAATCCAATAGGACCATAAAAGCATTACATTCTAGCACTAACAGGATGAAAATCCCCTAGGACAAAAATTCCAAAATTATATGGAAAAATGTGTTTTCAAGCTTAATCTCTTAAAACACCTTTTCTCTTATAATCACATGTTTAACCACTTAATCACCCTTCCCACATGATTGATGTGAATTTGTGCAGCACCTCCCTTAGGATTTCAACATCCCAAAATCACAAAAACCATGAAAACAAAGCCACAAAGCAACACCAACCACCAATAATCAATAAGAGGAGCAAGGTTTGTTGGATTACCTCTTGATTCTCCTCTTTCCCTCTCTGAACTGTGGCCTCCTCCTCTCTCTTCACTAGATCGTTGGAATACAATTCTTAAAATTTGAAACTTGATGCCAGTTAGGTTTCTGCATGGCAATAATGTTGCCATATGTTTTTGGATAACCAAATATTGTCCAATGAATGTGAAATTTTTTAGGATAAAATTATGCATATCTAGCTTTAAATTGATATGTACTTTGTCCATTAGGATTAATATGTTAAGATTTATGATTTATTGAAGTTGGACCTGGAAAACGGGAATGATGTTATGGCAGTGTGAAAACAATCCTGATACTGGAATTTTGTGTACATAATTGGTTAAAGGAAATATTATTTCTTAAAAATAGACTTAATAAGGGTCACATTGCTTTTAGAACCATATCTATTAGACATTTATACATAAAGTTATGAATTTTCAAATTTTAATGAAAGTTTTGGCAGTTTTAGTTGCATGCGAAATTAAAAGATAATGGCAAAAATGTAATTATCTTGAACTTTACGGGTAAAGATAAAAAATAAGCTTGGAATAGTACATGAATGAGAAATAACCCAATTCTTATAAACTTGAAAATTTTAGGACTAGACAGTTTGACAAAACCAGGTCAGGGTTAAGGAATGGTTAGCGTGCGGAAAAAAGGGATTTAAGGTAGTAACTCTATCTTTCATAAATTATATGATTATTTTTATGCTTTGTGTTCCATATTTTGTGGGTGAACAGGGTGCCTAGTGCACAATGATATGAATAGTGCCTGGGGCATAATACCCAATTGTGGTCTGGGACCCAGCTAAAGTATCCAGATAAGAAGGGGATTTAGCCCTGAATTGTATGCATACACTGGATATAGTTCAATTTTCATGTACACTATGTCATGTATGACATATTTATTTATCGCATTTTATATGAATGATTGCATGTTGCTACTGAGATTTGTTTGAATCTCACCCTTTTCCCAAAATTTGAAATATTCCAGCAGAAGCTAGTGGCTTTAGGGGTAAAACTGTAAATGCCAGTGATTGAGGGTTCTAGTCCAAATCAGAGCTGCAGTTAGTTATCATTAGTTTAATTTTGTACATTTTGGGATCTATATATATTTTTCAAACCCTATGGGGATTTCCTGTAATGTAAATAAGAACTTTGTATCAGTATGTTTATTTTATTTCTATATGGCCTTGTGAACTGTGTGTGTTTATTACTCTGTTAATATCAAAATTTTAAGGGGTTTGATAGATTATCCTCGAGACAATCCCATCTTAATATGTAACTTATTCCTACATTGTGCATAAGTATAAAGCGTTCTACAAATAATTTATGATGCATTATCTGATAGGTGTGTGTTAAACGCCTTAACAGCACTTGCACATTCATTTGTCGTGTACTCAGGGGTCACACAACCTCTTATTGCACTATTTTTTTATTAGGCCTTACTGACTATATAGTAAGCACTTAGAATTTTCATGCTGTAAACATATATCTGTCTGTTGGCGTTCAAGACTAACAGCCTATTTATCCCTACTGACTTTATTGTGTGCACTGTTCAATATAACACAACATGTTTTTCAGGTCTTACTACCTAGGGATATAGCCTAATGCAACCATGCACATGACTAAGGACACACTGGTTCATTATCATAATGCTTGGATGTTCCAGTCTTACTGCCCTGTCAAGCGTTCAGGATCACATGACTATTTGATCCTTACTGGCCATACTATGTGCTCTATTTAGGATTAAATGACTATTTGACCCTTTGCTGACGACACTATATGCACTGTTCAGGATCAAATAACTATTTGACCCTTACTGATTATATTGTGTGCACTATTCATTTTTTACACTGTTATATGAGTAGGTAATTGGTTCTGTAAGGCTACACTATTAAGAGGTATTTGCCATTATTATGTCCTACTACACTAGCACTCATCCCGATTCCTGTTTACATGTGTCACTACAGACCATATAGGTTGTGTGACTGTTGACCACACAAGTGATGTCACTATAAACCACACTAGTTTATATCATTGTACACCATACTAGATGTAATAATGTTCGCCATAAACCCAATAGGCATACTAAGAATTAGGATCAATAGCATCTATTCTAACCTCCACAATATTCGGGTAATATCCTCAAAACATTACTGAAGGTTGAACCTCATCTACAAGGTTCCACTTTCTTCAAGAAACAGAACCATAGTGCAACCTGATTCACATTTTGACCTAAGTTCTATTTTAGCTTAGATCTTATTCAAACCTATCCTCAACCTTCAGTGTCATCATATCAAATCGTCTAGGATCGACATACGGCATAATCACCACTCTTCTAAGAGGAAGTTGTATGGGCCCAGACATTATAGATCAAACAACAGAGCAAATTAAGTTAATAAAGTAGAGATTATAAGTTGCTCAAAGCAGACAAAGGAGTTATGTTGACAAAAGAAAAAAAACTTTAGAATTTGAAGTCAGTGATCACGTGTTTTTGAAAATTTCACTTATTATTAGTGTTGGTAGGGCATTGAAACTGAAAAAACTTAGCCCCAGGTATATTGGTCCATTTGAGATACTATTAAGAGTTTGGACAGTACTATACCAAATAGCTTTACCCCTAAATTTGAGCAGATTACATAATGTCTTCCACAGTTAAAGAAATATCAACCTGATCCAGAACACATAATTGAATATGAAGACGTGGAGATCCAGGATGATCTTACATATGAGGTTGAACCTGAACAAATTATTGATCAATAGGAGAAACTACTTAGACACAAGAGTATCCCATTTGTAAAAGTAGTTTAGAAAGGCTTATCTCCTATGGAAGCTACCTGGGAAGCGGAGGAAGACATGTGCAAACATTACCCATAATTTATAAATATGTTCATGTAGCAAATTTTGGGGATGAAATTTTATTGACGAGGAATAGCTGTAATATCCTAATTTTCGATCACCAAAATTCCTTGTACATTAGTAACATTAAATGGAATAAAATAGTGAATTTTGGTATACTTGCAATTACAAAATATTTGAAATAGAGGTTACATGGAGTTTGGTTAAGTTGAGACATAAAAGTTTAATTTTTGTCTCATTAAAGGTCTACAGAAATAACTTAAAATGGAGCATGGAAGAGCACAATTCTTGCCTCAATTTTATGTGTAAAATTTGGCCAAAAAGGGAAAGGAAAGAAGAAAGACAACATTTAATACAAAAATTGGAAAAATGTAAGGGCAAAATGGTCATTTATGGAATAATCAAGAAGGCTCTTTATTTTTCCATTATTAATGGCCAATTTCGGCCAAGAGAGAAAAGAAGAAAGAAAAATGAAATTTGGACACAAAGGATGCAATGTGGAAGCATCACAAGCCAAGTGGAAAAAGAAAATAATAAAATAATATGACATGTGCAAAAATTCTAATAAAATAATATATATTTGAGGAGGTGGAAGATGACACTAGAAAGTGGTCAATAATTCCTTCCCAAAAGCCATAATTTTGACCAACAAGAGAAGAGAGAGAGAGAACAAGTTGGAGAACAAAAGAAGAAAAGAAAGAGACAAGGTGTTCAAGAAGCAAACTTAGGTAAGTTTGTTTGTAAAATCCACTTGTTCTTGTTTCTAAATCTTTAGTAACCTCCTCTAATCTTTAAATCCTTCTTGTAATCATGTAAAGCAAGAACAAAATCAAGATAAAGAAAGAGGAGGAGGCACGATTTTGAAGGAAAGAAGAAGGAATCAAAAGGTAAACTCATAAAACCTTGATTTTCTTGTTGAATTCAAGATGGTTGTTGTTGTGTTGAATTATTCATTTGAATTTGTGATTGGGATGCATGAACCCTAAGGGGAGGTATTGGCCAAATTTTAATTAAACATGTTCAAGAGGTGTTTAAGTGATTAAACAAGTGATTAAAGGTAAAAAGAAGGTGTCTTGTTGATTGGAATCATGAAATTCCTTTTTCTCTAAATTTATGTAATTTTCAACCAGGGGCAATTTTGGAAATTTGAGCTGGAATTTTATGGATTTCAAAAGTGAAAAATTGTGTAGGGAACAAGTTAAAGATGAAGTATAAAGGCTTTTAGAAGTGAAATGACAATTTTGCCCCTAAAACCCCAATTTATGGCTGCCAGGGTATATTGGTCATTTGATTGTGAATTTGTCAAAACAAAGGTCAAAATAGATTCTACATGCAAAAGTATGTAGAAATAGCTCAGGTCATAATTTTTGGAAAAAGTATAATTGTACAGGGTATAAAGGGACTTGGACTGGGTCCCCAGGGCATTTTGGTCATTTTGTAATTTTAGGCAAAGATAACCAACTACATGAGTTTAGAATAAGATATGAATGAGTAATAAATCATTTATTATAAAATTCAAAATTTTAGGACTTATTGTCTGCCCGAGCCGGACCAAGGGTTTCGGACCAATAACTAGGCTGAAAGGGATTTCAGGTAGTAACTCTATCTCTCATATACTATGTGATTATTTATATGCATTGTATTGGCATGTTTTGTGATGTGAAATACAAGTTACAATACCTAGCTGTGGGGTGGGAAAAGTACAAGTACCACCTTTTGGGAAAAGCACAAGTACCATCAGGCCTAGTGGGACCCAGCTTAGGTAGTGATACAAGCTTGTCACAAATCCTCACTGTGCTGGGGAAAAATGTAATACCTTGACTTTTGACACTTGACCTTAGAGAATAAGCTTGAGATTAGTGGATTGCTAAGCCCCGCTTTAGCAAGATCCCAAATTGTGATTAAGGGTTAATGACTCCAAAAGTGGATGTGGTTAGTGATAAAATTGTGATTAAGGGTTAATGACTCCAAAAGTGGATGTGGTTAGTGATAAATAACCCTTTTGGAGAATATGATGTGATTTGGCACTCGAATATGATTTGTGTGTGTTGTGAGCAGTGCTGAAACCCTGTATTTGAGTTCAATTATGGATTAACATCTAAATTGACTTAGAATAGAGGGAAGAATTGAATGGGGTATTGTGTTGGAAATGGTGTCATAGTGACTTTTGATGTCATTGAAATTGGTTGGAACTTTGGAATGGAAAGGTTGCAATATTAGGTTTTGAAATGTGAATTGTGTTGACATGTTGAGATTGTTGTGAAAACATGTCAATGAGATGTGAATTTTATTGATTTGGTGTTTCCAATGGATTCCTTGTGAAAATTTATGTGGGAATGATGTTTGGTATGAAAATGGAACTATTGGAAGTAAAGATGCAAAATCTAAAATTCTGTCCAGTGAAACTCTATTCTGGGCAGTCAGATTGTGTGAAGGTTCTGAAAATTTCCATTCTTAAAGTTCACATCCCAAGCTTCAAAAGGGATATATAATTTGTGCCATTTCGTTTTGTGAGCTAGGAGATATGACTGCCCAAAGTTTAGGGTGGAAATTGAACTCTGTTTTGGGGCAGAGATGAGTTTTATGTAATTCTAGAATTTTGTGGTAATTTTGGGTAATGGCCCATATTTTTTCCTATAACGAGGACTTAAATAGATTTAATTTGGCTTTAGAATCACCTCATTTCGAGTTTTCTAGAATTAGTTATGATTTTTCAAAAATTGGGCAGAAAATATGCCAGAAAATCCGAAAATGTCAATTTTGGAATTATGGCATCATCATGATTAAAGATGACATAAGCTAAATGTTATAAAGTCATCATCCTCTTCCTCTATTAGCCAAAAACCGTGCAGCACCATGGAGAAAGAGAGGGAGGGAGTTTTAGAGAGAGAAGAGGAAGAAAACTGACGAGTTTTCTATATTATGTAAGGTATTTGAAGCACAAATCTTGGTGTTTTTAAGTTAGGGTTTTCAGGCATAAGAAGGAAAAGCCAGAAGTAAGAAGATGTAACGTCATAAACTACGTACATTGACTATTCTAGCTACTGTGGACAATTTAATCGGTGAAATTTTTTCGGATTGTCTTTATTTGTAAAATTTGGAAATTTTGTGTTAGTAGTGTTATGCTGCCAAAATTTGTATTAAATGGTAGTTGTAACCTAATGGAATAGTCAATAAAGTGGTTAGGAGTAGAAAGGAACGAATTTACGAAGCCGAAACCGAAAAACCCCAATTTTTCCCAAGGATTTGAGAATTTTGGCCAAGCTAGTTTAGAGGGGTTAGAGATGGATTTTCAATGATTTGATGATTTTATTGAGTTCAGGAGCGAAAATTAGGTGGGGTTACAATTGGTCACTTTTTCGGAAAAGGCCGAAAAAGTATAATTATGAAAACGCCCCTGAAACCCTTAAAGTGGGGCTGCCAAGGGTACATTTGTAAATTAACATTGAATTTGATAATTCCGAGTTCGGAAATGGATTCTTTGGGTGAAAATATGTCAGAATAGCCTATGTCAAAATTTCAAGAAAAGTACAGTCGGACCAACTACGGCCGGGCCGGGCCAGGTCCCCGGGGTATTTTAGTAAATTTTCAATATATCCTCATATAACCCCAAGAAACACTCTAGAAGTGTCTAAATAGTACATTTGACATCGTAGGATCGAATGTGAGCCCCGAGTTGTTGGCACGCAAATCGAGGTGAAAAGACTGGAGGTAGGGGACTTACCTTGCTTGCATGTATTTGATATCTTTGCTTGTATAGTTATGTATGTGATTGCTTTACTTGATTGTGTGAACAATATTTGAATAAATGAAGCTCTGTTTCTATTTAACTGTGGCCATAGTTTTGTTACATGAAACATTGAGCATGCAGAAATGTCATTATGGGGCATGCATCTAGATAAAGCTAATATGTCATACACATAGCATGTATCATGCATGCATTATGGTATTTGTTTCCTACTGAGATTTTCTCGAATCTCACCCTCCCCTAATAACAATTTAGACGAGGCAAGTGGCTCGTGGAGAGAGCAGCTAGGACTCCTTCGAGATGAGAGTTGGTAGTTGTTATCAATGAGTTGTGAAGATTTTATATGATTCGGTTAAATATATGGTTATGAATTTGAGATGAGATTGTGTAATCCCCATTTGAAGAATTGTAATGGGCAATTGTGCCCTGTGTATCTTTTGCGAAGGTATGTACATGGGATTGCCGGGATGATTATATTGTGCACTCTGATATTTATATGAATGTGATTTTAAAAGGTATTTTTGAAAACCCTATCTCAAGCATGGGATTTTAAATAAGTTTTGATTATTATTGGTCTCTATTTCATTTTAATTGCGTATTTAGGATATAATTATGGAGGGGTTACATTTTTGGTATCAGAACTGCAGTTCCTGGAAAAGATAGGAATTTGCTAGGATAGTGGCAGTAGTTATTGCCTTAAGTCATAAGAGATGACTTGTTTGTTATGGTATACATATTAAGGTCCCTGTTTTTTTGTGGGTATATGAGATTTATGGATTATGTGTGTACATTATTTGGTTATTTTGCAGTGCAGAATCATTGTAGAATCAAAAGATATAGTGGTTCACCTGAGAATTGATGTGTAGACCTAGAGGTGGAAGAAAATGATTTCCCAGGAATGCGATATTGAGTTTCTAGGTGTTATGTCCAACCTAGATATTGGGTAAGAAACCCAAGGTGGTATGATGTTACATGTGGTGATGTCATACTGAGCTTGTATGTTTAAATGCCTTAAGACCTAGGGGACCGGTGTGCTCTAGGCTGGCAAAGATATTTGGATTTGTGTTGGAGCTGTGATACTCTGTGGAAATGAGGGAAGTGATTTTCGGTTCAACTGAGGTTGAGAATTGAGTTGTAATCTAAGGATCAAACTTAATAATTGAGCTGATTCTTAGGAATTGGATTTGACCTGGATGGTCTGTTGTGCCAGAGCATGGTACTAGGCTTAAATTGAAATGTGTATCAAGTATCCTGAGGGTTCTGGTTGTTAATCTAGTGCAGGAAGAAAGTTCTCTACGGAGGATTCAGATCGGAGAACGCTACCTATGGGGAGTTTTGATCGGAGAGGGCTACCTACGGTGACACTTGATCGGTTAGGCTATTTGTGAGTTTACTACCTGTGGCTCATCGGTGGTTCTGGTGAGAGGACCGTACCTTCGGGCGGTAGCATACTGGGGGTGAGACTATGTGATTTTGTGAGCCTTAAGGCTATTTCTTCACCTGTGGCCTATCGATGTTGACTGTGGGAGGATCATGCCTTCGGGGCAGTGGAATACGGGGGATGTGTGTGGGTCTACTACCTGCGGCTTATTGGTGGTTCCGGTGGGAGGACCGTACCTTCGGGTTGTATCATACGAGGGGTGAGACTATGTGACTTTATAAAAGCCGTCGTGACGATAAGCCCTAGTGTGCAGCCACCGTGATAATGAACCGTAGAGAGCAGTCACTATGACGTTGAATCGTAGAGTAGAGCTATGAGAGCCCTTGTTCTTAATGTAGCTCAATAGTACCAGGGATACACTGAGGTGCTAATTACACCTAGGTAGTGGCTCCGATCCCTGGGGAGGCCAAAAAAATCCTGCTTGGGGAGCGAGGAACTCTTGTGAGTCCTGGGTGGTGGGTTAGCCCAAAAGGGGTGAGACCAGCTAGCCTAGCCACTGACGCGGGCATCCCCTGAGTGGGGTAAAACCGGGGTGGGCACCACCGGCACGGGGCATCCCCAATGGGGGTAAAACCGGGGTGGGTGTGACAATAAAAAGGCGCGATGTATTGGTTATGACTCTGAATAATTTGAGTTGAATCAGGCCAAAATTGGGCACAGATTGTGAGTGTGGTCAGTTGTAGTGGGAGTTTCCTACGAGACTCCTATTAAATCACCTTGACATTGTTAAAGCACAGATAAGGAGAAAGACCTCAGAGTGTGCAGCGGAAGCGTGGTGAATGTGATGTGTTTGAATATTGCGCTGAGCAGGAGCTCAAGTTTGCAGAAAGTGCGATGTGTTAGTGATAGCTTCGAAGAGTACAACTCTGAAGTCCAAATTATCTTGTGAGAGGGGTCTTGAAGGATCCCGATTTGGTGAAAAGAATTCTTGGTGTGAAGGTGAAGCTGTTAAGACGCTAGTTCCAGCTTGTTGTGATTGTTTTGTGAGTCCATCTCCCCGGTTGGGCTGGATCGGGTTGGTCTGGTGGGCTTGAAAATTCATTCGTGTGTGTGTTCTTGTTGTTCTCCTCTGTTAGGATGTTCCCATATATATAGATGCGTTGGTAATGATTGTTGGAACATTTTTCTTCATGCCCGTTAGAGTGTGCGCAGCCACTGTTGACTTTTCCAGTATTTGAAAATATCCGTTTGCGGTAGGTGGCGGTAGATGACATTTGAACGTTGCATTTGACTTTCCTTATTTGGTAAGATCTCTTCATTGTTTATCTGCCGATATGTTAAGAATACTAATACAATGAAAGGTTAATCACATAGGAAACAAATCAATGAACGTTGGAATGATTTCTGAATTTCTGGACTTGCATACTCGAGTAGTCATTAAGTTTACTCAAGTACTTACTCGAGTATCATCGTGAGAGTAATGAAAAAATTGCAAGTTAATAAATGAACATTACATTACTCGGGTAGTACATGGAGTAAACAAAATTTCAAACCTTTGGAAATACTTGTTCACTCGGGTACTTACTCGAGTATGGTACACTTTACTTCATAAGTTACTTGAGTAGCAACTTGAGTAAACTCTCAAATAAACTTTAGGTTACTCGATGCTTCACTCCAGTAATGTTGACAGGATTTCAAGGCCGAGAGCACTTCAAGTTTGATTACCTTGTTACTCGAGTACTAACTCGAGTAAATATAAATTTTCTGCATAGCTTACTCGGGTAGTGACTTGAAGTGAAATGTGATAAAAGCATTTCATGTTATTCGAGTATTACCTTCAGGTTTTGCTTACCACAGTGAGTTACTCGAGTACCGCCTCGAGTAACATTAGCAGGATTGAGAATGCCGAGAGCAACATATTTCTTGAAGCAGGGGACTCGAGTATCATTGGCAGGCCGAGAATAACTAGAAGTCTTTTACATAGTTACTCGAGTCCTTACTCGAGTAACATTGGCAGGCCGAGAGCAACTCCAAGTGATTTACCTGGTTACTCGAGTAACGTTGGTAGGCCAAGAGCAACTGGAAGACATTTACCTTATTACTCAAGTGCTTACTCGAGTAATGTTGGCAGGTTACTTGAAGGTTGACTCTGATTACTTCAAATTTCTGTCTCATTACTTGAGTACTTACTCGAGTAACCCTTTAGAAAACTTGCCAGTGATGAAGTTTCTCAGCTTTTTCTATTGGCCTTTCTTCATTACTCTAATGCTTACTTCAAGTGATGATTTGCCCTGTTATTACTTTGTTCAAACTTATTTGTTTATCAAATCTTTTTCATACAATCCTTTGTTATCATCAAAACATGAGAGATCTAACATTCTCCCCCTTTTTTATGATGACAAAACTTGGTGATTTTGAACAAGGTTTTTGAAATTAAGTTCTCAAATAAACATTTCTTGAATTCAATGATAATTTTGAAAAACTTGTTAAGTGTAAATTCAAAGTGTTTTGGAAAATGTTGAAATCATAACATATTCACCTTGCATACATAATAAACTCATTAGTCCCACAATGTATTATAATTTAAAAGCTTAAATGGACTTGCAATGAAATCATAACTTAAGGAAGCTTACATTAAACTTCAAATTACATTACAAGATGAAAAATTTATAAGTTGAAAAGCTCCCTAAATCCTATGTACACCCATATACCCAAAATGAAAGAAAAAACTTAAAACAAGCTCAGAAACTCCACAAAATCACACTCAAGCTCTTCTCCCCCTTTTTGACTTCATCAATCAAGAGGAGGATCGGAAGGCTTAATAACAGAAATAGGCTTCACAGGTAGAACCAAAGGACCATTTGAATCAGAAGAATCAAAAGATGAGGAACTGGAAGATTCTGGTTCAGGAAGATTTAGTGGAGGGATATGAATGTCATCTCTGGGATGAACAGGAGGAGGCTGATAGACAATCATAGTGGTGGTTTCAACCTTTTCTGTGTCATCTACAGAATGATGACTAAAGGATGAGGGTGAGATTTCCTCTGTATGAGTAGGAGATGGTATGTATGTAGGAGTGGGTTAAGGTTGAACTCTAGGCGGTGAATCCTCAATGATAATATGAAAAGTCTCATTAGTTTCGGGATTGTCCACTGAGCAAAGGATATCCCTGGGTCTTGGTTCAAGTGGACTAGAGACTGGAGGGATAATTGGCTCAACCTCAGTATGATGAAGGTCAGATGGGATGTTCTCTGGAGGTGGTAGTATATTCTTTGGAGATGAAAATGCCTCGGTGTAGATGATGGACCAGCAGAAGGTCTAGGACCTAAAGAGTCCAGTCTTGCTAAGATCAATCTCAAAGTCTCACCCTGGACACGTTGTTCAGCTAACAACTCCTTGTGCCTTTTGTCCATCCGCTCAACTATCTCAGCCATCTTGCCATTCATGTGAGTTATCAGCTCAGCATTGGTGTTGGCAATGTGCACATGAAATCCTTTGAGCATATTCTCCATGAAGTGTTGGAGTGTGGCATTGAGGAAAGAGGGTGAAGAAGTAGTGGCAGCTGGAGCAGAAGACTGAGTGTCATCCATTTTACTCGTCTCAGTCTCAGTCTTCTTCTTCTTCTTAGACCCAGACTCTAGAGGACCCTTGAGAGGAATTTCAATGTTGAGCATCCCAATTTGATTTCTCCCAACTGGAGTAACTCTCTCAATGTGCTCTTTACTCTCCAAGTACCATATCTTATTCTCCTTCAGGATAAGCGAAACAATCTGAGGATATGGCATTGGAGTTGTGGCTTTTCCATCAATCATGTACCTCTTCATCTCAGAAAATATATATTCCCCCAAATCCTTTTGTTCCTTCAGGAGTAAGGAAGCAAACCATCTATAGTCCCGATCAGAAAAGTGGGTATAGTTGTTGGCCTTGTTTACAAGGGATATAGAATATATATACCATAGAACCTTGTGATGATTGCACATGTCACTAGGATTGAAATTCAGAGGGCCCACAAGCTCACCTGGTCTAAGAATAGAGAAAACTTGGTTTGGTTCAAGTTTTGAGTAAATGTCATCTGGATGGTTCTCTATTTCTAACCACACATGGATCCTAGAAGGTGAGATAAGTATTTTCTGGCCTTTAACAGAAGTTGTAACCCCCTATGTAATTATATCCAAAATACACGATTAAAATGAAATAGAGACCAATAATAATCAAAACTTGTTTACTAACCCATCACATGATGGGGTTTTCAAAAATACCTTTCGAAATCATTTATAAACTTGGTCTTATATTCACATTTCGTATACAATTACTACACGAAGATAAATCACATTCATATAAATATCAGAGTGCACAACATAATCATCCCAGCAATGTCGGGTACATACCTTTGCTAAAGATTACAGGGCACAATTGCCCATTACAATTCTTCAAATGGGGATTACACAAACTCATTTTGAATAAGTCCTGCCGCTCCCTCCATGAGCCACTTGCCCTGTATAAATTGTTGGTAAGGGAGGGTGAGATTCAAGAGAATCTCAGTAGGGAAACATTATCAATATGCAGGCAAGATAAGTCTTTAATACATGACATGCTTGCATCACATAACTCATGCACACATACAATGACAAATCTATAAGCTCAATGATTCGAACGATACACATATGGCCATAGGATATATTGAAACATAGCTTTAAATCATTCATACATGTTCCACATAATCAAGCAAAGCAATAACATGCATCAACACATTAATACAGTTATCAGAGCATACAGCAGAGATAAGTTCCCTACCTCCAGTATTTTCTCCTCGATTTGCGTGCCCGCAACTCAGGGCTTCACATTCGATCCTACAATGTCAAATGTACTATTTAGACACTTCCATAGTGTTTCTGGAGGTTATATGAGGCTATATTGAAAATTTACTAAAATACCCCCGAGGACCCGGTCCGGCTGTACTTTTCTTGAAATTTTGACATGGGCTATTCTGACATATTATCACCCAAGGAATCCATTTTCGGACTCAGAATTATCAAATTCAATGTCAATTTACAAATTTACCCTTGGCAGCCTACTTTAAGGGTTTCAGGGGCGTTTTCGTAATTATGCTTTTTCGGCCTTTTCTGAAAAAGTGACCAACTGTAACCCCACCTAATTTTCGCTCCTGAACTCAATGGAATCATCAAATTATTGAAAATCCAACTCTAAGACCCATTTATACCCTTGGCCAAAATATACAAGTACTCTGGGAAAAATTGGGGTTTTTCGGTTTTGGCTCCGTAAACGCATTCCTTTCTACTCCTAACCACTTTATTAACTATTCCATTAGGTTACAACTACCATTTAGTACCAATTTGGGCAGCATAACAGCCCCACACACCCATTTTCCATTTTTGAAACCAATGACAATCCGGCGAAATTTCACTGATTAAATTGTCCACAGCAGCCAGAATAGTCAATACACAAGAGTTTGGAAGTTACCTCAAGCTCCCACTAGCTTTTCCTTGTCTTGGCTGAAACCCTAGCTTTTTAACACCAAAGGAGGAGCTTCCAAATCTTAAAGAACATAAAGGAGTAGCTTAGGATCGGAGTTATACGCGTTAGGAGCTACATCATCGGAGAAATCGGCTTACCTTGCGAGTTCTCTTCTCCTTTCTCTCTCTAGAAATCTCAAACGTTTTTCCTCTTGTTCAGATGAATAAACTGACGGTTTTGAAGCTTGGAGGAAGAAGATGATATGTTATATTATGCTTATGTCATTATTCCCTTATGATGATGTCATAATTCCAAAATTGACATTTTCGGATTTTCTGGCAGATTTTCTGCCCAAATTTTGAAAAATCATAACTAATTCTAGAAAACTCAAAATGAGGTGATTCCAAAGCCAAGTGAAAGATATTTAAGTCCTCTTCATAGGACAAATATTGGCCATTACTAAAAATCACCACACAATTCCAGAATTACATAAAACTCATCACTGCCCCAAAACAGAGTTCAGTTTCCATCCCAAACTTTGGACAGTCATATCTCCTAGTTCACAAAACAAAATGGCACAAATTATATGTCCATTTTGAAGCTTGAGATGTGAACTATAAGACTGGAAAGTTTCAGAATTGTTAGACACCATTTTGTCATTCAAAACGTTCACACAAGCTGACTGCCCAGAATAGAGTTTCACTGGACAGAATTTCAGATTTTGCATCTTTGCTTCAATTGGTTCCATTTTCATACGAAACATCATTCCCACATAAATTTTCACAAGGAATCCATTGGAAACACCAAACCAATCAAATTCACATTCCATTGACATGTTTCACCAATAATCACAACATGTCAACACAAGTCACAATTCAAACTCACATTGCAATTCTTTACTTTCCAAAGTTCCAAACCAATTCCAAGGAACTCACACACATGGGATTCCACCCACTCAATCTCACAACAAATCAACCCTAAAAATTGATCTTCAAGTTACCAATGAGTTTCCTCTTCGGTGACAGACCAATTGGTCGGTAACTTTACCCTTTTACCCCTGATTATGGCAATTCCTCCTGAATCACCACTAAACACATCATACTTTTCCATTTAGCCACAATATGCGGCCTCCCTCTATTTTAGGTCAATTTAGATATTAATCCATAATTGAACTTAAATATTGGGTTTTACAGCTGCTTACAACCTATACGCATCACAGTTCACATCATAATCTCCAAAAGGGTCCATTTATCACTAATCACGTCTGCTTTTGGAGTCATCAACCCTTAATCACAATTTGGGATCTTGCTAAACCGAGACTTAGCATTCCACTTATTTCAGGCTTATTCTCTAGCCTCAAGTCTCAAAATTTGGGGTATTACAGAAGTAGTCATCTCTTCCTCTGCAGAATTTCTATTGGGTTCATCTAGAATGTCAAGATTGCAGTAAAAGTGTGTGAGTACTTTTGTTCAGAAAGGAAGTTTAATAGATAGGCAAGGCATAAAAGGTTCTAGAAAGGGACTAAGATCATACTTCAATACCTCCTGAAGTACTTTGAGGCCCACACAATGAGTCTTGTAGACTTTTCTCCTTGAGAATTGTGTGAGGGACTTCTGAGACTCCTCTAGCTTGTTGACATTAAACCCCTTTGAAGGTTTGGTGATCGCCTCTTCTGGCAATTCTGACTTCTTGGATGATTGCCCCTTCTCAATTTAGTCAAGAATACCAGCCATTGCTTTAGCCACATTTACATCATATTTGGGCTTTTTGGAAGGTTTTGGTGTGAAAGAGGGAATGGAGGAATCAAAAAGTCGAGGAGAAGGAGATTTGGCACTTTTGCCTCTCCCAGTAGAGGTGCTCTTCTTGGATTGAGCCCTTGTAACCACTGGCTCTTTAATCACATCACCTTTCTCTTTTGGCTTCGGTTGAGGTTTGGGTTGGATTTTTGCTTTTGACCTAGGTGTGAGTTTTCGTCTCTTTCTGGGAGGAGAAGAAAGAGGGTTAGAGAGTTGTGGGGATCCAGAAGAATCTGTGGGGGTAAGGTTTTTGGTTCTAACCATTTTGATTCAGTGAAAACCTTGAAATCTCATAAAACAGAGTAAGAGGTCGCGAGTTAGTGCAGGAAGAATCTGAATAGAATAGGAGGTTTTTGGAGCTAAAATTGATGGGTTTTGACAAAAATCAAGTAAGAAAGTGATTGTGAAAACTTTTTCACAGAGGACTGGGTGATTTACTTGAGGAGATTTTGTGGAAATAACCGAGTTTGTGAAAGATAAAGACCTAGAACCCGACGTTACTCGAGGCCTTACTCGAGTAAATATCATGTTTACTCGAGTTCTTACTCGAGTGATCATATAGAAAATTTCTATAATAATTCATTTAAATTGCGTACCTGGCATGAATAATGTTGTAATTATCCATGTATTTTTACTCTATCATTTTATAGCCATTTTATAGCAGATTTGAGCTGATTCTCATCAAATTTGTGATCTGGACCTGCAGTTACTCGAGTCCTTACTCGAGTAAGCTTCAAGTTTACTCGAGGCTTTCCTCGGGTAACCTATCTTTTCTACTTTTGACTGTTCATTTCTCACCAAATGAACCGTTTGATTTAAATTCCAGGTAACTTGATACGTTACTTCCAGTTTTGGAAGACCATTACTCGAGTGGTTACTCAAGTAAAGTGCTCTTTTACTTCAAGTTGTTCCTCGGGTAATGCTTCACTGTTAGTCATTACTTGAAGTTGGTACTCCAGTAATTGTGTCCTCTGATAACCTCTGTTTTTATTTCTCAAAACAGAGTTTCAATCTTTTTGCAAAACAAGTTTCTACATACTCCGATGCTTAAATTAGTAATCATTAAAACATTATCAAATATCTCTATCTAACATTATGAGAAATTGAAATAACTTACAATTCATTGGGATTTACCATTCCCAATTCTCTTCTAATGTATAGAAATTGATCTTTTGCAAGAGGTTTGGTGAAGATATCAGCTAGTTGAAGATGAGTAGGAATGAATATCACTTTCATATCTTTCTTTTGGACATGATCTCTGATGAAGTGATGTCTAACATCGATATGCTTGGTAATAGAATATTGCACTGGATTCTTTGCCAAGCTTATCGTACTAGTATTGTCACAATAGATTGGTATTTCTTTGAGATAAATACCAAGATCTTGTAGTTGTTGTTTTAACCATATCACTTGTGCACAACAACTTGAGACTGCAACATATTCGGCTTCCGTTGACGAAAGAGACACTATATTTTATTTCTTACTGAATCATGATACAAGAGATCCTCCAAGAAATTGTCCTTGTCCGCTGGTGCTCTTTCTGTCTTTCTTGTATCCTCTATGATCAGAATCTGAATATGCAACTAGATATTCACTTTTTCCTTTGGGATACCACAGACCAACTCTGGTGTGTCAGTAAGGTATCTAAAGATTCGTTTGATAGTTTTGGCATGTGATTCCTTTGGTGCTGATTGATATCTTGCACATATGCCAACACTAAATTGGATGTCTGGTCTGCTTGCCATGAGATAGAGTAATGATCCAATCATTCCTCTGTATTTTGTGATGTTGTAGTCTTTCCCTTTAACATCAGCATCAAGCAACGTAGTTGAGCTCATAGGTGTGTCCGTTCCATTTGCTTCATCCATTCCATACTTCTTCAACAACTCTTTCAAATACTTTGTTTAAGATATGAAGATTCCATTCTTTATTTGTTTGATTTGCAAACCAAGAAAGAAATTCAATTCTCCCATCATTGACATCTCAAACTCTCCCTGCATTATCTCAGAAAATTCCTTACACAGAGATTCATTAGTAGCACTAAAAACAATGTCATCAACATATATTTGAACAATTAAAATATCATCCCGTTTTCTTTTTATAAAAAGTGTTGTATCAACTTTTCCCCATACAAAACCTTGATCAATAAGAAATTTACTGAGCCTTTCGTACCATGCTCTAGGAGCTTGTTTTAAACCATATAAGCCTTTTTGAGTTTGAAAACATGGTCAGGTTTAGTTACATCTTCAAAACCTGGAGGTTGCTCTACGTATACTTCTTCCATAATGTATCCATTTGGAAAAGCACTTTTTACATCCATTTGATAGAGTTTGAATCCTTTGATGCATGCAAAGGCTAAGAGTACCCGTATAGCTTCCAATCTAGCCACTAGAGCATACGTTTCCCCATAATCAATTCCTTCTTCCTGATTATAGCCTTTGGCCACCAATCTTGCCCGATTTCTGACAATAATTGCGGATTCATCAAGTTTGTTTTTGAATACCCATTTAGTGCCAATGATCGGATGATCCTTAGGTCGTGGTACCAAATCCCAAACTTGATTTCTTTCAAATTGATTTAGTTCTTCTTGCATTGCTATAACCCAATCATTGTCTAATAGGGCTTCATCAATGTTAGAAGGTTCAATCTCAGAAATGAATACAGAAAAACTTACTTCATTGAAAATTCTATTTCTAGTTTTGATCCCTTCATTCACATCTCCTATGACTTGATCTAAGGGATGACTTTTATTGTATTTCCAGGCTCTAGGTTGTCCTAGTGATTGCTCTTCTTCCTTGGTTTCATCAACTTCTGGAATAAGAGATTTAGAAATATATTGACCATTTTCTTGATTGAAAACAACTTCCTATTCTTCATCAATGGTTTTGTCAGAGGATTCAAATTCATCAAATACAATATGAATTGATTCTTCAACAACACATGTTCTTTTATTGAAAACTCTATATGCTTTACTTCGATTAGAATATCCTAGGAAAATTCCTTCATCAATTTTAGAATCAAATTTTCCTAAGTTATCTTTACCATTATTATGAATGAAACACTTACAACCGAAGATGTGTAGATGAGTAATGTTTGGCTTCCTTACTTTGTACAGCTCGTAAGGTGTCTTTCCAAGTTTTGTTCTAATATAGGCTCTATTTGAAATATAGCATGTTGTACTCATAGCATCAGCCCAAAAAACCTGAGACACATTCTTTTCATTTAACATTGCTCTAGCCATTTCAGTGAGCACTCTATTTTTACGTTCCATGACTCCATTTTGTTGAGGTGTTCTTGGAGTAGAGAAATTGTGATCAATGCCATTAGTATTACAATATTCTTCAAAGGCTTGATTTTCAAATTCTCCACCATGATAAGTCCTAATACCTGTAATGGACATACCTTTCTCATTTTGCACTTTCTTGGCAAAAACAATAAATTCTTCAAAGGTTTCATCCTTTGATGATAGAAAAATAACCCATGTAAATCTGGAGAAATCATCAATAATGACTAATGAATATAAGTTGCCACCAAGACTCTTTACTCTTGCTGGGCCAACTAAATCCATATGTAATAATTGTAGTGGTCTATTTGTTGAAATCTCATTTTTCAATTTGAAAGATGATTTAGTTTGTTTACCCTTTTGACATGTGTCACAAATCAAGTCATTTTTGAAATTTACTTTGGGTAATCCAAGGACTAAATCCTTTTTGAGTAGATTGCCTAATTGATGCATATTAACATGAGCCAATCTCTTATGCCATAGCCAACTTTCATCGGCATTACTCAAAAAATAGTTTTCAGATTCATTTCTACTAATATCTAGAGTATAAAAATTACCTTCCCTTTTTACTCTGAGCTTAGCCTTGATATTCTTCTTATCAAGTAATAAGTCATTCTTGTTGATAATTAGACATTCCTCTGAGTCAAATATTAACCAGTTTTTCTTGTCTGCACTTTGACTACACTCAGCAAGTTATGGCATAATCCTTCGACATAGTATACGTCTTTGACTTGTATGCCTTTGTCATTTTTTATTTCACCAATTCCTGCTATCCATCCGGTTTGATTTCCTCCAAATTTTACCTTTCCACCTTCTTTAGGTTGCAATTTCGTAAAACTTTCGAAATCATCGGTCATATGTCTAGAGCATTCACTGTCTATGTACCACTTGTTGTTTTTGGATGCTTTGAGACATATCTGCAATTAAATATGATTAAGTCTTAGGTACCCACTTCTTTTTGGGTCCTTTTGGGTTAGTACAGGAAATTTTTGAAACATATGTTCCTTTAGGTACCCATTTGTAGGTTCCTATCATTCCTTTCTTCTTATGAATGCGTGAAGAGGTATAATGACCTTTTCTATTACAATAATTATAAAATGCAAAAGGATTTGATGTATGCACAGAATGCTGGAAATAGTTCAAATAAGACTTACCTCCTGCTTTCTTTCTACCTTTCCTTCTATCTGATTTTGGATCAATCCAATTCTAGATCGGTCATTTACAAATCGTTGAGCTTTTAAAATAACATTTAGCATCTCACTTCCTTATGTAAATTTTTCAAGAGTTTTTGTGAGATCAGTGTTTTTCTTTTTCAAAGAAGAACAATTTTCACAATCCTTTTCTGAACTTCTTTTATTTCAATTTCAAGAACTTTGATTTTCTTTTTGAAAACAACTAACTCTTTAACTACTTTGATGAATTCAGAATGTAAAGCATTATATTCAGAAAGTAATTCATTATATGTAGGATCAGAATCATTTACCTCTTCTTCTGTTTCTTCTTGAGCAACAAGACATATATTGGCTACTAAAAATTAGAGCAAGCGTTTCACCCAAGAGGGGGGTGAATTGGGTGATACTAAAAATTTCGTTGCAAATATAAAACTTGACGGTGAATATGAAGAAGTAAAGAGTAAGGAGAAATATCACCGAAGTGTACACCGGGAGTTATACTGGTTCGGCCACAACCACTTTGACCTACGTCTAGTCCTCAGAGCTTCTCTGAGAGTTTCACTATAACTTCCAAGATTTAGTGGCTTCTTGGCACCTCAGTACAAGCAAGTTCCTTCTCCTGGACACTCACTCCCCCTTACAAGTTGTAATCCTATCCCAACTCAACGTTCCATAACCTTAAGTTACCTCAATAACAAAGATTGAGTTTGAATGAAATATCTCTCTCACAGAGTGAATAAGAATCACTGAAATATAGAATTACAATTATATGTAAAACAGAGTATTGAACTTGATAATGCGTTCGTGTGTGTTCTTGTTGTTCTCCTCTGTTTGGATGTTCCTATATATATTGATGCGTTGGTAATGATTGTTGGAACATTTTTCTTCATGCCCATTAGAGTGTGCGCAGCCACTGTTGACTTTTCCAGTATTTGAAAAATATCCGTTTGCGGTAGGTGGCGGTAGGTGACATTTGAACGTTGTATTTGACTTTCCTTATTTGGTAAGATCTCTTCATTGTTTATCTGCAGATATGCTAAGAATACTAATACAATGAAAGGTTAATCACATAGGAAACAAATTAATGAACGTTGGAATGATTTCTGAATTTCTGGACTTGCATACTCGAGTAAGTACTTGAGTAAATACTCAAGTACTTACTCTAATGAATACTCAAGTAACTACTCGAGTATCATCGTGAGAGTAATGAAAAAATTGCAAGTTCATAAATGAACATTACATTACTCGGGTAGTGCATGGAGTAAACAAAATTTCAAACCTTTGGAAATACCTGTTTACTCGGGTACTTACTCGGGTATGGTACACTTTACTTCATAAGTTACTCGAGTAGCAACTTGAGTAAACTCTCAAATAAACTTTAGGTTACTCGATGCTTCACTCAAGTAATGTTGACAGGATTTCAAGGCTGAGAGCACTTCAAGTTTGATTACCTTGTTACTCGAGTACTAACTCAAGTAAACATAAATTTTCTGCATAGCTTACTCAGGTAGTGACTTGAAGTTCTCTTCTAAATAACTCTGCATACTCGGGTAGGGACTTGAAGTGAAATGTGATAAAAGTATTTCATGTTATTCGAGTATTACCTTCAGGTTTTGCTTACCACAGTGAGTACTTGAGTACCACCTCGAGTAACATTAGCAGGATTGAGAATGCCGAGAGCAACATATTTCTTGAAGAGGGGGACTTGAGTACATACTCAAGTATCATTGGCAGGCTGAGAGTAACTGGAAGTTTTTTACATAGTTACTCGAGTCCTTACTCGAGTAACATTGGCAGGCCGAGAGCAACTCCAAGTGATTTACCTGGTTACTCGAGTAGTTACTCGAGTAACGTTGGCAGGCCGAGAGCAACTGGAAGACATTTACCTTATTACTCGAGTACTTACTCGAGTAATGTTGGCAGGTTACTTGAAGGTAGACTCTGATTACTTCAAGTTTTTGTCTCATTACTCGAGTAACCCTTTAGAAAATTTGCCAGTGATGAAGTTTCTCAGCTTTTTCTCTTGGCCTTTCTTCATTACTCCAATGCTTACTTCAAGTGATGATTTGCCCTGTTATTACTTTGTTCAAACTTATTTGTTTATTAAATCTTTTTCATACCATCCTTTGTTATCATCAAAACATGAGAGATCTAACATTGAGTAGCCTCTGTCCGAACACCGTTGAAAAGAACAAGGTAATGACTCTTTCTCTTATGCTATGTGTAAAGCATTGTATATATGTTTGTCATACATTGAGATCGTAGTGAAAGCTTACGCATAGTGTATACAGCATCGAGATCGCAGTGAAAGCTGACGCATAGTGTTTATCGCAGTGAGAGCTGATGCATAGTGTTTACAACCATGAGTGCTATTGTATGTGGCATACGCCATATATCATTATGATGCTGTTGAACATGATCTTACATGCTATGTGTTTATATACTGTATGAGTGATTTGTTACTATTGGGATTCTTTTGAATCTCATTCTTTCTATTGACTAACCTTCAGACAGAGCAAGTGACACTGAGGAAAAAGAGGGTGGGGATGGTACGTGACCACACCAATGTGCATCCCCGGTTGAGAAAGAGGATGAGGGTGGTGTTGGGAGAGTGAGACTCTCGATCAATCGCCTGGATAGAAGAGATTGAGATTCTAGGTGGGCCGTTATGGTAGGGTGCTTCGGATAGAAGAGATTGAGATTTTGGAGTGACTTGATGTGATTGTGGTTGAGACCCAAAAGTCCCAGTTATCACTAGTGAAGTCACTGGAGGGTGTACGGGTGAGGGTGACACCGTGAAAGTTGATATGGTGAAGTAATATTGTGTTGTGAGACCTAAAAGTCCTGGTTACCACTAGCGGAGTAACTGGTGAGTGTATAGGTGAGGGTAGTACTGTGAAAGTGGCTACGTCGAAAGCTGAGGAACATGTGAATGCAACGGAAGCTGTTTGTTATGTGGAATGAATTTGTGTGTTATGAGTTATGCCTGAAAGGGGTGATTAAATTGAGTTAAGCAGGGTGGTGGCCTATGCCGCCCAACAGCCGAGATGTTATGGCTCATGATCTAGAGTCTCTGGATATGTGATGAATGTGTTTGTGTGGCAATCATGAAATGGGCCGATTGCAGTTTGTGGCAACTAGGTTGCACTCATTGGTTATGATTCTTGTGAGAATCAAATTGTGGCATCTTGTGTGTGAGGGTGGTCTAGAAGAGACCATCCCAATATGAAATGAATTGTGAAATGGAAGCTTTCTTGAAGAAGCATCAGTAGTTTTTGGATTAAGTGGTATGACAAATTTCGAGGACAAAATTTATTTAACGGGGGGAGAAATGTAATACCCCGACTTTTGAGACTTAAGCTTAGAGAATAAGCTTGAGATTAGTGGATTGCTAAGCCCCGGTTTAGCAAGATCCCAAATTGTGATTAAGGGTTAATGACTCCAAAAGTGGATGTGGTTAGTGATAAATAACCCTTTTGGAGTCCAAATATGATGTGATTTGGCACTCGAATATGATTTGTGTGTGTTGTGAGCAGTGCTGAAACCCTGTATTTGAGTTCAATTATGGATTAACATCCAAATTGACTTAGAATAGAGGGAAGAATTGAATGGGGTATTCTGTTGGAAATGGTGTCATAGTGTGTTTTGATGTCATCGAAATTGGTTTGGAACTTTGGAATGGAAAGGTTGCAATGTTAGGTTTTAAAATGTGAATTGTGTTGACATGTTGAGATTGTTGTGAAAACATGTCAATGAGATGTGAATTTGATTGATTTGGTGTTTCTAATGGATTCCTTGTGAAAATTTATGTGGGAATGATGTTTGGTATGAAAATGGAACCATTGGAAGCAAAGATGCAAAATCTGAAATTCTGTCCAGTGAAACTCTATTCTGGGCAGTCAGCTTGTGTGAACGTTTTGAATGATCAAATGGTGTCTAAAAATTCTGAAACTTTTCATTCCTAAATTTCACATCCCAAGCTACAAAATGGACATATAATTTGTGCCATTTCGTTTTGTGAACTAGAAGATATGACTGTCCAAAGTTTGGGGTGGAAACTGAACTCTGTTTTGGGGCAGTGATGAGTTTTATGTAATTCTGGAATTTTGTGGTAATTTTGGGTAATATCCCATATTTTTCCTATAAATAGGACTTAAATACCTTTCATTTGGCTTAGGAATCACCTCATTTCGAATTTTCTAGAATTAGTTATGATTTTTCAAAGATTGGGCAGAAAATCTGCCAGAAAATCCGAAAATGTCAATTTTGGAATTATGACATCATCATAATTAAAGATGACATAAGCTAAATGTTATAAAGTCATCATCCTCTTCCTCCATCAGCCAAAAAGCATGCAGCACCATGGAGAAAGAGTGAGAGAGGGAGTTTTAGAGAGAGAAGAGGAAGAAAACTCGTGAGGTAGGTCGATTTCTTCGGTGAATTCGTACCTAACGCGTATAATCCTTCTCCTAAGCTTCTCTTCTATATTATGTAAGGTATTTGAAGCACAAATCTTGGTGTTTTTAAGTTATGGTTTTCATCTACAAGAAGGAAAATTCAGAAGGAAGAAGAGGTAACTTCATAAACTTCGTATATTGACTATTCTAGCTGCTGTGGACAATTTAATCAGTGAAATTTCGCCGGATTGTCTTTGTTTGTAAAATTTGGAAATGTTGTGTTAGTATTGTTATGCTGCCAAAATTTGTATTAAATGGTAGTTGTAACCTAATGGAATAGTCAATAAAGTGATTAGGAGTAGAAAGGAACGCATTTATGGAGCTGAAACCGAAAAACCCCAATTTTTCCCTGGGAATTGAGAATTTCGTCCAAGCCTAGTTTGGAGGGGTTAAAGATGGATTTTCAATGATTTGATGATTCCATTGAGTTCAGGAGCGAAAATTAAGTGGGGTTACAGTTGGTCACTTTTTCGGAAAAGGCCGAAAAAGTATAATTACGAAAACGCCCTTAAAACCCTTAAAGTGGGGCTACCAAGGGTAAATTTGTAAATTAACATTGAATTTGATAATTCCGAGTCCGGAAATGGATTCCTTGGGAGAAAATAAGTCAGAATAGCCCATATAGCCTCATATAACCCCAAGAAACACTATGGAAGTGTCTAAATAGTACATTTGACATTATAGGATCGAATGTGAAGCCCCGAGTTGCTGGCACGAAAATCGAGGAGAAAAGACTGGAGGTAGGGGACTTACCTTACTTGCATGTATTTGATATCTTTGCTTGTATAGTGATGTATGTGATTGTTTTACTTGATTGTGTAGACAATATTTGAATAAATGAAGCTCTGTTTCTGTTTTACTGTGGCCATAGTTTTGTTACATGAAACATTGAGCATGCAGAAATGTCATTATGGGGCATGCATCTAGATAAAGCGAACATGTCATACACATAGCATCTATCATGCATGCATTATGGTATCTGTTTCCTACTGAGATTCTCTCGAATCTCACCCTCCCCTACCAACAATTTAGACAGGGCCAGTGGCTCGTGGAGGAGCGGCTAGGACTCCTTCGAGATGAGAGTTGGTTGTGTTAGAATCGGTAGGCACAGTGGAAGAATTTAGAAAAAAATGTTTTCACCGATCCTAATCGAGGATCTATCAACGGCGTTTAAACCAAGTTGGAAGGATTCATACCTTTTGATGATTCAGAGTTTTCACAATCTCTAGGAGCCAACACGTCAGGTCTGCTCCCTCTACCGGTATCCACACGAATGCTCTCCAATCGAGACTGTGTGCTAGCGCCTCTAATGTCTCCTCGAGTTTCCCTTGCGGCTCTCAATTCTCATGTTCGTATGAATATATCTGCTCTATCAAGTTTATAACCCATGAGGGTTATTTTCAAATTTAAAAAATTAATCATCATTAATTTTGAAATTAATTAACAATTAATTATCTTGATGAGCTAATTAAATAAATTTAGTTTAAATTAAATCTGTCCAACAGTTTTAATTTAACCTATTTATTTAATCCAAATAAAGAGCCATTAGATTTAATTTATCTTCATAAATTAAATCTGAGATACTATATCTCTATCATGTTAGTTATTAAATTTAATATATCTTAATAAATTAAATTTAAAACTAACACAATATAATAATATCATATAATATATATACATATATATATAAGATATATATTTCGAAAATATATATATCTATATAATATTATTAAATATAATAATATCATATAATATATATATACACATATATATATAAGATATATATTTTGAAAAAATATATATCTATATAATATTATTAATGAATTTTATATTATATATATATACATAAATATAAAATTCTTCCACCCTAAATAAAACATTATCTCGTGTTGGGCTATTCTTGTGTGCGACCCTGTAGGCCCATATGAAGTTGGCAGTGGGCCAATAACTATACTAACCAAAAAGTCGCAAGCGGTCTCTAGCAAGACATTACGACTACCTAATTCATATGAAGATCGTTATCACGATGCAACCTGTCATACAACCATGTCACATCCCTTTTGTCACACGATATATCGATCAAGGATAAGGCATGGATAATGTCATCCTCTTGTTCCTGACCATTACTTTCTCGATTCCTGAGTAGCCTAATAACAGAGACAGAAACTCCTTTCATCATAGTATGGCCATACATTTTTGAGACTCACTCATCGAGGGGCCCAGTAATATCTCTCTACTAATGTGAGGGACAAATTCCATCTTGATCATTCATATTCCTCTGCATGAAAAACCACCAAGCCCGATCGTAGCCTTTATCATCACCCGGTCAAAAGTGACTTTTGATTAGTTCAAAGCTTAGCAACTCTCATGTAGGAATCCATGATGACCTCAGGTCTAAGGGCATTGTGACGTTGTTATACATAAGGAAAGCTTATGACTTGATCCATGTAGCTTTCTCATAGTGGGTCGGTCCAGCACCTTGTACTCTTACAAGTGCCTAAGACTTTGATTCGTATCTCCATATCTTATCAAAGTCATACTGGTCTTGTTTTATCTCTGCTCCCGCATAGATGACCGACCAGGGACATTTTAGGACAATCTTTATGAATTATCCAAGGATACAATTATCACAGTTAACATGCAAATAATATGATAACAGAATAGAGAAATTGCATTAAAATAATAATGTTCAAAGTACAATGATTGGCCCTTAGGGCACAATTCCAACAGGTTGTTGGTTATCAATGTGTTGAGAAGAATGTATATGATTCGGTTGAATATATGGTTATGAATTTGAGATGAGATTGGGTAATCCCCATTTGAAGAATTGTAATGGGCAATTGTGCCCTGTGGATCTTTAGCGAACGTATGTACCCGGGATTGTCGGGATGATTATATTGTGCACTCTGATATTTATATGAGTGTGATTTATCTTCGCGTAGTAATTGTATTCGAAATGTGAATATGAGACTAAGTTAATTAGATTTTAAAAGGTATTTTTGAAAACCCTATCTCAAGGATGGGATTTTAAATAAGTTTTGATTATTATTGGTCTCTATTTCATTTTAATCGCGAATTTTGGATATAATTACTGAGGGGGTTACAGAAAAGCATAAGTACCTCCCCATGGGAAAAACACAAGTACCATCCGGCCGAGCAGGACCCAATTGAGGTAGTAAGACAAGTAAGGATCAAACAGTCATTTGATCCTAAATAGTGAACACAGATTGGCTAGTAGGGACAAAATAGTCATTTGATCCAGAACACCAAACAGACAGACAGATTGAAGTGTTTATTTCTGTTAGATGATATGGTGCATTGCATGTTTATTTATTGCATTTTATATGATTGAGTTACTACTAAAATTCGTATGAATCTTACCCTTTTCTATAAAATTTAAATTATTCAGTTGGAAGGAGCGGCTCAAAGGGGAAAGGTGCAGACATCGGCAACTGAGAGTTTCGGTCCTCTGCAAGCTGTAGTATTGGTTATCTGTAGCACCTTTTTGTTATTTTGAATATTGTACATATTTTATTTCAAATCCTGCGGGATACTCCTATAATGTAATCAAGGACTTGATATAATTATTTATGCTATTTCTGTTTGTCTTCTATTGAACTGCACGACGTCACTTGGATATAAATGTCAAATTAATAAGAGGTTTGACAAATAGAGTGATTAAGCATGAGTTGGAACATTATAAATGCAATGGAGCTATGATATATGCATGTAAGCATTAAACTTCATTGATGGAGGAGCTTCTAGATGTCTACAACAGTTCCATTAAACTATTGATAGGAAACGATGTTCAATGTAACAACTTACTCTAGGATGGTCTAATTGAAGTGTTTAGCTAATTTTAAGCCACTAATGACCCATTCAGTAACCTAAAAAGCTTAACTTTTATAAACTTTTCTTTTATGAGAATGGGATTTTCTAAAAACTTGAAAATATTGAGCTGAATAATTTCCAATCTAAGCTTAATAGCTCATGTCCAAATTAAACCTCTTTAGAAGCCTTTGGATAAACAAATAAGCCCCAGGCTCTGTTCTAATTTCACTTGACCCTTCAGAATATAAGGTCTTATTTCATAAGTACATGACTTTCAAAACCATTTGATCAAAACTACTAAACTACTTTCCTTTTTTAAAACATAATATTTGTAGCTTGGGCATGTAAACATTATCTTAGGGCCTTGCTTATGCAATTGCTCTAATTTGTAAAGAATAATATATCTATATCACTAACTAAGCATGCATTTATAACTACAGCTATTAATAACTATATATAGATATACTCTTGCTATCACTATATATGTCACTTACCTTTAGGGAATTGCAGCCTTAGCTCTCCTCCTTATAGAGGTATTTACATGACAAAATATAAAGTATGTATCTATATACAAACATAACTCACTTGATCAAAATATATATATATATATAAACGTAAAATCATAAGTTTAAATAAATAACAAAAGTCAAGCTTTTCAGCTTCAACTACCTTCAGTCTTCTCCAATCACTACGCCAATGCCTTTAGAAGTACTTGCCCTTAATGTATAGCATGGAAGAAATGGTTGAGATTAGGGAAAATCTCAATAATAACAAATTTCTTCATGTTAATAAAGTAATATCAAAACTAAGCATGCAAAACAAGCCATAGAAAACAACACCTTACAAGATAAATACTCTCATGCAAGGCAACTTACATGTCCTCATGCAGAATTAGCATAATAGCACAAAAAAATATGCACATTTCTCCCTCTTTTTATACTTGGCTAGAATATGCACATCTAACACCCGTCCTTAGACCCCTTATGTTACACTATGGAAGCATTATCGGCTTAGGGGAAAATGTTACTTAGGTCTCCAAACTCAGACTTACTCTTTAATTCGTGGGGTCTTTATTCATTTAGTAAAACTGTATTTTCCAGATTACTTAACTTAATTCATGGGGTTACTAACTTCTTTTCATTCTTTATTATAAGAGATTATTAGATTGCTTCTCTGCTTATTCATTCACATATATATACAAGATGAGTAGCCATGCAGGGCTACTAGAGTGTCAAAATTAAGCACATAAATAGTAGACACATTCCTATCTTTATTCCATCTTCACATTTTCCTCCTGCAATCTTCTTCTTTATTCTCAGCATACATATATGGTTGGTTAGGGAGGGTGAGATTAGAGGAATCTCATGGTAAATAGTGCTAACCATTCAATACAGGAAATGATTTATGAATGACATGCTTGCATACATGAATTCATGCCAACATAATGCATATATGCATGCTTAATGTTTAACACTTTACACTAATGGCCACAATATAAGTAAAATAGAGCTTCACTCATTCACATATGCTTCATACAATTCATCAAAGCAATTAACACATCAATAAACAAGCACACATATCAAGCTATGCAAGTTAGTAAAGCTTACTACGTTGTGTCATTAGGTCCTTCACTTGTTTCATTTCTTCAAACCATTGAAGTTGCTCCGTTTTTGTCACCTCATGGCCCTAGATAAATAACCACATTATTAGAGTATTGACAAATGAATGTCAAATGGGGCTACTTTAGCCTCTAGGACTTTTCTCTAATCTTTGGACCCGCTCCTATCTCAAATTACTCCCAATGCCAAAAATTCGTGGGTCAACTAAAACTGCCAGATTTTTGACCCAAATTTGAAAAATCATAACTAAATCTAGAAAAATCCACTTACAGTGGTTCAAAGTTCTGTGTGAATCTCTCAAAGTCCTCTTTTAAGGGAAAAATACTAGCCACTGCCAGCTACAAGGATTAAGTTCCAAAAATTCTCAATTAACCGAACTGTGCCAGGATTTGTTCCAGATTCAGTACCTAAAATTTAAGAATCCATATGTCCCAATATACTGACACAAATGGCAGACATTATATATCAAATTAAAGCTTAGGATGTTTACTATTATTCTAGAAAGTTTCATGATCATCAGACAACATTTGGTCATCTAAAATCATGTCACAAAAGAAACTTCCTCCTGAAAATGAAATTTTGGAAGCACTATTCCTTTAACTTCAATTTTTGAGTTTTCAATCCAACCCTTCTAAAATCATAACCACGCCTTAACCCTACACAATTTTACCCAAGGAATTCATTAGAAACCGCAAATTTGGCAAAATCATATCCTTTCCCATAGTTCTAGTTCTGGCTAAAACTTAGTAGTTTTTTTGCCAAAATTTAGTTTTTGATTCTAATGCTTCTGGGACCAGTTTCTCACAACTATCCCATATAGTTTTTCATTCTGAACTCATTGGAAGCATCAGACCTAACAAAATAACACTCCTTCCTATGATTCAGGGGCTGGTCAAAAGCATGGAAGCCCTCTAACTCCAAATTCAACGGATCAAAATTCATAATATTATGCTCAAATCGGAGCTTATACGTACCTCTACTCGATTCCAAAACCAGTTCTTGATTCAGTAGCAAATCTCCAAAGTAGACAAAACAAAACACCTCTGATCAAAAATCAAAAACCATAGAAAATGTTACTCTCACCGAGAGGAACAAAATTCGATAAGACTCCAGAAGCTAGAAACGCAGAATCAGAGGTGAAATCAGCTTCAGAGCTTAAGAACTTTCACTATTCATCCTTCCTCTTTTCTCTTTCAATTTCTCATGAATGTCTCTATTTTCCCTCTTTCCTTATGGGTTGCACAAAATTTATGGGCCTTGGGAGTGTTGTATTCACTTTATGACATGTGTCTAAGTGTACAAAAATATCCCAGGGTGCCCGGTGCTCCTTTCCTCCAACTTAGTTAACCTAACCACCAAGAAATTCACCTGACCTGCCTGAGGAATGACATGTGCCAATTCTTTCCTCTCTCGTCTTAGCTATCCCAGCTGCTCAGATAAGGAAGAGTCTGGTGATTTTATTCGGCTTCTGAGTTTGGTGTCCGGGTAAGTCAGGTATATGACCGAACAGGATACCGGTGAACTCTCCTGGCTTTTTGGACACGTGGTGACTTCTTACTAATCTATTAGTAAGAAAAGTCAAAAGTGGCTTTAATAAAGCTACTTTATCTTTAATCATTACTTTTACTTCATTAAAGCTACTTTATTATCCAAAAACACTCGGTTTTGTACCACATGTCCCTGTGGCCTCAAGATCATGCCAAGTGTCCATGTAATGCCTCATATAGCGCCACATAGCCTTTAGCTTGGGGAATTATCAATTGTCTACTGGTGGGCCCCACAAGCTAGTGTCTTTTCCCAAAACACAGGGTATACCGGTGTATTCTTCAAAAATGTAGGGCATACTGGTCCACCTTAAAAACACCATATGCCCTCTCATCCTGCATACATTACTCGATCAACTTACCTCATGCTTTATGACATAGCTGGGCGGCATCTTTCAACCAACCCAATTGCACAGTGTATGTGTCATGTGCATATCTGCACTAACATTTTAATCATATTTCCTACAAATACAAAGCCCTTTGCTTGGTAGGGCCAAATCACATAGTCCCTGAGAGTCTTTCTATCTCTCATCATTCTTGGAACTCTTCCCAAACTGCGCTGAGTCGTCTGCCTGATACATGTTTATCCTTAAGTCTCTAGGCCTAACATTCAAGATAGTACAATTCTCCCCTCGTTCAATAAATTTCGTCCTTAAAATTTAAATGTTTGCACCTGAAGGATCATTCTAGACACTCAATCTATCCATATTATGGGTAGCTCAATAAGCATGCCACACTAGTCATTTTTTTCAATCTATCTCTTTCATATGCAACCTCATCGAGCATGCAATACAATAATTATATTCTCATCATAGATCTCAGATGTATTCAACAATTATCATATAACATGCTCATTCATTCTATACACAGTACATAGTATTCAAACACAAGATCCACTTGTCAATTCTTATAGTGCTTGGTTTCTCAGGTCACATAGCCCTTTGGGACTCTACCCATATCACATTATGTGCATACCAGGCCTTATAGCCTCTTTAGGACTCTACTTGGATCACAATATCAAGTCTTACAATCTCTTCAGGACTCTGCCCGGATCACCCTATATGTATATCAAGCTTAACGACTCATTTTACTCCCATAATGCTGGGTATTCTGGTCTTACTACCCAGGAAATCACCCCTATGCCATACGGGACTTACTATCTCGGCTACAACCTGGTACAATCTGAATATGCTGCCAGTGTCAAGGTATACTCTGGACATACTGGTTTAATGTCACCACGCTGGCACAACCATAGTGCTAGGTACAAAGGTCTTACGACCCGGGCATTGCCCCAGGCAAACTTACATACAAGGTCTTACCGCCTCGAGCCTTCGCTCATCACAATTCTCAAATGCACAACATTCTATCGGCCTAAGGACATACTAGTTTAATAGGTCTTAGGGCCTCAGGACCTACAATCCATCATCTTTGCTAAATACCTATCAAGACTAACTACCTTAGGACACAACATACTAGGTATTTTGAATTCATGCCAAGCTCTAAGTATTGCTACTCAAACCCTTCATATACTTATGTAATATTCTCAAAGTATTCAAAACAAACCATCCAACCACAATTATCCAATGAGAATTCAGATATCATAACAAACCATATGGCCCTAAGTGACCAACTGCTCAATAGGCCCCAGGCGACTATTCATGCATAATATACAAATAATATGGCCCCGAGTGTCCTCCTGCACAATAGTTCCTAAGATTCTACTCGTACATAACAGTAATTTTCATGGCCCAAGCATCCACCCACGCAATAGCCTCAAGAAGTTACCCCATAAATATTAAATACTTATCAAGTCTTACTAGTTAGGGAATCACCCTTATGCCATAGGCATTACTAGTTAGGGAATTGCCCTAGAACTTTAATATTAGCTGAGCTAAAAGATTAGGTTTCCTCAATTATACCCAACATACATGCTAGTAATTGTTAAGATTTATCATTCGTATTCTCATCCTCATACAAAGCATCAACATTGTTCATGAGGTTCTAATTCTACCTTAATCCTAAATATTATAAAGGCATATTATAATCACCATTCTTCCACCTCAAAGATAATCACTGCTAGCTCTACATCATGAGTGGGTAACTTATCTTGTGAGGCCTTAGCTGTCAAGAGACTTATGCCACCATTCTACCCCGCCTCATCAGAATATATCCCAATCCTTTCTTACATGTTTCACTGCAGACCACTCAGGTCACTTCACCACAGACTGTACAAGTCACATTAGGATATGGGATAATCAACACTAGTGCAAATGCCAACCCCTTCTATAGCTTTATGAAGCTTCTTTCACATTTCTCATTCTACTCAAACAACAAATCCTTTCCTAAGAGCTTGTCAATGGCAAGGCGATTCAGGTATTAGGATACGTCCTAACAATATCTGGCAAGACCCATAAAACTGTGTATTCTTTAATAGTTTATAGCCTCCTCCAGTTCAAAATTGTCCATCATACCTATATGCCTTTAACTATAATTCATCTAACTAAGATGATCATTAGTCATGGAGAAACCTTAAAGTAATCACTATTCCTCAAGCCTCTAAGACCTTACCAACTTAACTTCCTAAGGGTTTACCCATCTTGGTATTTCTCTCACCTGAGCATGGTTAACTATAGAGTTCTGATGGGTTTCGTTACACTCCCAAGATACTTCCCAAGGGCTCACCCATCCTGATATTACTCTTACCTGAGCATACTTAACTATGGAGTTCGGATGGTATCCAGGGTATTAGTGCTCATACCGATCTGTATATCTCAAGGCATTGGTATCCCATATATACCTTGATCCTAGTATATCATGTTACCGTGCCTAGAAATGCTAATTACTGTCCCCACAGGGAAAATAGACCCCTCTATGTGTTCTTAATCTTACTGGTAAAGGATTCTTTTGCTGTCAAACTTACTATCACCGGATCTCATACCCTTTTCCCTCAGGCTATATATATCATTGCTACTCTATTTCTTTTCTCCGTATAGACCTCTACCCCTTCCTTTTAAAGGCTGGCTGGATAATGATAGGGGTGGGATAGGGGAGGTTTAACTCGTTAGTTCCTCTGTTATCCATGACTCCCAGTCATAGTAGCACTAACAGAGATCACTATACTATCCATATAAGTAGAGAATATAACCTATACTCAAAACCCCTTGCTCTCACTAGACCTTTACATCTGAGCGAACAATTCCATTGCCAGAATCACTGTTCTAGTACCATAATGATAACACCCATCCCTAGACCCCTTATATTGCACCACAGAAGCATACCTGCTTAAGGGAAGACGTTACTTAGGCCCACAAACCTGAACTTATTCTTCAGTTTGTAGCATCTCTATTCATTTAGTAAAACTATATTTACCGGATTACTTAATTCAAAGGGTTACTGACTTCTTTTTGTTCTTTATTATTAGAGACTATTGCATCGCTTCTTTGCTCATTCATTCACATATCTATACAAGATGAGTAGCTATGTAAGACTACTACAGCATCTAAATCTAGTACATGAATAGTAACCACATTCCTTTCTTCATTCCATCTTTACATTTTCCTCCTATAGTCCTCTTCTTTGTTCTCAGCATACCAAAATGGTTGGTTAAGGAGGGTAAGATTAGGAGGAATCTCAGTAGTAAACAATGCTAACTATTGCATACAAGAAATGCTTTGTTCATGACATGCTTGCTTACATAAATTCATGCTAACATAATGCATATATGCATCCTTAATGTTTAACACTTTACACATATAGCTACAGTATAAGTAAAACAGAGTTTCAATCATTCACATGTGCTTCATACAATTCATCAAATCAATTAACACATCAATACACAAGCACACATATCAAGTTATACAAGTTAGGAAAGTTCACTACCTTGTGTCTTTAGGTCCTCTACTTGTTCCATTTATTCCAACCACTAAAGTTGCCTCTTCTTTATCACCTCATGGCCCTAGATAAATATCCAAATTATTAGAACCATGACAAATGAATGTCTAATAGGGCTACTTTAGCCTCTAGGACTTTTCTCGAATCTTTGGACCAACTCTTATCTCAAATTACTCCCAATGCCACAAATTCGTGGGTCAACCTAAACTGCCAGATTTTTCACCTAACTTTGACAAACCATAACTAAATCTAGAAAAATCCACTTGCAGTGGTACAAAGTTCTGTGTGAATTGCTCCAAGTCCTCTTTTAGAGAAAAATACTAGCCACTGCCAACTACAAGGCTTAAGTTAAAAAAATCCTCAATAAAACGAACTATGCCAGGATTTGTTGTAGATTCAATGCCTAAATTTTAAAAATCTATATCTCCCAATATACTAACCCAAATGGCACTTATTACATATGAAATTAAAGCATAGGATGTCGCTTATTATTCTAGAAAGTTTCATGATCATCAGACAACATTTGTCCATCCAAAATCATGTCACAAACCACCTACTTCCAGAAAATAAAATATGGTAGCACTATTCCTTTTAACTTCAATTTTTGGGTTTTTAATCCAACCCATCTAAAATCCAACCACATGTTTACCCTACACAATTTTTCCCAATGAATCAATTGTAAACCTCAAATTTAGAAAAATCATATCCTTATGGGCTGCAAGAAATTTATAGGTCCTAGGAGTGTTGTATTCACTTTATGACATGTGTCTAAGTGTACAAAAATATCCCAGGGTGCCCGATGCTCCTTTCCTCCAACTTAGTCAACCAAACTATAAAGAAATTCACCCGACCTTCCCGAGGAATGTCAGGGAATAGGACATGTCCCAAAATATAATCCTTCTCTTTCCTCTCTCCTTTTAGCCGCCCCAACTGATCAAGGAAGGAGGCGTCCAGTGATTTTATTAGGCTTCCAAGTTTGATGTTCGGGTAAGTCAAGTATATGACCGGACCAGAGATCGGTGAGCTATCCCAACTTTCTGGACATGCGGTGACTTCTTACTGATCCATTAGTAAGAAAAGTCAAAAGTGGCTTTAATAAATAAAGTAAGCAAAAAGATTTGAATTATACGGAGTCCCTCAGTTTTACTAAAGCTTAATTTATTTATTCACCATTTGAAAAAGTAATCTTTTTGCTTACTGATCCATTAAAGCTATTTTATTATACGGAGTCCCTCAGTTTTACTCCACATGTCCCTGTGGCCTTAAGATCATGCTAAGTGTCCATATAAGCCCTCAGATAGTGCCACATAGCCTCTGGTTGCTGGTAGGCTCCTCAAGCTATGCCTTTTCCCAAAACACAAGGTATACCGGTGTATTCTTCAAAAACGTAGGGCATACCGGTCCACCCTGGAAAACACCATATGCCTTAACATACTGGCATACTTTACTCGATTAACTTGTTTCATGCTTTGTGACATAGCTGGGTGGCATCTTTCTACCAACCCAATTGCACCGTATATGTGTCCTGTGCACATCTACACTGACACTTTAATCATACTGCCTATAAATACGAAGCCCTCTACTCGGTAAGACCAAATCACATAGTCCCTGAGAGTCATTCTTCTCACATCATTCTTAGGACTCAACCAAACTCAGCTTTGTTATCTGCCTGATACAGGCTTATCTTTAAGTCTCTAGGCCCAAAGTTCAGGATACTACACTCCAACTTTGGCATAATTTGGGCCAAGTATTTATTTCCCCTTTTTCTTTTCTTGTTAGATATCATATGCATCAAAAAAAAGGGAAAAATATATTACTTCTTACTTTATTGGTAAATGACCATTTTACCCTTACATTTTTGGTAATTAAGTTGGGCTTTCTTCTTTTCTTTTGTTTGGGCCAAAATTCACAAATATATTGGGCCCAAAAATTGTGCCCTTCCATTCTCTATGTTTGGGCTTCCAGAATGGGCTTTTAAGAAGACAAAAATTGAATTTTATGTCTTATGTTTGCCCAAATTTTATGTGGCCAATAATTGCACTGTTTGGCTAATTCAAGTGTGCCAATATTAACTATTTTATTCCCTTTATTATGACAAAGGTGTAAAGGAATTTTGGTGACTGAAATTTGGGATGTTACATTTTTTCCCTTGTTAATAAAACTTCGTCCTCAAAATTTCGGATATCATATAAATTGATTATCCTCTGGGAATCCCATCTTAATATGCCATTTATCCCTATGTTATGCATTATCTTCAAGCATACATTACAAATGATCTAATAGATATGTGTTAAATGACTTAACAACACTTACAATTGATTATCCTCAGGGCACAAATAAAATTTCCTACATACAATAGGTCTTACTGCCTATCTCATAAGCATTTAGATTGTTCATATTGCAAATATATTGTCTATTAGCGTTCAGGGTTAATTATCTGTTTATCCCTACTGGCCTTACTATGTACACGTGTTCAATATAACACGTGTTTGTCAAATCTTACTGCCCAGGGACAAAGCCCCATGCAAACATACACATCGGATCTTACTGCCTCTGTCATTGTTTGGCATAATTCTAATTGCATAGCAATCTATTGGTCTAAGGATGCATTGGTCCAATAGGTCTTATGATCTCAAGATACACAGTCCAACATCTATACTGAATGCATATCAGGACTTACATCTTCAGGACACTCAGTTTACTAGTACTTTAGCCCTCGTTGCTTTGTAGGTATGCTAACCAGTGTGCTTAGCTTTATTGCTTAAGTAATTCTCCTGTCACAACACTGAATATTTCAGTCTTACTGCCCAGTACAAATATGTACACTGGCACTTACTGCCACTATGTCTATCTGTAAATAGGATTTGTCTGTAAGTATGCCTGTCAGCACATATGTCTACTTATAGCCATGCCTATCTATACACATGATCGTCTGTAGCAATGTCTGTCCTATCAGGTGTTCAAGATCAAATGACTATTTGATCCTTACTGGTCGTACTGTGTGCTCTGTCATTTGACCCTTTACTAATCATATTATATGCACTGTTCAGGATCAAATGACTGTTTGACCCTTACTGATCATACTATGTGCGTTGTTATATGAGTGGGTAATTGATTTTGTGAGGCTACACTATTGAGAAGTATTCATCACCATTATGCCCTACTGCACTAGGGCTCATCCCAATTTCTATTTACATATATCACCATTGACCATATAGGTTATGTGACTATTGACCACACAGGTCGTGTTACTGAAAACCATACAGGTTTATATTGCATAGGTAATGTCACTATAAACCACACAGGTTTATGTTACTATACACCACACAGGATGTAATACTATTGTCCATACCGCCTCAGCAGAATGTTTTATGCACCATCTTTTGGACTCAGGATTACTTGTGATTATCACCGATGCAACCAGAACACATCATGCCATGTCGAGGTTGTACCCCTAATCATAGGGTTGTTTAACATGCTATGATGGAGTTGGCTTACCACTGTACTGTATCACTGTATAGCACACCACCTCAGCAACATGTTTTACACATCGCCTCTCGGCCATTCGGCTACTTGTGCTTTTCACCGATACAACTAGGACTTTCCTGGCCATGTTAAGGGTATATCCTGATCATGGGGTTTATTAACATGATCTAATAGGGCTGCCTTACTAGTGACCACACAGGGTAAATCACTATAGACCACATGGGTCTAATCATGATTTGGGATGATCAACACTAGTGTGAATATTAATCTCTCCTGTTGTCCTAAAAAATTATCATAGATTTGCTATCTCACTCAGATGATTTAGTGTCTCATAGTGGCTCCCTCTGTGCCACTCTAATATTTTATTTCCTCATATGAACTTTCAGAATATCAAGATGATTTGGTAGGAGTTCCATAGGAACTTCCTATAACACCTGACTGTATCAAAAATCTGTGTTTCTTTGTGACAATTCCTATCTTCAACTCAATGTTGTTTCCACTTTATTGGGATTTGATAGCTCCCATTTTTTTAGACAACATGTCTTAGCACTACTCTTAGATGCTTCTTATATTCTTCTTTACTCTTCGAGTAGATCAGAATATCGACACTAAGTCTATAACCGGTCCTCTGTCAGCTGGGGATTAAAATTTCCTCAAAAGATAGGGGTGTTAGCTTTTATCAACAACAACCCCCTATTGATTGAACTATGTTGCTCACGTATGCAAACTGTCTCCCTCAGGAGCATATGTAAATAAAGACTCCTATTTATGTTCCTTATATTAGATGGGTTCATTTTCTTGTTCACCAAGATTATCCATGTCTGTGTTTTGTTTCACTTCTCACAGCTTATTACTATGATCATTGATCAATGTTTATTGTTCTGTTAACATGCCTAGTATGTGTTGTATTGGGTTAAGTATAGCTTCTTGACCCTGCCTAGCATCTATACTCTTGAACTCATCATCTTTGTGTTTTATTATATGGAAACAAGGAAAAGGTATATGTCATATAGTCAAGAGGGCATATCTGTCATTTCACAAAGTGTTGGGTACACAGGTACTCCTGAAATAACATCTAACAGGCGTTTACAATACTTAGGGAAAGCCTTTAACAACATACAACCTATGAACTACAGTACAACATGTTCTTACTCCTTTTTCATGACATAACATAACGTGTTCAACACTTCCCATGGGTCACCCATCCCGAGATTTCCCCATGTTAAGCAAGTTTAACCTTTGTGTACCCGTGCAAAAACCCAGATACCGGCTTGAACTGCTTCTGACCATCGGTACCCCGTATTGCCCTTATTCCAAAGAGTCATGCCAATTGTATCTGGGCAACTAAATATTGTGTATGGGCTATATATCAGCACCAATACATGTACTTAAACACGTACCCTATAATATGCTCATGAAGTCCACTAAGTTGTTTGTTGGAGCCCACTTTATAATCTTGTTCTTCTTCTAGGCCAAACCACTATTCCAAAAAGAAGTAAAGTGTTATGCAGATTCAAATATCATCTGGATACCCTAATTCTAGAAGACCTTGTTCACCTTATACTGTGATCAGACTGTCCGAGAACCCCGTATGCTAATCCATAGTGGTGTCATACACTCAGACAGCCCGCAGATGTATACTCTGGACGTCCTCCCCATAACTCCTGATCCATTTATAAATCATGCATCACATATACTGTTCTAGCTCTGTAATCGGTAACGGAATCTGGATCTGACTTTAATTCCTCTGTTCATGAGTGATCAGTGTCCGCCAACCGATGAGCTTACTAATGATACCAATCTAGAGTGAGGCCAATCTATTGGCCTATATTGTACCCGCTTCCTTGAGTTTTACAATATCCTTTTACCAGTATTCTAATACTCACTACCTTCAGGTATTCACTATTTCTCTAGGGCTAGTTCACAAAAGGGGGTGATTCACTTCTCTAGTGCCCCTTTTTGTGTATATGTCATGTCACTATATAATCAAGACCATACCAGCATACTATCATGTTGCCAGAACCGCCACTCTGATACCAAAAATTGTCAGGCCTCTTATTTCTTTTTACATTGTGTGGAATGACAATGCATAGTTCAGTGGGCACACAAAAATAACGTAAATATACTGATATATTGATACAAAGTGCTTGATTATATTACAGATATCCCTCACAGGGTGTTTTCATAATAATTGCAAACCTTAAAATAATAAAAAGGCCTTCAGATAACCAACTGTCCTGGCTATACTGGTTCGGAACCTTCAGTTGTCGGTATTTACACTTTTGCCCCTTTAAGTCGCTATCTGCTACTGGAAACTTTATACATTTATGGTCCATGCACTGTGTATCATAGTTAGGTCCTCACTAGGATGAATGGTACTTGTGCTTTTCCCATTAGGACGGTACTTGTGCTTTTCTCGCACCATAATTAGATAGTGCATGTTCATTATTCGTATAACATAATATAGCAACATACAACATATAAACCACCACATAGTTTATGAGAGACAGAGTTACTACCTAGAATTGCCCTTTCCTTGCTTATCTGTCTATCCAATATTCTGTGTCCGGCTTGGGCTATTGATATATTCAAAAATTCCAAATTTATGATAAATGAGTTATTACATATTTATAACTTATTCTAAACTCATTGTGTTAGTTATCTTGACTCAAAGATGCAATATTACCAAAAAACCCTTGGGAACCCAATCTAAGCCCTTTATACCTGGTATAGCTGTACTTTACCAAAAATTATGACGTGGGTTATTCTCACAATTTTGCATGTAGAATCCATTTTGTTACCTCAGATTTGTCAAGTTCATGCCCAAATTACATATTTATCCTTAGCAGCCACTATGTTAGGGTTTTAGGGGTAAAATTGTCATTTCACACCCTAAAGCCTTTACACTTTATATTTTAAATGTTCCCTACACAATTTTCCATTTTAAACACAACAAGAACATCAAAGTAAACAAATTCTAGCTCTAACCCTGGGAACACCTGCTGGCCGAAAGTTTAGAGAAAATGATGTTTTCTTGTTTTATCCCTTTAAACACCTTCCTTTCTACTTGTAACCATATGGTTAACTACTTAACCACTTATTAATCATGATTAGAGTTAATTTGGGCAGCACTTATCCTTAGGATTTGGCATTCCTAAAATCAAAAAGTCATGAAAACCAAGCCAAGATAAGCACAAATCAACAACAACCACAACAAACAACCTTGAATCAACAAGATAACAAGGTTTTATGGCTTACCTTTGATTTTCTCTCTCTTGCCCTTCAAAATCATGGCTCCTCCCTCTCTCTTTCTCATGATTTTCTCCTTGCTACATGTGTTTCCAAGGAGGATATGAAGATTAGAAGGGATTTCCAAGAGGTTTAAGGCAAGAACAAGTGAATATTACAACCAAACTTACCTTGTTTGGCTTCTTGAACTCCTGTGCTTTCTCTTTGTGTTCTTGTTCTTCAACCCAATCTCTCTCTCTCTCTTCTCTATTTTGGAAGTAACTTATGCCTTTGGAAGAGCTTAATTAGCTCTTAAAATATCTCCTTCAACCTCCTTAAGAATATATTATTTAATTGCAAATTTTAACACATGCTCACTTTTGACTTGTCCTCACCCTTTTCACTTGGCCACAAATGCTTCTCCTTGACGTAAATACGGCCTTTGAAGGAGCTAAATGGTTGATTGAATTATCATCATCCACCTCCTTGCATAATATTAATCTATTGCTATTTATCACATGTTTTCTTTTGACTTTTCTCCCTCTTTTTATACTTGGCTAGAAAATACCCCAACTTTGGCATTTGGGCCATGTATTTATTTCCCCTTTTTCTTCTCTTGTTGGGCGTCATATGCATCAAGAAAAGGGAAAAAATATATCACTTCTTATTTTATTAGAAAATGACCAATTTACCCTTACATTTTTTGTAATTAATTTATTCTTTCTTTTTTTCTTTTGTTTGGGCCAAAATTCACATATATATTAGGCCCTAAATTTGTGCTCTTCCATTCTCCATGTTTGGGCTTTTATGAAGCCAAAAATTGAATTTTATGTCTCATGTTAACCCAAATTTTGTGTGGCTATTAATTGTACTATTTGGCTAATTCAAGTGTGCCAATATTTACCATTTTATTTCCTTTATTACCACAAAGTTGTAAAAGAATTTTGATAACTAAAATTTGTGATGTTACAAAAAGAGTTACTACCTCTTGCGCTTTCTATCGATTTACCTTCTACCTTCTTGTTTTCTTGATTATTGCTTGGTGGGCTTAGGCATATATCAAATCCTATCATATATGTATAAGTAAGGGCAGCTTAATACTTATACCATTCACAATTTAAACTTCACTAATTGTTCTTAGAATCCAAACTTAAAATGAATTATAGCCTTAATTTTTCAATGAATTTTGAAAAACATAACTTATTATGAGAAACTCCAAATGAAGGGGTTCAAATCTATATTTAAAGCTCTTTTAGTCCTCTAAAAGGGAAAAATAACATCAACATCAAGTCATGGACATTATTTTATAATTGCAACCTAAATAGCCACTTCTCATTTGGTAAAACGGGATTTTCCAATTTTTCTACCCAAACTTTGAAAAGTCGTAACATTTAATGTACACATCCAATTAAAGCTTACGATGTGCATTTAACGCTCACAAAATTTCATAGGCATAAGAGGTTGGTTGCCTTGGTTTTACCTCCCATAAAAATCAGAACTCCAATATATCATTTTGATCATTTCATCACCTTTGAAATCTCTTTGTGCCAAACACAATTTATTTTAATTTCCACTTGCATATGACTTTAACACATGTTAAAAGATTACAACAATTGATATATTATTCTATTTCAGCCTTTACTATTTGGCCAACATTTATTGCATACTTATTAGCACAATTTATTTTAATTTCCACTTACTTATGACTTTAACACATGTTAAAAGCTTACAACAATTGATATATTATTATGTTTTAGCCTTTACAGCTTAGACAACATTTATTGCATACTTGTTAACTTCTAAACACAACCTACTCCTTATCCCATTTGACCAACCACATGTTGGTACGATATGAAATTTTTAGCTTCAAGAACAATATTTAGACTTTTACTTTAGGTCACTAGGCATGGTTCAAACATCTAAAAGAATTATAAGTTTGAATCAATTTCTAGCTCATAAACTCTAATTCTAAAGCCTCCAACATCAACACTTCAACAACACTTAAGGACTCGAAAATAACAATTAAACATGTTAATTTGATCATTATAATGAAAGCTTTATCATACTTAAACAATCTAAATACTCATTAATTCCTAAGAGTCTCAAACAGTAAGTTCCTTGCCAATTTTCAACTGTAAAAATTGGAACTTATAGAGCTTTCATCATAAAACCCTTAACAACATTTATATGCCGTTATAAAGCACCTAAACAACTCAACAATGATCCCATCTAAACACTTTATCCTTTTTCAAAATTTTGAGCAGCTTATATCTTAAATCTGGAATTTCAAAACTTGAAATATGCTCTCAAGGCTTGAATTTATTAGACCTCTAACTTCATACATTCCTACAGCGTGATATCATATGACTTCATTTGCAATTAACCACTTCCAATTTTCTTATAGCACTTTAGCTCATGAATATTGTGTTAACAACTATATTGGAGCCTAAACATAATTTAATTATTTAGAATACTTATTTATTAATATTTTAAAACATTACATAGCAGATTCCCTTCGATCTTCACTCCCAAATCCAGTGCCAACATACTCCCAACACTAGGCAATTAAATGACACATATATAATCCATCTACTCTATCTTTTAAATATGTCAATAAGCATTTCATAAGAGGGAACAAACCAAACATCTCTGCACAGCAAAGACAGATTCAAAAGTCATTATTCCGAAATCAATATTTTTTTTATAATATTCCAAAATCAATATTCAACATGCATGGGTAGAAATCACTACCACAAGCTCCATTCTACCAACTAGATATGATTCATATGGTTTAATTCATTTGTTCTTCACTTTCTCTCTCTAACCTTTAGATTTTCAGCCACCATCTACTCCCAAATCATCCATCAAATAAAGAAAATCCAAATCGATTTAGGCTTTCTCGCATACAAGGAATCTCTTGATCTTCCACCTATTCAACTCTTTTCCATCCCCTTCCTCTTCTCTCAGTCTCTGACTCTCTCTCTCTAACTTTATTTCTTTGATGCAGAACGAAATGAGGGAAGATAAAGGTTTTAGAGTGTGTTAAGTGAAGGGAAAATATAATCTAATAAAGCTTGTGGTTTCTATGTTTATATAACCTATATCAACCCATTTTCACATTACATCTTGTTGGACCAGATACAATTTGTGATATCGTCTTGCTTTGGGTCTGGTATAGCACGTCTAGCACTTCAAATTTTGGGGTTAACACGTTTCACGTTATAGTGCCTCAAAATAGAAGGCATTTTCATCCTTATAGTCACAACACTTCAATTCAATATAACTTAAACATGCTTGACTACATACACTAAAGAAATAGTGAGCATTTCATCCATTTCTCATTGCCAAATATTCAAGTAACATACAAACACTCCAACTTTTAACTTTCTTAAAAACAATGGCTTTCCAAAAACAAGACTAAAAGAACAACTTATAAAATATAACCCCCTTATAGCCAATCATTTCAAAAATAAAAATTCATTAAACACTTGTGTGTACAGCTTATCAACTTAAGATAACTATCCCATAATATAACACTTTGAAACAATAGCTATTTTACATCATTAGTACAGTGAAAATTCAAATAATCAAATATTTATCTTCATAAATCACAACATCACTTATCTTATATAATTTCACAACCATATACACATTTTAGCTTCCTTGAAAATTCCAAACAGCATCCCCTACTTAATCTAAACTTTGTAGATTTTAAAACAAACCTTGAATCATCTTTACACTATTTCTAAACCTTAATTCCATATAAAGAGTATCAAACACAACTTTATGTAAATTTTTATTTCTTGATATTGATTCAATCCTCGTTTATGTATCTACAATCATAACTTGTGTGTGTAACTATACCATTTATTATGTCACCCTATACTTGAAAGCCTTGAATATAGTTGGAAAACGTGTCACAAAGTTAAACTAGAGACCAAAGAATAATTTACAACTCATTCAATGTCCTGACTTCAAGACAGGGTCCGATCATGTGATAAAGTAGGCTTTCAAAAACTTTTCAAAACATGTTTAGTGAGGTCTCACTTTCACCTTTCAAATCTATTTGGCCTATTCAGTTTTGTTCCATTCATTACATTCACTTTTAAAGACATGAACCCTTATACACATTTTGGGGCATTACAATTCTCCCCCTGTACAATAAATTTTATCCCCAAAAATTGTTACACATCTTGAGGCATAAACTACAGATAATGCCTCTTCATGTCTGCTTATGCTTCCTGAGTTGCTTCCCTCAGAGACAATCCCTTCTAGACCACCTTCACAAATGGTATACTTTGGTGTTTGAGCCGCCTTTCTGTTGATTAATGATTGGTTCTAGCTCCACCACATAAATGTAACCCCTTACTTGAAAGTCTTGAATATAGTTCAAAAATGTGTCACAAAGTTAAATTGGAGACCAAAGAATAATTTACAACTCATTCGAGGTCCCGACTTCAAGACAGCGTCCGATCCTGTGATAAAGTGGGTTTTCAAAAACTTTTCAAAACATGTTTATTGAGGTCTCGCTTCCACCTTTTGAATCTATTTGGCCTGTTAGGTTTTGTTCCATTCATTAATGTTAGAGTACTAATTTCCTGATGGACTTTTCGGTTATATTCATTAACTAGTAGGGTCTATAAGGCATAATTGCCTATCTTAGTTCCTATACCGGGGATTACATACAAATACACAAGTCTATGATAGGTATGTCCACCTTTACTACATTGAACTTATATTTTTACATCATATACAAATTCTTCCAAAGTTTGATAACCAACAAACAAAAACCTTAATCTTCTATCGATGTGCCCTAGCTGCCCTTGGTTACCTGCTAGTCCTTTGATCCACTTGCTCTGGTTGTAGGTTAGTCATTAGAAAAAGTAGATTCGTATGAATCTTAGTAGAAACTTTTCACTCATATGATATAAATTTCACAAAGCATGTAAGCAATCATCACATAGCAACATTCACAGCAGCATTCACAATTGACATTCTTAACATTCTTGACAGTCATAACATTTATCACATTAGTGATATGCATGACATTCGTAAAAATTAGTGACATTCATCACATTCATCACAATTCTTAACATTCGTGACGTTCGTCATAATAGATGATATGTACATACACATAAAGCATTGGACATGATATAAGAGAAAGAGTCACTACCTAGTTCTTTCCGCTCTTGTTCGAGCATATATTTTTTACGCTTAGGGCAAATGTCAAATCCTATAAATCAAAATTAAGGATGAAAAGTTATTACCTATTTCAATTCTTAAATAACTTTAAAACACTTGGGATTGGCTATCATTTTAGTCCCTTAGGTGGCTATAATTAGTTGTAACAAAAGCATAAAAGGGTTGGGGACAGCTAGACCAGAAACCAACTTTCAAAAGTTCAAAGTACTGAAATTGGGGGTGGGCCGCGGCAAAGGAATTCTTTGGCGGTGGCCAAAAACAGGCTAGAAACTTTTTGGCAACAGCCAAGAATCTTTGGCTGCGGCCAAAAATAGGTCAAAAGCTTTTTGGCTGTAGCCAAAAATCTTTTGGCTATGCCCAAAAACAGGTTTGACACTTTCTGGCTGCGGCCAAGAAAATTCTTGTTTCTTAGCTAAATTTCCAAAAATCATAACTAAATCTACAAAAATTAAAATAGAGTGATTCCAAGTCCTACTTGAAGCTTTTTATATCCTCTATATAGGAAAAATATGAACCACTTCTATATACAACCACAAAAATATAGAATTCAATGAATTTTCATACTGTTCCAGAATTAAGTCCAGCAACAGGCACAACTTTAAAAATTCATCTCTCTTAGTATACAAGTCAAAAAATTACCAATTAACTATCAAATTAAAGCTCTAGATGTCTACTTTAATCCTGGAAAGTTTCATAATTTTTGGACATCATTGACTTATTCAAAGGTGTCATGCAAACTGACTCCCTTGCACAAAACCTTCACTGATAGTATTTTCAGTTTTACAACATATGTTTCCAATGGTTCAGAATTTACAACCAGAGCTACTCCCCACACAGTTTTTTTCACATAATCTAATGGAAATATCAAAACAATCAAATTCCTACTTCTTTTTCATGTCCTATTTTGGGCAGAATTAAAACACAAATTCCCTCAATTGCCAAACTTCAAATTCAAGTCTCAAACCAATTTCATATATCTAATAGACACCACAAGGCACCATTACTACCATCAAAACATCATGAACTCTCTAAACCCCAGTATACACGAATATAGGGCAAAATTACACAAGCAAAACTTTGCAACCTATGATCACAATTCATATATCAAAGGGTTGCTTTTGCTCACCTCTTCCACTTTCTCTACTTTTTGCTTTGATTCTCCAACCTTTAGTTTTTCTTAAGTACACAAAACACCTCCTTTTGAAAATCTAAAACCATACAAATGAAGCTCTCATCAAGAGGAACAAGATTAGGAAAAAGGGTTTTTAGCTTTAGAGGTCATCTACAAGGTCAAAATTCAAGAAAATAGCTCACCTTCAACCTTGAACTTCTTTCTCTTTCCTCCTCCATTTTGACCGACCTTGAGAGCTTAAGAGAGAGTGTGAGACATGATGAATGATTAATATTCATCCCTCCCCCATGCCTTCTAGCCGACTTGAGAGGAGAGAGGGAAGAGAGTTAAAAAGTTTGACCTTATTTAATTATAATTGCTTAGCCTATGTGATGCCAAGTGTCACCATCCTATGGCTTCTCAAAAAGCATATACCCTATATTACAATAACTAATTTCATTAACCATTTAGTCACACCACTTTTTCTTTTAGCTGATAGTCCCTTTTTGCTTCAGTTGCTTACTGTTTGGCTGATAAATTTCTTTCTTCCATTTTTTCCCCTAACTATAGTAATTTTAGTTAGATTGCCACTTAGTGCCTTATCTAACTCCATTTCCTCTTGCCATGCGCTCTTTCCTTGTCTTTTAACAATTTAGGCTTTGTCACATAATTAAGCTTAAATACTGGGTTTGGGCACTTTCTGCTGCTAATTCGAGTCATACTTCACACTTTATTCTCTAAAGGTGTTTGTCTAACATTGATTACATTCACTTTTGAAGACATGAGCTCATATACACATTTTGGGGCATTACATATTATCTCTAAATGGTATTAAATAGTTGTACTATATGTTTCCCAACTTCTAAAAATCCTGTTACAACCATGTATGTGTTGGAAATTGTGCCCTAAAGGCCAATCATTGTACTTTGAACATTACTATTTTAATGAAATTTCTCCATTTTGTTATCATATTATTTGCATGTTAACTGTGATAATTGTATCCTTGGATAATTCATAAAGATTGTCCTAAAATGTCCCTGGTCAATCATTTATGTGGGAGCAGAGATGAAACAAGATCAGTATGACTTTGATAAGATATGGAGATACGAATCGAAGTCTTATGCACTTGTAAGAGTACAAGGTGCTGGACCGACCCACTATGAGAAAGCTACATGGATCAAGTCATAAGCTTTTCTCATGTATAACCATGTCACAATGCCCTTATACCTGAGGTCATCATGGATTCCTACATGAGAGTTGCTAAGCTTTGAACTAGTTAAAAGTCACTTTTGACCGGGTGATGATAAAGGCTACGATCGGGCTTAGTGGTTTTTCATGCAGAGGAATATGAATGATCAAGATGGAATTTGTCCCTCACATTAATAGAGAGATATAACTGGGCCCCTCGATGAGTGAGTCTGAGAAATGTATGGCCATACTATGATGAAAGGAGTTTTTGTCTCTATTATTAGGCTACTCAGGAATCGAGAAAGTAATGGTCAGGAACAAGAGGATGATATTATCCATGCCTTATCCTTGATCGATATATCGTGTGACAAAAGGGACATGACATGGTTGTATGACAGGTTGTATTGTGATAACGATCCTCATATGAATTGGGTAGTCGTAATGTCTTGCTAGAGGCCGCTTGCGACTTTTGGGTTAATATAGTTATTAGCCCACTACCAACTTCATATGGGCCTACAGGGTCGCACACAAGTATGGCCCAACACGAGATAATGTTTAATTTAGGGTGGATGAATTTTATATTTATATTTATATATATAATATAAAATTCATTAATAATATTATATAGATATATATATTTTCGAAATATATATCTTATATATATATGTGTGTGTGTGTATATTACATGATATTATTATATTGTGTTAGTTTTAAATTTAATTTATTAAGATATATTAAATTTAATAACTAACATGATAGAGATATAGTATCTCATATTTAATTTATGAAGATAAATTAAATCTAATGGCTCTTTATTTGGTTTAAATAAATAGGTTAAATTAAAATTGTTGGACAGATTTAATTTAAACTGAATTTATTTAATTAGCTTATCAAGATAATTAATTGTTAATTAATTTTGAAATTAATCATGATTAATTTGGAAATTTGAAAATAACCCTCATGGGTTATAAACTTGATAGAGCAGATATATTCAGATACACATGAGAATTGAGAGCCGCAAGTGAAACCCTATGAGACATTAGAGACGCTAGCACGTAGTCTCGGTTGGAGAGCATTCGTGTGGATACCGGTAGAGGGAGCGGACATGACGTGTTGGCTCCTAAAGATCATGAAAACTCTGAATCATCAAAAAGGTATGAATCCTTCCAACTTGGTTTAAACGTCGTTGATAGATCCTCGATTAGGATCAGTGAAAATTTTAAAATTCTTCCGCTGTGCCTACCGATTCTAACAGTATGTACACATATATTCTTAGAACTACAACTTAAATAAAAACTTATTTTTACCAATAACTTAAATCATAACTCAACATTTACAAACTTATAAGCATTATAACCTCAAAAAAATGTGTTCAACAGCACCTCAATCTTAGTTCTGAAAATGCCACAACTTAGCAATCATCATGTGGAAACCATTAGGCACACCCTAAAAGCTTAAAACATTTACTTAGCAATTCAAAACAGAAAACAATAAACTAATACTCTTTTAGCCCCAAATTAAACTGTCAAATCCGTAAACCTTGAACATCATACCTTTATGCACTCTAACCTTCAATCAAAAGGTGGTGAATTTCCAAGACATTTCTCTTTCTAACATTGATTCAATAGAAAACTCAACCTTTCGACTTTTATTTCTACTCTTATCTTTATGTTTAATGTAGAGAATAGATATTAAGAGCCAATATGTCCATGGAGCTTCTACTCATTATTCTTATACACACATATCAAATCAAGAACTACTTACAACTCCTACCAAGGATTGTTAAAGCTATATCTAAAGTGTTCCTTTGCTCATGAGCAGAGCATTCTAGCCTATTGCCATAACCTTGCTCTAATGCCAAAACTATAACACCTTACTCTTAGACAGTCTAATTAATAGAAGTGTTTGCCTAATTTTGAGCCACTAATGACCCATTCGGTAACCTAAAAAGCTGAACTTTTAAAAAAATTTCTTTTATGAGAATGAGATTTTCTAAAAAGTTGAAAATCTTGAGCTAATTAATTTCGAATCTCAACTTAGTAGCTCGTGTCCAAATTAAACCTCTTTGAAAACCTTTTGATAAACAAATAAGCCCCAATCTCTTTTCTAATTTCACTTGACCCTTCAAATTATAAGGTCTTATTCCATAAGTACATGACTTTCAAAACAATTTGATCAAAAGTACTGAACTACTTTCCCTTTTTAAAACATAAAACTTGTAGCTTTGGCATGTAAACATCTTAGGGCCACACTCATACAATTGCCCTAATTTGCAAACAAGAATATTTTATATCACTAACTAAGCATGTATCTATAACTGCAGCTATTAATAACTATATATGGATATACTCTTGCTATCACTATAGATGGCACTTACCTTTGTGCTGTTATAGCCTTAGCTCTCCTCCTTATGGAAGTATTTAGATGCCAAAATGTATAATATGTATCTATATACAAACATAACTCACTTGATCAAAAGAGAAATATATATATATATATAAACATAAAACCATAAATTTGAGTAAATAACAAAAGTCAAGTTTCTCAGCTTCAACCACCTTCAATCTTCTCTAATCACTATGCTCAGTCCCTTAAATGTACCTGCCCTTACTATGTAGTGTGGCAGAATGCGGTGATATTCAAGGAAGTCTTAGTAGTAAAAAATTTCTTCATGTTAATCATGCAATATCACAACAAAGCATGCAAAACAAGCAATAGAGAACAATAAATTACAACACTATATCTTATATGATGTCCATATATCATATAGATATCTTAAACAATCACCTACTGGAGCACATTCAGAATTAAATGAATAACTAACTAGTGCAAATTGTGTTAACACCCTTTTCCATTTCAACATATATAGAGTAATAGAGACCATATTCCACAGGGATACAAAAAAGTACAAATATACTTATAATAAGTATTTGTTTACATATCAAAGTCAAAATATAGAAGGCGACAATATTTACAACATTTACAGAATGTCCAAAAGTATCTTAAACATAGACTATCTATAACCACGAACTTTAGCTTCTCCTTGAGACACGTGCTAGTCACTTCCCTTTATCTACATCCTTGCCTTTTGATCTACTGGCACCCGTTGAGATGTTTGGTTTAGAAAAAGGGGTGAGATTCCAAGGAATCCCAGTAGAAACATACTATCACATATAAAATGTGAGAATTAAATATGCAATACACCGTATCATGTAAAATGAAAATTCACATTGATTCATATGTGTACACAAAGTTTCAAGGCCAAACACCGAGTTAAAACCCCTACGTGTACGTTAGTCGAGTCACCGACTACAGCTAGGCAATACTAGTATACCTTGGCTGGGCACTGAACCACTACCAGGTAATTATGCCTCTAGCACGCATTCATATCACAAAATACAGTAACACATATCATATAAATAGTCACATAGTATATGAGAGATAATAGTCCCTACCTCAAAGCTTTATCACCCCTATATCGTGTGCCTCATAAAATGTGTCAACTTTTGGCTCTCGACTTGGCCCTAAAATGTTAAATGTACAAGAATTAAGTTAATACCCATTCATGTACTACTTTAAACTCATGGTATTGGTCATCTTTTGGGCTGTTTAGACATCTATTAGAAGCTCAAACAAGTACCAATGGGATTGGTGAAGTGAAACCAATCAAAAAGGAGAACATGCTGAAACAGGGGTCTTGGCTGTGGCCAAAAGTCCTTGACTGCGGCCAAAAGTAGGTCAAAAGGTTTGGGGCTGGGGCCAAAAATCCTTTGCTGCAGCCAAGAAGCTGTCCTGTTTCTTGACTGAACTTCCAAAAAACATAACTAATTCCACAAAAATCGAAATGGGGTGTTCTAAAATTCTATGGAAAGCCCTTTAAGTGTAGTTTCATGGAAAAATACGAAACACCACCATCTACAACCACAAATTTCCAAAATTCCATAAATTCCCATGTTGCTCCAGAATTAAGTCCAGAAACAGGGCAAAACTTCGAAAATTCATAACTTTCAATCCACCAGTTCAAATCACCATAATAACTATCAAATTAAAGCCCAAGATATTTACTTTAATCTTGGAAATTTGTATTACATTTGAACTTGGTTTGACCAACAAAAATGCATGGAAAAGCAACACTGCCTCACAGGAAATAACCAAACAGTATGCATTTGCACTTCAATAGTTTCCATATTTGTGTACAAATTCCAAAAATCATGAACACCTATATTCCCAAACAATTTTCCCTTCTAAATCCAATGGAACCATTGGAATTTCCAAATTCCAACTCCTTGTCCCCTGTTCAACACCTAGACAAAATTAGGATTCTTAAGAAAAATGTATTTTTGTGTTTCGACTTCAAGGCTTCGTTCTTGTCACTCCAAATCACTTGGTTAACCATATAATCACTTTCTAAACATGATTAAAGTAAATTTGGACAGCATAACACTTAGGGTTAGCATTTTCCCAAATTTACAAATCATGGCAAATCAACCCCAAAACCACCAATCATTCCAACAACAACAACAACCAAAGATTAAAGTTTATGGAGTTACCTTTGGCTTTTCTTGCTTTCTCTCTCTAGAAGTTACTGTTCACTCCCTCTTCAACCTTGAAATTTTGCTTGCTACACCATGGATTTCATAGAGAAGAAGAGTTTAGAGAAGAACTTATGCAAGATTAGAAGAAAATCTTAAGAATCACAAGCCTTACCTTGATCTTTATCTTCCTCCTTCTCTTTAGCTTGAGTTTTCTTAAGCTTTTTCTCTCTTTCTCTCTCCCCCTCTTTTTCCTAGCTTAAGACGAAATGAGGCAAGGAAGGAGGAAGCAAGCCTTCATAAAAATCTTACTCATTTTACCTTCATTTAATAAATGGTGGTAAATTGGATTAATGACCACATCTTTGTACTCAGGCTTATCTTCTTCAAACTCATGTCATAAAGTTCAATTTAGGCTTATCTTCTTCAAACTCATGTCATAAAGTTCAATTAAGTTTGAACTAGTTTTCCTTCTCTTCCCTTCTAGCCCAACACGTCCTCTAGGTCCTTAAGAAAACAAATGGGCTTTTATTCAATTATCTTAAGCTTCTTGTTCCAAGAAACATTATCTTAAGGTAATTACACATGTGCTCATATTCAACAATTGTTGTTTATTCCTCTTGGATTAGATTAAGGACACTTGGCATATCATAATCCCAATAACTATTTTTTCCTCCCATTTCACTTCTGCTAGGCAAAATTAACCAAGGAAAAGTGAAATAAGAATTGTTTCAACATTTTCTATAATTCTTTTAATTGATTTATGCCTAAGTGCCTTCCAACTCTACAAATCTTGATTAATTTGACTAAGAATATTCCATGTATATAGTCTCCTCTATTTTCTTTAGTTAATTGAAATTAACTTCAATTAACTGGAAAATAATTAATCTTGTGCTAAATTGACAAAATTACGATTTTATCATTACCTTTGCAATCTAATTTCTTTTCTTGAATTAATTTGGCCAATTCCCATATATTTTTGGGCCAAATATTTTCTCTATTATTTCTCCATTTTTGGACCTTAATATTGGGCTTTTTAAATTACCCAAATTAATTCCATAATTATTTTTCCCATTTTCCCATGAATATGAAATTTCTAAAATTCATAAATTACAAATTCATAAATATTCACTATTTTATTGAATTTCTCAAATAATTACAATATATTTGGTGAAAATAAAATTTGGGTTGTTACAAATTGACAAGGCAAATACTCTTATGCAAGGAAACTTACATGTTCTAATGCACAATCAGCATAATAGCACAAACTAACATCCAACAGATTAATACACAATCACCTGAAAGGAAAAAAGTTACTACCTCTTGCGCTTTTTTCCACTTTTCCTTCTACCTTCTTCTTTTCTTGATTATTCTTTGGTGGGCCTGGGTATATATCAAATCCTATCATATATGTATAAGTAAGAGTAGGTTAATACTTGTACAATTCACAATTTATAACTTAGCTAATTGTTCTTAGAATCCTAACTTAAAACGAGATCTAGCCTTAATTTAATAATGAACTTTGAAAAATTATAACTTAATCTAGGAAACTCCAAACGAAGGGGCTCAAATGTCTATTTAAAACTCTTTTAATCCTCTAAAAGGGAAAAACAATATCAACATCAAATCATGGACATTATTTCATAATTCCAACATAAATAACTACTTTCATTTGGTAAAACAGATTTTCCAATTTTTCTTCCCAAATAGTGAAAAATCATAACTTTCAATGTACACATCCAATTAATTTGTTCTAGGATTTATTTTAAAGCTTAAGATGTGCTCTAAATGCTCACCAAAGTTCATGGGTTGAAGAAGTCCGCCTTGGTTTTACCTCCCATAAAAATCAGTGCTCCAATATATCATTTTTATCATTTCCTCACGTTTGAAATTTCTTTCCGGCAAGCACAATTTATTTTAATTTCCACTTGCATATGGCTTTAACACATGATAAAACATTACAATAATTGATATATTGTTCTATTTCAGCCTTTACCGTTTGGATAACATTTACCGCATACTTATTAACTTCTAAACATCACCTACTCCTTATCTCATTTGACCAACTACACGTTGGTTCTCTAAAATGTTCGGCTTCAAAAACAATATTTATACCTTTACTTCAGAGTCACTGGGCATGGTTTTTTTTAACAGAACACTAGGCATGGTTTAAACGTCTAAAAGAATTATAAAGTTTGAATTAGTTCCCAGCTCATAAACTCTCTAACTCTAAAGCTTCCAACATCATATATTTCAACAACAATTAAACCTGTCAATTTGGATTATAATGAATCCTTTAGCATACTTAAACAATGTAAATACTCATTAGTTCCTAAAAGTCTCAAACAGTAAGCTCCTTGTCAATTTTCAACTTTAAAACTTGGAACCCATAGAACTTTCATCGTAAGACCCTTAACAACATTTATATATGGCTGATTAGGATTTTTGATATTCAAGTTATTTATCATTATTAAGGAATATTTGGCTTTTATGTTGACTTGGTTGTCGTCTTTTAGCATTAATTATTATTTGCATTTAATTTAGTATTCTAGAATGTTCTATCATCAATTCCCATTAATTTTAATTGCACTTTCGAATATTCCGTCATTAATTCTTAGGTTTGGGTTGAGGCTATTTTTCTCTTGAGTATCTCTTCCTTCCCTCTTTATTCGTCAAGTTCCTCTCCCTCCTTTCTTGCTATCCCCCCTCCTCTATTCTCTCTCATCTCCTTCTGCATCTTCTCTCTACCTCTCTCCTCTCCCTTTCCTTTTCCCATTCTACGTCAATATACCATTATAAAGTACCCGAACAACTCAACAATTATCCCATCTGAACACTTAATCATCTTTCAAAATTCAAAATAGCCTATATCTTTATTCTTGAATTTTCAGACTTGAAATATACTCCCAAGGTTTGAATTTATTAAACCTCTAACTTCATACATTCCCACAACGTGATATCATATTAGTTCATTTGCAATTAACCTCTTCCAATTTTCTTACAGCTCTTTAGCTCATGAATGTTGTGTTAACAAAAATATTGGACCCAATAATTTAATTATTTAGAATATTTATTTAACATTTTAAAACATTGAACAGCAGATTCCCTTCGATCTTCACTCCCAACATTAGGCAATAAAATGACACTTATATAATCCATCTACTCCATCATTTAAATATTTCAATAAGGATTTCATAGGAGGGAACCAACAAAACATCTCTGTATAGCAAAGATGTCACGCCCTAAATTCCATTCACCAATATACATTGTAAATATGTGAAAATATTATGTGGAAATATTCAATAAAATGGAAGGGTGAATTTTGGAGGATGTGATTTTGTGGCCAGTGAAAATTCTCTATGAGGCAATGCATTTGTTAGGTACTTTTGGAGGATCAAATGATGTTCAAAAATTATGAAAATTGTAGGATAAAAGTAGACATCCTAAGCTTTAATTTGATAGGTCATTCGTAATTTTTGGAGCTGTATACAAATAGTTATAAATTTTTAAAGTTAGCCCAAGAAAACTGTGTATTTTCTGGAATAATGTCCAACAACTTAAATTCTGTGAATTTTTAGCTTCTAGTTGACTAAAGGCTATATTTTTCCTTAAAACTAGACTCGATAAGGGTTCTATATCCTTTGGAATTACTCCAATTTGATGTCTATAAATTTAGTTATGATTGTTTAAATCTTTGTAACCCCCTGCCGTAATTATATCCGAAATACGCGATTAAAGTGAAATAGAGACCAATAAGAAACAAATAACATTTTACAAACCCATCTACCAGACGGGGTTTTCATAAACACCTTTCGAAATCATTCATAACCTGGCCTCACATTCACATTCCGAATACAATTACTACACAAAGATAAATCACATTTAAATATATCAGAGTACGCAATATAATAATCCCGGAAATCCCGGGTTCTCTTCATTAACTCAAGCTTCATAGGGCACATTAGTCCATACAAGCCCTCATATGGGGATTACACAATTTTCTTCTAATACAAATACAAATATCCCATCTGGGATGATAACCAACTACCAAAACAACTACCGAAGGAAGTCCCCATCGCACTTGGCTGCCTGCTCCATCCTCAATCTACTACCCTGTCTGAAAGGTTAGTAGGGGAGGGTGAGATTCAAGAGAATCTCAGTAGGGAAACATTATCAATATGCAGGCAAGATAAGTGTTTAATGCATGACATGCTTGCATCACATAACTCATGCACACATACAATGACAAATCTATAAGCTCAATGCTTCGAACGATACACATATGGCCATAGCATATATTGAAACATAGCTTCAAATCATTCATACATGTTCCACATAATCAAGCAAAGCAATAACATGCATCAACACATTAATACAGTTATCAGAGCATGCAGGAGAGATAAGTTCCCTATCTCCAGTCCTTGCTCCTCGATTTGCGTGCCAGCAACTCGGGGATTCACATTCAATCCTACAATGTCAAATATACTATTTAGACACTTCCATAGTGTTTCTGGGGGTTATATGAGGCTATATTAAAAATTTACTAAAATACCCCCGGGGGCCCGGCCCGGCCCCGCCGTACCCGGTCTGGCTGTACTTTTCTTGAAATTTTGACATAGGCTATTCTGACATATTTTCGCCCAAAGAATCCATTTCCGGACTTGGAATTATCAAATTCAATGTCAATTTACAAATTTACCCTTGGCAGCCCCACTTTAAGGGTTTCAAGGGCGTTTTCGTAATTATGCTTTTTCGGCCTTTTCCGAAAAAGTGCCCAGCTATAACCCCACCTATTTTTGCCCACTGAATCCAATGGAATCATCAAATCATTGAAAATCCAACTCTAAGACCCATTTACAATGCTGGCCGAAATATATGGGTTTTAAGGGGAAAATTGGGGTTTTTCGGTTTCGGCTCCGTAAACGCGTTCCTTTCTACTCCTAACCACTTTATTGACTATTCCATTAGGTTAGAACTACCATTTAGTATCAATTTGGGCAGCATAAAAGCCCCAAAAACCCATTTTCCATTTTTAGAACCAAAGACAATCCGGCGAAATTTCACGGATTAAATTGTCTATAACAGCCAGAATAGTCAATATGCAAGAGTTTGGAAGTTACCTCAAGCTCCCACTAGCTTTTCCTTCTTGTGGCTGAAAACCCTAACTTCAAAACACCAAAAGAGGAGCTTCCAAACCTTAAAGAACATAAAGGAGTAGCTTAGGATCGGAGTTATACGCGTTAGGAGCTAGATCGTCGGAGAAATCGGCTTACCTTGCGAGATTTCTCCTTCCTTCTCCCTATTTTCTCCAAGGTCTCTCTCTCACGTTTTGTATCTGAAATGGCGTCGGTTTGGAGGAAGGAAGATGAATAAAAAGTGTTTTAACATTAGGATGATGTCATGTTTTATTATGCTGATGTCATTAATCCCATTTTCGGATTTTCTGGCAGATTTTCTGCCCAAACTTTGAAAAATCATAACTAATTCTAGAAAACTCAAAATGAGGTGATTCCAAAGCCAAATGAAAGATATTTAAGTCATCTTCATAGGAAAAATATTGGCCATTACTAAAAATCACCACACAATTCCAGAATTACATAAATTTCATCACTGCCCCAAAACAGAGTCCATTTTCGACCTCAAACTTTGGACAGTCATATCTCCCAGTTCCCAAAACGAAATGGCACAAATTATATGTCCATTTTGAAGCTTGGGATGTGAACTTTAAGAATGAAAATTTTCATAATTTTCTGACATCATTTGCCTAGTCAAAACATCCACACAATAAGACTGGCCATACAGAATTCACACTGGACAGCATTTCCAGTTTTGCAACCAATGTGTCCAATTCAATTTAAATCAATTCCAATGATTAAATACCACAACATGACACCATTTCCATCACAATACCCCATTCAATTCTTCCCTCTATTCTAAGTCAATTTGGATGTTGATCCACAATTGAACTCAAATACAGGGTTTTAGCGTTGCTCATAACACAAGTGACTACAATCCACTTTATATTCTTTAAAAGGGTTCATTAATCACTAACCACGTCCACTTTTGTAGTCATTAACCCCCAATCACAATTTGGGATCTTGCTAAACCGGGGCTTAGCAATCCACTAATCTTAGGCTTATTCTCTAGCCTCGAGTCTCGAAATTCGGGGTATTACAATCTTGATCAAAAAATCTGCCATAATTTACATAAATCCAAAAATGGGGAAAATATGTGATGGAAATTTTGCAAATTTTGAGATAATTGATATAGCCCATTTTGGCACTAATTTGGGCCCTAGATGTGAAATGCGGATGACCAAGAGAGAGAAGTAGATTGATATTAATTGGGCTTCATGACCCAATTTCATGTACATAAAGTTTATGTACACAAAGTTAGAATTTTTCATTCTTGGAAATTAATTAAATTATGGAAATTACGACATAAGCCATATATTATAAAAGTTCATCTCCTTCAACTATTTCCCTCTAACCGACGTCCAGGAGCTTTTAAAAAGAGAGAGAGAGAGAGAGTTGTGTGAGTTAGAAAGAGAAGGAGAAGAAAAACTTGTAATGGTAAGTGATTGTAAGGGTAAGTGATTTCTTTGGTGAATTGGTGCCTAACGTGTATAATCCTTCTCCTAAGCTTCGCTTCTATGTTATTTAAGGTACTTGAAGCAGAAATTTTAGTGTTTCAAGGGTTAGGGTTTCAGCCATAGGAAGGAGAAGCCAGAGGAAGCAAAGGTAACTTCTGAAACTTCAAATATTAGTATTGGCTGCTGTGAGTAATTTAACTGGTGAATTTCTGCTGGATTTACTTTGATTGTAAATTTGGAAAAAGTTGTATTTGAAATGTTATGCTGTAAAATTGAGTCCAAGTGGTGGTTTGAACGTAATTAAATAGTTAATAAGTGGTTAGGAGTATAAAGGAGTAAGTCTGCAGAGTTAGAATAGGAAAACCCCAATTTTTCTAGGAGAATTGTGATGTTTGGCTAGTGCTGGTTCAGGGGGGCTAGGGCTAGATTTTTCGATGTTCTTATGATTCCATTACGTTCAAGAGGGAAAATTAGGTGGGGTTACTGTTGATACTTTTTTAGAAAAGCTTGAAAAAGCATAATTACGAAAACACCCCTGAAACCCCAAAATAGGGGCTGCCTAGGTCATTATTGTCTTTTTGATAGTAAAGTTGGTAATTTCGAGTCTGAAAATGGATTCCTTAGGCAAAAATATGTCAGAATAGCGCAAGTCAAAATTTCAGGAAAGGTATGGTTAAACTGGGTGCGGCCAGGCCCGGCGGGGTCCCTAGGGGCATTTTGGTAAATTTTCACAAAGGCTTATATAACAAATATAAATACTATGGAAGTGCCTATACATGAATAGGTTTTAACCTAATTCGTGTACATTTGATATTTTAGGACCAAATTGAAAGCCCAGACGTTGGCACGCTTCAAAGACACAAGTTTTGAGGCGAAAAAGGGTTAAGGTAGTAACTTTATCCTTCATACTCTATGCCAATGTTTATACGCTTTGTATATGCCATGTACTGAAATATGTGTTATACACAGTACACACTGATGAATAGTTCCTACGGGTATACTGATATACCCAGTCGAGGGCTGAGGTACGGAATGTGTAGAGGTTGCAACTCTGGTTGGCTCTGAACACATTTTTTACTGAACTGAGTGTTGTGTTAATATAATATTACATTATCTGGTATTTGGTATATTTATTCATTGCATCTTCTATGAATGATTATCTGTTACTACTGGGATTCCTTGGAATCTTACCCCTTTTTATAAAAAAAAATGTGTTAGCAGGAACTAGCGGATCCAAAGGCAAGGGTGCTGACATGGGGAATGGACAGACATAGATCCTGAGGCAAGGATGAGTGGTTATATGTAGTTATATTTGAATATTTTGGGTAAAATTGTAAATATTATCAAATTTTGCACTGTTGATTCCTGTATATAAACAAATACTTTTGTCAGTATATTTGTACTTTTTCTGTATGCCTGTGGAATTGGCCTTTATCACTCTACGCATATCGAAATGGAAACGGGTGTTGACAAAAGGCTGATTCAAAAGTCATTAATCCAAAATAAATATTCAAATGCATGTGAATAAACCATAACCTAAAGCTCTATTCAATCAACTAGCATGATCCTATGGTTTAATTCATTTGTTCTTTACTTTCTCTCTCAAGCCTATAGATTTTCAACCACCATCTACTCCTAAATCATCTATAATATAAAGAAAATCCAGATAGATTTGGGTTGTAGATACTTACTATAATATCCCGAATTTTGGGACTAAAGTCTTGAGAATAAGCTTGAATCAAGTGAACTACTAAGCTCGGTTTAGCAAGTGTCCTAGGAATGCATAAAAACAATATGGCTCTAGAAATTGCACTCAGAATAGAATATAATTTCAGTAAAAATTAGCCGAAGAAAAATACCCGATTCCTGTAGGATGTGCCAGTATGGCATGAAACCTAACCTAGATCTAAAGGAAAATGGAAGAAGTGTCTAGAATGAAATAAGAAAGAGAATTAAAAGAATTAATGGCACAAGAAATTAATGTTACCATAATCAATGGCAAAAGAGATACTTGCCACTTGATCTTGAGGTTAAAATTGGAAGACAAATTGAAGGGCCAAGATTTGCTCTTCAAAAGCACGAACTCATTAATTAGAATAAAAATCAAAGTTTTCTCTCCCTTACGGGCATGAAAACCATGCAAATTAGAGGGTAAAGAAGGAGGAAAATACGTTGATCAAGTGGTCAAAATGTCAACTTTTCAACTTGGGAAATTAATTGACCAATGGCAAGATAAAGTGAGATAGTTAGGTCAAACATTTGTCCTCCATGTTAGGCAGCAAATTCGTCCAAGATGAGATGAAGAGAGAGAGATAGTTCAATTAATACACTTCTCTATCTTTTAGACCAACAAGTTGGTCAAAGAAAAAGCTTGAAGAAAGAAACACTTGTACAAAAAAGGTGATTTAGACCAGTTGTAGCGGATAAGGCCTAAAAGAAATAAATGGTGACATTTTTGTAATTATAAAAGAATAGAGAGACTGATTATTCTATTAACCGGTCTAAAAAATATTATTTAGACTGGTTCTACATTAACAAGTCTAAAATGATTAAACCTTTTAGACCTGCTTGGAATTTAAACTGGTCTAAAAGGTTCAACAAGAAAAGAATATAATAGAATAACTGGTCTAAAAGAAATCCTTTTAAGACCGGTTATTCTAACAACCAGTCTAAAAGATAGACTTTTAAGATCGGTTGTTAGAATAACTGGTCTTAAAAATGTTTTAAGACCGGTTATTTTTTATAACCGGTCTTAAAAGTCTTCCCCCAAATTACTTTCGTAGCTTAAGCTGGTGCCTTCTTCCATCCTGAAATCCTTCCACACTGAATAGCAAATACTCAAGAACGAACAACTCCTCTAAATTAGTCATTACAAGAGTGGAATTAGTGTGTCAACTTGGATTGGTATTCCACTTCCGCCATGAGAATAGGATCTTGGAGCTAGTATCCCCGTTGTGCAGTGTTAGGGCATACTGGTCCTCTTTATTTTTGTTGAGTGTTGAGGTGTGACGGCGCTTAACACAATCTCTTCTCTTTTTTTATATATTTTCAATCTTCAAATTTTGGATAAAAAACTTGTTGAAGCCCTAATTCTCTTCTAGGTAGTCTTTTTTGTCATCTATAGTTTTTTCTTTGAGAATTGAATTGTGTTTTCAAGTCCTGGAACTAATTTTTTGTGTTATGTCTGTGACGCATAATTCTGTTAGTTCTAAAATTTTTTGAGAACTTATTCGATTGAATACCTGCTGTGGTGCACTGAATCTCAAACACTTGAATTCATTTGAAACACTTATTCTCTGGAAGTGTTTTGCAAAATTGTACTTTGATCCTGAATTGTTCTTGCTGAATATGCCCTCTTAATCTGAGATTTCTAAAACTATAAATATCCATTGAAATTAATTAAAAAAACTAGATTCTCTAATTTTGTCACTGCATTAAATCATACATCTTTAGACTAACTCTAGACTTCTTCCTTATATCCACTGAATTGATTAAAAAACCCGGATTCTAGAATTTGTTTCATGTATGTTTAAGATACAAAATATTATTTTAGAGTGAATTTACACTGCTTATATTAATCTCGAGCTTTCTTAATAGATGGAACTACACCAATAAGGGTTTTCTGCTTATTTGTCATGAAAAGTTTAAAGTATTAAGGTCTGTCAACATGTTTTAAAATTAATTACCTGACATAACATGAATATGGAAAGAACATATGAATGTTAAAAGGATTCCTTAATAGAGAGAGTAACAAATACACCAAAACTCCAAGACCAATTTACCATGACCATCCATTAAGGAAGTCATCATTAAATGATATTTATAGATTATGATTTTGTAATCAGATTTATATGTAGTAACCTACTTTAGTCTAATACTTATATTTTGGCTATTTAATATTGAAATGAACAAACTACAATTGAATTCCTCTGCTCAGTATTTTATTAATTATTATGATTTTGTATTTTCTCTTTTTAGGTATCTTTGATAGAGACTAAAGTATTATGGGATGCTGAAGTCCTATATGGGAATAATAGACCTAGGGAAAATAGACTTAAAGTGTGTTTGGTTTCATATTAAAACATACAAAATAGATGGTGAGGTGTCCAAAAGGGAAAGGGTCAATGTTAATTACCTTACAGGTGTCTTGAGATGCCATGATGTGTGTGCCATAGAGAGAAAAGATCTATGGTTAGATATGTATATAGGGAAGAAAAGTTTATAGGGGAATGAGGAAGTATTAAGCTTTGTATGAGGAAGGAGCCGAGCCTCTTGAATGCTTGCCCCAAAAAGGGTGTTTTCAATTCTCTCACACCTTCCTTCTCATTTTCTTCACTCTCAGACATCACATTTGTGCTATGTCCACCACATTTTACCTTGCCATCTTATTCGATTACATATTTTCTCAAATGTTAATGACTTACATGCATCACACAGCCAAATATCCCCCCGGATAATAGATGAGACCAACTAAGAAGAAACACAACCAAATATTCTAGTTGCATATAAATTAGGGATTAAAGATAAGTAATATTAATTTTAGTTTCTTATTATGAGCTCCCTGTAGACAACTCTACCAACAGTAGCATTCCTTCAGACTTGTGAATTGAATGTCAGTCTTTTGGTTCTCTCTCCCTTCATCACTCTATCTATGTGTTCCTCCCCTTTTTTCTCCTTGCTCTCCTAACTTTTTCCTCTAGTGTTAGAGGTCTTTTGGCTAATAGAGCCTAATTACCTTGATCTAATCATGCCTCCACCACTAGAATCTCATTCAGCTATCTATGTGATTTTTTGTAGAGAAATCATTTTGCCAAAGGCCAAGACATTGTGTCACAATCTTGGTACTTGACTTCACTTTCTAGGATACTGGTATAACTAAAATACTACCACACTAATTTATCCATTGAATCTGGAATTTTTACAAGCTTAATCATTGCTGCATTTTCATATTTTATTCAATTTCATGCTTTCATGAATCATTGAAATTGTGTTTGCTATTTTGTTGCATTCTTGTCTGTCTGATACTTGTATGACATGTTCGTTTCCACCTGAATTTTTTTTATTTCATTTAACAAAGGGATTAATAATACTCTTTTAGAGCTTAGAAAGACAAGGGAATAGGGGGAGACAAGTTGATGGAATATGAGAATGCTAATTCTTTCTTCTCCATGAAATTATAGTTACATGGCTCTTACATTTATGATTGTAGGAAATATTTATGAGTGGTAATTGATCCTATGTTTGATAAACTTTTGCTCAATATCTTTGTATCTTATACATGTTTGGCCAATATCTTATAATGAGCTTGATTGTTATTGTTCTTATTCATTGAGGGCTCCTAACATACATTTAGACCCACCAGTCATAGAATTGTTTGATGAAACATGAATGATCATGAGAAACATGAATGATCATGAGACATATATGATGATTTCTCTTCAATCAATCATGATTGTCTATGAATATTGATTTTATTATTGCTAAAGTTCACCTTTTCTATTATTGCTTTTGGTTATTGATTTGTAGTTTACGGTCTTCAAAGCCTTTCTTCCAGCATGCAATCTATCCCATCATACCAAACTCATCTTTCTTGTGTAGTTCCTAGTCTTCAAAGCCTTTATTCAAGTGATTGACGGGTAATTCAATTAGTCTTTGCCATTAAATAATTGAAATGATGCCAACCAAAATTGATCTTTGCTATATATATGATATGATATCATAATTGGAATATTTTGAAAGTTAGTTAGGTTCGTAAATTAGAAGACTGGGATTAACCATTAGTGGCACTAGCCGTTTAAGAATAGTATCAGCCAAACATGGCCTTAACTATATCTAATTGCTAATAGGTCTCTAATTACTGAACCCCTAATCCCTATGGTTCTATTCTATTTCTACTATTTATAGTGGCAATATATATGGGCAGTTGACCGATTGTATTGGACAGATTTGCATTGTTAATGATACTTGTACTATTCAAATTACTCTTCTTCATCTATATCTCTCTACTATCTTCTACCTATTCATTATGTAGTAGTTAAACTAGGTACTTGAGTGTAATGATTGCATGCTCTCATCATACTCCTGCCTTTTCCAGGGGAAAAAGTAAAAACAAAACAAAATGGTGTTGGAATATATAGATCGTAGTTGATACAAGCTAAATGGACGAGTATTGAATATGATGTTGGGGTGAGGGGTTTTTTAAACTTTGCAAAAAGAAATGCCAATGATGATAGTGGGATGTTTTTTCCCTTGTATAAAATGTTTGAATGAGAAGTGACTAAGTACTGCAGATATATATATACACATTTAATTTATGAAGGGTTTTGTAAGATGTATATAGTATGGGTATGGCATGGTGAACAATTAGAAATACTAAGTGCATCTCAACAGAGGGGAGTAACTTGTGATGATAATGACACGGATCTGGATGATCGGATAGGTATTATTCGTGATGTAGGAGAAGAGGCTTTTGAACAATCATATGCATATGGTAATATGAGCAGTGATGCTGAGAAGCCGCTGTACCCAGGGTGTAAAAAATACCAATTGCTAAAAGCTGTATTGAAATTGGTAAGCTTGAAAGCAAGGCATGGATAGAGCGACAAGAGTTTTTTATAAACGCTTTAGGCCTTTAAAGACATGCTTCTTGAGATAATGTGTTGCCTTGTCGATATTATGATGCTAAGAAAATACTATGTCCACTAGGGATGAAGTATAAAGAGATCCATACATGCCCTAATGATTACATATTGTATTGAAAAGAGCATGAAGAGAAGGAGCAATATCCGATATGTGAAACTCTGAGGTATAAATCAGACAAGCCCCTGTAAAAGTGTTGTCATATCTTCAAATCATACCAAGGTCAAGCGCTTGATTGCCAATGAAATTGATGCCAAAAATTTGAGATGACATAAGGATGAGAGGATTTCTGATGGAAAGCTTTGACATCTAGCTGATTATTCTCAATGGCAGAAAATCAATCAATTATTTCCTAGCTTTAGTGAAGAAACTAGGAATCTCAAGCTTGGGCTTAGCACAGATGGCATGAATTCTTTTGGTAGCCTAAGTAGTATACATAGTTCATGGCCTGTTCTGTTGGTAATTTACAACTTATCTCCTTTGTTATATATGAAATAAAAGTACATTATGTTGTCTATATTGATTTCGGGACCAAAGCAACCTGGAAATGACATAGATGTTTACCTAGAACCCTTGATCGAAGACATGAAAGAGTTATGGGATGAAGGTGTCGATGCTTTTGATGCAAACAAGAAGGAGATTTTTAATATGCGAGTAATGATCTTTTGTATTATAAATGACTTCCCTACATATGGGAACTTGTTAGGATATAACGTTAAAGGCTATAAGGCATATCCGATTTGACAAGAAGGCACATGCTACCATCAACTTCAACATAGAAGAAAGACGGTTTACCTTGGCCATAGGAGATTTCTTAGATGAGGCCACCCATATCGTAGATTAAAGAAAGCTTTTTTGGTGGACAAGAGTTTGAAGATGCTCCGAAAGCATTGACTGGGGAGCAATTTTATGAAAAGGTGAAAAATATCAATGTTATCTTTGGTAAGTCATCAAAGAGTAGAAATGAGAAAAATATATGGAAAAAAATGTCTGTCTTCTTAGATCTTCCATATTGGTGCAATCTTGATGTAAGACACTATATTGATTTCATGCATGTGGATGAAAACATATGTGATAGCATTGTTGCGACACTGCTCAACATACAAGGAAGTTTTAAGGATGGCGTGAAGGCAAGATTAGATTTGCAAGAAATAGGAATACGAGAAGACTTACATCCAAGGCCATGTGGTAATAGAACTTTTTGTCCTCTAGCTGCTCATACTTTGTCTAAGGATGAGAAAAGAAGTTTTTGTGAGTGTTTACATGGCACCAAAGTTCCCTCAGGGTATTCTTCAAATTTTAAAAAGCTTGTATTAATGAAAGGCTTGAAGTTAATAGGGCTAAAGTCTCGTGATTGTCATGTCTTAATGCAACAACTACTCCATGTAGCTATTTGAGGCATTAACGAATATGATCTTCAATATATATTTACTAGACTTTGTTTCTTCTTCAATGCTATTTGTACTAAAGTCATTGACATAGAAAGATTGGAGGAATTGGAAAATGAAGGATATATGATCTTGTGCCAGCTTGAGAAGCTTTTTCTTCATTCTTTTTTTGATATCATGGTACACTTGATTGTTGTGGCCCTATCTATTTCTGGTGGATGTACCTAATCGAAAGAACTATGAAAATTCTAAAAGGGTATGTAAATAACCTTAACCGGCCTGAAGTATTTATTGTTCAGAAATATGTTTCTGAAGAAGCTATGGAATTTTGTCAACATTATTCGTCAAATGTCGGACATATTGGGTTTCCTAAATGGCGTGATCAAGAAGGGGGTAGACGCGGGGCAACAGTAAAGAGCGTAGATCTTGATGAATTGCAACAAGTCCACTTATACATCTTGAATAATGTTGATGAGGTTCAATATTACATGAATGCCCATAAAGAAATTGTACAGAAACAAAATAGTCGAATGACTAAAAAATATTAATTAGGGAGCATAACAGAACTTTCGCACATTGGTTCAAACAAAAGGTTGATGAAGATGAATGTGTTTCTAATACAATAAATTGGTTAGCACGTGGTCTTGAAGTTGATGTCGTAAGTTGGACTTCATTTGTGATAAATGGTTATACCTTTTACACGAAGTCCCTAGATGATAAGACCACCGTCCAAAACAGTGGTGTTGTATTAGTGGCTGAATCTCCGCACTTCTCTAGTTTCAAAGATAAGAAACCTAAATTGGCTGCCATACCTTATTATAGGGTTATTGAAGAGATTTGGGTGGTTGACTATGTTAAAATTATATTTTCCATTTTGAAATGCAAGTGGGTTGATGTCAATACTGGTGTGAAGATCGATAGGTTAGGATTTACATTAGTAGATATGAATAGTAGAAGTTTTGGGGATGAACCTTTCATTTTGGCAGATCAGGCTCAATAAATGTTCTATATTACTGATCAGGCAAATAAAATGTAGTCTGTACCTCTCTAAGGAAAAAAGGGTCGTAGATATTGATGAGAAGAGTCACTCAAATTATGATCTTCTTGAGACTCCTTTTTTTAGGGGTCTACCAGAATTGAACGACGAAGATGAATCAGATAATAAGAATGGCACAAGAAATGATCATCATGAGAGAATATGGGAGGATATCTCTTTATGATACTACTTTGAAGTTAACTAACTAAAGTAATTATAATTATGATTTATATCCAAATAATGTATATATTTTTTTTATAGATATAGTCTTCTCATGTTATAGCTTAACAATTTATCTTTCTTTATTGTCGTTACAGGAAAATGACGGATCCCCGGCGTCCTAGTGTAGAGGATCAGCCACCTGTTGTACCTCAGAGTTAGCCAGCTAGTGCACCTCAAAGTCAGCCGCCTAGTGCTCAGTAGAGTCAGCAGCTAGTGTACCTCAGAGTCAGCCAGCTAGTGCAGCTTAGAGTCAGCCATCTAGTGTTCATCAGAGTGAGCTTAGCAATGCTTGGAGCCAGGATCATAGTGAGTGTAGTAGCCAGTCTATACGGAGGGGTAGACATGGCACACGGTTGACAGACATTTTCCTCAGTCGAAGTGTAGGGCAAAAGATACCAATTAAGTTTGATAGATATTGGAAACAAATCTGGCCTAATGCAAACCGATATAGGAGTTTTGTCGGCTTCCTTGCACTCAACAAGCCTAGCAACTTGATAGGGGAGTGGAGAAATGTCGATGAAAAGGTGTGGCAACATATTTGGGACATTATCTTGGTTTATTCCCTTCAGCGTTAATGATTATCAAATATGTCACAAATTTATCACTTACTCCTTCAATGCATGCATTCCAGCTTACCTACGACGTTTCTCAGAGTGAGATTTTGTACAACAAGACAATGATGTATTGTTATGAGCGCTGGAGCAAGTTTAAGACAAATCTGGCCAACAATTACATTCATATTGAGGTGAAAGATGGTCAGCCTCGTCGTAATCCGTGCGACAAGTATACATTTATTAATCAAGTGAATTAGCACGCATTTGTTAGGCTTCGGACTACTCCAGAATCTTTGGTTAGTTGACTTATTTTTCATTTTATGTACTTATCAATTATGTTAATTGATTGTAACCTTTTTCTTTTGTTTAATTTCTTATTCACAAGCAAAGAGACAAAAAGCATAAGAGAGTGGCAGAAAGAATGATTGCCCTCATATAATGTCTCGTGGGGGTTATGCAAAGGCTTAAAAAGACTTGTTGGCAGCCAAACGGAAGAGATTGGAAGAAGCATCTCAATCTGATCCTTCTATTCTTCTTTCTCCACCATCTCCAATTCGTCGCGAAGAAAGATAGTTGCTTGCTCACCAAAAGAAGAGTGGGTCTTATACAAGTGAACAATCTCATATAGTAGGTGCAAAAATTATAAGTATATATCGTTGCTATTATTAATTATATAAGAAACATATTTCATTACTTATGTTTGTTATTTTGTATTATCTTATAGGAGGAACTTAGAAAAAAACCAAGCCGAGGGATCTTTTAAGTCAGAGGACAGGAATGATATTCTGACTATTGCTACTGGCAACCATGAGCATCTAAGCTGTGTCAGGGGAGTTGGAGGAGGGGTAGGGATACAGGATTACTTTGGAGCCCCCATACGCCATTCCTCAAGCATTGTGACTAGGGAGAAATTGGAGACTATATTAGCCACTGTAAGAGCAGAAGCAAGGGCCGAGGCTGAAGCATCATTTGATGCACTATTAGAAACTTGAATGAGCAAGATGAAAGAGGAAATGATAGTGTTTATGAGCTCAAGATAAGATACCGATGCTTCCTAGGCACAATCGCTTGATCCTAATAAGCATAGCACTAAAGGGAGTTGTTGCAATATCAGGCAGTCATCAGAGGGTCCTACAAGAGAAATTACTAAGCATTGTAACATTTTTGTTAAGGATCCTCTGAGACAGTTAGTGTCACGGGGTTGTGTGCATAACCTGAGATCAACTATCCACCACCAACAAATGAAAGATGATCAAGTCAGAGTGTCAGTTGAAGAGGTGATCATTGTAGATGCACCTGTCCCTATCCCTTCTGATGATTTCATGATCGTAACCGAGGTCTTGGGTACATTTATCTTGTGGCCAAAGAACCTTGTTTCTGTTCGAGCTAAGGAAACTCCAATTAAAGCCCCACTAAGTCCAACTCCCTTCACTCAAGAAGTTTTACAGCCTCCTCTAAATATCATACAACAAGTTATTCTGACGGCACATGATACATCCTTTAAAACAAGAGATTGGCCTACAGATTCAGTTGTTGGCATGTCAGGGGTGACATGCTATCTTGAGAGGAATGATTTGATGTCCCTGGTAGCTCCTAGACAAAATCTTACAGTTGGGATTGTCCAACTGTTCTTAATGTAAGTATCTTCTTCAATTCAAAGTAAATATTTTAAAAATTTCACCGTTTACCTTTTATTTGTGTGCTTGCATTATTGTAGGTATATGCATCGTAGGTTGGTCTCCTCTGGCAAAAGCGATAAATTTGGATTTTTATGCCCAGCTCAAATCCAAGAGAAAGGGACCACTGTTGCTATCAGACATGCATACTTATCAAAGAGATTTAGTGAAACCGGAACTGAGTGTTTCTTGGCTCCATATGTTCATGGGTAAGAAACAAACTTATATTTTAAAATATATATAATGTTTTATATTTGCTTAATATTCTTCTTTGTTTTTTAGCGATCATTGGCAGTTGGTTCTTCTATACAAGAGTAGTTACACTGCCATCCTCTTATGCTCCCTCTACTTCAAACGAGGGAATGATTTGAAAAGGACCATGAACTCATAAGTTTTCTTGCATTATTACCTTTTGTGTACAAAGTTTATGGAATTGTGTAAAATAAGTAATCTTTGTGATTTTGATGATGATAGGGCTATGCAGACATTCCTACACACTGCTTCTAATAAGCATGTTCGTGACTTAAAGGACCCTACATGGATCATACCAAAGGTTAGTACATATTGATTTGTTTAAAGAATGTAATCGGCCATGCCTTTATACTCGTTTTAATGATATCATGTTTTTCTGCAGACCCATAGGCAACCACAGGGATCCAACTTATGTGGGTTTTATATTTTAAGACACATTTACAATAGTATCACTCTAGGCACGATTGATGTTTCTAAAGAGGTAAATTTATATTTCAAGACTTTTGTATTACTTTATTGTTTTTAAGTTACTAAGTTAATGTTTTGTCTGGTTTTGGTGTTACAGATGTTTGATCTTGCTGATCCCTTTTCTGAAGAAGATATTGATTTCATTCGCAGATGTTGTATTGAATTCATCTATGAGCTATTACAAAAATAGTGAGTTTTTGAATCCAACACTACATTGTACATTGTTCTTGTATGTATTGGTTCTGCTATATAAATATCTAACTTGGTTTATGCATCTGTGTAGGACAATTTATGGGATATGGGTGATACAGGAGGTATAGGATTTGAGGGACTGACCTCTGTACTCTTTCTTTCCTTTATATTCTATAAAATTGAGGAATTTCTGTTATTGCTTGTATCAATCCTTGAATTTTATTGCTGCCATTATCATTCAAAGTTTTGCAACCATTTCTAAGCAAATCCGTCTGTTTGGACATTCCTTCATATTGCACATTGAGTGCATTTGGAGTTCCTAGAATCTAATTTAAGCTTAATGCTTGAATTGTCCACATTTGATCTTGAACCTTGATATCTTGCAACATTTCACCAATTGTTAGCTAAATCATTTGATTTGTGGCTCAAAATTAAGTGTTCTACACTAATTACCATTTGTTGGAAGTTGATTTAAAGTCACCTAGCTTACACCTTCATTTGTGCTTGTTGTTTATCTTGTTGCTGTCATTGCTTCTATGAAATCTGTGTTACGTTGCGTTTGTGGAATCTGGGATAGATATGGTTTGCTGGGTAAGGTATAAAAAAATAGAACTTTTAAGACTGGTTGTAGCTACAACAGTTCTTCAAAGTCAAACCTTTAAGACCGGTTTTAGTTACAACTGGTCTTAAAAATTAATTAAAGACTAGTTGTTCCTATAACCAGTCTTAAAGGTGTGACCTTTAAGACTGGATGTGCCTACAACCGCGCTTAAAGGTGTGACTTTTAAGACCGATTGTAGGAACAACCAATCTTAAAGTAAATTTAAGACCCGTTGTTCCTAAACCAGTTTTAAAATTCATACTTTTAAGACTGGTTGTTGCAACCGGTTTAAAAAAACACACTTTTTAGACCTATTGTAACAAGACTTAATACATAACTAGTCTAAAAAGTTTTTTTTAACCGGTCTAAAAATTCTTTTTTCCACTAGTGAAAGAAAAGAATGGTCAACCTAACACTCTCTTTTATTCAATAATTCTGGCCAAAAAGTAAAGAGGAAGAAAGTGAATGTCAATCAATTAATACTTCACCTTTAGCTAATTAAAAAGTCGGCCAACACTCAAAGAAGAAGAAACAATGAAGGGGAAAATATCTATAAGCCAATTAATTGCTTTTGGAAGAAGCCAATTATGACCACACATATTACCTTGTCTTTCCAAGTGAATTTTTGACCAAATGATTGTGGGGGCTGAAGTTAAATGATTTAAAACACAAAACATGTCCCTACGCAACCCAAAAGTAGGCCAAATAGAGAAAAGAAAGAAAAACGAAAATGGAAAGAGAAAGAAGTGTTGGAAGAACAAAGTTTAAAGGTATGTGCTCTAGCTCACTTTTTACCACCTAAATTGCCTTTCTAGCCCAAAACCTCTTCATAAACAGTGTTCCTTTTGATGAGATCTTCATTTCTATGGTTTTAGAATTTCAAGAGGAGGTGTTTTGAGTCCTCTAGTAAGAGCCAAATTTGTAGAATCAAAGAAAGGAGCCAAGGAGGAGCAATATGTGAGTATTAGCTTCATTTTGAGCAATTGGTTGTATTGGTTGAATGAGTAATTTGGCATGTGTAATTCGACCCTAATTTCATCCAAGTAAGGGTTTTAAGGAGACATGGTGATTTGATTGTGTTTATGGTGTTTTATGATAATTAAAAGACATATGGAACTAGTTTGAGGCTTAAATTAGAAGTTTGGTAATTGTTGGAATTTATGTGGAATTTCTGCCAAAATAGAACATGTAAAAGGAGTAGGAATTTAGTAATTTTGATGTTATCATTATATTCTCCATGAAAAACTATGTGGGAATAGCCCCTGGTTATCAATTCTGGACCATTGGAAATAAATACTGAAAACTTGAAATTCTGCCAGTGTGAATTCTATGTGTGGCAATCTGATTGTGTGACGTTTTTTAATAGGTAAATGATGTCCAAAAATTGTGAAACTCTCCATTCTGAAAGTAGATCTATCAAGCTTTAATTTGATAGGTATATATATATGCCATTTGGACTTGTACACTTGGAGATCTGAATTTTTGAAGTTAGGTCATGAAGACTGGAATGAATTTTGGTAGTTCGCAATAAATGACAAATATGGGAATGTTGTGCGTCCAATTAGATGTGGTTGATATTTTTCTTGAAAATAGTCTAAATAAGGGTCACATAGCTTTTTTTAATCATTGCAATTGGACATTTGTACATAAAGATATGAATTTTCAAAGTCGTGCTTGATTTCTGGGTTGCAATATGGAGCAGGGAAAGTTTGGCGAAATTTTAGGAAAAGTGTGACATCTATCATCAAACTTAAGTATTTTTACACAAAAGTACATTTAAAAATGTTCATATAGGCATTGGAATCAGTCAAATTGGATTTTCCTAGAATTAATTATGAATTTCCAAAGTCAACTAAAAATCTGCCAGTTTTCTTGAAAACAATGAAATTGCACTGTGCAGAATTGTACTATACAGAAATTATTGAAACTGTGATAGATAACCAACAGAATGAGTTTAAAAGAGTTTTAGACTAGATAATCATTGGGCCTTGACTCAATTCTTTTACATATGGAATTTTAAGACTAGGCAGTAGCCTGAGCCGGATATAGGATTGAACAGACAGTAGAACAAGCAGAGGATCAGGGAAGGGCAATTAAGGTAGTAAACTTACTTACTTGTATGTATGTGATGTTTATGCTGTGTATTGATTTGATGTATTGCATTTCTTGATTATGTGAAGTATGTATGAATGAATGAAGCTTTGTTTCTATTTTTACTGTAGCCATAAGTATGTTGCACGAAACATTGAGCATGTAGAATATCATTATGTGAACATGAGCCTATGTAAGGCAAGCTTACCATGCACTAGCATTCATCTTACATGCATTGTCTGTAATGTTTGCTATTGAGATTCTCTCAAATCTCACCCTCCCCCACCAACCATATAGGTATGTAAACAGGAAAGAGAAGAATGCATGAAGATGAACCAAAAGGAAGAAAGACAAAGAATCGAAGAAGAATGTGTATTAATTTACTGTATGTAAATGAATTGTACAACCTGGATATTTGTATGAATAGTATGAATAATAGGATGAATATGCGAATTAGAATTTAATTGGTAGTCGGGATCACAGTAAGTAAGCATAAGAACCAGAATAAGAATGAACTCTAATACTTGGTAAGATTAATGGCTCAATAGTCGGAAATGAGTAATAATCCCTGAGAGAATACAAGTAAACGCTTCCATATACATAATCAAGGGGCAAAAATGCAAGGTATTACACTTACCTTTGTCTAGATTCATCCTTACAAGCAGGGAATCTCTTGCTCTTCCACCTCTTCAACTCTCTTCGATCCTCTTCCTCTTCTTTAGGTCTTCAGCTCTCTCTCTCTCTCTCTCTATTTCTCTAATACAGAATGTAACAACCTTATTTTTGAATAATGGCTAACTATGCAAAATTAGCCAATAGTTGAAGATACGAGGAGCCTAGGGGCAAAAGTATAATTATGAAAAAATGCCTCAAAATTTGATACAAGTCTCAAAAAGTGGAAAAAGATTTTAAAGGCCTATTTGAGGCCTAGGTATACTATTTAAAATTTAAAAGGCTTAAAAATAACTATTGGCCAGAAAGCCTATTATCAAATAAAAATTTAAGCAAAAATAATTATTGAAAATTATTTAAGGGCCTAGAAAATTGAGTAAGCATTTTGAAATGTAATTTTGGGGATCTAGAAAAATTATGAAGAGGTCAATTTACAAAAAGTGGCCTAAATAAATTTAGAGCTATTTACTAGGAATTAAGGGCCTACTTCCTTGAAAATTCAAGGAAAAATAGTTGGAGTTTAATTTTTAGCCTGAAACTTTTAAAGAAATTATTATACAAGGTATAGAAGCTAATTAAGAAATAAAGTCTTTGTAAAGTATCAATGATTACTTTTTTTGGATTTACCTTGCAATTAGGTTCCAATAAAGGAAAGGGTAACATAGTAAATTCATTACCCTGATCCCAAAAATGTATTTAGGCTAAGATTATGCCAGTTCTTGAAGCCCAAATTGTGCCATCCTAGGCCTAAGAGATGAGGTTTAGATTGGTTTGATATTTGCCCACTCAAATGTTGAACGTTGAAGGGATGTAGCTTGAGAGATAAGCTTATAAGCTGGACCTAAGGAAGTTTTAAATTAAATGTTAATCCCCTTGTCCTTTCAATTAAGCTTCAGCCAAGACCTCTATAACATCCCATTTTTAGTCACCATTATTCCTGGTATGTAATGGATACACTTAATGGAATAAAATGGTGAATTGTGATGTACTTGAAATGATAGAAAAACTCCAATCAGTGGTTACACATAACTTGGCTAAGCTAGGACACAAAGGAGAAACTAATGTCCACTTAAAAGTCTAACAATGTAACATATATTAGACCATGAAAGGAGCACAAACAATGCCTCAATCAACATGTGAAAATTTGGCCAAAAACAAGGAAAAAGAGCAAGACATTAATCTTTGTAAAAATGTAATGGCAAATGGTAATTTGCAAACAAAGCAGGAAGCAATTTATTTTTCCCTCTCCTCTCTATAATTTCAGTTAAATAGGGAAATAAAGGGGAATATATATTTACTTGGTTAATATTAATTTAAGAAGAGGAAAAAAACAAGAGCAAAGCAAATTTAAGAGTTGAAAAGTCAAAAAGCAAGTGTCATAAAGCAAAGTCCTAACTGTTAATTACAATAGAATGCATGGAGATATTACAAGACCATTTTCTCTTGCCATTTCAAGATGCTCTACGGTCAAAGAGGCAAGCAAGGGAAAAAATTGTGTGGCTATAAATAAATCAAGAGGAAGTATTTTCATTAAACAAATAATATACTACAAGTAAAAAGAGAGATAAATGAATAAATCGAACATCCCTCCTCTTCCTTTATCATTTTCGTGCAGCTGAAATAAAATTGAGAGAGAGAGAGAGCTCAAGAATATTTGAAGAAGCATAAGAAGTGTCTTAGGGTTCTAAGAGCAAAACTCAAGATAAAAACTTGAAACCTTAGTGATTTTGCCTTCTAATTACCTTGGAAGTTCCTCTAACCTCTTCTTCTCCTTGAAATCCATGGATACCAAGCCAAATCAAGAGTGTAGAGAGAGAGGGCAGTGGCATTTTTAGAGAGAGACAGTGGTCAAAATCAAGAGGTGATCTCATAAACTTAATCCTCTTGTGCTATAAGTTGTTGTTGTAGTAGTAGTAGTTGGTTTTGATTATTTGGTAAATTTGGGCTGATGAAAACCCAAGGGGAAATGCTGCCAAACTTTCCTCTAATCATTTTCATTTAGTGTTTAAGTAGTTAATCATGTGATTAGAAGTGGAAAGGAAGTGATTAAACAAGAGAAATCAAGAAAGCACATTTTCTCTCCTAAGAAACCTAACTTTTGGCCAAGTACAGAACAATAGGGAGGAGATAGAATTTTGTAATTTTGATGATTCCATTGGATTTAGAAGGGAAAATTATGTAGGTATACATGAGTTCATGATTTTTGGATATTGGTAAACAAATCTGGAAATTTATGAATTTGTAAGTGCTTGTTGTTTGATTGTCTCACTAGAGGCAGTGGCATTTTGCAATGAAATTCGTTTGCAAACCTAGTCCAAAAATTATGAAACTTGGCAAGATTAAAGTAGACATCTATAGCCTTAATTTGATAGGTAGTTTGCAATTTTTGGATAAGTACATTAAGAGATATGAATTTCAAAGTTGTACCCTATTTTTGTAAGGAAATCTGGAACAGTGCAGGTTTGGTGAATTTTTGAGAACAATGTGGTTATAGTGGTCTGAATTGGGTATTTTTCCATGAAAATAAATTTAAAGAACTTCATTTAGGCTTTGGAATCAGTCCAATTGGATTTTCCTAGAATTAATTATGAATTTCCAAATTTGATTGAAAATCTGCCAGTTTCTGGAAACAACACTGTGCACAACTGTATTGTGAAGAAATTGTTATAACTACATTAGATAACCAACAAAATTTGATTTAAAGGCAGTATTGATACAAGTAATAATTAGTTACTTGTAACTTTGACGTTGATAGGAACTTAAAATTTCCCGAGCCAGAACTAAGGTTAGGACCAATAGAGGAATTGAGAAAGGAGTCAAGTAGTAATTTTTTCTTACATATACTATGTGATTATTGTATGTTTATGTATGCCATCTTCTATAACATGAGCATAGTGTCCTAAATACCCATATTAGCCAAGTTGGGTTATGGGACCTAACAAAGGGGCAGAGTTTAGCCAGGGTTGCAAGCAGTGGTTTGGCCTTGAACAGTATACACACAACATTCTATCATGCACAATAGTCTATCATCTTATATGACATAGTGTATTGTATATTTATTTTTGCATTTTATATGTCTGAAAGCATGTTGCTACTGAGATTCGCTTGAATCTCATCCTTTTTCAAACTGTAAAACATTACAGCTGAGACTAATGGCTTGGAAAAAAAGGCGGTGGCTACCGGTTAGTAGAGTCCCAGTGTATTCTGGAGCTACGTCTGGTTATCAATAGTTGTTCTTTGTTTTCTTTTGAATGTTGTGTACATTTGTATATATTTTTTTCAAACCCTTTAGGGAAATTTCCTGTATTGTAAACAAGTACTTAATGTCATTATGTTTCATCTATTTTCATATGCCTTATGGAACTATACACTTGTTACTCTACGAATATCAAAATGTTAAGGGGTTTGACAACCTCTGTTGCTTCATTCACATCATCAGAATGTTTAGAGTGAGAGAGGAAGCTTGGCAAGGGGAGGGAGAGGCAGTGAGCTTGAATAGGGAGGAAGAAGAGAAATCTGACATGCAAACAGATTAATAGGCCAAGGTAAGTCCCTTAACCACACTCCTATCCTTATTTCTTTCATCTAACATGTTTTTGGGAGAAAGATTATGTTTGAAATATGATTTTAGTAAGAGAAAATGGTGTTGTAGTGAAATAATCATAGAAGGATATGGATTAAGGCCTAAATTGATGAAATATAGTGCTATGTGTGATTAAATGCCATTGTTTTGTGATTTATGAATTATTGGAGTGTATTATTTGAGTATGGAGTTTCAACTCTGATGTGGGTGTTGTTCAATTTCTTGTTGGAACTATATAGGACTGCTTACATGTTTGAAAAGTTAACTAGTATATGCAGTCTTGGTTGCAAGATGATGAAAGCTTGAAGAGTCCAAATATTTTAGGCCAAAAATTGATAAGAACATACTATTTGATATTTCCCAATGTTAGATAAATATCTCAAGTAATTAAAGAATGCCTCAAGACTCAAATATGGCGATTTAAATATTAATATCGAAGCTAGAAAGTTTCCAGGTTTAATGAAGAATGTTGTTAAAATTGGCTGACACTAGAAGGGGTGAATTGGGTGTACTATAAAAACTTCAAAACTTTGAAAAACCTTTTGCATCTTAATAAAATCATTAAGTATGAAGTAATGAATTATAAGACCATAATCAGTTATTTAAATCATATATGCTGGAAATATAAGAGTTTAGGGAGAGAAGATGCAAAATGTCATTTATCCTTGTTCGGTCCAATCCATGATAACCTACGTCCTTTCCCCAGGCTCCCCCTGAGATTTCAATTAACTATCTCCCTCAAGTTTAACCGGGTACATGAGAACTACTACAATCCCACTAGTTTAATCCAGCCACTTGTGAAGCCTTCACAATTCTCGCACCGAGATAAGGACTCCCCCTTACACACAGTAAGGATACAATATGTTTCTCACTCAAGATCCCCCAATCTTGATTAACTCTCACAAAAGTAGGATGATTACAATGAAAGCATACTTCTCTCTATATGAAGTAGATGATGATTAATACTAAAGTATATAGAGGGAGTAAGATTAAAGAGCTTTGGTCGGGTAAGATTCAGAGTAACAACATATCAACATGAAAGACATGGGCTCTCTTTATTTTTGTTTTGAGCGATTTTCTCTTTATAATTGCTAAAATTGATGACTAATGAGCTTTTCTTCTTCCCATTGAGGCCTACAAAATATGACCGTTGAACTAGCCATTGGAAGTTCTGACACAAAAGTGCTTTTTCTAATTTGTGTGTTAATCTTTGTTTGATCACCTGGAAATACTTAAGCACTAGTATAAAGTAGAGGTAGAGTGATTCGAAGCAAGAAGAACAAGTTATATAATTAGTTGAATGATTTTTAGAAGTTTTGAAGTGATGCTCTATTTTCTGGGATACTTAGTTATTCAAATATGATTATCCATATTCGAAATCTCTGTTGACTTTGAAATGTATTCGAATAAAAGAACTCAGTTTCTGTTGAAGTATATTCAAATATCTTTCCTTTATTTGAATAACATCCTTTGTATTCAAATAACATTGGCCTTATTTGAATAGCCTCTAACACAAAATAGGTGACCATATTCGAATGCACTATTCCTTATTCAAATAATATTCTTTGTATTGGAAAAACTTTTCCTTATTCGAATAGCCCCTAACACAAAATAGGTGACCTTATTTAAATACAGTTATTTATATTCAAATAAGTTCCTTTGACAATAAACATTCATATTCAAATACATTTTCCCTATTCTAATAAAACGTTTTGGAAGAAGGTGTATTGGTATTAGAATAACCTTAACCCTATTCAAATAGCTTCTTCAGAAAACAAGTGATGTTATTCGAATATATCAACCTCTATTCCAATAAACCTAAGGTTTGTTGTCATAATAACTCTTTGGATATAACTTTAAATTTGGCAAATGACTTATCCCCAGAAAGCTCTTTAAGTCTACTTTTCACATCAGCTAGAATTGATTCCAAATATATTGTATTCCAAAAGTTATGATCCAATTTGCAACATCTGGTCTAGAACACAACGTTGATTTTGAGCACCAAAATTCAAAATTCATATCTCTTTCATCCAAACTCATTGAACTTAATCTTAGTGTTTGTGTACTGCATTGGAAGTCTCGTTTCATATGAATTAAGTTTCATCACAATCGGATTTGGGGTTTAAGAGATATGTCCAAATTACTGACCCTTTTCGGAAATATAGCATTGATTTTGAGTGTCATATTTGAAAACTCATCTCTCTTTCATCTGAACTCCTTTTAACTCAATTTTGGTGTTTATATGTTTAATTGGAAGTCTAGTTTCATATGAAACAAGCTTCAGCTCAATCTGAGTTGTGGTTTGTCAGATATGACAAAATTACCGAATCTCCCTCATATTGAATGAAATAGAGCTCACTCCTTTATTCGAATAACATTGCTCTTATTCAAATAATACTACTCTTATTCAAATAAACCCCAATATTTTGAAAAAGCCAAGCATTTTTAACTTCCAATTAAGTCATTTCAACTTCCATTTGAGCATAACAATGTTTAATACCAAATCTAAGAACTTGAAACTTGATATTCCCATTATATTTTGCAAGTTCTTATTTCTTCAATCTCTTTTCTTCTTCCTTTTTATCCTTCTTGATTATTCCAAATAATCAAACTCAATAACTCCTTTCTTTTTTGGATTTCTCCCCATATTTAATAACTTCTTTGTTCAATAGCTTCTTAATCTTCTGCTTGACCAATCACCATAATCCAACTTGGTAGTTTCTTTCTTTTCTTGACTAATCTACAATATATTTTACATTCAACATAGCAATTAATCAAAGTATAAGATAAATACATGATACAAACTTTTTTCTCTTATAATTTGACCTCTATATTTTGACATCATCAAAACTAATCACATATAACATTCTCCCCCTTTTTGATGTTGGCAAATCCTTTATAAAATGTTTGTTTGGTTTCAGCAAGCTAATTATTGTTCCATGAAGTCCATTGCCTTCTTTTCTTGTTGTGTTAGATCTATGATGTTGTGTTAGCCATACTTTTGATACGCAACTCTTATGGATGAGGTTCATAAGAGTGAACTATGGCTGGCTTAGTAGTAGGCTCTAAAGTATGCTAAATAGAAGGCTTAGGAATAGCCTCTAAGATATGGAAGGGACTGAAGTATTAGCTTCCCAAGTGGTGTCTCAATTGAATGATTATGGTCAGTACTCAAGGGATCTAAGGTAGCTAAGGAATCAAGAACAATGGGATGAGATAGTGGAATTTCTGAAGGCTGAGTCTCTGAAGCAATGGTCTCAAAAGACTACTCAGTAGCAAGAATACCCATGTGATAAGTTTAATCACTGCTCATAACTCCTTAGGATGCTACCAAAATCATCCTGGTCTTTCCCTCTTGTTGCTTTGAATGTTGCAGCCAATATATTTTCCTTGATTAAAGCATCTTTCCTCAAAGTTGATATATTCTCTTTTTGGTGCGATGAGGAAAGATCTTGCATGGAACAAAATCTCCTGCCATAAGTTAAAATTATTCTTGTAAGGAGAATAGTTAGTGCAATCAAGTATCAAAAGTTTCCTTTCTATAAGGTATTTTCAAATTGAAATCATGAAGGGAAAATAAAGTGGTAATTATTAGCAAAACTAATTAAAAGATAGTAAATGTAGATGAGAACGTTGAAAAAAAATTCTTCCAATAAAGGAGATGAGCTTTTAAGATATAAAACACATGTAAATGTAAAGCTCCCCCTTAATTAATGCATGGCTTAAAAATTCGTTATGAGGAATACAGTTAATAACTCTCCTGGATTTAGAAAAAACACATTGAAAACTTTGTAGAGAAAATAAGTATGAAAGTCTGAAGATTTGAAGAGAAATCAAGTTTTGAAAATGACTATGTTATTCAGAGGTTTTATCACCATAACCCAATATACTCGACTGGTCACTGAGTGATCCTACTCGACTATCACTCGAGTGTTTACTCAAGTGATGCAACTTAGAGAATTTGAATTAAGCAATAATACAATACCTCACTTAAGTAATGTCACAATTACACGAGTAATAATCCTCTGAAGTCCATTGATACATTGTAGGCTGCTCATTATCTAGGGATGTAATCAGTACTAAGGGTCTTTAAAGGTGGATATAAAGGATCCTCAGAAGGATAAGTCTCTGTAGTCAACGAATCTAAAGGCAACTTAGGAGCAGAAATCCCAAATGATCATTGAATAGGATCTCAAAATAAATCAACTTTTGCTTATAGATTTAGGCTAGTATACCCTTATATCATCTTGGTTTAAGCCTCTTGCTGCTCAAATAAATCTTTGAAATTCTAGTTTACTAAGCCATATAGCTGTCTCATCTTATCATTCACTAAAGTGATGAACTCAGCATTGTTTATAGCAAGCTCAATGTGAAATAGCTAAAGCTCCTCTCTCAGATAGCCCTGGATATATGGACCAAAGAATGAAGTACCATAGGGACCAGTTCTAGCAGAATATTGTGTCTCATCTCTCCTTGAAGTCTCAGCTCCCATCCTTTTGAGCCTCTTATTGAGTAAACAATATTTGGAAGTTCTGATTTGCCATAGCATATAACTTCCTTTCTCTATCATCTACAACCTTAATGTGCTTATCGTTGGTATTTGTAGTTTCACGTGAGAACTTCTAAAGCTTAGTCTATTTGAATAGTGGATCGAAAGAATGAGAGTCCAAGTAATCTAGCTCTTACTGAGGATTTTGTGTCTCATCAGTCCTTGAAGTCTCAACTTCTATCCTTTATATATGCAGCTTCTCAAACATGTGAATCCTATCTAGTTGCTTATTTTGCTCCAAGTTCCATATCTTGTTCATCTTGAGGAATAGAGATACCAAATAAGAGTATAGAATTTGAGTTTTCCTTGTAGAAGTAAATCTATACCTCTTAATTTCTCAAAATATGATGTCTCTAATACTCCTCTCCTCCTTGCTGATAATAGAGGCCCTAGTCTTTCCCAATGAAATATGTGAAATCGTTGGCCTTATTTACCATATCTCTAGTGTAAATATACCAAATAATCATGTGAAGATCTCACATAAAGTTAGGGCTAAAGTTGATAATCCTCATTACCTCATCAATCTTGATGATTCTTTACATCTTAGGCTTACTGTACTCCTTAGATTACCAATAGGGAGCTTCTCGATCCCTAATCACTCATTGAACATTGAGGCTGTGATGGTGACCTTGTAATCTCTACTTGTTGTCTCCAAGGTCTCCTTATTCACAATGCCTTCCTTAGAGCAAATATTAGCTAGTTTCATGTCACAATAATGTCGAACTTCCTTTAGGCAGTAGAGGATGTAGATAGACGAACAGGCTCATAATGGCTAGACTTGTTCTTGGCTTTGAGCTTCTTTGAAATAAACTCTGTTGGGGCCACTAAGAGGTTTTCCTCCTGTTTCTCTTTCTTTGACTGCATCACTAGGTAGTCACTCGATGAATGACACCACAAATTCTGCTTCTACTCATATTGCAATACTGCCAGTCACACCTACTCTGTTAGCCTCTGTTCTTTGTACACAAAAGCTGAGCATCTTGATCAACTCCTACAAAAGTATAAATACATTATCTTTATTACCCAACTTCTCTTGGGTCAATAAAACCGGTCTTAAATGTCAATAAAAAACGGTCTTAAATGTTTGACATCAAGTCAAGGATTCGGGTACCAGACGCTAGTTACTTGGATTTAAATATGAAGCACATGCTCGTTAGTCCAAATGACTAGTGTACTAGAGTTTTATCCAAATAATACGTAAATTATTCCACTATAATGGTTAATGCATTAATTAACATTTTTAATGCTTGGAATAACATGGCCAACTAAGGAATTGTGTATTAGGAACAAGGCTTTTCATGATTCTAGGATATAGACCTGAAACTCATATAGATGGTCAACTTGTTAGACATGAGGTCTAACTTGTTAGAGAATAAGGACTAAGGAGTTCAAGCACTAAATAGCACATGTAAGGTCAATGATCAATATGTCAATGACGGGAAAAACTCTAATGGTCATATTTGAAGAATTTCTGACTTTTAATACATAAAGAATTAAAAAAAATTAAAAATTCATTTGAATGTGATCAAAGTATGAATATTTTTCAAAGAATGTGTTTTCATTTTTATAAAACAAAGTGAATTGAAATCAGAACAAGTGTTAGAATTGAGCATTTCAAAACATAAAACTCATAGAAAGGTTATCCAAAATTTCACTTTTGATTTATTTAGCAATCTGAAAAAAAATTTGATGATATTCAAAGATTGATTGCTAAAGGAATGCAATAATAGACAAATATTCATTACCTAGAATAAATAATTCATAAAGTAATGTATAGGGTAAGGATTAGATATCATCATAATTCCTCTTCTCCTTACGATAGTGATAAGTAAAATATTTGTATATTTATTTTTCCTTATATAATAACTTTATGGATGATATTTGAGCTTAATTTAATGAATTTGAGTGTAATTGATAAATAAATAATGGTTTTGGCATAAAATAGAATTTCTTGAAAATACTAAATTTGACCTTGTTTCAACTTTTAAGGAATATCTGGAGCTCTAGATATCGGATTGGGATGTTTTTTATATGGATAAAAATATAAGAAAAAGCTCTACAACTTTCATGTTGAACTGAAAGCCCAGTTTTGCCTTTAATGGTCTCGAATTTTACTTGGAAGTTGAGGATGTGAATTTATCCCTGATTGACCTTTGCCCACTAATTTGACCATAACTTAAACTACAAATGTCGAAATGAGTTGATTCTAGTTGGGTCTTCAGCTTAAAACCAATATCTACAACTTTCATAAAGATCCCAAGTTGAAATTTCACCATTTTGGATCTCAAAATCAGGCAGCAATCAAGAAGTTTGGTAGCCTAACTTTTAAATTCAATGTTGGAAGCTTGAGGTCAAGATTTATGCCAAACTTTCTTGGAAATTTTTGCACCTCCTCCATCTATAAATAGATGAGCTCAAGACACAAGGAAACACACCATCTTAGAGTTAATATCATGCATTGCATTGCTTCTTGCATGCCTCCTTCATGGAAGGCTCAGGTAGTCCTCTTTTATGGATGGTTTAGGTTACAACCTATATGGAAGGTTTTACCTCTTATATGAAAGGCTAGATTTTTTTTTTCCATTTTCATGCATCTTGTAGTTGTATATTTATATTTTAGAATTTAATATTCAAGTTTTATGCAGTATTTATGAGGTTTTCATTCAAGTTTTATGCAATGTTTATGAAGTTTTTAATTTATTTTGGATTTGTTTTCAATTTAACCATGAGCTGCTTTTTTATTTTCCTAGAGTGATGTTATAGCATACTAATGATGGATTGAATCTTAGCTTATTAAATCCAGTTTTAAATTTTCCTTCATGATTGAGTTTCAACTATTGTGCTTAATGCTTTCAATTGATTGGTCATCTTTTGAATGATTTCAATATGTATATTGAGACCGGAAGGAGATGCATGTGTGTATACTCTATAATTAAAACCATAACTTGCATATCAAATAGGAATATATTCATATGAGTTGTGTTGTCTTAATGAGTTCCATAAATGTTAATGCATGATTAATTGCATAAATTCATATAGGAATATATTGGATTAGCCATTAATTATAGAATTGCTTGACCTTGGAAGAGGCTAGTAATTAAATGAGGAAAACTCAACTATCAATCATGTGGAATAAATTGGACTAGAATAGGTAAGTGATGCAATCCGAAATTTGCTAAGTAAAATCTAATCCCTGGGGCTTTTTCTTATAGTTGTTTTCATTTCAATTGCATCCGTATTTACTCTTTTATTTTGTACTCTCAATCACCAACTATTCAATTGACTAAATAGAGTTAAACTTACCTATTTTGATACTTAGTGATCAATCCTCATGGGAACAATATTCTACTTATTTCTATATTACTTGATTACAACATGTACACTTGCACTATTTAATAGACCATTTACACTCATAACAAGTTTTTGGCGCCGTTGCTGGGGATTGTTGTCATGAATATCAATATCAAGTAATTTTAATACTAATTTAGTTTTCATATTACATTTGTCTTTCTTCTTGGTGTCTTGTGTTCCTTTTCAGGCTTTTGCTTAGTGCATGACCAGATCAAAGGAGACTGAAATGTTGCCTTTTGATTTGGAGATCGAGAGAACTTGTCGAAGAAATTGAAGAGTTCAAAAGAAGTCTACTTCAATCCTAATCAATCTAATGGCAAATTCGGGGGGGAGAAACAATAGATACCAAAACACTCCGTGACTATGCAACACCAACAGTTATGGGGACAAATTCCAAAATCAGAAAACTGCCAGTAGCAGCCAACAATTTTGAAATTAAGCCTACAGTTATCCAAATGGTGCGAGCAAATTAGTTCGGTGGTTTACCAACAGAATATCCTAATGGACATATAGCCAACTTCCTAGAACTCTGTGACACATTCAAGTATAATAGTGTTACTGATGATGCCATTAGACTTAGACTTTTCCCTTTCTCACTCAGGGATAAGGCTAAAAGCTGGTTACAATTACTACCAATAAAAAGCATAACTACATAGGATATCATGGTGCAAAAAGTTTTGGAAAAATACTTTCCTTTATCAAAAACTGCTAAATTGAGGAATGAAATTGCCTCATTTACCCAACATGAACAAGAAAGCCTCTATGAAGCATAGGAAAGATACAAGGAGTTGCCAAGGAGATGCGCTCATCATGGGTTATTAGATTAGTGGCAACTGTAAACTTTCTATAATGGGATGACACACATCTTCAGAATTCTTGTAGATGCTGCAACTAGAGGATCTTTAATGGGAAAAATTCTAGAGGATGCTTACAATCTATTTGAGCAGATGACAACCAATGCAATCCAATAGCCTTCCAAACGTAATAGTTCAAAGAAAGCACTTGGAGTGTATGAGCTATATGTCCTTACAACTTTGTCTTCTTAATCTGCATCTATATCCAAGCAAGTGGGCTTATTGACAAATCAAGCAAATGTAATTAGCTTTCCTACTGAAGCCTGTGATCGATGCGGAGGACCTCATTGAGCATGTAATGTCAAGAAGGACACTTATTCATTACGGAGCAAGCTGATTATGTTGAAAATCAAAGAAATAACCCATTCTTAAACACTTACAATCTAGGTTGGCAAAAACATCCACTCTTTAGTTGGAGGAATAATCAAAATGTGTTTAGGTCACAAGGGAATTACCAGCAACAAGCTCTTGAACCAGCAAATCCATCACAGCAGAAAGTGAATGTGGAAGATGCACTAGCTCAACTAACCTTCAATATATCTCAATTCATGGCTAGGACTGATGCAACATTCAAAAACCAAGAATCCTCAATAAAGAACCTGGAGATCTGGATGGGCCAAATTGCAAATATGCTGAATTCCAGGCAACCAGGAACTTTACCAAGTGACACCAAAAGAAACCCAAGAGAGCATGTGAAGGTCGTTGCATTAAGAAGTGGGAGAGAATTGAAAGATCCTATAATTAAAAGAAGGATGATAGAGAAAAAAAAGAAAGAGAAGAAGAACAGAAGGAGGAAGTAAAAAAACAGAAGGAGGATGATGTGATACCAGGAAGAATCAAATTTCCAGATAATCCTCCTCCATAAGTGCCACCAATTCCATACCCTTAAAGACTTGCAAAGCAAAGCTAAACAAGAAGTTTGCAAAGTTTCTGGAGGTTTTCAAAAAGTTACATATCAACATTCCCTTTGCAGATGCTCTTGCACAAATGCCCCATTATGCAAAATTCATGAAGGATATTCTCTCAAATAAGCGTAAGCTTGAGGAATTTGAGACAGTTGCACTTATGAGGAGTGCAATGTTATTCTACAAAAAAAGTTACCACTAAAGTTGAAAGATCCAAGGAACTTCTGTATACCTTGCACTATAGGTCAATGTCACTTTGAAAGAGCACTTTGTGACCTTGGAGCAGGTGTAAACCTTATGCCTCTATCTGTCTACAACAAACTCAGTCTTAGAGAGGTGAAGCCAACCACGGTTGCATTAGTTTTAGCTGACCGATTAATAAAACATTTGAGGGGTGTCTTAGAAGATGTTCTGGTGAAGGGGGACAAACTCATATTCCCATCTGATTTCATAATACTCGACATGGAAGAAGACTAAGAAATTCCTATCATTCTTAGGAAGTCATTCCTAGCAACTGGGAGAATGTTAATAGAAGTACAATAGGGGAAGTTAACCTTACGAGTTCAAGATAATCAAGTATCATTTAACATTTTCAAGGCTCTATCCTTTCCAGATGAAGGTGACACTTGCTACAGAGTAGATAAATTAACCAGTTGAACAAAAGACGTGATGAACGAAATCTGCATGGATCAGCCAGTAGCAATGGGAATGGTAGATAAAATCTACTAATCCAAAAGTCTTGGAGTAGATTAGGTACCTTGAAGCAAATTCCCCAATTTTTATCAAAAAACCATTTGAAAATCTAGGGGAAAGGTCAAGTAAGACAGTACCATCAATAGAGAAGCCACCAGTACTGGAGTTGAAAGCACTACCATCCCACTTGATATATGCTTATCTGGGAGGAAATTCAACATTACTAGTATCGTCTCTGCAGCTCTTACTCCTAATAAAGAAGAAAAGTTATTAAGAGTTATCAGGGAGTATAAAACAACATTCAGATGGTGAATTGCTGATATAAGAGGGATTAGTCCTTCAATTTGTATGCATAAGATCTTGATGGAGGAAAACTTGATAGAGCTCAATATTTATATATTTTTATTAATTAATCTTAGGCTTTTGTGGAGCTTAATTGAATATTTTAGGCATAATCAAGTTTTAAGTTAAGATTTTAGTGAAAGAATAATTTGGAAATTATAGTGGTTAAATTGTTATATTTGTAATTAATATGTTTCAGTTCCATTATTCTTTAATTGTGAGCAAAATATATTACCTTTATGAATATAATTTTTTAGGTGATGATGTGGCACAACTTGATGGTCAAGGTCAAAGATATCATTTTAGAGCTTAATGAATGACAACAGTGGAACATCACAAGTGCAGAATTTATTTTCATATTTTTTCTAAGAGGAGATTAAATGAGTAAGGGCCTTGTTTAGTGGTTGCAATTTTATGCATAATGCTAAAACATATTTTCACCTCCTCATCCAAACATGGCACAACTTACTTATTTAACCTAGATGAATTGAAGAAAGAAGAGAAAGTGGGGACCATTGTTTTGTGAGTGAGAGTGGCGGCTGTGTAGTAAAATGAGAGCTAAACCGAAATGAACAATTTAAAGGGGCTGGATCGAATTAATAGAAAGGGAGAGGGCTGACGTAAGGAGCTTAAAGAAGTGAAGTAAGCTGGACCGAAATTGGGGGAGGATTGAATAAAGAAAAGAGAGGTGGCTGGTAAGAGGAATTGGAGAAAAGATCGAATTGATTAAAGAAAAGAGAGCCAGCAAAAATTGATGACCAAATTGAAGATAGGTTGGACCCAAAAGGAGAGTGGACCGAATTGGGGATAATTAGAGAAAGGAGGAGAGGAACTGCTGAACTGAGAACAAAGGGAAATAAAGAAAAAGGAGAAGGAGCCATTTTTGTTGACCGATTTGAAGTTAGCAGGATCGAAAGGGATAGAGAGGATTAAGGGAAAAGGAATTACGGTTGTATAAAAAGGAGAGGAGAAGCACTGAATCAATGGGATAGAATGATAGTATTGCGGCTATGAAGAACAAGACATGGAGGCTGCTGGACTATTTTTTTCTCTATGGCTAAATGATTCTTCCTTCATCAATCTTCATCTTCTTCCTCCATGAGTAGCTAAGCTTTGGTGATTTTCTTGAGTTGGGTAATGGTTTGAGCTTCTAAACTTTAAAGGAATTTGTTAAGCTCTCTTTCTATTTCATAATTATATGGCTTGGTTAAGTATGTGATTATGATCTAGATTGTTCTATGCCTAGTGAATAAACTTGGTGGTTGAGCTAGAAGTTGATTAATTAAGCTTTGTATGATTCAAATTAGGAGTAGGTTGAGTTGTTTATTCCAACTTGGTTAAGTGGATTGTAAATGACTAAACTGAATGCTTTGAACTTTTGTAATGGTAATTACAAGCTAGAATTGGAAGTTTATTATTCATCACCTTGAGTCTGAATTATTGGGTGGTATTAATTTAATTACTTCGGTAGAATGAATTAAATGATTATTGCAAGTATGGAGCTAGTGGTAGATTAGTTCCATCCTCTTGACTCATATTATGAAATTCATATCATTAGCAAGCAAGGAAGACTAAAACCTCAACTCAAGGGAATCCCATTTAATCATTATACTAGTTAATTGAATTTATCTTGTTAGTGTTAATTTCAATTCAGTTGCTTTTTTGTCTTGAAAACAGAAAAATACAAAAATATTGAATTAGATTAGATTACTTCATTAGTTTTAAAATCTATTTCTGGAAATAGTTTCTCACAACTTTAAAGTATTTATCATTTTACTATTTAGAAACTTGAAAATTAATCTCCTCACAAGAACGACCTAGGTTGAGCTACTAAGCTACATTTTCAAACCTAGTTTTAATTTGAGAACTCACACAACATGGGTTCATTAAATTGGCGCCGTTGCCGAGGAGGATGATTGCCAAGGTTTTAAGTAGTTATTGTTCTTTTTAATTGTCATAGTGTGCCTTAGCTTGGTTGTTAGTGTGTTTTTGAGTTTGTCTTATTTAGTTATTAATTGTTGGAGTGTTTGGTAATGGTTTCAGTCATTTTTCATGTTCATAGTTATTTTGCATTCCATTTGCATCTAAGAAAACAAACAAAAAGAAATTTGCATTTTGTTGCTTTGCTATCATGTTCTTAGTGGCCATTGTGTGGTTTACTATTATTTTGTAGTAAGCAAATTTGCATTTTTTATCCTTGGGAAGCTCTTGGTAACACTACTAGAATGGAAGATCCTCTTTGACAAAGCTTTGAAGCCATACGTCATCAATTAGAGCTTGTTCAAGCCCAGTTGGAGAATCTAGAAAGAGGTTCCAATAGTCAAGAATATGATTCATCCTTCCACAACCTATATCATGGACCCTATCTCCAACAATCTTTTCCACCACACCAACCCTTCCATAGACCTTCATTTCCCCCATAATCCCTATATAGACCTTAACATGACTTTTATTCCCCACCATACAACCTAAATCTTGACCCTATCCCTTCACCTCAAAGGCCACCTTATGAACCATCTCCTCTACACCATCTACCCTTTTACTCACCATACCAACCCTTATTCTAATCATTTCATCCACCACTTTGTGAACCTTCCTCACCATCCTACCTTGAACCTCCACCTCCATTTCATGACCCACAACCTAGTAGATTGGATACCATTTTCTCACCTCACAACATGGATTCCCTAACAAGTGCCTTAACAACAAAGTATGAGACACTCCAAGAGCAATACCTTAAGTTACTCATGTATCAAAGAACAATTGATAGCTCTAAGGAGATAGAAGAGCAATTGAAAGATATTGATGAATTCTTCAAGGAATACTATGATAACATTTTATGGATAAAGACAGGAGGTGAAGTTGGAACCCATTGGGCTCAAGACCTAAAAAAAAGGAACAAGGAATCCAAAATCAAGAGCTTTATGCTACTTCACATATGGAGAGTTCTCAACCTTCAATGATTCCATCCAATGTATCCATCCAAGCACAAGAAGTGAAGCAAGTACAAAAGAGCAATGAAGAGTCTTTCTTACCCTTTGGTAACAATCCTATCATTATAAAAGTTGACTCTTATACTACTTTGATTGATGAAGTAATTCATGATTTGAGTGATAATGAGGTGGATAAGGAAGTAATTGTTGAATTCTCTCTAATGCTTGAACATGTAATTGTTCAACCCATTGATTCTAGTAGTGGTAGCTTGGATGAACCTATGCCTTATAATGATTCTACTCCTTTGCATGATACTGTGAGTGATGGTTTGTATGATAATGATGATGCTAGTGCTGAAATTACATGTTCTTATGATGGAAACACAATGTGTATGGATTGCACTGATGAGAAATATCCTTAATTTGTTAAAATGCATAGGAGTAGAGATGACCATTCTCTAGAACTTAGTGATATGCATGCCATGCATGATGTTGCGAATAAAACTCCTTTATCTTTATCTTTTTCTCCCTCTTTTACATGTGAAAGTGACTTGATGCACTCCAATTCTATATTGGATTCTGCACTTTCTACTTCATATACGAGTAAAGATAAAGATGTTAAATCACAATTGATCACTAATCCTAAGATCAATCTTTGTTTGCAAGAGTTCAATATAAACATTTTTATAATGACAAGCATGTACCCATTGTTTCAATTAATAGTGCTTTTGATTTGGCAAATGACATTCACCTTGATTCACTTGAATTGCTTGGACCTAGTTTTGTGCTCTGTGATGATCATACTTCTTTACTGGATGATATTAAGAATATTCATTACTCCTATTCCCAAATCTTATCATGTGATTTACCTCTTGATTTATTAGGATTTGATGTTATTAGTGATTCTATTGACTTTAATTGTGCTATAGATGATAGAGTGAAGCTTGACTATGTCACTACCATTACTGAAATCTAAATTCATTCTTTGATACCAAGTGTTGCTTGCTATATGCCACTAATTGACTTTATTGGTTGTGAGAAACACTTGTTATCGAATGCACCCGACTCTAGTCTTCTCACAATACATACACCATTATGCCATTTCATTTGTCCTAATGCTTTCCATGGATTTAAGTATTTGGATTCATGTGGCATCTTTAGAGTAGGTACTGCTGTTATTTTGATTAATTCTTTGCAGGCTAATTCTCTTGGAGGTTGTCCTCATTCCTATTATCTTTGGATTTAGGAACATCTACTTCTACTTGGGTCTAAACTATTGAGGAGAAAAATACTGAGCTTCCTTTTAATTTTACTATCTAGCTACAATCCACCATGATTACACGAAAGTCTCTTTCCTTACCTTGTTCCTTATTTTATTTGATGATATATGCTATTGAACAAGTGTGGGGGAGGGACTTATCAGTAGTTAAAAGTAGTTTGTTTGTTTGCATTTTCCAATTGAATAAACTCCATTTTGAATCATACTCTTATGCTTAACCTTATCCACCACTACCCTCTTCTCCATATCCTTATGCCTAATTTCTAAGAACTATTTCCACTTATATCTTGTCCTTCTCTCTCTCCTTGTGACGATGAAGTGTTGTACTTCAATCTTGAATTGGACTTCACAACATTCACTTCACCCAAGAGATAAGTGCGTCTAGGTTCTTTGTTTTTGTGCATTACATTGAGGGCAATGTAAGGATTGAGTGTGGGGAAGTGTGTTTATTCTCATGATAGATTTCACTGTGATGTCATATGCCTCTGTCTCCTGCTTATGTCTTCTGTTGTTTTTTGTCCTATTCACTGAGATTTTGAAGTTTTTAGTCATGATCAAGTATCTTGATTACTCTTAGTTGGATTTATGGTTGAAACTTGCTTTGAATTACTGAAATGCCACAAAATTCAAGTGTTTTAATGATCCATGGTTTAATTTTGATGAGTTTGTTAAGGAATAAAAAGCTTAGTTGGTGGCCTAATTGTTTATTTCATTGTGTAATTTACCACTTAGATTATTTCTCTCTAGAACTTGTTTTGTGTTAGAACTGGCTGACACCCAAGAGGGGGGTGAATTGGGTGTAAGATAAAAACTTAAGACCTTTGGAAAAATTGTCGTATCTTAATGAAAACAGTAAGTATAAAGCTAATGAATCATAAATCAACAGTAAGATAAAATAATATATGCTGGAAATATAAGAGCTTAGGGAAGAGAATATGCAAAATATGATTTATCCTGGTTCTGTCCAATCTGTGATGGCCTACGTCCAGTCCCCAGGCTCCTCCTAAGATTTTCAAATCCACTATCTTCTTATTTAATTTGGGCACAAGAAAAGCCTCTACAATTCTACAAGTTTAGTCGGGTACTTGTAAAACCTTTTACAAATCTCTTACTGAAATACTCCCCCTTATGGCAAGTTTTACGATCAGAGCAATCCTGAAGACCTTCCTCTCCTATTTACCCATGAAAGTCTTACGAGCAACAACTTTCTCTCCTGCTTACACCCCTGTAAGTCATATGAGCAACAACATGCTTTGCTGCTTGCACCTTCTAAGTCTTACGAGCAAAATATATTACCGGTGATTCTCTTTACAGCTTCCCCTGTAAGGAAATCAACCCACTCAAGTTCCCTCTACCTTGAGATCAATTTAGAAATATAGTTGAAAGTGTTTACCGACTCTCTCATAGAGTGGATATAATGAACATTGAGGTATAATACAAATCATCACTCTCTCAATTGTAAGTAATATAAAAACTACATAACAGAGAGTGTTTAGGTCAAAGTGGATGACTCATTATTTTCGCACGCGGGCGTTGTCGCTCTGTTCGCTACTTCTCTCTTCTCTGAATGCTACCATATTTATAGATGAGTTGTAGAAGATTACTATTGTAAGCATTCATCATTTGAGTTCCATTGCTTCGTTTGACAGTTAAGCACATTTGAACAACTAGCCCCTATAAAATGCCATTGCAGAGCGAAGCGTCTCGTTGAAGAGTTGGATGATTCATTATGATCCTGAATGTTACCTTGTGGAGCATTTGTGTTTCAGACATTTGTTTATGGTAGGTCAATCTTTTGTCATGGTAGGTAACCGATATTTTGTGTGTAATGATGTCGCCTACCACAATTGACTTTCACATTTGAATCTACAATCTGAATGTTCATCTTCCTACACTTGAAATATAAGTTAATTAATGTTTATGTATAATAACAAGTGAAAACATAATGAATAAATAACCTTTAACCGTATTCAAATTGTTTGCTACAACTCTGTAATGCATTCTGCTTCTGTCACTATCATATTTTCAGGTTGTGTGTTAATCCTTGTTTGATCACCTGAAAAATGCTTAAAGACTAATATGATGAAGTGTTAGAGTGACTAGAAGTAAGAAAAATGAGTTATACAATCATTCTTATGATTTTTAGTAGTTACGTAGCGTTACTCTATTTTTCCTAGAAGTGTTCCTTGGAAGTGCACTTGTACTTTCTGCCAACACCTCAAGTGCAATTGGAAGTGTAGGAAGTGCAGGTTGCCAACACTCGAGTACTATATTCCTCACTCGAGTATGCTTCAAATTTTCAAGTTCTAGCTGACTCTCAGGTAAACACTTTCAGTGTCACACTCGCAATACTCGAGTGTAAATCTAGACATCACTTGAGTGCAACATCTCTCACTCGAGTGTTACTGAAATTCTTCCAATTTGCAACCGCTTCTAGAACACACTCGCATGATATTTGAAAGAGTGAGATTTCTCACTCACGATTATATTGAGCTCTCATTCGAGTGTGAATGGCCTCACTTGAGTGCACATGTATATTGCACTATGGATTTTGAGCTTCTAGGCAACACTTGCATGATATTTTCCAAGAGTGCATTTTTTGACTCGTGGGTGATGTAGGGCCATGTCACACTTGATTTATTCATGTGATTATAAATATAGAAAATGATATATCATAATAAAGCTCTTGTCATATGCATTCCAATGCAAAAAGAATCAGCTCTTAACTCCTTATATTCTGCAAGTTATGATTGAAAGAGTGTCTATCACACTAGACCACACAAGCGTCAATTTCCAAAAGGCATAGATCCTAGAATATAACTTTATATTAGGCAAATTACCTATACTTGGAAACCTCTTTGAGTCTAGTTTCATATGGCACTCGTTTTATCTCAATCCAATATGTCGTTTGTGAGTTATATCCAAAATACCAAACCTGTCTTAAAAAGTTACGGTGATTTCAATATTAGCTTCCACGATTCATATCTCTTTCATTTGAGCTTCTATTAATGTGATCTTGGTGTAAATGTTTCGTGTTTTGATTCATCTTTCATATGCAACCAGTTTCAAGTCAATCCGACATTCATTTTGAGAGATATGGCCAAAATACTAGACCTCTGTCAGGCTTAACGGAAAAAAAAAGTAGAAAAAAGTTTCCTAACACTCGAATGTGTTCTTCTTGCACTCGGGTGCAACACCTCTGGCACTGAGTGTTGAGCTCACACTTGAGTGTAAATCCTTTAGAATTGCCATAATTCATATATAAGTCATTTTAGCTTCGTATTAACCCATTCCAACCATCATTTGATCATACAAACCTCCGGTATCACTTCTAACAGCTTGAATCTTGATATTTTCAATAGATCTTGTAATTTCTTCTTTCTTCAAAATCTTTCTTCTTGATTTCCTTCTTGATGATCATTCCCCATAACCAAATCAACATATCTTCTTTGTTTTCTTGACTACCTTCAATCTTCTTCTTTCTTTGCCTGGCTAATCTTCAATCTTCTTCTTTCTTTGCCTAACTAATCTACAAGATATGTAACATTAAACACAGTAATTAGTCAAAGAAATACATTATATAAAGTTTTTGCTCTTATCATTTCACATCTACATTTGACATCATCAAAACAAATCATATCTGATAGTATGGATAGAGATGACATTGGCATTTATTTCTAAACCTTCTAACCTAAACACAAATCAATCATTGTTCACCTTTGTTTACCCCTTTGAGCCTTTTACTTTCGTTTCTATTTCATTATACAAATGCTATGTTTGCATCCTTTATCAAGTTCTTCCTAGCACTATTGAAAAAAAAACAGAGAGTACTATTATATATTAGAAAAGAAAAAAAAAATTGCCATGTAAAATGTCAAAAGAAAGAAAAGCAAAAAGAAAATAGAAAATAAAAAAAAAGTGTGAGAAAAAAAGAAGGAGAAGGAGAATTTGAAGGAAGAAATAAAATCACAATGGTAAAATATGTGAATTCTTCAAACATAGAGTTTGTTACATTTTCCATCATTTGGCCTATTCAACATTACAACCCTAAAAAGTTATTTAGATTTATTTATGCCATTGTTGCAAGTAGTGGAGAGCCTAGAAATACTACAAGCATATGGTAGAGTATGGTTAAAGTGGATGCGAGTGAAAAACTACCTTATATGAGAGAAGAGTGCAAACACTTATCCTAGTTAAGGTTTCCAATTAAGCTCATTTTAATTAAACCTTGCATTGCTTTAGCTACTTCAATTTTTGGTATGTTCATTGAATTTTGATTGGAGAATACCTTGTTATTTGACTAAGTGTGATTCTTGAAGCTTGATCTTGTCTATTCTTTCAACTTTCATCCCTCTTTGTCTAATGTTAAGTTTAATGTTTTTCTCAGGAATGCAAAAGCTTAAGTGTGAGGGAATTGATAGAGCTCAAAATTTATATATTTTTATTAATTAATCTTAGGCTTTTTGTGGAGCTTAATTGAATATTTTGGTCATAATCAAGTGTTAATGTGAGATTTTAGAGAAAGAATAATTTGGGAATTATAGTTGTTAAATTATTATATTTTTAATTAATATTTGTCATTTCCATTATTCTTTAATTGTGAACAAAAGATATTACCTTTGTGAATCTAATTTTGTAGGTGATGATGTGGCACAACTTGAGTGGTCAAGGTCAAAGATATCATTTTGGAGCTTAATGAATGACAAGAGTGGAACATCACAAGTGCATAATTTATTTAAATATTTTTTCTAGGAGGAGGTTAAATGAGTAAGGGCCTTGTTTGATGGTTGCAATTTTATACCTAATGCTAAAACATATTTTCACCTCGTCATCAAAACATGGCCAACTTACTTATTTAACCTAGATGAATTGAAGAAAGAAGAGAAAGTGGGGACCATTGTTTTATGTGTGAGAGTGTCGGCTATGTAGTAAAATGAGAGCTAAATCGAAATGAACAATTTGAAGGGGCTGGACCGAATTAATAGAAAGGAAGAGGGCTGACGTAAGGAGCTTAAAGAAGTGAAGTAAGTTGGACCGAAATTGGGGGAGGATTGAATAAAGAAAAGAGAGGTGGCTGTAAAGAGGAATTGGAGAAGAGATCGAATTGAATAAAGAAAAGAAAGCCAACAGAAACTGTTAACCAAATTGAAGATAGGTTGGACCAAAAAGGAGAGTGGACCGAATTGGGGATAATTAGAGAAAGGAGGAGAGGAACTGCTGAACCGAGAACAAAGGGAAATGAAGAAAAAGGAAAAGGAGTCATTTTTGTTGACCAAATTGGAGCTAGCTAGACTGAAAGGGATAGAGAGGATTAAAGGAAAAGGAATTGCGACTGTATAAAAAGAAGAGAAGAAGCACCAAATCAATGGAATAGAAGGAGAGGATTACAACTGTCAAGAGCAAGACATGGGGGTTGCTGGACTGTTTTTTTCATTTAATTGCTTCGGTATAATGAATTAAATGATTATTGCGAGTATGGAGCTAGTGGTAGCTTATTTCCATCCTCTTGACTAATATTTCGGAATTCATATCATTAGCAAGCAAGGAAGAATAAAACCTCAACTCAAGGGAATCCCATTTAATAATTATACTAGTTAGTTGAATTTATCTTGTTGTTAGTGTTAATTTCAATTCTGTTTGTTTCTTTGTCTTGAAAACCGAAAAATGAAAAAATATTGATTTAATTTAGATTACTTCATTAGTTTTAAAATCAATTTCTCAAAATGATTTCTCACAACTTTAAGGTATTTATCACTTTATTATTTAGAAAGTTGGAAATTAATCTCCTCATAAGAATGACCTAGGTTGAGCTACTACGCTACATTTTCAAACCTATTTTTATTTTGAGAACTCATAAGACATGGGTTCATCACAACTACAAGCCATCAGTTGAGCACCAAAGAAAATTCAATCCAAACATGAAGGAGGTGGTCAAAAAGGACGTAATAAAGTGGCTGGTTGTTGGCATAATCTACCCAATCTTTGACAGTCAATGGGTAAGTCTAGTTCAAGTTGTGCCAAAAAAAGGTGGAATGATAGTAGTGCCCAACGAGAAAAATGAACTGATTCCATAATGAACGGTGACTGGATGGAGAGTGTGCATTGTCTATAGATAGCTCAATAAAGCCACCAGAAAAGATCTCTTTCCTCTGCATTTATAGGTCAAATGCTTGACAAACTTATTGGAAAAGCCTATTATTGTTTCTTGGATGGGCACACAAGATATAATCAAATTACAATTGCACTGGAGGATCAAGAGAAAACAACTTTTACATGTCCTTATGGTACTTTTGCCTTCAAAAAGATGCCATTTGGTCTATGTAATGCACCAACAACATTTCAAAGGAGTATGATAGTGATCTTTTCAAACAAGGTGGAAAGGTTCATTGAAGTATTTATAGATTATTTCTCAGTTTTTTGGGAATCATTTGATCATTGTCTTTTAAATCTGGCAAAAGTCTTACAACATTGTGTGGAGACAAACTTGGTTCTAAATTGGGAGAAATGTCATTTCATGGTAAAAGAAGGAATTGTGTTGGGTCACAAGGTATCTGATTGGCATTGAAGTGGACCTAGCTAAGATTGAAACAATTGAAAAGCTACCACCTCCCTTCTCAATCAAGAGCATTTAGAGTTTTTTAGGACATGCTGGCTTCTATAGAAAATTTATCAAGGACTTCTCAAAAATCACAAAACCACTTTCATGCTGTTAGAGAAAAATACTCCCTTTGTGTTTAATAAGGAGTGGTTATCAGCCTTCCAAACTCTAAAAAGTGCCTTGACTTCTACACCAGTTATCATGGCTCCAGATTCGAATCTTCCATTCTAGATGATGTGCAATGCAGGTGATTATGCAGTTGGAGCTATTTTAGGCCAAAGAAGAGACAAGGTCTTTCATGTAATCCCCTCCGTAATTATATCCGAAATACGGGATTAAAATGAAATAGAGACCAATAATAATCAAATAACATTTACTAACCCATCACATGATGGGGTTTTCAAAAATACCTTTTGAAATCATTTATAAACTTGGTCTCATATTCACATTTCGAATACAATTACTACGCGAAGATAAATCACATTTATATATCAGAGTACGTAATATAAATTCCCGGCAATCCCGGAATACATATCTTCGCCAACAATCATAGGGTACATTAGCCCATACAACTTCACAAATAGGGAATTACACAATAAATCTCAATATCCAAAAACAATTATCCAAATATACATCCCAACTAAGAGAACCAACTACCAACTTCAATCCCGAAGGAGTCTTCATCACCCTTAGCTGCTCGCTATATCCTTGATCTACTACCCTGTCTGGAAGGTTAGTAGGGGAGGGTGAGATTTGAGAGAATCTCAGTAGGGAAACATTATCAATATGCAGGCAAGATAAGTGTTTAATGCATGACATGTTTGCATCACATAACTCATGCACACATACAATGACAAATCTATAAGCTCAATGCTTCGAACGATACACATATGGCCATAGCATATATTGAAACATAGCTTCAAATCATTCATGCATGTTCCACATTATCAAGCAAAGCAATAACATGCATCAACACATTAATATAGTTATCAGAGCATGCAGGAGAGATAAGCTCCCTACCTCCAGTCTTTGCTCCTCGATTTGCGTACCAGCAACTCGGGGATTCACATTCAATCCTACAATGTCAAATATACTATTTAGACACTTCCATAGTGTTTCTGGGGGTTATATGAGGCTATATTGAAATTTTACTAAAATACCCCCGGGGACCCGATCCAGCCCCGCCGTACCCGGTCCGGCTGTACTTTTCTTGAAATTTTGACATGGGCTATTCTGACATATTTTCGCGCAAGGAATACATTTCCGGACTCGGAATTATCAAATTCAATGTCAATTTACAAATTTACCCTTGGCAGCCCCACCTTAAAGGTTTTAGGGGCGTTTTCGTAATTATGCTTTTTCGGCCTTTTCCGAAAAAGTGCCCAACTGTAACCCCACCTAATTTTCCCTCATGAACTCAATGGAACCATCAAATCATTGAAAATCCAACTCTAAGACCCATTTATAACCCAGACCGAAATATATGGGTTTTCCAGGGAAAATCGGGGTTTTTCGGTTTCGGCTGCGTAAACGCGTTCCTTTCTACTCCTAACCACTTTATTGACTATTCTATTAGGTTACAACTACCATTTAGTATCAATTTGGGCAATATAACAGCCCTACAAACCCATTTTCCATTTTTAGAACCAAAGACAATCCGGCGAAATTTCACCGATTAAATTGTCTATAACAGCCAGAATAGTCAATATACAAGAGTTTGGAAGTTACCTCAAGCTCCCAATAGCTTTTCCTTCTTGTGGCTGAAAACCCTAACTTCAAAACACCAAAAGAGGAGCTTCCAAACTTTAAAGAACATAAAGGAGTAGCTTAGGAACGGAGTTATACGCGTTAGGAGCTAGATCGTCGGAGAAATCGGCTTACCTTGCGAGATCTCTCCTCTTTCTCTCTCTAAGAGCTCTCAACTTTCTCTCACTATTTTCAGATGGTTCAGCACGAAATGAGAGCTGAAGAAGATGAGAAAATATTTAATTTCATGCTGATGTCATCTTTTATTGAGATGATGTCATAATTCCCATTTTCGGATTTTCTGGCAGATTTTCTGCCCAAAATTTGAAAACTCATAACTAATTCTAGAAAAATCAAAATGAGGTGATTCCAAAGCCAAATGAAAGGTATTTAAGTCCTCTTCATTGGAAAAATATAATCCATTACCAGAAATGACCACAAAATTCCAGAATTACACAAATTTCATCACTGCCCCAAAACAGAGTCCATTAACGACCTCAAAATTTGGACAGTCATATCTCCCAGTTCCCAACATGAAATGGCACAAATTATATGTCCATTTTGAAGCTTGGGATGTGATATTTAAGACTGGAAATTTTCATAATTGTCTGACATCATTTGCTTATTAAAAACGTCCACACGAGAAGACTGCCCAGACAGAATTCACACTGGACAGCATATCCAATCTAATTTAAATCAATTCCAATGATTAAATATCACAACATGACACCATTTCCATCACAATACCCCATTCAATTCTTCCCTCTATTCTAAGTTAATTTGGATGTTAATCCACAATTGAACTCAAATACAGGGTTTTGGCGTTGCTCATAACACACGCGACTACAATCCACTTTATATTCTCTAAAAGGGTTCATTAATCACTAACCATGTCCACTTTTGTAGTCATTAACCCCTAATCACAATTTGGGATCTTGCTAAACCGGGGCTTAGCAATCCACTAATCTCAGGCTTATTCTCTAACCTCGAGTCTCAAAATTCGGGGTATTACAATTCATGCCATCCATTATTCTAGCATAACACTCTCAGAAGCATAGCTGAATTATGCAACAACAAAAAAAGAGCTCCTAGTAGTAGTGTTTGCATTTGACAAATTCAGAGCTTACTTGATCGGTCAAAGGTTATTGTCTAGACGGATCACTCAGTAATCAAATACTTGGTTGAGAAGAAAGATGATAAGCCTAAATTGATCAGATTGGTGTTTCTAATATAAGAATTTGACTTGGAGATCAAAGACAAAACAGGGACTAAGAATCTCATTGTAGATTATCTTTCTCGGTTAGAACCATCTGACAAAAGAGAGAATCACCAATCCACAAGAATTTCCCAGATGAACAACTTTTTATCATGCAGTCACAACCCACCCCATGGTATACTGATTTTGTAATTTATTTGGCAAGCGGAGTAATACCTTATGAACTTTCTAAAGTACAAAAGAAGAAGTTTCTAGCTAATGTAAAGCATTACTTTTGGGAGGATCCATTCTTATACAAATAGTGCCCAGATAGAATTATCAGGTAATATGTTCCTGAAGAAGAATGGATAGCATCTTAAATCATTGCCATTCATCCCCATATGGCAGTCATTTTGGAGGAAATAGAACAACTACTAAAGTCTTTCAATCAGGGTTTTACTGGCCTATACTTTTCAAAGACGCCCACAGAATTATGGCAACCTGTGACAGATGTCAAAGGACGGGAAATATCTCAAGGAGACATGAAGCCCCTTTAATCAACATCTTAGAAGTTGAACTTTTTGATGTATGGGGGATCAATTTTATGGGGCCTTTTCCATCCTTATTTAACAATCATTTTATTTTAGTAGCTATTGATTATGTCTCCAAGTAGGTTGAAGCTGCTGCTTTTCCTACAAATGATTCTCAAGTGGTTATGAAGTTTTTGAGGAATAATATTTTTACAAGATTTGGAGTGCCTAGAACTATTATCTGCAATGGAGGAAGGCACTTTTGCAACTAACATCTTCACTCGGTGTTAGGTAAATATAGAGTAACACATAAGGTTGCAGCTCCATATCATCCACAAACTAGCGGGCAAGTGGAAATATCAAATAGAGAACTGAAATGGATCTTAGAGAAGACGGTGAATTCCAACCGGAAGGACTGGGCACAAAAATTAGATGATGCACTTTGGGCATATAGAACTGCCTTAAAGACACCAATTGGTACATCTCCATATCAATTGGTCTGCGGAAAAGCATGCCATCTTCCAGTAGAAATGGAGCACAAAGCATATTGGGAAGTAAAAGCCTTAAATTTTGACTTAAAGGCAGCTGGTGAGAAAAGACTTCTCCAACTTAATGAGCTTGAAGAATTCAGACAATAAGCTTATGAAAATGGCAAGTTATACAAGGAGAAGACAAAAATATGGCATGACAGAAGAATTTTGAGGAGAGTTCACATTAGGACAAAAAGTGCTTCTATACAACTCAAAGTTAAAGTTGTTTCCAGGAAAGCAGAGATCAAGGTGGTCAGGGCCATTTACTGTGACTCAAGTATAGCCATATGGAACTGTGGAGTTTTCAAAGTGAATGGGCAAAGGCTCAAAGAATATAATGACGATGTACTCAATACTTTGAAAACTGTCATCACTTTTGAGGAACCAGCAAGTATGCTCTGATATAAAATAAATAAAAAATTTAAAAATTTTAAAAAAAAAATTGGTTTGATATTTATCTAGCTAAAGATGTTAAAGAAGGGTAGCTATTTGGGAGGCAACCCAAAACTTTTTTCCTGCTCTCTTATTTTTCTTTCTTGCACATTGAAACACACTGCACTACGTTGAGAATTTTAGTTTTCATTAGTTTCATTTCAAGATAACATGGAGGAATCTCTTGTAAAGCTTAAGAACAGGTCCCCCACTCTTCCTAAAGATGTGCTCAGGAAGATCTATAATAGTTGACTTGAAACGATAAAGATATTCAAACGTTTAGCCTTCCTAAGGACATACGCTGGATCATTGAAGCTAAGGTATGTTTAGCAAGTGAGATTCATAAATCATTTGTTAAACCTATGCCAGGAATGAGAAGAAGTACTTACTCTAAAAATAGAAGAGCTAAAAGAATGAAAGTCTGCCATAAATGTGCAAGGTGGACATGTGATCAGCACTGTAGGAGCAAAGGTATGGTTTCCATAAATCGAGAAGATAAAATTAAATTCATAAAGGATGGGCTGAGTAAGGAGTCATTAGATGATATCATTTAAAGTCTTGAGATGTATCTGAGTGGTGATGTTCATCGTATTCTTCTTGATTTAGTGGACATATTCAATAGAGAAAAAGAGTGTTATTGTCTTAGGAATCTGACGTTAAAAGACCTTGTTTGCCTGTTTATGAGAAAAATGGATGGGAAGCAAATCTTAGATTCATAGAAAGCATTTAAGCCGTTATTGGACGTAAAACCAAAAGATGTGATCCAAAATCACAACTACTGTACATAATCATGCTTTTGTCTAATCTGTCTTATCTTTTCAGCAGTTTTGCCAAATTTTTTTATCTTTTAAGTAACTTTTGACTTTCTTTCCTCTTATTGTTTAATTTCTTCACACAAAATTATGTCAATTATTCATGTCAAAAAGTTTTCAAACTTCTTTGAAAAATGCCTGATTTGCATTATCTTGTTGTCGTTGTTTTAATAGTATAAGTATGTACTCTTCTACTTGTAAATATGCACTCTTCACTTGTAAATATGTATTCTTCTATGTGTAAACACAAATGGCCTGAGAGAAAAGAAGAGAAAAAAGGTTTCACACAAAATTGTAGATTTACATATATCTGCATTTTTGGTGAAACTGATACAGGCAAGGAAAGAGAGTTTATAAATGCATCAAAAGAAATTTGAATTGCATTAGTTGATAGAAAGATTAACTTTGTATACAGAGGAGGCATACAGGGCCTAAGGGGAAGTGTGGCCATTTCTGCATCCATTAATGGAAGCAAGGGTTTGAGTGTAAGGGTGAAGGAGTTAGAAGATCACACCTTTTTATTAGGACAAGAGTTATAGGTTTCAAGCTTGCCTGAACAAATGGGACAAATGTTCTATCATGCTCAAGCTTTAATCGCTCTATCCAATGGTTTGGAGATATTGGATGGAATTTCTAGTATTGCATATTAGGCTAAGTTAAACTTTCACAAAAAGCCATTAGGATTGTTAAATGTTAATGGTTTTTATGATGATATGTTGTCCTTTTTTGATCATGCTATGGAAACAGGATTCATACCCCAAACGACTCGCCATTCCATAATTTCTGCACCAACTGTTGTGATCAGCTCAATAACCAACAAACCTAAACCAGATCTACTAGTCAAGCAACTAGGTAGGCAATCTTCAGATAGCAATCAGAAGCATAATTCAGACACCACTCTTCGATTGTAACTCTCCTTAATCTTTTGGTTTATTTTATTATGTGTTTATGTTTAAAAAAATTTCTCTAAACTCTAGAAGTTAAGGACAATGTCTGATTTAGGTTGGGGGAGAAGTAGTAAAAAAAATTAGTTCGTTAGTAAAAACCATTAGATACATGGGGTATGGAGTAAAATGGTAAAGTAAGGAGTTATTCTTAACTCCTGAGACAAATTTTAATTAGTTGCATGTTTTTTTTCATTCTTAAGAAAAGTTGAAAAAATAATAATTCTTGTTTAGGTTCTTTTTAATGATCTTAAATAGAATATAAGTTTTAAGCATGGATCAATTGAATTTAGAGATTTTATAGCATGAATGAACAACTAATTGTTGCAATTGGTGATGAATTTTGAGATTAAATGAGTTGAGTTTGAAAGCCCCTAACTCTGAGCTTCTAAGCCTATAATGACTATTTCTCTTATGTGTGATATTCACCTATTAAGTTGTCACTCTAGAACTTACTTTAACTTTGGTTGAAATTTAATATCCTGAATTTTGGGATCGGAGTTTTGGGAATAAGCCTAAAAGAAGTGGATTGCTAAGTCCCAGTTTAGTAAGTCCCCCAAATTTATTCCCTAATGTTTCTTATATATTTGGGGTATTAAAGAAAATAAAATGGTGAAATTTGGAGAATATAATCATGTTTTTGTTGAAATCGCCTATAGGGCAGTGAGCTTGTCATGTGATTTTGTATGAACAAATGATGATAAAAAATTATGATATTTTATAAAATAAAATTAGACATCCTAAGCTTTAATTTGACAGGTCATATGACTCAATTAGAGCTATATACAAAAAGTTATGAATTTTTGAATTCACCCAATGAAATTGATTATTTTCTGGAACATCATGCAAAGATTGAAAATCTAGGAATTTTTTGCTTCTGCCTAGCAAATGGGTATATTTTTCCTTAAAACTAGACTCAATAAGGGTTCTATAGCCATTATAATCACTTCAATTTTATTTTTCTAGAATTAGTTATGATTTTTCAAAGTTAGGGTAGAAAATCAACCAGAATTTTGTAAAAATCAGAAAATTGGAAAAAATTATTGGATAATTATAATATCTTATAAAATCATATTTCATCATCTTCCTCCTCCCATTTACGTCAGTTTTGCTGCAACAAGAGAGAGAAAAAGTTGAGAGCTTTGGAGAGAGAAAGGGAAGAGATCTTATACGGTAAGCTGATTTCTCCAACGATTTAGCTCCTGAGGCGTATAACTCCGACCCTAAGCTGCTCCTCTTTGTTATTTTAGGTTTTGAAGCTCAAAATATGTTGTTGAGGACTTAGGGTTTAAGTCACATCGAGGAAAAGCTAGCAGGAGCTTGAGGTAACTTCCAAACTCTTGTATATTGACCATTCTAGCTGCTGTTGACAATTTAATCGGTGAAATTTCGCCAAATTATCTTTGATCTAAAATTTTGGAATTGACATTGCCTACAGTTTATGCTACCAAAATTGGGTTCAAATGGTAGTTATAACTCAATTAAATAGTTAATTAAGTAGTTAGGAGTATAAAGGAACATGTCTACGAAGTCAGATTTGGAAAACCCCAAATTTTCCTCAGAGAATTGGGAATTTTAGCTAGTGTTGTTTGGAGGGGTTGAAGTTGGATTTTTAACATTCTGATAATTCCATTGTGTTCAGGAGGGAAAATTAAGTGGGCCAACAGTTGGTCACTTTTTCGCAAAAGCCCGAAAAAACATAATTACAAAAACACCCTTGAAACCCTTAAAGTGGGGCTATCAAGGGTATTTTTGTAATTTGACAATAAATTTGATAATTCTGAGTCCGGAAATGGATTCCTTGGGTGAACATATGTAAGAATAGCCCATGTCAAAATTTCAGGAAAAGTATAGTCGGACCGGGTAAGGTAGGATCGGGCCGGGTCCCGTGGGCATTTTGGTAATTTTTTATGATAGACTTGTATAACCACCAGAAACACTATGGAAGTGTCTAAATTGGTACATTTGATATTTTAGGACCAAGTTGAAAGCCTGAGGGATTGGCACGTGAATTAAAGCACACGGTTCGAGGTAGAAAAGGTCTAAGGTAGGGAACTTACCTCTCCTGCATGTATTTGATATTTGTGCTAGTGTATTGATGCATGTTATTGCTTTGCTTGATTTTGTGAAACATATATGAATGATTGAAGCTCTGTTCTGTTTATACTGTGGCCATAGTTTTGTTTCATGAAACATTGAGCACGGAGATATGTCATTGTGTTAGCATGAGTTTATGTAATGCAAGCATGTCATGCATTAAGCACTTATCTTGCATGCATATTAGTACTATTTTCCTACTGAGATTCTCTCGAATCTCACCCTTCCCTACTAACAATTTAGACAGGAGGAGATAGAAGATATGTAACACCCCGATTTTTTATTAAAGGGCTAATGATAAGTGTTGAGGATAATTATCGAATTAAAGTGGAATAATTATGTGTTTGGTGGCAATATTAATTAATATGCCATGATTAGTGGAAATTGAAAGAATGAAATTATTAGGCAATTAGTTAGTGATTAATAGAGAAATTAATTCTAGCTAAGAAAAAATGATAAGTGTGATTAAATGGCTATTGAGAGGGATTAAAGTAGCTAATTGGTGACGTATTTGGTGAGAACCAATAGGCTTGTGACATGTGGCAAAGGTGTGTGTAAAAGTCAAAAGGGAATAAAGAAGCATATTTTCTCTCTCTTCGTCCCTTTTGTTCGGCTGAGTATGGGGGGAGTGGGGAAAATCATCATTTCTCATCTCCCTCACATTCCATCTCATCTCTCTCATTCTCTCTCTTGTGCGCATGGTAGAAGAAAGAAGGGAAAGGAAAATCTTGAGAAAAGGTAAGGAAAATGGTTTCCTTTGCTCAAATCCTTTTCATTAATGTTATTCCTTGAGTTGAGAGCTTCAAGTTGATGGTTGTAGCTTCTCTATTGGTGTTGATTTGTACTCACACGAAAATTTGAAGTTTAGAGAAACAAAGAGTGTTTTTGGAGAAGTTGAAGAGGTAAGTGAACCCAATCTTTCTATCTATGTTTCATGCCAAATGATTAAGTTTGGAATTTCGGTAATTATTGCCCTATTTTCGAAAATATGAGTCAATGGGTAGTTTGGCATGATATGGTTATAGAAATGGTGTTTTGGAATGAGTTTTGAATAGATAGAATGGATTTAGTATTGAAATGTTTGAGGTTAGTGATTTTAGAAAATTGATGATTGTATTGCCCTATACCAAAGCATGCTCATGTAGTGGTATTTTGGTTGTTTTGATGGTTCTATTGAACTCATTGAGTGTTTTTGTGTGGGAAGAGCTTTGGTAGAAGTTTTGGGTCCTTTTGGGATCAATTGGGCAAGTGTTAAGAAATGTGGTATGTTTCCTGCGTTTTCCGGTTCTTATAGAATCACTCAAGTGATGGGAGTTCACTCGAGTGCAGGATGAGCATCACCCGAGCAGCGATGAACTCTGCTAAAGTGTGGTAGTGCAAGTCTCATTTCCTGCTCTCTGTGTTCTTATTACACTTCCGTGGTCATGGCAAGTGTTGCCTCACTTGCGAGTGAGAGAAGTGAGCCTCCTGGTACTCGAGTGATGAGTGTATTTGACACCAAAAGACATGCCTCTCAAGTTGTCACTCACGGGTAAAGTGCACGAGTGTGCCTTCTTACTCACAGGTATGTGGTGTTCACTCGAGTGCATATGGCTGTGCTCGAGTGATCCTGATCCTTGAGAACTTGTGTGCTCTCGGGTCCTCACTTTCTGGACTTCACTCTCTGATGCTCGAGTAAGGATTTGGCCTTCACTCTGGTGAGGTCCGGCGTACTCGAGTGAGCCTATTTCTAAAAACTTCTTTATGCTCTCAGGTGTTCACTTGCTGCCTCTCACTCTCTTGTGCTCAAGTGCCATTCATACCATCACTCGAGTGAGGTCGTCTTCACTCGAGTGAGGCCATCAGAAACCAGTGTTGTGCCTTCTAAAAAGGGATATTTGGGGTTTGCTTTCCAACCCCTTAGGGCTATTGTTAGAGGTATTCTTGGGTATTAAAAGAGCAATATTGATAATCAATTAAGTATTAAGAAGCTATTGAGAATTGGAATAGAGAATTGATACTTTGTCACTCAATATGAATATAGGATACGACAATTGCCCTTGGGAGCGACTAGTGCCGGAGAGTGCACGGAAGGAAATAGCAGGTAGTGATTTTTCTCTCATATTGTGTATGATATGTGGTATGCATGATTTATCATAGTGTTTGTGAAATGTGATTTTATGCATAGTGAAATGTGAATGAAATGAGCTATGGTCCTTTATAGCGTGAGCACTTCAGTGTGAGCCGTTTAGGGAGTGACAGTGGTCATCTCTAGCTCGGTCGTTGAACTGATGTTGTAATTGACGTGGATTTATTGTGAATTGTAAACCGGCCAGTGTGGCTGTGCATTGTGAACTGTTATATGAAACCCAGCTGTGGTGAAGTATATATGTGTTTGTGAACTGTGATGGGTGCGACACAGCGTGAGCACTTCAACATGAGCAAACATAAGGGTGACATGAGTCATACCTGCCTTTTCCGCTGTAACTGCCGGTGTAGTTGCAACGTCTGTGTGATATGATTGCTTTCATGCCTTATTGTTGTACCCATTCTGAGTGAGTTAATACTACGAGGATTCTTTAGAATCTCACTCTCCCAAAAACAATGTTTAGACAGGGCAGAAGGATCAAAGGGAAAGTGGGTGACAAAGAGCGGCTAGAGCTCTATACAGGAGTTCCTTTTTGGTTAATGGTTATCATTGTATATCATTTGAATATTTTGGACCAACTGTATATGTTTTGGGATAGATTGAATAGTTTGGTGTAATCCCCAAATAAAGGGTATGAATTATGGGCTTATGCCTGTGTATAAACCCTTTTGATGAATGAATAGAACCCGAGTGAGTTGGGAATTTACTGTGTACTCTGATATTGATGAATGGAATCAAATTTGTATAGGCCATTTGTATACTGAAATGTGAATATAAGACCGCTATTGAAGGTATTTTAGAAAAGTTTTGTAAACTCTGATTTTGGGTAATTTACTTTCTTAAGTCCCAAATCAATTAAGGTATCTAATTCCATATTAATTACTTGATTATAAACATAAATCTCGGCCTTAATCGTGAAGGGGGTTACAAGATACACTGAGAATAAAGAAACAAACCGTACAAGGAGATTGCGGTAGTAGAACGAAGACAGGAAGATGTCTTTGTTTCACTCAGACGGGTTTAGACACCCTGGTAGCCCTGTGCGGCTACATTGAAGGTAATTATTATGTACGAACCCCTATGGGGAATTTAGGTAATCAAGCACATTTTATCGATATATTTATGCTATTCTTATGTTGTCCACCGAACCGCATATCATTTTCTGTGAATACTCGGGTAAAGGTGAAATTAAAATAAGGGTGTGACAAAAATTACATCTCACATGCACATTCAAAAATGATAAAGGCATTCATTTTCTTTAGCCAAAGCCAAATACCCAACCTTCCAATTATACTGTTGATAAGCCCCTTTGAACCTAATCAATTGTTTTTTTTGTTCTCAACCCATTAACATGTATTTTAATGATATATCAAATGTTTTTACCTCATTTGAAATATTAGAAGAGCATTTGAAATTCTTGTGAAATGGCCTTTTGACAAGTGTGGGGGTGTATATATATCATTCACTTTAAAATTGCAGAAAAAAAGAAAAAAAAATATTATGTATTCAAATTGTGGGTTGTTGTGATAAAATAACATTATTCAAAAGTAGCCCATTTTTCAATTGCGCTATTTTTTTTAGCCCTTCATATTATGTTTTTCATTCCTTTTACCTTAACCCCATTACAACCCTTAATAAGTCCTTTTGATTCAAATTATGCATGTGAATTAGGTAGTGGAGATTAAGATTTTTAGCAAACTTATAGTAGTGTAATTTTTTCTGTTGAATTTAAGCGAAACATTTACCCTTAAACACTTGAGAGATTGAGAGATTGAGTTATACTTATGAACTCGATTCATTCATTTTCAATTAAAGTTACTATTTTATATTTTCATTGATTCATGAGTATTATGATCTCTTTATTTCATAATTGTGTTCATGCTTATAACTTAACACTCTGCTTTTGTTGGAAGCACTTATTAGTCACTCCTTGTTGTCTGAGGACGTCCAAGAGCTAAGTGTGAGGGAATTTGATAAGTAAAATATTTGTATATTTATTTTCCCTTATATAATGACTTTATGGATGATATTTGAGCTTAATTTAATGAATTTGGGTGTAATTGATAAATAAATAATAATTTTGGAATAAAATAGAATTTTTTGAAAAATACTAAATTTGACCTTGTTTCAGTTTTTAGGTAATATTTGGAGCTCTAGAGGTTGGATTGAGATGTTCTTTATATGTCTAAAAAGCCAAGAAAAAGCTCTACAGCTTTCATGTTCAACCAAAAACCCAACTCTGACTTCAATGGTCTCGAATTTTGCTTAGAAGTTGAGGATGTGAATTTGTCCCGAATTCACCTTTGCCCACTAATTTTACCATAACTTGAGCTACAAATATTGAAATGAGTTGATTCTAGTTGGGTTTTCATGCTAAGATCCATACCTAAAACTTTCATGAGATCCAAAGTTGAAATTCCACCGTTTTGGATCTCCAAATCAGGCAGCAATCAAGAATTTTGCAGCCTAACTTTTAAATTCAATGTTGGAAGCTTAAGGTTAAGATTTATGCCTAAATTTCTTGGAAATTTTTGCACCTCCTCCATCTATAAATAGATGAGCTCAAGACACAAGGAAGCACACCATCTTAGAGTTAATCTCATGCATTGCATTTGCTTATTACATGCCTCCTTCATGGAAGGCTTAGGTAGTCTTGTTTTATGGATGGTTTAGGTTGCCACCTACATGGAAGCTTTTACCTCCTATATAGAAGACTAGATTTTTTTTCCATTTTCATTCATTTTGTAGTTGTATATTTATGCTTTAGAATTTAATATTCAAGTTTTATGCAATATTTATGAGGTTTTCATTCAAGTTTATGCAATGTTTATGAAGTTTTTAATTTATTTTGGTTTTGTTTTTAATGTCATCATGAGCTAAATTTTTATTTTCCTAGGGTGATGATATAGCTTACTAATGATGTATTGAATCTTAACTTATTAAATCTAGTTTTAATTTTTCCTTCATGATTGATTTTTAATTAATGTGCTTAATGCTTTCAATTGATTGACCATCTTTTGAATGATTTCAATATGTATGTTAAGACCGGAAGGAGATGCATGTGTGTAGGCTCTATAATTAAAATCATAACTTGCAGATGAAATAGGAATATATTTATATGAGTTGTGTAGTCTTAATGAGTTCCATAAATTTTAATGCATGATTAATTGCTTGAATTCATATAGGAATATATTGGATTAGCAATTAATTATAGAATTGCTTGACCTTGAAAAAGGCTAGTAATTAAATAAGGGAAACTCGGCTATCAATCATGTGGAATAAATTGAACTAGAATAGATAAGTGATTCAATCCAAAATTTGTTAAGTGAAATCTAATCCCTAGAACTTTTTCTCATAGTTGTTTTCATATCAATTGCATCCATATTTATTCATTTTTATTTTGTACTCTCAATCACCAACTAATCAATAGACTAGATAGAGTTAAAATTGCCCATTTTTGTACTTAGTGATCAATCCTCATGGGAACGATATTCTACTCATTTCTATATTACTTGATCAATGTATACTTACACTATTTAATAGACCATTTACACTCATAACAAATAGCGTACTTGGTTTTGGTGGAATAATATTGATTCTCCTCCTTTGCACTCTCAGTACCAGAATTTTAAGATCCAAATATAAGATTCATCAGGAAATGAATTTGTTTCTATGTAATCATACTCTTGGCATGAAGCTTTCTCTTATTTTCCCACAAAACCATGTAAATCTTTTTCTTTCTTTGGTACCCAATATTACTTGGATCTACTCATAGTTAGTTTGTAGGAATCATAATTCACATGCTCCAAGAATATAGTCAATTCGAGGAAATTGTGCATAACAGATGAAACCTGACTTTATGCATAAAACAAATATTTTCTTATCAAATCATTAAATATGCATAAAGAATTAACCTCTTGAACATTGCAAGCCCTTTATAAATAAATCTATTAAGTGGCTTTTTAAGGGATATGAAAACATAATTTTAAAATAGTTTGCAATACTCATTCCTAAGGTTCCAAAATATAAAACCTCAATAAATATTACAGACAATAGCATAGGAGGTTTTATCATTGTGTACCTTTGCCTTAGATACTTGGAGGATTGGTTTTGCTTACCCACTACCTCTTTCTGTTACATTGATTCTTCATATGTGTTCACATGGGTGCCTGCAAAGCTCTCTCTCAAAAGATATAGACTTCAAAAGTCTTATGTTTGATACTTGAGAGACTTTCTTTTTCTTGTTCTCCTTAAGATAGTTGAACGGTACTTTATGGTAGTCCATTCTTGAGGTGGAACATACTTCTTTTATCCATTGCTTCTCTTTGTGATTAGACTTTGTAGTTCTAGCAATGGGTGCTTCGAGAGTTCTCCTTTTTTATGTGAATATCCTTTCAGATGCATTATAAACTCTTATAATCTTCTTCATTTTCTCTGTACCCTTATATCCATTCATTCTAGAATCAATCTGCACACGTGAAACACCATATGGACATTTTGGTACCTACTTTACTTTGGGTCCTTGATCGTTAGCATTTGAACTCACTTGAATTTTAGGAACCCAAACAAATTTATCTCACATTAAAAATTCTTCTAATATAGCATGTGTAAGAAATATAACGCGATTAACCACAATAATTGCATATCATAAGATGATGACCTTTATGAATCTTTATGCAATTATTATGTCGATTAAGTGGAAGAAGTTTTACGTAATCTATATTTGAAAATTCTTTATTCCCTCATAAATTTTTAGCATGGTTTAAAACTTTTTTGTTTTTCAAAATAGAATCAATGATTGGTTGAAAAATAATTTTATGTAAACTTTCAAAATCATTTTTCTTAAATACACAAGAAGAATTCAAACTTTTACTAGTATGAGTGTAAATTATCCATTAAATAATGCAAGTGTACACTGTCGTAAACAAGTAATATAGAACTGAATAAAGTATCATTCCCAAGAGGATTGATCACTAAGTACCAAATTGAGTAATTTTAATTCTATTTAGTCGATCGATTGGTGATTGAGAAAATAAAATAAAATGACTAAATATGAGTGCAAATAACATGAAAACAACTATTCCACATGATTGACAGTCGAGTTTCTCTAAAATGAAAAAGTCCTAGGGGTTAGATTTACTTAACAAATTATGGATTGAATCACTTATCTATTCTAGCTCAATCTATTCCATATGATTGACAGTCGAGTTTCCCTAATTTAATTACTAGCCTCTTCCAAGTTCAAGCAATTCTATAATTAATTGCTAATCCAATATATTCCTATATGAATTTAAGAAATTAATTATGCATTAAGATTTGTGGAACTCAGTAAGACTACACAACTCATATGAATATATTCATATTTCATATGCAAGTCCTAGTTATAGGATCTATACACATGCATCTCCTTTCAGTCTCAACATGCATATTGAAATCATTCAAAAGATGGTCAATCAATCAAAAGCATTAAGAATAATAATTAAAACTCAATAATGAAGGAGAAATTCAAACTATATTTAATAAGTTAAGATTCAATCCGTCATTAGTAAACTACGCCATCACCCTAGGAAAATGGAAGTTTAGCACATGATGAAATTAAAAAAAAAACATAAATTGAGAACTTCATAAATATTACAATAAACTTAATTATTAAATTCTAAAACATAAAAATTACAACCACAAGATGGATGAAAATAGAAAAATCCAGCCTTCTATGTAGGAGTTAAAACCTTCCATGTAGGAGGCATGCAAGAAACAACTACAATGCATGAAATTAATTCTAAGATGATGGTGTAAGTCGAGAAGAGAGGGGAGTAATAGATATGAAATGGCGTGTAAGTGAAGAAGAGAGGAAAGTAATGGATATGAAAAAATGGTTGTGTAAAATGTGAAGGAGAGGGTGGCTATATATAAAGAAGAATGGAGTAGGGTAGATAATCGGTAGATGAAATTTAGTAGATGAAGTAGTAGATGAAAAGGAAGATGAAATGTGGTAGATGGAATGGTTGGTGGAATGATAGATGATTCCCGCTCCCAACTTCCAAGCAAAATTCGAAAGCCTTTGAGATAGAACTGGGTTTTAGTCTTAACATAAAAGTTGTAGAGCTCTTTCTTAGCTTTTTATCCATATATAGAACGTCCCAATCCGATATCTAGAGCTCTAGATATTTCCTAAAAACTAAAAGAGGGTGTAATTTATTATTTTTCAAGAAATTCTATTTCATGCCAAAATCATTATTTATTTATTAATTACATCAAATTTATTAAATTGAGCTCAAATATCATCCACAAAATCATCATATAAGGAAAAATAAATATGCAAATATTTTACATATCAAATTCCCCCACACTTAGCTCTTGGACGTCCTCGAACAAGGAGTGACTAGTTAGTGCTGACAAAATTAGAAGTGTCAAGTCATAAGCAAGAATACAATTGAAAAATAAAGAGATCATAGTATTCATGAATCAATGAAAATATAAACTGGTAATTTAATTTGAAAATGAATAAACCGAGTTTGTAATTGTGACTCATTCTCATAATCTCTCAAGTGTTTGAGGGTAAGTGTTTCACTCGAATTCAACTGAAAAAATTGCACTACCAAAGGCTTACTAGAAATCTCACCTTTTTTTTATTTTTTTTTCTTTTTTTTATACTTTTTTTTGGCAACTCTAAAGTTGATGATATATACATCCCCACACTTTTTAAAAGCCCATTTCACAAAAATTTCAAATGCTCTGCTATGCTTCCGAATTAGGTAAAAGCACTTAATATATCATTACAGCACATGTTATTGGTTTAGAACAAAGAGACAATCAATTAGGCTCAAAGAGGCTTATCAATGATATAATTGCAAGGTTGGCTATTTGGCTCTGGCTAAACAAAATGACTGCCTTTATCATTTTTGAATGTGTATGTGAGATGTAATTTCAACCAGATTTAAAGCAAGTTCTAGAGTGACAACTTAATAGGTGAATATCACACACAAGAGAAATAATCATTATAGGCTCAAAAGCTCACAGTTAAGGGATTTCAAACTCAGCTCATTTAATCTCAAAATTCATCATCAATTGCAACAATCAGTTGTTCATTCATGCTATGAAATCTCTAAATTCAATTGATTCATACTTAAAACTTATATACTTCTTAAGATCATTACAAAGCACTTAAGCATGATGCTTTTTTTACTTTTACTCTTTTATAAAATATAAAAAAAAACATGGAACTAATAAAATGTGTCTCAGGAGTTAAGAATAACATCTTACTCTGCCATTTTTTCCATACCCCATGCATCTAATGGTTTTACTAACTAACTAAAAAAAATCCTCCTCCCCCAATCTAAATTAGACATTGTCCCTAATGTGTTCTAAAGCTTAGAGAATTTTTTTTAAAACATAAACACACAATAAAGTAAAACCAAAATGCTAAGAGTGAAACCAAGAGATTAAGGAAAGTTACAACTGAAGAGCGGTATCTGAATCCTACTTTTGACTACTATCTGAAGATTGCCCACCTATTTGCTTGACTAGTATATCTGGTTTAGGTTCATAGGTTTGCAATTGATAGAGCAGCTGATCAGCAGTTCGGGCAGAAATTATGGAATGGTGAGTAGCTTGGGGTATGAATCCTGTTTCTACAGCATGATCAAAAACACAACAGATCATCATAAAAACCATTAAGATTTAATAATCCTAATAGCTTTTTATGAAAGTTTAACTTAGCCTAATATGCAATGCTGGAAATCCCATCCAACATTTCGAAACCACCAGGTAGAGTGATAAAAGCTTCAGCTCTGTAGAACATACGTCCCATACATTCCGGCAAGTTGGAAACATGTAACTCTTGTCCTATGGAAAAGATGTGACCATCTAACTCCTTTACCTTTACACTCAAACTCTTGCTTCCATTAATGGTTGCAGCAATAGCCACACTTCCCCTTAGGCCCTGGATGCCTCCCCCATATACAAAATTGATCTTTCGAGCAGCTAATTCATTTCCTAGTTCTTGTGCTATAGTTAGAAACTCTCCATTCTTTCCCTCATCAGTTTCACCAAAAATGCAGATAGATTTAAACCTACATTTTAGTATGATACCCTTTTTCTCTTCTTTTCTCTCAGACCATTTGTGCTTATGGTGGAAGACTACATATTTACAGGTGGAAGAGTGCATATATATATAATACTAAAATAGCGACAACAAGATCATGCAAATTAGGCATTTTTCAAAGAAGTTTGAAAAATTTCCAACACGAATGACTAGCATAATTTGCGTGAAGAAATTAAAAAAAAAAAAGAGGAAAGAAAGTTAAAAGTTATTGAAAAGATAAAACAGATTAGACAAAAGCTACTGAAAAGATAAGACATATTAGATAAAAGCATAATTATGTACAGTAGTTGTGATTTTGGCTCACATCTTCCTCTAGTCTTATGTCCAATAACGGCTTAAACGATTTCTATGAATTGAGGATTTGCTTCCCATCTAATTTCCTTTAAACTAGAAAATAGGGTCTTTTAACATCAGATTCCCTAGACAATAGCACCATTTTTCTTGGTTGAATATGTCCACTAAATCAGGAAGAATATGATGAACATCACCACTCGGATGTGTCTCAAGAGTATGTATGATATCATCCAGGGACTCCTTACTCAATCCATCCTTTATAAATTTAATTTTATCTTCTCTATTTATAGAAACCATACCTTTGCTCCTACAGCATTGATCACATGTCCACCTTGCACATTTATAGTAGACATTCATTCTTTTAGCTCTTTTCTTTTTGGAGTAAGAACTTCTTCCTATTTTTGGTAAAGATTTATTAACTGATTTATTAAACTCACTTGCTAAATGTACCTTAGCTTCAATGATCCAGTGTATGTCCTCAGGAAGGCCCAAACACTTGAATATCTTCATCCTTTCAAGGTGACAGTTATAGAGCTTCCTGAGCACATCTTTGGGAAAAGTGGGGAACCTGTTCTTAAGCTTTGCAAGAGTTTCCTCCATGGTAACCTAAAATAAAACTGATGAAAACTAAAATTCTCAATGCAATGCAGTGTGTTTCAGTGAGTAAGAAAGAAAAATGAGAGAGTAGGAAAAAAGTTTTGGGTTACCTCCCAAATAGCCGCCCTTCTTTAACATCTTTAGCTAGACAAAGACAAACCACTTAACTCTCCTTTTTTTTAATTATTTTTTCATTTTTTTTTATTTTTTTAAAATTTTATGAAAAGGAGGACTTACCTATTGGTTCCTTAAATGTGATGATAGTTTTCAAAGTATTGAGTGCATCGTCATTATACTCTTTGAATGTTCTTGTCATCAGGGGCTATCAGAAGTCCTATAAAATCACAAGAAAACATCTAACCAAAATTTGGGTTGCCTCCCAAGAAGCGATAAATTTATAGTCTTCAGCTAGACTTCCCAAAACAAACTACTAATCAAAAGTATCAAACACCATGATTACCTTGTCTTCATTTCTTTTCAAGCAACAGGGGTTCAGACACAAAAAATGATCATTCAAATTAATTAATTGTACTTCTTCAATCATAGACAACTTTAGAGTACAAATATTTACTGAATTCAAATAAAGCACAACATGCATGTATTCCCAAACAGATTTAGGAGTTTCCAAAAATTTAAAGCATCCCACAAAATCCACTTGACTCTCATCAGTAAGAGTCAACACTTCAACAGGAGAGACATGAACAATAGCTGTTGGAACATCCACATTAGTTTCAACATCAAAATGACAGGAATTATGTTCCATAACTAGAACCCCTTCTAGACTACACCCACTATCCTCTCCAAAAGTGATTTCAAGTTCCTTATCACATTCCACAAGAGCTAAAGTTTCATTCAATTCCACATCCTCAACTTCCTCACAATAATCATCATCAACACAAGAAGTGGTCATCATGCTTAAAGAATTATCTTGCCTCATAGTCTCAAGTGACAAAATAATTTGACTTACATATATTCCAATATTTTGGACACTTGACTCGACACTAGTGACAAGTTCCCTTTGCTCTTTACTAAACTCCTCACATAATCTTTCTAAATCAGACTTTTCCTTATACTCAAGAGTGTGTTCTTAAATATATGGATAAGAGTAGAAAGAAAGATTAGGACAATACCTGACATATGGATCCAAAGACTCTTGTTGCTCTAAAATTCCACCAAGATAAAAGGAATGATCAAAATAAGTTTGGTTCATAGTGAAATCATCTCACATAATGATTGGTAGTGTTATATGGATAATGCTCATAGGAATGACACTCTCCATAATAAGCACCAGAAAAATAGTTATAAGGAGAAGAATTTTCAATCCAACCAGTATTTATATTTTCTTTTCTCATTATATCCACGTGCATTCCTAAAAAAGAACTAAGATATGATAATTTATCACTAATTAAACCAAATGAATGCTGTGAATAATCCATTTTTAAAAAAAATTAACTTTTTTTTTGAAATTTTTACATGAAGACTAAATTAGTATTAAAATCACTTGGTATTGATATTAATGACAACAATCCCCAGCAATGGCGTCAAAAACTTGTTATGAGTGTAAATGATCCATTAAATAGTGCAAGTGTACACTGTCGTAAATAAGTAATATAAAACTGAGTAGAGTATCGTTCTCATGAGAATTGATCAATAAGTACCAAAATGGGTAATTTTAATTCTATTTAGTCGATCAATTGGTGATTGAGAGAACAAAATAAAATGATTAAATAAGAGTGCAAATAATATGAAAAAAACTATGAGAAAAAGGCGTAGGGGTCATATTTCACTTAACAAATTCTGGATTGAATCACTTATTTATTCTAGCCCAATTCCACATGATTGACAGTCGAGTTTTCCTAATTTAATTACTAGCCTCTTCCTAGGTCAAGCAATTCTGTAATTAACCGCCAATCCAATATATTCCTATATGAATTTAAGCAATTAATAATGCATTAAGATTTATGGAACTCAGTAAGACTACACAACTCATATGGATATATTCTTATTTCATATGCAATTCATGGCTATAGGATCTATGCACATGCATCTCCTTCCAGTCTCAACATGCATATTGAAATCATTCAAAAGACAGCCAACCAATCAAAAGCATTAAGAATAATAATTAAAACTCAATCATGAAGGAGAAATTCAAACTAGATTTAATAAGTTAAAATTCAATCCGTCATTAGTAAGCTACGTCATCACCCTAGGAAAATGGAAGTTTAGCACATGATGAAATTAAAAACAAAAATAAAATAAATTGAGAACTTCATAAATATTGCAATAAACTTAATTCTTAAATTCTAAAACATAAAAATTAAAACCACAAGATGCATGAAAATAGAAAAATCTAGCCTTCCATGTAGAAGTTAAAACCTTCCATGTAGGAGGCATGTAAGAAACAAATACAATGCATGAAATTAATTCTAAGATGATGCTGTAAGTGGAGAAGAGATGAGAGTAATAGATATGAAATGATGTGTAAGTGGAGAAGAGAGGAAAGTAATGGATATGAAAAAATGGTTTGTGTAAAATGTGAAGGAGAGAGTGGCTATATATAGAGAAGAATGGAGTAGGGTAGATGAAGTGGTAGATGAAAAGGAAGATGAAGTGGTAGATGGAATGGTAGATGATTCCCGTTCTCAAATTCCAAGCAAAATTCAAAATCCTTGGAAATAGAACAGAGTTTTGGTCTCAACATAAAAGTTGTAGAGCTCTTTATTAGCTTTTTATCCATATATAGAATGTCCCAATCCGACATCTAGAGCTCCAAATATTTCCTGAAAATTGAAAGAGGGTCTAATTTAATATTTTTCAAGAAATTCTATTTCATGCAAAATCATTTTTTATTTATTAATTACACCCAAATTTATTAAATTGAGCTCAAATATCATCCACAAAATCATCATATAAGGGAAAATAAATCTGCAAATATTTTACTTATCATTTACCATAAGTGCATCTTGAGCTCTTGAGAGTGATTCATCATATTCGTCCATGATGAACTCTTCTTGGGAATCCTCTTCCTCTTTTTCTTGTGTTGGCTGACTAAAGGAAGTGTTTTGTGACTCCTTTAATCTCAACTTCCATTTGTTCACCAATAGTAGATATATAGCTTATAATTCTATGTGAACTATCAACACTTTCAACTTTAGCAAAGTTGTTAGAATCATAAATAGAATCGAGAGTATCCCAAATATTCTTATTACAAGTGAGAAAAATATGATTTTCTCAAAATCATTTTCGGTCAGGGCATTATATAGAATTTTTATTGCTTTAATGTTCAACGAAAACATCTTCTTTTCTCTTTCTATCCAATCCTTTCTTGGTTTGAAATCAAAGGCATTTGTAAAAACATTCCACATATCAAAATCAAATACTTTAATAAAACTAGTCATTCTAGCTTTCTAAAACCAAAACTTAATATCTTTTAAAAGAGGTGGAATTTTATAGTCAAACCCTTCTGAAAGCGAGTAATACCCTAAATCAGCCATTGATAACTCTTGAGGCGGTTAAGTTCTTTAAACAAGAGCCCCACTCTAATACCAAATGTTAGAACTGACTGACACTCAAGGGAGTGAATTGGATGTACTATGAAAACTTAAGAACTTTGAAAAATTTTTCGCATCTTAGTAAAATTAATAAGTTTAAAGTAATGAAGTATAAAACAATAATCAGTTATTTAAATCATATATGCTAGAAATATAAGAGTTTAAGGAAAAGAAGATGAAAACTATGATTTATCCTTGTTCGGTCCAATCCAAGATGACCTACGTCCAGTCCCCAGGCTCCCCCTGAGATTTCAATCCACTATCTCCCTCAAGTTTAAATAGGTACTTGAGAACCATTAAAATCCCACAAGTTTAATCCAGGCACTTGTGAAGCCTTTACAATTCTCGCATCGAGACAAGGACTCCCTCTTACATATACTGTAAAGATACATCTATTTCCCCACTCAACATCCTCCAATCTTCAGTAACCCTCACAGAGATAGAATGATTACAATGAAAGCATACTTCTCTATATACGAAGTAGATGATGATTAATACTGAAGTACATTGTAGGAGTATGATTATAGAGCTTCGGTTGGGTAAGATTCAGAGAAACAACATATCAACATTGTAGGTATGGGCTCTCTTCATTTTTGTTTTAAGTGATCTTTTATTTATAGTTGATGATCGTTGAGCTTTTCTTCTTCCCGTAGAGGCTTTTAAAATATGACTGTTGAACTAGTCGTTACAAACTTCTGACACAAAAGTGCTTTTTACCAATTTGTGCATTAATACTTGTTTGATCACCTGGAAAATATTTAAGTATTAGTATAAAGAAGAGTTGGAGTGATTGGAAGTAAGAAGAACAAGTTATATAATCATTTCAATGATTTTTAAAAGTTTTGAGGTGATGCTCTGTTTTCTAGGATACTTAGTTATTCAAATATGATTATCCATATTCGAATGTCTATGTTGACTTTGAAATGTATTCGAATAACCTTTGTTTAATTTGAATAAAAGAACTTAGTTTCTGTTGAAGTATATTCAAATATCTTTCCTTTATTCGAATAACATCCTTTGTATTTGAATAACGTTGGCCTTATTTGAATAGCCTTTGACACAAAATAGGTGACCTAATTAGAATACACTTTTCCTTATTCGAATAACATTCTTTATATTAGAATAACTTTTCCTTATTTGAATCCTCTAACACAACACAGGTGACCTTATTCGAATAAGTTCCTTTGACAATGAACATTCAAATTCGAATACATTTTCCCTATTCGAATAAAAGTTGTTGGAACAAGGTGTATTGGTATTAGAATAACCTTAACCCTATTCGATAGCTTCTTTAGAAAACAAGTGATGTTATTTGAATAGAACACCTTGTATTTGAATAACCTTCTATGAAAATAATTATCCTTATTCAAATACATCAACCTCTATTCGAATAAACCTAAGGTTTGTTGTCATCATAACTCTTTGGATATAACTCCAAATTTGGCAAATGACCTATCTCTAAAAAGCTCTTTAAGTTTACTTTTCACAGTAGCTAGAATTTATTCCAAATACATTGTTTTCCAAAAGTCATAATCCAATTTGTAACATCTGGTTTGGAACATAACATTGATTTTGAGTACTAAATTTCAAAATTGATATCTCTTTCATCCTAACTCCTTTGAAATTTATCTTGGTGTCTGAGTGTCATATTGGAAGTCTAGTTTCATATGAATTAAGTTTCATCTCAATCATATATGTGGTTTGAGAGATATGTCCAAAATACTAAACCTGTTTTGAAATACATCGTTGACTTTGAGTGTCATATTTTAAAACTCATATCTCTTTCATCTGCAACTCATTTTAACTCGATCTTGGTGACTATTTGTCACATTGGAAGTCTAGTTTCATATGAAATAAGTTTCAGCTCAATCGAAGTTGTGGTTTAGGAGGTATGACCAAATTACCGAACCTCCCTCATGTTGAACGAACCAGAGCTCAGTCTTTATTCAAATAACATTGCTCTTATTCGAATAAGAGTTGTCTTATTCGAATAAGAGCAATGTTATTCGAATAAAGAGTGAGCTCTATTTTATTATCCAAATAATGCTGCTCTTATTCGAATAAACCCCAATATTTTGAAAGAGCTTAGTATTTTTAACTTCCGACTAAGTCATTTCAACTTCCATTTGAGCATAACAACCTCTAATACTAAATCTAAGAACTTTAAGCTTAATATTCCACTATATTTTGCTAGTTCTTGTTTCTTCAATCTCTTCTCTTCTTCTTTTTATCCTTCTTGATTATTCCAAATAATCAAACTCAATAACTCCTTTCTTTTCTTGATTTCTCCCCATATTTAACAACTTCTTTGTTTAATAGCTTCTTAATCTTCTACTTGACCATTCACCGTAATACAACCTAATATGTTCTTTCTTTTAATTTCTTGACTAATCTACATTACATTTCACATTAAACATAGTAGTTAGTCAAAATATAAGATAAATACATGTTGCAAACTTTTTGCTCTTATTATTGGACATTTATATTTGACATCATCAAAACTAATCACATCTAATAGTCCATATTATTAAAGGTGTAAAAGTGATTGACAATAAGAGAATTAAATTTTATAAGATTCTCTCCTAAGTTCTGTTATAAACAACCCCTGCTTTCATAATAAAGAGTTGAAATGTGTTGGAAATTCAAGCATATAAACTATCTAGAGGACCCTATGTGATGTTTGGAAGCAATGGAGTTGAATTTCAGGGACTTTTTCCTTATAGTCTGTTTTGGACAGCCACTATATTAATGAATAAGAGTTTGACATAATTGAAAATAAGTTTGCAAGAAGCTTAGAATAGGAAATTATACACCCAAAGATAAGTTTGGAATCATTACTCATATATAAAAGTGGATTATATGCACATAAGTGCATATAATCGGCCAAGGGAAGTCCTGGGGCAAAGATTTAAATTTATAATGTTGAGATTAAATGAATTCCTCATACAAATTTGTATTGTGTGGGGGTAAGAATGAAGGGATAATTTATTATTTGAAAAAAAATGAGAAAGTAACAAACAACAAAGTTAAAGGTGTTAAGTAAGGAGTTAGAATTTAGGATTATGGGGAGAGACTAATTGTCACACCCCACCCCGTCTCACCCCTCAGGGCCACGGCGGCGGGTGCCCTCCCCACACGTACTTGGGTGGAGCAGGCTGGGTCTACGTACGTGATTTCTCCCCATATTTAACAACTTCTTTGTTTGAAGTACTTTGTTGTCCGGACGAGGTGAAGCCAAGATTGGCTGTCTACAAGCTCGAAGGGGATGCAGATCGCTGGTGGCGGAATATCGCTTCAACATTGAAGAGTAATAAGATGTCATTGACTTGGGAACTGTTTCAACAAGAGTTCAACGAGAAGTACTTTCCCAAATCAGTGCGGCTGGAGAAGGAAACAGAATTCCTTAATATCAGCCAAGGGGACACAGAGAGCTTTCACGATTATTTGTCCCGTTTTGTTCGATTGACTCGATACTCCTCCTATCTCCGGTTTAAGGATGATGAAGAATGGAGTTCCGATATGCTTATTCGCGGTCTGAGGCGAGAATTGAGGAAACGCCTAGCTGCTCATCAATTTACCAAGTTCAATAAGGTGGTTGAACAGTGCAGGATTACAGAGAATAACTTGAGAGACTTGTATCCTGCCAAAGCTACTGGCCACCGTGGTGAACCCAGTAAGGGTAATGCCGCCCCAAAGCGGAAAGGCCAAGGATTCTCGACATTCAAGGGCAGTGATAAGAAGCCCTATCAGCCCAGAGACCGTGAACCTCAGAGATTTGTGACTGAGGAGAAATGTCGCTGTTGCAACAAATCGCATTATGGGAAAAACTGCCAGGGAGAGATGGTTTGCTTTAACTGCAAGCAGCCAGGACATCTTTCCAGAGATTGTCAACGACCACGAGCTGAGCAAAGGCCGAAGACACAGGGTCGAGTGTTTGCCATGACCCACGAGGAGGCCCGTAGATCTCCTGAGTTGATACAAGGTAAAATTTCTCTAAATGGCTATCTATTATAAGCATTGTTCGACTCGGGTGCCAGTCATTCCTTTATTGCGTATGATTGTGTGAAACGCCTGGGTATGCATGTGCATAAGTTACCATTCGATCTGGTAGTGTCAACTCCAATAGGTGTTAAAGCCTCGACCACAGAAGTTTGTCTGAATTGTGTTAAAACTGTGGAAGGGCACCAGTCTGTTATAGACCTGATTTGTCTGCCGCTTTACCAATTGGAAGTCATCTTGGATTTTGATTGGTTAACGGCAAACAACGTATTACTTGATTGCGGGAACAAGAAGATAGTATATCCTGTTTCTCAGAGGGCTGAGGTTGTGAATGCTGGTATGAACTTCCTTTCTACAGCTAAAGCTGAGAGATATATTGAAAAGGGTTGCCAGGGGTATATGGTATTCTTCTCCGTTCAGGGGGAAACTGGTGAAACCCTGAGTAATATACCCGTGGTAAATGAATTCCCTGAGGTATTTCCGGATGATCTTAGCGGATTGCCTCCTGAGAGGGAAGTTCAATTCCCAATTGACCTTGTACCTGGAGCTGGTTCTATTTCAAAGGCCCCATATCGTATGGCCCCAAATGAGATGGCGGAGTTAAAGAAACAAATAGAAGATTTGCTTGAGAAAGGGTTCATCAGACCCAGTGTGTCGCCTTGGGGAGCTCCAGTGTTGTTTGTAAAGAAGAAAGATGGGAGCCTTCGCTTGTGTATCGACTACAGAGAGCTGAACAAAGTTACTATTAAGAACAAATACCCACTTCCTCGAATTGACGACCTTTTAGATCAGTTATCTGGATCGTGCGTATTCTCAAAGATTGATCTAAGGTCAGGGTATCATCAGCTGCGAGTGAAAGCAGAGGACGTTCCAAAAACTACTTTCAGGACCCGGTATGGTCATTATGAGTTTCTGGTGATGCCATTTGGGCTAACCAATGCGCCTGCGGTTTTCATGGACTACATGAACCGTATCTTTCGATAGTATCTGGATCAGTTTGTTGTTGTGTTTATCGATGACATTCTGATATATTCCAAGAGTATGGAGGAGCATGAGCATCATCTGAGAGTTGTGCTGAATATTTTGCGTGAGAAGCAACTATATGCCAAGTTAAGCAAGTGTGAGTTTTGGCTATCGGAAGTAAGGTTCCTAGGCCATGTTATCTCGCAAGAAGGGGTCTCTGTGGATCCCAGTAAAGTAGAAGCAGTACTGGACTGGAAGAGGCCAGAATCTGTGGTAGAGGTACGCAGTTTTCTGGGTCTTGCCGGGCACTATCGGAGATTCATCCAGAATTTCTCCCGTATTGCATTACCAATGACCAAGCTCACGAGAAAGGATCAGCCGTTTGTGTGGGACGAGAAATGTGAAAAGTGTTTTGTGGAGCTGAAGGAGAGGTTGACTACGGCGCCTGTGTTGATTTTGCCCGATCCCAGTACGACATATGTTGTGTACTCTGATGCCAGTGGGCAAGGATTAGGGTGTGTCCTTATGCAGCAGGGACGTGTGGTGGCCTACGCCTCTCGATAGCTCAGACCTCATGAATTGAACTATCCCACTCATGATCTGGAGCTTGCGGCCATTGTGTTTGCTTTGAAGATTTGGCGTCATTACCTGTATGGTGTGACTGTAGAGTTGTACTACGACCACAAGAGTCTCAAATATCTTTATGATCAAAAAGAGTTAAATATGAGACAGCGCCGCTGGATGGAATTGCTTAAAGACTACAACCTGGAAATCAAATATCATCCAGGTAAAGCCAATGTAGTCGCTGATGCTCTTAGTCGAAAGACCGTGCTCGTTGCAGCTATGATGATACAAGAGAATAAATTAATTGAAGATTTTTGTGATTTGAATTTGACGAACCAGATCATCTGTGCCAACTACACTGTTTCCCAAGAGGAAAATGATCTAAGAACTGAGATTGAAGAAGCTCAGGGGCAAGATGGCTGGATACAGCACAATCTGGCACGAATTGAACAGGGAGAAGTCCCAGGCTATGACCTATCGCCTCGTGGATTAGTTCGCTATCAGAAAAGAGTTTGTGTTCCACTTAAGGCGGAGTTGAGGCAGAAGATTCTGGATAAGGCGCACAAGAGCCGGTACACCTTACATCCTGGTATGACCAAGATGTATCATAACTTGAAATCTGTGTATTGGTGGCCGGGATTGAAGAGTGATGTAACCAAGTATGTGGCAAGGTGTCTCACTTGCCAGAAGGTAAAGATCGAGCACCAGAGACCACCGGGATTACTACAGAGCCCTGAAATTCTGGAATGGAAATGGGAAAGTGTGACCATGGATCTTGTTGTGGGTTTGCCCAAGATCAGAAACTATGATGCGATCTGGGTTATTGTAGATCGGCTAACGAAGTTAGCCCACTTCATACCAATCAATGCTGGTTATTCTCCTGATAAACTAGCAGAGATTTACATTCGTAAGATTGTGAAGCTCCATGGTACACCGAAGAATATCATTTCTGATCGAGATCCTCGATTTACTTCAAGATTCTGGAAAGCATTGCATGAAGCCTTGGGAACTCAATTGAAGTTCAGCACGGCTTATCATCCACAGACGGATGGACAGTCAGAGAGAACCATCCAGACACTGGAAGATATGTTGCGAGCTTGTGTTCTCGACTTTAAAGGAAGTTGGGATCGCTTTCTTCCACTTGCGGAATTCGCCTACAACAATAGCTATCATGCGAGCATTCAGATGGCTCCATATGAAGCGTTGTATGGGAGACGATGTCAATCACCATTGTGCTGGAACGAGCTATCTGAAAGGAAGCTTTACGGACCGGATCTTGTTGATCAAACCTCAGTACAGATTCAGATCATTCGAAAGAGGTTACTTGCAGCGCAGAGCCGACAGAAAAGCTACGCTGACAAGAGAAGACGACCCCTAGAATTTGAGGTTGGAGATCACATTTTTCTAAGAGTATCTCCTGTCACAGGCGTTGGGCGAGCGATCAAGAGGAAGAAGCTAAGCCCAAGATACATAGGTCCTTTTGAAATCCTTGAGAGGATTGGGCCTGTTGCTTACCGGGTAGCTCTACCTCCGAGCTTGAGCAGACTCCATGATGTATTCCACGTTTCTTAATTGAAGAAGTACCAACCGGATCCATCTCATATCATTGAGTATGAGGATGTCGAGCTTCAAGACAATTTCACATATGCAGTGGAGCCAGAGCAAGTTATTGATCGAGAGGAGCGACGGCTCAGGCACAGGAGCATTCCATATGTGAAAGTGATCTGGAAGAAAATGACTCCGAGAGAAGCAACCTGGGAAGCGGAGGAAGATATGCGAAGAAGATATCCGGAGTTTATGGCTTAAGTAGTGTAGTGTAACAATTTCGAGGACGAAATTAAATTTTCGGGAGGAGAATTGTAATATCCTGGATTGTAATCAAGGGATAATAACTTCAAATGATGTAATTAATGTTAATTAAGCATATTTGAAGTGGATGTTATGTGTGATATGATATAAAGATCATTGGGGATGGTTTAATGAGTAATGTACTAATCAGGGGTAAATTGGTAAATTTACCAACCGTCTGGTTAGCTAATGATGAGGAAAACCCCTTAGTAATCAAGATCAATGGTTGGGATTGAAAGATCAAGGGGTGGAATCATGTATGGATGGGAATATGTAAAATCATTGTAGGAGGAAGGAGATGATGCCAAGTGGCAAGCTATGGGCCATGGATGAGGTCAAAGTTTCAACACTCACTTCCTCTCTCCTCTTAGTCGGTTTTCTTGCATGGGGAAGAAGGAAAGAATGATCATCACTTTCAACAACTCATCTCTCTCTCCATTTCCTTCATTTCCGGCGAGCTAGGCAAGAAAGAGAAAGGAAGGGTTTGAAAATAAGATAGGTAAATGATCTTATATGCTTAATCATCCCTCATTGATATTGCTCAAATGGTTAAGAGCTCCCTTGCTATGTTTTCAGATTTGTGAAAAGTGGTGTTTGATTGTTGGATAAATCTGAAAGTTGGTGGAATCAAGGTGTTGGTTTCAGCAAGTTGAGGAGGTAGGTTTGTGATGCATTTTGATATATATGTCAAGATGTTTGCCTAATCAATGAGACTTCTGGAAAATTGACCTAATTATGATGTTAATTAAAGGTTAGGCTTTGATTATTGGGTCACTGTTCATTTGGTCAGTTTTAACACTTGGGAGTGATTAGAAGTTGATTTGAAGTGGAATAAGGGAAATGTGTTAAGTTGTGGTTTTGGTGGATTTATGATTTAGAGTGAGAATATGTTGATTGAGTGGAATTTGGGTTGTTTTTGGTTGCCAATGGGTTCCTTGTGTTGAAACAAGTGAGAATGAGCTTTGGCACAAGTTTTAGAACCATTAGAGTTCATTTGGTGAATTCTGGAGAAGTTTATCAGTTGCTGCGATCTGGTTCTGATGGGTATCACTCGAGTGAGAAGGAGTCTCACTCGAGCACAAGATGAACATGCTCGAGTGAGCATGTGTGTGCTCGAGTGAGGGAGCATAGAACACTGGGGGGTGAGCGTTGCAAGTTATCACTCGTGGGCAATTTTCCAAGAGTGCGTTGGCACTCGCGAGCATTGGGAGATCACTCGAGCACTGGAGTTTGTGCTCGAGTGAACCTGTTGCCTGGGAGTTGGGTTGCTCTCGGGTAGACACTCGTTGGACCTCACTTCCTTGTGCTCGAGAGCACTGAGGATCAGTGCTCGAGCACAGGTGTTTGTGCTCGAGTGAAGGTAAAGGAAGATGTCGAGAGATGCTCTCGGGTTGTCACTCGCAGGCCTCACTTCCGTGGTGCTCGAGTGCTTCTGAGATCTCTGCTCGAGCACAGCCTCTTGTTCTCGAGTGAGAGTGTAGAATTGTCACGGGAGTTGCTCTCGGGCAAGCACTTCCTGCGTTTCACTCGCATGTGCTCGAGTGAGAATGGGGGGTCATGCTCGAGCACGGCCTTCTGTGCTCGAGTGAAGGGACCAAAAATCAGTGTTTAGCTTTCTTAAGAAGGATCTTTGGGGATAGTTATCCCAACCCTTTAGGCATATGTTTAGGCATTTGATGGCCATCTAAAGAGTCCAAATGAATACCAACTTAAAGTGTTATTGAATTAAGAACTTGGAAAAGAGATTGACTTAATGTCCCTATTTGATTATAGGATTTGACATCTGCTATCCTCGTGAGCCTACTGTGCCAGCAACCGTCAGGAAAGGATCAGGTAGTGACTTTTCTTTCGTACCATATATGATGCATTGCATGTGTGTGATATCGTTGATTGGGAATGGATTCGTATGTTGCGATCTTTGTGGATTTGTGTTAGCACTGTCATTCCGATAGTCCCTGAGTAGCTAACAACGGTTCGGGTTTAGGCAGTGTGCCTTCCTGGCGGAGAAAGAGGATGAGGATGAAGTGTGATATATGTGATATGTGAGCCGAAAGGCAATTTGTGAGGCCGACGGGCCATTTGCGAGAGCCGAATAGCTGTATGAGCTATAAGGCTATGTTTATGCACTGCCACGCCAATAGTCCCTGAGTAGCTAGCAACGGTTCGGGTTAGGACTGTGTGCCTTCCCGGCGGAGAAAGGGGATGAGGGTGGAGTGTGATATGTGCTGCTGCTGTTGATGATTTGCTTACATGTTGTGTGCTTATATGTGGTATAAATGTTTTGTTACTACTGGGATTCTTTTGAATCTCATTCTTTCCTTGAACTAACCTTTCAGACAGGGCGTGTGGCTCCAAGGAGAAGCGCGTGACCCGGAGCGGGTAGAGTTCCGTAGGGACATTTATTTTGGACATGTTGGTTAGACCGTTTAATTGGGGATTACTGTATAACGTTGAGTTGTAAATGGTTTGAATACTTGAACCTGTAATTCCCTCATCAGGATTTGAAACTATATATATATATAGTTGAACCCGGGGGTTGCCGGGATTTTGGTTTCACACTCTGTCACACATAAATGTAGATAAACTGCACAGGTGATTATATTCGATAATTGAACTTGAGACCGGAAGAGGAATAAAGTTTTGAAAATTTCGTAAAGTCCCTACTACTAAGGGGAACATTTTATGGACTTTAAACTATTCGACGGTCTCTAATTTAATTTAATTACCTAATATCGAATTATAATTACGTGATTAAAGGCAGGGTGTTACACTAATCATGTAATGTAAGTGTACCAAGAAGTTTGTATTACTCTATCCTACAAGAATAGTCAACAAGTTTGATGTTTTCCATCAAGACCAAAAAGGAGGCAAAGCAAAGGAAGGACATGCAAAAGGAGATAATTTGGAATAAGAAGCAAAAGAGGTAGTGAAACTTACTCTTGTATACTTTGTGCTTGGTTGCTTGCATGTTTATTTGCCATGTACACTGTAATTAGGCCTTTGAACATGTAATATCCTTGCTTGAGTTTATACCGTGACCATGTGTATGTGCTTGTAAGATATTGTTCTTATATTGGCTATTTACATACTTAGTTTATTACCATTGCACATTATATATTGAAGTGATGTTTTGCTACTGAGATTCTCCCAAATCTTACCCATTTTCTTCTATGTACCAACAGTAGGAGCTAGTTCCTCATAAGGAAAGAGCACGCTAGAGGAGGAGTTTTGATTGTGGAGACTCTGAAGAAGCTATTAGTTATTGTTATTTTGTATATTAATTATATTTGTGGCTAGTTGTATATATATGTGGGCTTAGCTTAAATTATTAAAGTTTTGTCTATCTTATGATATATAAATTAAGTTATGTAAGGGCATGTATCTAACCTCCATAAGGAGGAAGATCAAGGGAGCTAAGCACTAGCCCAAGGTAAGTGCCATGGAATGATCATGGCCAAGATGAATGAAATTTTGTCTCATAATTACTATGTATGCTTATTTGAGTAATTATTCTAAGACTTCCTAGTAACAGGGCATTTGTTTGAGTTATGATTTGAAATTTTGCAGTCTTGAAATGTGTACTAGTTTGTAATTTTTAGATGTGTACCCACAAAGATACAATCTTTCAAAGTTGTATCAGAAATCTAAAAAAATCCCTACGAAATTACACTACCCAAATTTAAAAATGCTAGTTTTTAAGCTAAATGGGTGACCAATGAACCCGAGTCTTATTTTTATTGCAAATATCATTCCAATATATAGTTAAAAGTAGAGCTTTGAATTTCCAAAGTTATAGGAAAATTCATTATTTATGGTACCCAATATTTGGAAAAGAGATTAAAGTTTTGTTAGCCTATCAAAGGGTATTATTTTAGTTAGCAGTGATTTATAAATGGCTAAACATCTTTGATAAGTGACTCTAAAGTAAGGTATTTCACATAACAAAAGGAGGGAAGATAGAGGGGATAGAGTGTGTTAAGTCAATGGGAAAAATAATCTAATAAAGCTTGTGGGTCTCATGTTTTGATAACCTATTTTATCCCTTTTTCTCATTACATCTTGTTGGACCAAATACAATTTGTGATATCCTCTTGCTTTGGGTCTAGTATAGCACATTTGGGGCTTCAAAGTTGGGGCTTAATGTGGCCCAATTTCATTTTTAGACTTAGGGTAATGAAATTATCATTTTACCCCTTCTTTATTGTTACTTAACTACCTAATGAATTCTATAAATTAATCCTTATTACTTTATAGTGATTTTCTTCCATAATTACCTTCTTTAAGCCATAAAATAATTTTCCTAAAATGTTTGGGCTAAAAATCATCCTCTTGCTATTTTTCTTGAATTTTTTCAGGAAAATAGGCCATTGATTCCCATAATACAACTTTTAAATTATTTAGGATATTTTTAGGGAACTAAACCTCTTCATAATTTTTTCTAAATTTTGTCACTCCCTTATTTCAATTTTAACCTTTTTCAGAGTATTTGTAGAAAACGATATACGGTTCGATAGGCAACATAGATTAGTATGAATATACTGATAATACGTACATAATTACATAATTTCCCCTGAGGGATTCGCACCTGATAAATTCAAATAATGTAGCCGCATAAGGCTACTAGGGTATCTAAACCCATCCCAGTAAAACAGAGACATCTTCTCGTCTTCGTTCCACCACTGTAATCCCCTCGTACAGTACTCTGCATTGTTATTTGCATATCTTCTGTCGTCTCCTGTCTAAACTATTGGTAGGGGAGGGTGAGATTCGAGAGAATCTCAATAGGAAACAGATACCATAATGTATGCATGACTGGTGCTATGTGTATGACATGTTAGCTTTATCTAGATGTATGCCCCATTTAATTAACTAATTTTCCCAATTTCGGATTTTTACAAAATTTTGGCAGATTTCTGCTCAAACTTTGAAAAATCATAACTAATTCTATAAAAATTGAATTGAAGTGATTCCAAAGCCTATAGAACCCTTATTGAGTCTAGTTTTAAGGAAAAATATAGACCTTTATTGAATGGAATCACAAAATTCCCAGAATTTCAATATTTGCATATTGTTCCAGAAATTTCACAGTTTTTCTGTATTGAGTTCAAAAATTCATATCGTTTTGTGTATAGCTCTAATTAATTCATATGGCCTATCAAATTAAAGCTTAGGATGTCTACTTTAATACTGTAAAATTTCATAATTTTTTCTTATCATTTAGTCTTTAAAAACCTTATAATAAACTCACTGCCTCATAGGCGATTTTACCAAAAACATAATTACTTTCTCCAAAATTCATCATTTTACTTTCTTAATACCCCAAAGATATTAGAATCATTAGGGGATAAATTTGGGTTCCTGCTAAATTGGGGCTTAGCAGTCCACTTAATTTAGGCTTATTCCCAAGCCTCAAATCCCAAATTTCAGAGTATTACAAATTTCCTAAATTATATTCCATAGAGTTTCCTCAATCTTCCATGCGTGCTAAATATTTTTAAATACTTATTTCTTCTTAATTTTCTTAAATTCTTACTCGAAAATAGGCTTTTTTGCCAATAAATTATTTTTTATCCTTTCTAATTTTTATATAATATCACTAAGCTTTAAATATGCCTTGTAAATATCTTCTCAATTTTTTGGGATATTAAATTCAATGCACATAAAAATTGCTATGCTTTGGCAAACATCCAATATCAAGTTGATTGGTGAAGGCAAAAAAAACAAAAAAATAAAACTAAAAAGGTTGTTTGGATGAATATAACATGAGTTATGAATTTTTAATATTAAGGCACATAATATGTATGAAAATCAGAGCAATGGTATAAAATGAATTGACGGTAAGAATTTCATGAGCTTCAGACTAAAGTGATATTGTTATTAAATGAAGGACCTCAAGAGCTTTCAATATCATTATGAACCCTAATATAATTGGTCTAGATTTAGTTGTTGAATTTCACAGTAAGACAAAAAATTTAGAAACACCGAATGAATAGTGACCCAAGGATCATAATGATGCAATGTATACTTTATGGGCTTTAATTAATGAATCACTTGAACCATAGTTTTTCGGATGCATAATAAAGATATTAAAATGAAGGATGTGACAAAAATATGTTGGGATACTGAGTGCTACTTGAAAAACACTTTTAAGAGTGCGTGATGACGACAAATTAGTTTAAAGATTATGAGTACTAGTAAAAAAATACTTGTGAGTATTAGATGTAATTGTACCCTTTTAAATTAATAGTATTAATAAAAGGTAAAGATAAAAACTTATTTAATTTTTTAAACTAATTTAATAATATAACTAACATTTTTTAAATTTCTACGACACACACACATATAAGACTTATATTTATAATGGGAGGTGATATATGTGCATGCCGACATACCTCTCCCATCCATATATATATATATATACACGCGTCAACTTTAACTACTACACAAAAAACTAAAAATAGTAGTTAAAAGTTATATCATTTAAAATGCAGAAAATTTGTCATACTTTCCAAATCTTACCATTATAAAAACTTAAGGCTGCATTACTTATTTATAATATTTAATTGTGTAAAGAGAAAAAATAATAATAATAATAAAATATTAAATGCTCTAAATATTGTTAAATTAAATTTTTATTTTAATCAAGCATAGCTGAGACGGAAAAAATTATATTATGGAGCATATGAGGATGAAACAAGACCCTTCCAATATGGTCATAGTCCCCAAATAAAAGAGGACCAGTCCAACAACTTATGATGGGAACGGCTCACCGTGCTGGTTGAAAAGATATAGGACCACATTCCTGTCTCCTTAGTTCAAATTTCTTCATTAATTATACAAGGGCCCATTTGGTTCAGTGTAAATGGGGCACGGAATAGGAAAATGGGCATTTTCAAAGTGACGGTTGTTGTTTGGTTCAAATATTCCATCGGAAAATATTTTCACGCCCCCCCAATTTTCAATCGGATAAATGAAAATGGGTTCACACAAAAAATAGTGGGAACCTATTTTCTAGTGTGTTGGAAAATAGCCAAAGGACCCAAGTGCCCTTGATGTGACAGTGATGTTATATAAAGGTAAGGGCTTTTGGAGGTGAATTAGCACTGGCGGAGCTAGGGAAAAGGGAGGGAAAACAAAGGTTGCGAGCGGACTATTCCAGCGACGACAGGCCTTCTCCTGGTGACTACTGCTAACATAAAGTTGATAATGATGGGGTTAGGAAGATCAGCGTTGTGCTTCTCTTCTTCTACGATTCTGTCAAATCTTAGGTCGAGGGATCGTAGTTGAGGATTGAACTTCATCTTCAGCACCTAGCTATAGTGTGAGCTTTGGTTATGAGAAGGGGTGGAAAGAAGATTTTGGGAACAAGATCTCCATGAGTAGAGCTCTTGCTTTTGGGTACTTTATATTCGGGCGAATCTATCACCTCTCACCTGTTCTTGTATCATTTGAAATTTCTGTAGATTTTGATTTCTTGATGCTTCCCACTATCACATTAGTAGGTGACTATCCTATAACCATGACGTACCCATGAATAAAATAAGACCACAGAAAGTAGCTATGACCACCCAAACAGGGGCAAACAAAGTTCTTTCTTCCACTGTTTTACTACATGGAGCCTATGGTGATTAAGCCGTGGTTATGCACGAATTATTTGAAGTGATTCATGACTATGTGTTGCCCATAAGGTGCATATGGTTAGATGGGTTAAAGTGAAAACATGAGCCTTTAAATAATATTTTTAAGTCAAGGGCCTTTAAATAATATTATTTAAATAAGGGCAAAAATGTCTTTTAGTTCATTTTCCTATCTCATTTTCTTCCAAACAAACAAAAAATTTCCTATCAACCTATTTTCTTTTCCTATGCGAACCAAACGCGTCGATGGCAAAATATTTTCCATTCCTCTCCATTCTTTTCATTTCCTTTCCTTTCCTTTCCATTCCTATCTCTTCCTTGATCCAAACGGGGCTTGAGGGAAAATTAGAATGAATGATAGAGAAGAAAAGATATTTATTGAGAATAACTATAAAAATTGTAATTATTTAGAAGGGTTAAATACAAAAATATAAAATTAAAAATACTAAAATACCCCAAAAGAAATATCCTGTATTCCCTCCTATATTCTCTCCCACATTCTTCTTTTTAAAACACAAAATTATTTTTTTATTACAAACTAATACAAAATTATAAATTTCATTAAATTAAATGAAAAAATTTTTCAATTTTCATTTTCACAACTTGCATATATATTTATGAAAAAAAATTACGCATTCTTCAATTTGGTCAAAATCAAAATTATAATTTGTTAAAATCAACAAAAATTTTAATTAAAAATATAATTATATAATTTTAATAAAAATCAGGCCTTTTATAATTTTTTTATATATGTTAAACAAAAAAGGTTGATATGATTTTTTTTCCAATTTGATAAAGGGCTTCCTCCTAATAAGTGCGCTTCCTGGAATTCAAATTTGTGTTCTTCTCTTTATAGGATGAGACCGCTTACCATCTCAACCAATAAATTGTTGGTCATATAAGTTATTTTTAGTTTAGAAGAAATTTATGTGGATTAAAAAATTCATTTAATGTCAATAAAATTAAAAATCAAAATAATCTATTATATCCCCTCAAAAAATGAAATGAGTTAATTTTTTATTTTTATAAAAATAACTTAATTGATATCAATGTTGATACTTGGTAATATAAATCTGGTAACTTGATGACATTAGTTAATTAAATGATCTATTAATTATATGAATATGAAAATTGTTGAAAAATAAAAATTAAAAAAAAAACTATACGAGTTTGAACCATAGTTAATTAAATACTATATTGATTTTATTTGATTTAGATCAAGGTTTTCCCCTCGAGACTATGTTAGATTCAGAGTTTTGATGATAACAAACCTAAGTCTAGTTTAATTTGTTTTTGCATTCTTATTCACAAGATTTTCACTAAGAAAGTATTCTAATAGTATACCTACTATTCGAATAGTGGAACTCAGTTTCTATTAGCTATTATTCTGATAACTCTCAGACTATTCGAATATTCAAATAATTATCATGATAATGCATATGTTATTCGAATAAAGTTATACTGGCACATAGTCATATTATTCACATATACTCTGACTATTCGATTAGTATAATCTAGTATATCAAATTGAAAGTTTTCTGATCAAAAAGTATTCGAATAGCCAGTACACTATTCGAATAAGGTTTATATTCTCCAAAGTAAATATCAAATGTATTATTCGGATAATAATATGACTATTCGAATAAGAATGGTCACTATTCGAATAATGTGGCCATTATCAGAATAATCGACGTTTGCTTAAAAGAGTCTTCAAATACATATTATTCGAATAATATGTATACTATTCGAATAGTATATCCACTATTCGAATAGTGATATTAATATTCGAATAGCATTTTAAAGCCAACATCAAGCCTATGAGAATGAGATGAGAAATTATTCGAATAGCAACAAGTCTATTCGAATAATATTGAAAGCTAAAAGAAAATTTTTTTAGTCAAACTCGAAAGCAAGTATTCGAATAGTAACTCATGTATCAGGATAATCTTTTTGAATTTAAGAGATCACTATTCAAATAGGTATCTCAACTATTCGAATAGTCTCAGTGTAAAATTTCAAATATTATCCAAATAGAGAAAAAAAGGTATTCAAATAGTATGTTATCTGAAAAGACTTAAACTATCCTGATAATTATAATAGTATCCGAATACTTGTTCTTCATGAAAAACAGAGCATCATATCTAAATCTAAATTTCTCAGAATCATTAAGTACTTTCATTAATCTTTCTTATTATCCTTTTTATTCATGATTAAAATTCTCAAAGCAAGTTACAGGAGATTGATACTTCAGATTTCTGGATTCCAAGAAAAGCAGATATACTGTCTCAGAAACATTAAATACACTCTGAGTCTCTACCAACGCATTCTCTTCACCTCAACGGCTATATCAAATAACATAAAGAATGTTCCAATAAATGCTCAGTGAGTAACGGAAAAACAGAATGCCTCCAACGGTCATTAAAATCTCTCCAACTACAAATAGCAAAGGCATTCAAAGCGGGAGTCAAGATGCTGAACCATCGAACTGACGAATATTCATTTTTTTGAGCTCTTACTCTTTTGTCTTAATACGCTTCAGTGTTTGCATTACCAACTCTATAAGAGAGAAAATTCATTGATTTAATACACTTGTTTTGAGAGATATCTTAAGGTTGTGGGACCTTAAGTTGGGCATCAATTTACATGGTGTAAGGGGGAGCGAGTATTCAAACTGAGGAATAGATCACTATGTACGAGGTGCCAAGAACCCCATTGAATCTTGGAAAGTATAGTGAAGGCACAGATTCTATCTGTGAACTGGACGTAGGTCATTGTGAATTAGACCAAACCAGTATAACTCCTGGTGTATATCTCAGTGAAATTTTCCTAACACTTTAATCTTCTCCTTATTGGTTTTTAGTTTTATTTGTCTTATCATAAATTTTTATTATCACCCAATTCACCCCCCATTTTAGGTGAAAAGCTTGCACTAACAACTTAGAGGGCAAAGAGTTTTCACCTCTAACAACAAATGCGCTTCTCAACCTATATTGATTTTACATGAGTACAAAACTTGGGAAAAAATAAAAATTTAAAAAAAATACAAATACGATCATATTACACATGAATGATGGACTGTTTTACTTTTGATTTTAATTATTTTTTAATTATAAATACAAGAGATAACGATGAAAGTTTGATTAGAGATAATTTAGTAATTTTAAATTTATATTATGATATTTAGTCCTTCTAAATAATTATAGTTTTTATGGTTCTTCTCAATAAATCAGATTCTATTGATCGATGAAAAGCAAATAAGAGAAAGAGAATCAGGCACATCAAACGATGAATGGCCCTTGGTGTAACCCCCTGCCGTAATTAATATTCGAAATACGCAATTAAAGTGAAATAGAAACCAATAAGAAACAAATAACATTTTACAAACCCATCTACCAGACGGGGTTTTCACGAATACCTTTCGAAATCATTCATAACCTGGTCTCACATTCACATTCCGAATACAATTACTACACAAAGATAAATCACATTTAAATATATCAGAGTACGCAATGAAATAATTCCGGCAATTCCGGATTCCATTTATTAACTCAAGCTTTATAGGGCACATTCGCCCATTCAAGCCCTCATATGGGGATTACACAACAAATCTCAATACAAATAATCAAATCCTCATCCATATATATTCATCCAAATAACCAAATACAATTATCCAAATATACATCCCAACTAAGATAACCAACTACCAACTTCAATCCTGAAGAAGTCTTCATCGCCCTTAGCTGCTCGCTATATCCTTGATCTACTACCCTGTCTGAAAGGTTAGTAGGGGAGGGTGAGATTTGAGAGGATCTCAGTAGGTAAACAATATCAATATGCATGTATGATAGATGTTTAATGCATGACATGCTTGCATCACATAACTATCATGATGACAAATCTGTAAGCTCAATGCTTCTAACAATATACTAATGGCCATAGCATAAATTGAAACATAGCTTCAATAACACATAACCATGCAAAGCTAAGACATGCATCAACACATTAACACATATATCAAATACAAGCAGAAGAGATATGTTTCCTACACTCTTTCCACGTAAGCTCCAGCTCTGCTTACTCGAGATCAGAACGAAGACCAAACCACGATCAAGGCGAATATCAATCCCTATAACCAAACAAGGACATAGGGTTAAATCCCTTTTCCAATTCTTTAACTCTCAAACACTTAAGTTGGTTATCATTCATGACCTTTAGGTGGCTAATCAAAGCCCAAACATATGCCTAAAGGCTTGGGAAACACTTGACCAAAGATCACTTTTAAAAAGTCCAATATGCTGATTTTTGGGGTTGGGCCGCGGCCCACAATCCTTGGGCTGCGGCCCAAAACTGCCCAGAAACATTTGGGCTGCGGCCCAAGAAAATCCAGTTTCTGGCTGAACTTCCAAAAATCATAACTAATTCAGGAAAAATCGAAATGGGGTGATTCCAAAGCCAAATGAAAGCTATTTAAGTCCTCTTTCAAGGAAAAATATTGGCCATAACTAGAAATCACCACAAAAGTCCAGATTTACCAAAAACCTAACATTATACCAAAACAGGGTCCAGTTTTGATGCCAAACTTTGGACAGCTATAACTCCCAGTTCTCAAAACGAAATGGCACACATTATATGTCCATTTTGAACCTTGGGAGGTGACCTTTAAGACTGGAAAGTGTCATAATTTTCTAACATCATTTGTCCAGTCAAAACATTCACACAACAAGACTGCCCAGACAGAACTTACACTGGACAGAATTTCCAGTTTTGCAACAATGATTCCAATGGTTCCCAAATTCACACCAAACACCATTTCCACATAAATTTACACAAGGAATCCATTGGAAATACCAAATCAACCAAATTCACATTATATTGACATGTTTCACAATGAATTGCAACATGTCACACAATTCACAATACCAACTCTACATTACAATCTCTTTCCATTTCAAATTCAAAACCAATTTCAATGATCAAATACCACAACATGGCACCATTTCCAACATAAAACACAATCCAATTCTCCAATCAAAAATCACATGAAAATCAGGGCAAAATTCGAAATTTACAAGGCTTAACCAATAATCACAAAACTTAGGTCAAAATGCTTCAAATACTCACCTCTTCCTCTTTCCCAAACCAATTTCTTGATTCTCCATCTTTCCAAATTTCCTCAAGCCATCAAACACCTTCAATCAAGAATCTAAAACCATAGAGATGAAGCTCTCATCACTATGAACAACATTAATAAAGAGTGTTTGAACATTAGAGGACAAGAACAAGGCCAAAACATCACCTTTCTCTTTTCTCTTCCTTCCCTTAGCTTTGGACGTTCATGGAGGACAAGAGAGAGATGAGAATGATGAGATGATGAAGCAAATCAGCTTTTTGGCCACTAAAACTGACCTAAAAGGGAAGAGAGGAGAGAGGGAAGAGTTTGACATCTTGACCCAATCCAAAGGTCCACATTTTGCCACTTGTCAAGATCTTGTTCCATCAACCATGAGTTCACATGAGCACACCACATGAGATTCCACCCTTTGATCTATTACACAATCAATCTCAACCATTGATCTTGAAGTTACCAATGAGTTTCCTCTTCGGTAACCGATCAATTGGTCGGTAACTTTACCGTTTTGCCCCTGATTATGGCAATTCCTCTTGAATCACCACCAAATACATTTTCTCATTCATTTTCTTTCACAATGCGCCCTCACCTCTATTTTAAGTCAATTTAGAGGTTAGTCCATAATTGAACTCAAATACAGGGTCTTGGCGCTGCTCACAGCACATACGAATAATATCGGGTGCCAAAACACACCATGATCTCCAAAAGGGTTATTTATCATTAACCGCTTCCACTTTTGGAGTCATTATCTCTTAATCACAATTTAGGATCTTGCTAAACCAGGGATTAGCAATCCACTAATCTCAGGCTTATTCTCTAGCCTCAAGTCTCAAAATTCGGGGTATTACACTTGGTCCTTGCCATACGTTTTATGTGGACATTATTTTGGGAAAATTCCAACAAATACCTTGGAAAATGCAAAAGGACAAATTAGTTTAGTGAAATTCGGAAATCCCAGGTCAGTGCTGTGTCAGTATGGACAAGGAATCTGGGATTTTGATATCTCGTTGAAAATACGAACGTGCCCTTTAGTTGTCCCCCCTCTCAACTCAGAATAACAACACCTCTCTCTTTATTAACAACACCACATTCTATATTAACAATTCTGCTTTATTCTTTCACATCTTCATATCTCAAAATATGGCGTTGTTAATAAAGAGAAAGGTGTTGTTATTGGCTCTAAAACTTAAATTATGAAGTTGTGAAATAAGAAAGTAGAGTTGTTAATACAGAATACGTTGTTGTTAATATAGAGACCGGTATTGTTATTGTAAACAAAACAGTTGTACGGTGTTGTTACTAAAGAGATTGGTGTTGTTATTATGAAAGTAGAAAGAGGAGTTGTTAATGTAGAATGCGGTGTTGTTAATAAACAGACTGGTGTTGTTATTCTGAGTTGAGAGAGAGGGACACCTGAAGGGCAAATTCATCTTCTCGCCGACATTTCAAAATTCCAGATACCTCCTCCGTACTAACACAGTACTGACCAAGGATTTCCAAATATCACAGTACTAATTTGTTCTTTCCTATATTCCAAGGCATTTTTAGGATAATTCGAGTTAATGGCTAATTATATTCCATCTTCCTCAACTATCAAACATTTATAATTATTATTTTTTTAGTTTCAAATATTTATAGTTATATTTGACATAGACTAGAATGTTTTTAGACCCGAATCGGACCAGAAGATCGGATCGAACCGGGCGTCTCCTGGAAAGGAGAGTAGGCTATCTTTGGGTAGTAGACCACTTTAGTGATTAGGCTGGATTCAACTGACCAGAGCTGGCCTTTAGACTGGGAATTGGAAAAATTTTCGTGTCAACTAAACGGCCGGAAATATGTCAAAAGTTGCCATAGAAATCTTTAAGAAAAGGCTCAATAGGGGGAAGAAGAAGAAGAAATTAACCCAAACCCAATATTTAACTACAAATAGAGTTGATTTATAAGAATGATGAAAATCATACATGAGAGAGATAAAAATAAAGAGCTTCATGCTTTCTTCCATGGTTATTTTCTGTGGGCCATTTCGCCCAGATCTGAATCACCTTGCACACTCTATATTTTGGATCTTCTTCTCAAATGTTTTGAAAGGAAGAAGGTGAATGCACTTCAATTTTTGCAATGCAAGATTGCAAGCTTTCATATTATTCTTTTAACAAAAAAATTGATCAGTGTTAGTTTTTTTGGAAAAAATATAGAAAACGAATTTTGAAATTGTAAAATCTCAAATTAGGTTTGTTACCAAAAGTTGATAAGGGCTTGATAAATAATTCAAAGCACATTTTTTTGGGAAATACCTTATTTGGAATTTTGCAATTTCAAACTCATATTTTTATCCGATATTCTATTCAGGGTTCATAGTTTCCTCTCCTAACACAAGCATCTCCCCTGAGATTCAAACTTGAGACCTAGAGGGATCTAGCAGGGCCTTACACCACTAAATCAACTCTATGTTGGACAATGTCAGGTACTATACTTACTAATTGTATGCTAAGTTTTCCCTTTTTTTAAGTATAAGTTACACTACTACAAAAAACATTTTAACGTCCCTTTTTTATGCCTTTTAACGTTTGAAAACAGGGGGGATGTCTATATGAGCGACGTAATAAAAAATGACAATAACATCCATAAAATAAAGAACGTTCAAAGTCTGGACTTTAGACTTCCCCATTTGAAAGTGTCAGACTTTAGACGTCCCCACTTTCAAATGGGGAAGTTTAAAGTCTGCACTTTAGTCTTCTCCATTTTAAAGTGGGGACGTCTAAACTGTCAAAGTGTGTGTATAAGGCACCCCATTTTATTTACGGACGTTAAAATTTTTTTTTAAATGACCATTTATATTCTTCACTGCCCAATAATGTAAAACTGCAGAAATAGGATCAAAGAATTATTTCATAAACCACAATGTCCCTTACATAGTAAGAAAACATCAGGACTATCGACTAAAAATGTTAACTCCAACAATCTAATACCATAGAACAACAACAACTCCTACTACCTAATTCTATGTACAATATAACCACCACAAAGTGTCAGAAAGTTGTGTCTTACACAACTACTAATTAACTCATATAAACAAAAACTTTACTAATCTATATGTTGAAGAAGATGTCCAACTAAAAAGTCTCTGATCAAATTAATGTCTTCATATAAGTAGGTTTCTTCATTGTCAAAAATATGCAAATTAGAAAATAAGCATAGATGAAATGAATCACCTGAATGAATTAATTTGCAATTCAATTACAACACCAAAAATATTATCATTTGAGAATGAAGAAGCGATTACCTATTCAAAGTCATTTGTAATTCTACTTTGAATGATGATATACATGTAAAGTAAGACATAGTATCCACATTCAGTGCTGCCAGGTTGTCGAGGGAACTATAAATAAAAAGAAAATGGTTAAAATCAATAAAGGCATATATCTAAAATGATCGTCAATAAAATAACTTGATTTGAAACTACTTATCTCTGGATAAAACCGTTTTGAGTCTTTAACAACTTTACCCTCGTGTGACTCGCCAAGGAGTCTATATGGTTGGGTTGCACTATCATTAAAATGAAAATCAAAAGAAATTAGAACAATTCATTTAAGTCAAGAATCAATGAAATATAAATAAAATAACTTACGTGTTGAAGACAGATTTTGTTTCTTTGTCTGGCCTTTTATGGAAGGAATCAAACTAGTAAATTATGTTGAGCCGAGGATAGAGAACACACAAACTCCAATGGTAACTATAACAATATATACAGACTAAAATGAAGTTAGATGTCAAGGCAATTATTTATTAAACATCTAAAATAGACAAAATTAAAATACATACCTTTCAACAATTGGTGCTAGATAACACCAAAATTGGTCTGTCTCATTGTGTAGCCCACATAGTGAGTCCTTGCTTCCAATGTATTATTATCCCTTAAAATTGAGACATCCCAAAATCAAAATAACAAACCATTTCAGCTTAATTCAAACGAAACTAAACTAATTAAGGCAATTCAGGACAATGTCAACAATTCAAATCCAATAGAATTTACTAAATACATGCTTTTCATTTGAAATAAAAAAGAAAAAATGAAACAATAATAATTAAACAAATAAAAAATTCAATTTATCAAGTGATTGAAAAAATTACATTGGTCATGCATGGTTAATAATTATAACTTTAATTTACTAAGATATTTTGTATATTACATTGTTAAGAAAAAACTGCAATTGCTAGAATTGTTACTAGTTCTCTGGCTCATATTCAATGACATATTTTGCTAAATCAATATAATTTCCCATCAAATTATTTTATTTGGATTACTACTTATCCAATACATTATGTAGAAAATAGTTTAGCTATTAATTATGGTCGCCAATCGCCCAATTTTAATTTAGTCACCATTAAATAATTTCCATGGATACTATTAATTGTCGGACATTACATTTCTTAAGCTTACAACAATCAATTTTACCAAAATGAAGAATACATCAATCAACAATAATACTCAAAAAATTCTCATCTGTCTTTTCTTAAATAATTTTAGTTAAGCATTTTTTATTATACGCTAAGTTCAAATATCCCCTACAAGAGACAGACTATTTAAGTTAGTTTTTTTTTTACCAGAGACTATGTTAGTTCAAATATTGAGAATGAAAGAATAATTTTTACCGTTAATTATAAGTACAGAAGGAAAGCTTAAAGTGTTGATGAATCAAAAGAAGGATAATATGTGAAGGGAAATAGGGCAAGGACATAGTGTAAGGCTATAAAGCATATATAAATACTATAAGCATATATAAATAGAGATGAGGGAGATGGTGGTGCAAGCTAACCTGTAGAGGGAGACGACCCATAGTGGTGAGAACAAGGACGACAGTGGTGAGAGTAAGAGAGAGAGAGAGACGATGGTGCAATAGCCACAGCAGCGGCGACTACAACAACCTCAGAAGGTGGAGCTCTCTTAGTAGGTTGCCACGACAGATGATAGAGATTGATGGAGGAGTAAGAAGAGACAATAATGTGAACAGAAGTGAAATAGTGAACACTTTTTGGAGAAAGAAGAAAAAGAAGACACAGAAAGGAGAAAGGAGGGAAAGAGAAGTTGGAGAAATGAGAGAAAGTCACGAAGTGTGTCAGTTGGGAAGAAATTGAACAAAAAAATTATTTTAACTATCTTTAGGCGTCCCCAGTTCCTAATGCTGGGTTTAGGCATCCCCAGTAAATGTCTAGCTCCCCTGACACACGGCCATAAGCATTGGTCATGTCATGTGGCCGTGTGCTAGCCCTTACGTGTCCCCAATGTAATACCCTGAATTTTGGAATTTGAGGCTAGAGAATAAGCCTGATTAAGTAGGCTACTAAGCCCTGGTATAGCATGTGTCCCAAATTTATTCCCTAATGTTTCTTATACCTTTGAGGTATTAAAGCGAATAAAATCATGAATTAAGGAGTAAGGGACTTACCTTCTTTGCATGTATTTGATATCTTTGCTTGTGTAGTGATGTATGTGATTGCTTTACTTGATTGTGTAGAGCATATTTGAATAAATAAAGCTCTATTTCTATTTTTGCTTTGGTCATAGTCTTGTTGCATAAAACATTGAGCATTCAAAAATGTCATTATGAGGTATACATCTAGTTAAAGCTAACATGTCATACACATAGCATCTATCATGCATGCATTATGGTATCTGTTTCCTACTGTGACTCTCTCAAATCTCACCCTCCCCTACCAATAATTAAATAGGTGAAGGTAGAGAAGAGAACTGCTCGAGAGGAGTGCTATAGTGGAATCCAGACAGAAAGATGTATAGGTTTCACCGTAATGGGTTTAGATACCCTAGTAGCCATGTGCGACTACATTAATTGTAAGCATTATGTACAATCCCTACAGGAAATTTCTGTAATTGGGCACTTTTTATCAATATTTGTATGTTATTCTTGTGTTGCCCATCGAACTGCATATCGTTTTTCACAAAGACTCTAAAAAACGTGAAGAATAAGAGAAGGGTGTAAATTTTGGTATCAGAGCCTGGTTTCGATCCAAGGACCTATGGGTAATGGGCCCACAAGTGTAATTTTTAAACTTACTGGAGAGGTTATGTTCGCACCAGTGTTGATCATCTCAAAACATAATATGGCCTTGATGGCCAACAGTGTTACAATATGTGTGATGAACCATATTACATCCAGTGTGGTATACAGTATTACTTCCAGTGTGGTGTACAATATTACATCTAGTGTGGAGTATAGTGTGATGACCTGTATAGTCACAGTCACACAACCTTTATAGTTTGTGATGACACATGTGAACTGGAATTGGGATGAGCCCTAGTGTAGTAAGGCAGAATGGTGGTGAATACCTCTCAACAGCACCAATATTAACAATCCCAGATCCATAGTCGACCTTTATGGTCTACATAAATCCAAGTAGGCATGGATTGAGATATGTTTTGATACAACAGGGTCGAGTAGAGGCATGAGCTTCTTAAAAGCTGTAGCCTCACAAAATCACTTACCCATTAATGTTACAGTGCACATAGTACGATTAGTAAAGGTCAAATAGTAATTTGATCCTAAACAATGAGCACAGTACAGCCAGAAAGGGTCAAATGGTCATTTGGTTCTGAACACTGAATAGGCACGTATAAATACAGATAGATATATTGCCAGTATGTCCTAGTGTACATATTTGTATTGGACAGTAAGACTGGAATACTCAGTGCTATAAGAATAGGATGACATAAACCATAAGGATAAATACCTCGGGTAGTGTCTCAACAAGGCAACGAGGCCTAGAATAATGAACTGAGGATCTCGATAGATGATCAGTACAGTAATGGGTTGGGTGGTTCTAGCAAAAGGATATTATCCTAATATGCTTGATTATACAATGATAGGAACAGTGAAGTGAATTACTTCGGCTAGTTCCCAAGCCTTGAAAGAAACAAACATGCCTCAAGGAAACAGTGGAATACTCGGAAGGCAACACATGTTACCCTACCATAGAGAGAATGGTACAAGGATGATACAGATGCAGAGGAAATAGGTCCGAGTAATGCTTGAGCATTAGCCTTATCCTGCCACAGAATCACCAGTAGGCTAATTAGTGTCCAGCCATAGTTGCGGGTAGTCAATTGTCAAATAAATAAGTCATAAATAGATAAGACAGAGACAGATTCGGGTTTCATTACCTATCCCAGAGTTGGAGTAATATACGTGATGCGTGGTTTAAACCGGATCAAGCATTATGGGATGATGTTCGGAGCATATACCTGCAAAATGTCCGTGAGTATGACACCCCAGTGGCCCAGCATATAGTATACACGGATAAACTAACCCCAGTGGCCGGTGGTGAAGGATAAGTTAATTTGGGGATTCCAGGTGACATAGGGATCTACACAATACTACACTTCTTTCCGGATATAGTATTTTGGTTAGGAAGAAGAATGAGATTGCAAAGCGGAGTCAGATAGACAACTTTGTAGACACTAGGGAACATATTAAGGTATGTATTCAGGTATATGTACCGACACTGATATGAAGTCCACAAACAGTGTTTAGTTGGCATGACTCTCAAGGTAAGGGCTATCTCGGGGTACCGGTGGATGGGAATAGATACAGCCGGTACACAAAAGTTAAGTATGCCTAACCCAGGGAAATCTTAAGATAGGTGACTCCCTGGAAAGTTACATGTACATGTTGTGATATGTAATGTAACATGAGTAAGCACATGCTGTACTGTAGTTCAGAGGAATGTATGTTGTTACAGGTCTTCTTTGTCTATTGCAAACATCTGTTATACGTGATTTCAGGAGTACCTATGTAACCAACACTTATAAAACGACAAAGATGCCCTTGTGATAATATGATATTTACCTCTTTCTTGTTTTATATAGTGAAACACAAAGATGGTAAGGCTAAGAGGTTCAGATGCTGGGCAAAGTCAGGAAGTTAGATGGAACGAAGACAGGATGATGTCTCTATTTCGCTGGGATAGGTTTAGACACCAAGTAGCCTTATATGAATACATTGATGATAATTATCATGTACGAACCTTTATGGGGAATTTCTGTAATCATCCACATATTATTAGTATAATTATGTTATTCCTATGTTGTCACTACTGGAAAAAACCCTTTTTAGACTGCCACATTTAGAACGGTTTTGGCGGATAAGATCTTAAAAATTTGCGCGGTGGCAGTTTTGTAATTATATTGAACTTCTTAGATCGGTTCTTAAAGAAACCGGTCTTAACAAAATTTATTTAGACTAGTTACAAAAAAACCGATCTTAAAGTCTTAAAATTTTACACACTTAAAATTTTTTAACATTTAAGACCGGTTTATATGTAAACCGATCTTAAATGTTAAATATTTTAAATTCAAAATTGGATAACTTTTTAAGACCGGTTGTGTAAACAACCGGTCTTAAATGTAACACATTTAAGACCGGTTCTTCCAACAACCAGTCTTAAATATGTTACATTTAAGACCGGTTTGTAAAAACCGGTCTTAAATGTGAATTTTCCCTCTTTTAAGACCGGTTTTTAATAAAAACCGGTCTTAAAGGTAAGATTTTTTACACTTATTTTTCCTCCCGCGCCCAGATCACGCGCTCTAGGAATCCTTTCTTCTCTCTTTGCCATTTCTCTATGACCTCTGTCCATGGTTGTTCTGAACTCGTCCATGGCGTCCCGTCCCTCATTTGCTCAAGTCTCCTCCGTCATTACCGCTTCCATTGCTATGTTCGTCGTCGCTGTTCTTTAATTATCGTCAGTCTTCTCCTCCGCGACCTCTAATCTCCGCAGCGTAGTGACCATTCTCTTCTGATTTGACTTCCCTTTGTTAGTGCCGTGAATTTGAGGACTTTATTTTAACCTCAGTCGACTCCACCGTGACTTTAGGTTAAAGCTCACTCCTTGGTCTTCATTCAGGTTAGTGTTCGATCTATCTGTTATTTAGTTGTACGTTGTTTTATAATTAATAATGTTCAATGAAAAGTTCTTGTTGTTGCTTTAATTTGAGCACTTAAACGTAATCTGGAAAAAATTAAAGTTCTTGTTGTTGCTTTAATTTGAGCACTTCTTGTTGTTTTATAATTCATATGCTATGTTTGACTTTTTGAATTAATACCACTTTATGTTCTGTTTTAGTTCTTTGATTATTGTCAGTGTTATTGGTTTGTTAAAACAATACTAGTTTCAAATGGTGCCTGTTAATTTCGTTAAAATATCTAAAACTCTAATGTTGTTGTTTTTTTTGTCTATCCTTTTGTTGTTGGATATAGGGTGCCAGAAGTATTGAGATATATATGAATCATAGTTGGATAGACGCTAAACGGACAAGTGTTGAATATGATAATGGGGTGAGGGGTTTTTTAGACTTCGCTAGTAGACATGCCGATGATGGTAGTGGGAAGTTTTATTGCCCTTGTGTAGTATGTTTGAATGAGAAGCGACTAAGTACTGCAGATATATATACATATTTAATTTGTGAAGGATTCTGTAAGAGTTATACAATGTGGGTATGGCATGGTGAAGAATTAGAAATGCCAAGTTCATCTCAACAGGGGGGAGTGAACTTTAATGATAATGTCACGGATACGGATGATCGAATAAAGGATATTATTCGTGATGTAGGAGAAGAGAGTTTTGATCAATTACATGCATATGGTAATATGTGTAGTGATGCTGAGACGTCGTTGTACCCGGGGTGTAAAAAGTACCAATTGTTGAAAGCAGTATTGAAATTGGTAAGCTTGAAAGCACGCCATGGATGGAGCGACAAGAGTTTTTTAGAAACGCTTGAGGCTTTTAAGGACATGCTTCCAGATGATAATGTGTTGCCTTCTCGATACTATGATGCTAAGAAAATATTATGTCCACTAGGGATGAAATATAAAAAGATCCATGCATGCCCTAATGATTGTATATTGTATAGAAAAGAGCATGAAGAGGAACAACAGTGTCCTATATGTGAAACCCCGAGGTACAAATCAAATAACGCTCCTAGAAAAGTATTGTGGTACCTTCCAATCATACCAAGGTTCAAGCGCTTGTTTGCTAATGAAAACGATGTAAGAAATTTGAGATGGCATGTGGATGAGAGGATATCTGATGGAAAGCTTTGACATCCGGCTGATTCTTCTCAATGGAAGAAAATCGATCAATTATTTCCTACCTTCGGTGAAGAGCTAGGAACCTTAGGCTTGGGCTTAGCACGGATGGCATGAATCCTTTTGGTAGCCTGAGCAGTATACATAGTTCATGGCCTGTTCTGTTGGTAATTTACAACTTATCTTGTCTGTTATGCATGAAATGAAAGTACATCATGTTATCTATGTTGATTTCGGGACCAAAACAACCCGGAAATGATATAGATGTTTACCTGGAGCCCTTGATCGAAGACTTGAAAGAGTTGTGGGATGAAGGTGTTGATGTTTTTTACGCGAACAAGAAGGAGGTTTTTAAAATGCGAGCCAAGATCTTTTGTACTATAAATGACTTCCCTGCATATGGAAACTTGTCAGGCTATAGTGTTAAAGGCCATAAAGCATGTCCGATTTGTGAAGAAGGAACATGCTACCATCAACTTCAACATGGAAGAAAGACAGTTTATCTTGGCCATAAGAGACTTCTTAGACGAGGCCACCTATATCACAGATTAAAGAAAGCTTTTTTTGGTGGACAAGAGTTTGAAGATGCTCCGAAGGCATTGACTGGGGAGCAAGTTTATGAAAAGGTGAAAAATATGAATGTTATCTTTGGTAAGACTACAAAGAAAAGTACTGAGAAAAGTAAATGGAAAAAGAGGTATGTCTTCTTCAATCTTCCATATTGACCGAAGCTTGATGTAAGACACTGTATTTATTTCATGCATGTGGAGAAAAATGTTTGTGATAGTATTGTTGGGACACTGCTTAACATACAAGATAGTTCTAAGGATGGTGTGAAGGCAAGATTAGATTTGCAAGAAATGGGGATACGAGAAGACTTGCATCCAAAGCCATATGGTAAGAGAACTTTTTGTCCTCCAGCTGCTCATACTTTGTCTAAGGATGAGAAAAGAAGCTTTTGTCAGTGTTTACATGGCATCAAAGTTCCTTCAGGGTATTCTTCAAATGTTAGGAAGCTTGTGTCGATGAAAGACTTGAAGTTAGTGGGGCTAAAGTCTCATGATTGTCATGTCTTAATGCAACAACTGCTCCCAGTAGCTATTTGAGGCATTACCGAATATGATCTTCAACATATTTTGACTAGACTTTTGTTTCTTTTTCAATGCTATTTGTAGTAAAGTCATTGAGACAGAAAAATTGGATGAACTGGAAAATGAAGGATATATGATCTTGTGCCAGCTTGAGAAGCTTTTTCTTCCTTCTTTTTTTGACATCATGGTACATCTAATTGTTCATCTAGTCAGGGAGATCAGGTTGTGTGGCCCTATCTATTTACGATGGATGTACCATGGATGTACCCAATTGAAAGAACTATGAAAATCCTAAAAGGGTATGTGAAGAACCCTAACCGGCCTGAAGCATCTATTGTTCAGAAATATGTTTCTGAAGAAGCCATGGAGTTTTGTCAAGATTACTTGTCAAATGTAGGACACATTGGACTTCCTGAACGTCATGACGAAGAAGGTGGTAGACGCGGGGCTTCAGTAAAGAGCATGGATCCTGATGAATTGCAACAAGTCCACTTGTACATCTTGAATAATGTTGATGAGGTTCAAGATTACATTAATGCTCATAAAGAAATTGTACGGAAAGGAAATAGTCGAATGACTGAACAAAGGTTAATTAGGGAGCATAACAAAACTTTTGCACATTGGTTCAAACAAAAGGTTGACGACGAAGAATGTGTTTCTGATACAATTAAATGGTTAGCACGTGGTCTTGAGGTTGATGTCATAAGTTGGACTTCATTTGTGATCAATGGTTATACATTTTACACCAAGTCCCTTGATGATAGGAGCACCGTCCATAACAGTGGGGTTATGTTAGTGGCTGAATCTATGCACTTCTCTAGTTCAAAAGATAAGAATCCTAGATTGGCAGCAATACCTTATTATGGGGTGATTGAAGAGATTTGGGTGGTTGATTATGTTAAAGTTAAACTTCCCATTTTCAAATGCAACTGGGTTGATGTCAATAATGGTGTGATGACTGATCAGTTGGGATTTACATTAGTTGATTTGAATAGTAGAAGTTTTAGAGATGAACCTTTTATTATGGCATATCAAGCGAAACAAGTGTTCTATGTTACTGATCAGGAAAACAAAATGTGGTCTGTAGCTCTCCAAGGAAAAAGGGTCATTGATATTAATCAGGAAAGTCATTCAATGAATGATCTGCTTGAGACTCCTTCTTTTTCTAGAGGTTTACCAGAATTGAACGAAGAAGATGAAGCAGACAATGAACACGGCACAAGAAATGATCATCATGAAGGGATATGGTAGGATATCCCTTTATAAAACTACATTGAAGGTTAGTTAGCTAAAATAATTATCATGAACTATATTTGAATTATGTATATTGTTATTGGTGTATATATATAACTACTTTTTTTGTTTTCGTCACAGGAAAATGAAGAATATGAGGTGTACATCTTAGTGTAGATTCTCTGAAGCCAGGCCAGCTAGTGATCATCAGCCTGAGACGAGTGTGATCATCATTAATGTAATTTAATCTTTGATGTATGTATATGTAAGTGAAAAGATAAGGAACTTGGTAAAAACAACATTGTCATGGTTGTTTGATTTCCTTGCATTATGATTATGTCTATGGTTGTGAGTTTATTATACATGGTTGTTTTCCTTTCCTTCTGTTTCGTTGAACTGGCTCCTGCTTGCTGAGTGAAATGTTTTAACAGGGGAAATGACTTGCTGGGTATACTTTTAAACGAAATTTTTTTTAAAAAAATTCAACTTTTAAGATCGATTCTATCCAAAACCGGTCTGAAAAGTATATTTAAGATCGGTTTTGGAGAAAACCAGTCTGAAAATTTTACTTTTTAGACCGGTTTATCAAGAACCGATCTTAAATATGATACTTTCTAGACCGGTTCCTTATAAAACCAATCTAAAAAGTCAAATTTTCAGACCGGTTCTTCATAAGAACCGGTCTAAAATTTTATTAATTTAGATCGGTTCCTATTATAACCGGTCTAAAAATATTTATTTTTAGACCGGTTTTATAATAACCGGTCTTAAAAAAATTTTTTAAGACCGGTTCCATAACCGGTCTAAAAAGTTGAAGACTTTTTAGACTGGCTGTATCAAGATCGGATCAAGAACCGGTCTAGAATGTCTTTTTAACCAATCTAAAAAGCCTTTTTTCCACTAGTGTGTCTACCGAACCATGCATTAATATTTCGCTGCAAGTCAAAATAAGTAAAGGTGTGACACCCAAAATGACTAGGGATGCCAAAAGTCACCCACACTGCCTCCTGGAGACATTTTAGCACATTTTGGAGCGAAATTGACTATTTTAAACAGACCTTAGACGTCCCAATTTTATGTTTAGGAAGCCTAAAGTCACTAGTGCAAAAAGTTAATTTGGCTTAAGGTAAAACTACATTTTTGCCACAGCATATAAGGTGTAGCGGAATTAGCTGTAGCGAAAAATATATATTACGGTTTCACTTGCTTATGATATGATGCCATAAATGAATATATTGCGGAGTCAGTTGCTTAAGACACGACGCCGTAAATGAATATATTATGACATCGCATTATAACTAAACTGACATCGTAATAGACTATTATGGCATCTTGCATATGCTCAACCGACTATGTAATTTGAACAGAGAACAAAACATACACATTCAGAAAAGAAATTGTGAAGACGAGTAATTAAATGTGGTAGAATTACACTACTACGATTGAGAAGTACCTTGGCGGTATAGGTAATGGTAATGTTCTCAAGCCAACAATTCCAGTTGTCTTCACACTCGATCTCCAAGGAAGAAAAGGGAAACCAAGTTGCACAATCCAATCAACTCAAAAGCAAATAACAGAAGGGCCAATAGAGCTCTTTGATTAAGTGCGACGCAATATTTTCTTTTTTTGAAAAAAAAATAGTTAACATATTCCTATGATTTTCTTAGAGCCATGTGGATTATAATTAAGGCATTGGGTTCCTATAGGACTCAACACTATAAGTAAGCTAGATAAATAAATTATAAATTATGGGTCAAGTTTCACTCATAAATTGATTATCCAATGTTTTTTTATAATTAACTACGTTTAGTTCAGTAGTTAAAAGATATTAACTAATCTTTGATCCTGAACTATAAATGACCCACTTAAAAAAAGTTATTTATAGTATAACTATAATATAAATATATTTTGGAAAAATTATTTTTAAAATTTATTTATAGTATTTAATTATAATTATGACATGTTATATTTCAAATTTGTTTATTTCACAATTAAATTCCAAAACTTTATATTAATTATGGCCTTTGGTGCGTACTAAACTGATTCTATAACGGCATCAATTGAATATAGAACAGATGTCATATTGTACATTACGGTGTCAGTTACACTTAAAACATAAGCGAATTTATGTCCATGAATTATCGCTTATGTTCTTCAAGTAACTGATACCATATTGTGCATTATCACTTCTGTTTTTCAAGTAACTGATGCTGTAATATACGTAAAACTATGTCAGTTATACGTAAAACTATTTCAAGTAACTGATATTGTACATTACAGCATCAGTGATACGTAAAACAGATGTAAAATTATGTCACATGAATGATCCCCTCTATTCTTCAAGCAACTGATGCAAAATCATGCAATCAAATTAGTGTTTTGCACTAGTGAGTCCACTTTAGGCGTCTCAATTCAAATTGGAGACGCCTAAACATACCCAATTCTCACCTATAATTACGAAAACGCCACCGCCTTTATTTTTAACTACCCTTTTTTAAAAAAGCGACGTCTTTTAGGGTAGTAATATCTATATTTTGTAGTAGTGTTATTAATACAAATTGTAGCCTGCATGAGTTGTAGTATGCTCAAATAATATAATCAGTAATTAAAAAATCATAAATTTAAATATTATATATAGTAGTATTAGACAACATCTGGGAGGAGATTTTTATCCAAATTATTTAACAATTTGGTATTTTTTATAAATATACTATTAAATATGTGTGTGTGTGTGTGTATCTATATAATATTATTTTTATTTAGTTAATTATAACAACGATATGACCGAATGATCCAACCAATTCGATTGTTTGAAAAATGACTTGTTGGCCTTTCTGGCTCGATGTCCGGTCTGACTTTTAAAATATTGACTACAATAGATAAGCAAAAATTTGAACACAAAATATTGATGGTTCCATGTGTGGACTTACTCCATCCCATTCATAAGTGACTTATAACTTAAATTAAGAAAAGTTAATGAAATGATTAAAGTTGGCAAAAAATTGTTGGATTTTCATCTTTACTCCTAATAAATACCATAAACTGTTAAAAATCCTTTTATGAGTAGTGGTGTTTCAAAAGTTCTTGCTTGTGTGTTTTGTTTTGATACCATTTTTTCTTTTTTTTTTAGCACAATATATTATATTATAGTATATTTGCCATATCAACTGTCATAATAGGCATGACATATTTCTCATACATGCCCTTAGTCATTAGGCTTAGTTAGGGGATTTTGCATATGAATACGTTGTTCAACAATAACTTTATGCGTTATAGCATATATCATATAGCTATACCTTTGCATTTAGTCTATCTATTATGCTTAGGGTCTTTTATTTAGGCAATTACTATGTGTACTCACGATACTTTGACACTAGATTTGAATTCTCACTTTCAAAGTCTCTCATGTTCTATGAACATTACCAGTCATATAGCCTCTTATACTACCACAGCACATACTTTGAACATGCATAATCAATGTACTCTATAAGTATCTCAGGACCCTTCTGTAAAACCATCTAATGTCTCTCACAATGGTTATACTAGTACCGAATTACAAGTTCTACCATGAGTATATATCTGGTCTTGTATATATCATTGCATACACACATGCTAAAAGTATCTATAAGGACATTCTTTTCCATTATCTTCTTGGCTAGTGCAATCAGGGAAATTTATCAAGACTCAAACTCACTCCTAAAGTCCCTGGGGTATCCATGGGATTGCATTCACTTATATTGAACGGCTTAAGAATCTTCTTACTGTACTTCTCTTGTAAAAGAAAGGAGTCTTCTTAAGCTATTTCTTAGGACCTCAAATCCAACTACTTTACCTATGAACTTCTTTTTCAAAATTTACTAGCATCATTCTTTAATAGACACTACCAAATTCAAACTATATATGACTAATAGTATATTATCTATTTAAAAGAATAACATCACAAATCATTTACCAATGATTCTCTTCAACCATTTGAAAAAAACACATTGGGTTACATCTCTTTCAAAGCATTAAACATTACTATCTGGACGATTGCATCATTCCATAAAATGACTTCTAAAAAAACAAATGAAGTTACCACTATGTGAAACTTCAGATACTACTTTTAGTGAAATCTAAGAGTCATTGCACATAGATTTTTTCATCCGGATCATCACTCAAAGTGTATGTTTTACATCAACATGATGTAAATTTGAATTCAAATAGTTAACTATTGCCATATTAAAACTAATTTAAATGCACAACCAGTGACAAAAATGCCTTCCTGTTATGCATACCCCTCTGTAACAACAAGTTTTACACATGTCAATTGATTTACCCAGTTTTCTCCTAAACCTATAGAACTCACTAGTTCTCAATAGCCCTTTTGACTTGGCAGTAGATCAACTGATTCTCAACTTGATTCTTTCTCAAAGAATTCACTTCCCTTTCCATTGCTTTCTTCCATTCTCCCTTGACACGGCCTCTTGTACAGAACGTGACTCATTATCCTCCTTTAGAATAACCATGAACATTTTTCTCAGTTACCCCTTTTCTCATGAGCTAATTGAAACTGGTTAAATAGATGCTCACTCCTTTGATCAGTTCGTGAAACCTTTAAAATTCCTATCTAATTGATTCTAGAACTTCATTCACATATTGTCTAAAGCAACAATCTTTAGACTTGTGTGAAATTAAGTAATAACATGAGAAATCAATAATAAAGGTAATAATTTACCCATCTCTATGTTTTACCCTCAAACTTATAAAACCACATGAAACGAAATAGAATAATTGCAATATAAACTCAGTTCTAGCATCTTACTAAAAAATTTTCATTACGCTATTTCTAAAACCAAATTCTATGTCTTTGACTAGTAAGAAATATATTTAAGTCAATACTTAAATTAGAAGAAATGGCAATGTAATTATGCACAAAGAATTTACTAACCAAAGATATTTATTGAAAGACATATTAAATCACAACTATATAAGGCAATCCATACTATTTTATTCAGAGCCCGGTTATTCTATAACCTCTATAAGATTATTTTCTTAGGGAAAATGTTTTTCTTGAGGCATGTACAGTACTTATGTTTTTCTTTTAAACTTTCTCTTGTCGATGAGAATATATAGGGCATCGGATATATATCTTAAGATTCATTTTACTTCCAGTAGGCATATATATTTATTCAGATTGATGAAATAAGCATATAGTTGTTTGCTTATCACTCTTTGAGGCTAGTACGACAAGTATCTTCCCAATTGCATGTTATATATATATATATATATATGACTTGAGTATGAGAAATAGGTGAAGTTTGGTCATAGTCGATTTCCACTGTGTGTGTTTTCATTTGAATATTGTTTAAGCAATAACTACGTGAGTTCAAAAGTGCCTCCGGTACACCAGTCGGACTGGATAGTTTTATTCTTTTTTATGTTGGGATAGATTAAAAAAAAACACACACACACACAGTACATGAATCCAATATTTGGCCTCTTATGTTTGAGTATGGGTTCAAAGAAAACTAAGTTTTTAGGCAATCAAATTAGTCCCAATGTATAAGTCATGAAAATTCAAAGAATAGACACCAAGAATGGAAAAAACTGACTTCGAGAGCGCAGTTATGGAGGGATGAAGCATCGGCTCCGATGAACCCGACCCAATGATACAACCGGGTCATTTTGACCCGGCAGAGGGAAGATGAACCAAACGGCACGTTGTTCGGTTCTCCGTTCAAGTGACGCACCATATCCAGCAAAATGGCGCTTCCCCATTCTCACTCAAAACAGTGCATTTTGGTTAATAAAAAAAAAAAAAAAGGGAAGGAATTTTGATGTTGGGATCAGTAGAAATTGGGCTGAAGGTTAAAAAAGAGAAGAAGAGCATTGGGCTGAAAGGAATTGGGCTGTACTTTTAAAAAAAACAATAAACAAAAAAAAGGCATATTTCTGATGTTGGGCTAGATGAGTATAGGCCTAAACTAAACTTTGATCCCAACAGATCTTCTGACCTAAAACTATTGGATGACATTAAAAGAAGATTCATGGCAGACTGGGCTGCTAACATTGGTTGGGTTGTTTTACAAAAGTTTTCTTTCTGGCCCAACCTTACATTTTGGGCCAGACAACATTTTTTTTTTTTTGAATTTTTCCCAGTTTTTTTTTAATTCCTCCTCCTTCTAGGACCGTATGAGGAGGCATTTGAATTCCGTTTGAGGCACGGTTTGTTTCTAAAAATCCATAAATACATGATCTATGTCTAAACATATAATTTGTCTATTTTAAAGCATGTTTGATTTTTTTAAATATTTTTCAGTATTATATTATAGTGATTTTTATATGTTTAAAAATCCATTAATTATTTGCAATGATTTATCTTTTTTTTTTTATTTGAGTGAGATATGGTTTAAAGGTGTTTTAGAAGCATTGAATCAAAAGATTTTTGTCTTTTGAAGAATATTGTTTTGTTTAAAACTTATTCCTAAACATGAACTTGATGGCTTTAAAATAGAAAGAAGTTTATCGCTTAAAGTCTTTGAACAATGATCCAAACATAAATAATTTAGAGGAATATGAATTTTTGAGTAATAAATAAGCTAGGGATTTACCTATTTGAATATGAAACTATATATGGCCAATAGTATAATATCTATTTAAAAGAATAACACAAATCATTTACTAATGATTCTCTTCAACAATTATAGACGGACGAAACTTAAGGGATCAAAAAAACAAAATCGAATCAAACTTCAGAAATAAAAAATTATGTTAACCCTCATCAGAACGTCAAATCTATTTTAAGTAGGAGATTGTACATTGTTGGTAATTCCAACGACAACATGACGACTTGAACACCGAAAAAAATCTTAGCATTCATCCGATGCAAGTTGCAACAATCTTATCTGGGTTGTGGTTGTGGCGCAGATTCCAACTTGTCCGCGTCTGTGAGGTTGACGTAATTAATGCATTTTCCAGTAGTTGCAACAAATTGTCTGAGTGGTTTACGTTTTTAATTGCATATTTAATTTCATACCAGACTTCTTAAATATATGGTACAATGTCTTGATTCCATCAGAAGGATTCAGATTATATATACTCTCTCCGTCTCTCCTCTATAATATAAGTTACTTCTAGAAAAATGATTTCGTTTACAATATAAATTACTTTAAAAATAATTAATAATGATTTGTTAATTTTATCCATATAGTTAATGTTTAAGCATGACTCATTATAGTTTCCTCTCTCTTTCAAAACCGTATTTAATATGGGCAAAGTCAGAAATTTATTAGGAAAATCCTATTAAAATACAATTAAAATTGGGAAAGGACAAAATGGTACTGTGAATTTTTGAAATCCCAAATTAGAGTGTTAGTAGGAATTTGGAACTAAAAATTGTGATGAAAAGACAAAAATGTCCTGAGTTAAGAAGTCGTTAATGTAAAATATAGCGTTGTTAATATAAATATAGGTGTTGTTATTGGGACTAAAAACTTGTTAATTTCACATTTTTCCCTGGGCATGTTTTGGACTATCAGATAGGAAGTTGTGAACTAAGAAAGTGGAGTTGTTAATAGAGATACAAGTGTTGTTATTTGCCCCACAACTTGTTAATTTCACACTTTTCCCAAGGCATGTTTTCGATTATAAGAAAAGAAGTTCCTCGGGCATATATTTTGGACTGTCAGATAGGAAGTTGTGAACAAAAAAGTGAAATCATTAATGTAAAATATGGTGTCGTTAATATAGAGACATGTGTTGTTATCCCCCCCCAAACTTGTAAATTTCACCCATCGAAAACACAACAAGATTTCGGGCATCCGGTTTTTGTATTTTAACTTAAGTCAAGGCATTTTTTTCTCCTGGTCACAATGTCAATTCCCAGATTCCTACTGACGCTCTGATTTGGGATTTAAAAAATTCACAACACTAGTTTGTCCTTTCCCAATTTTAATTGGATTTTCCCAAATTTATTTTAATTTAAGACAAATTTACTGAGTTAATTGCCATTTTTTTTGTTTTCATGAATTAGTTGAAGTGACTTATATTATGAACCGGAAGAGTATATATTATTCATTATATTCATCATCATTAGTTTTAGAATTTTATCATTATAAGATAAATTTTTTTCATATTATTGAATCTTTTTAAACAAATATATCTGAAAGTTAGGATATTCAGATATTTAATGTAAACGATTTCAATTTACCTTTATAGCATACTTTTGTACCGCTGCTTCGTAACCTTTTGCCACGAAGCAGTGGGCTATCCAAATCCTTTGTTGATTTTCCTTTATCAATGTCATTTTCTTTGCGAATGAAGAGCCCTCCATATAATAATGCATTACGAATTTCTTAACTATATAATTTGTATACGTATGGTAAAATATATGGTAAAATACTCTAACCACCCCTCTATTTTACCTTAATTACACATACCTCTCCTTTATTTGAAAAAGTCATATAGACCTCCATTGAAATTAAAATCTATGTTACATAAGTCTTCCTTATATTTCGAGATTCTGTTTTCATCCTCCCAAACTTTTTATTGACCGTTAAGTTTTACTTTTTGACTTTTGTTTTATCAAAATTTCCTTCTTTAACATTAGAATTATTTAAACATATATCTATGTATAGATGGGCCAAAAAAAATTTATGCCACCAAATTTTAATTCTAATAGATTTTTTTAACTTTCTTATATGTTAAAAATTTATTAATTTTGAGACTATAAAATTTATAATTTAAAATTTTCACTATATTTATTGAATTTTATTTATTTTTAGTTTCTTAAATCACTAAAAATATAGATCAAACACATTTTTTCTATCAAATATATTAAACCATATATGTTTGAGAGATTGTATAAGTTATTTAAATTTTTAATTTCATGTTTTTTCTATAAACATTTAAAAAACTTACTCGAATTTTTAAAAATTTGTGATATTTACAAGTTATCAATTAAAACTAGTGTTAACCCCCATGCGTTGCACGAGAACGTGAATTCTGATTAATGGTACATTGCAGGATTAATTTTTTATGACTATAATGCATTTATTTGTATATCTATAAAACTAAATTTTCAGCTCAGAAATGCATAAAGGGTGATTATAATCATGCTTATATATCACATTTTGAGGGAACATTTTTTTGGATAATTTATTACGCCTTGGTGTGTCAAAAGAGTGTCAATAAATTAATAAATGAAATGCCATGTGGGGGATAAAATTTGATAATGCAGAGGTAAAATGACTACAATTTTGACTTTTTACTAAATATATCATTGAAAGAAACTTTCAACAAAAAAATGAATCTTACATGATATTTTGAAAAATTTCTCTATAAACCACATTGGTTGTCTTCTTGGTGGGTTTATTGTCTAAATCAAGAATTAACATCTTGATGCCGTCCATAGGATTATGTGTGATACATGTAATACTTTTGTTTTTTTGTTTTTTGTAATCATAGCAAATCGTAAGACAACTAAGGTGGGCACATCTAGATATTTCATTTTGTCCTCAAAGGCTTTGACTGCAACCTCCCCGAATAGTGATAGTTGACACATACTTCACTGCACATGTTATCATATGATTATGATGATGATGAACTAACATGAAAGTAGATATTAATAGCGTGAATTGATTAATGTTAAATCTAGAGAATATGTTACTTCTGCTTTGCAATTGTGACATCTAATTTCTTCATCGTGCCGAAGTCTCTCCTTAGATCAACTAATTAAGTTCCCAAATGCTTGGAGGTAGCCCTTCACATCTGGATGAATTTTTCGTCTAGGTTAGAATAAAGCGTTTTGAATAAAAAACATGTTAGAAACATACACTAACCAATTAGCTCTTCATGTGTGGCTTCATCGCTAGTGATGTTATTGACTAGGACAAAGTTGAATGCATGAAGAGGGATTTGGAACTCATGTTTTTTTTGAAAAAATGTGTTAGCGTGAACCATAATCTTCCAACGGTGTGAGCATGTTTTGTAGTCAGTATTGTTGGTCAACACTTCAAAGTTCTCAAATCGGTACACCTCACTCTCTTTTAAATCCTCAATGTACCTACGGATTTGTCCCCTCTAGACAATTGAACTCTCAATTCGATCACCCTGTTTGCAAATAGTTAGATGAAATATAAGCAACACATAATTTTCACTTAGTGAATTGGTGAATGTGAAGACTACATTAGATACTTACTTGTTTGTCGACTAATATCATATTGACTTTCTAGACATCAAATGGTGAGGCCTTCTTTGCCATTGTCCACTTCCTAAGTACCCTAACAATAATGCTCCAGGTTTCCTTGCTATCATCAATGTCCTTGAGCAAAGCATGAGCAATGATTGCCATTGCTTGAGTTGATGTATATGAGGATGTGAGGTTTTTGATGAGATATATAATCGTATGTGTGCTGTATATGATGAATTTTCAAACGTTTTTATAATGAATTGTCCAACATCATAATTTTAATTCTCAATTAAAGTGATCCATCCCATTTTTTTAAGTGATCTAATACCCTTTGCTTATTATATTTTTTTAAGTAATGTGGATAAGTTTGATTTATATTTTTTTTCTGAGCCTTTAGGCTCCTTTAGGTAATTTGGGTGATTTTAACTGTAATATCCTTTCCTCAATTTATGTTTATGACCTCTTCCTTCCAAATTATTCATATTAGAGCAATTATTATTTGTTTGAAATTTGAATGTTGTGATTGTCTACCCCATACTCTATATCTATCAATGGGAAAAGGATATTAGATGTAAGCAGTAGTAGAAAACAGTGCCATTAAAAAAAATCACCCATTGCCATTAAAATAGTTAATTGGACGTATCCCTCATATTTAATACTTTTTTTCTTGTCTTATTTCATCAGTGTATTGTTATTTAGGTAATTTGAGTAGGATATTAGATGCAAGCAGAAAACATTGCCATTAAAAAAACAATTACCCATTGCCATTAAAATAGTTAATTGGACGTATCCCTCATATTTAATACTTTTTTTCTTTTCTTATTTCATCAGTGTATTATTATTTAGGTAATTTGGGTGATCTTAGCTGTAATATCATTTCCTCAATTTATGTTATGACATCTTCCTTTCAAATTATTCCTTTTAGAGCAATTATTATTTGTGGTACTAAGAAATTATTATTTGTTTAAAATTTGAAAGGATATGCCCAATTATTATTTACCAATCATCATCAATGTGTTTCAATGTAATTAGGTTATTTGAAATTTGAAATGCTACTCCCAATTATTATTTGTCAATCATCATAAGTGCGTTTCAATATAATTAGATTATGTGAAATTTGAAATGTTACACCCAATTATGATTTGGCTATCATCATAAATGTGTTTTAATATAATTAGATTGTGATTATTCGACCCGGGTCAAACGTAATTGGGTTATGGAGCGGGTCACACGAGATTTAGAGTGTAAAGTTGATTGATTTGGGATTTAGTATTAAGGGTAAATTAGTAATAAATTTTATTTTGTATACAAATTTTAATTAAAAGATATACTTTTAAATTCTTTTTATAATATTCTTAATGGAATTAATGATTTGGACTTAAGAGTATGTTTTCAAAATAAAGGGAATGTCTGTATAATTAGGGAAAAACAGAAGGGTGATTAAAATATTTTACTCTAAAATATATTACTATTTCAAGTTATAAATATAACTTCCCAAATTAATGATTTTTTTACCGAGTACAATTTTATTAGCTATTTCTAAATACACTCATATTCAATTTATGTAAAAGTGAATAATATAATAGAATCTACATATTATCTCAATTTTCCAATAAAGAGTAGTACAAAAAAGCTTAATTTTGACCGCCATTTTCAAACTAGTTGTGGAGGATAAGGCTTAAAAGGTATAATCAGTGATATTTCACTATTACAGAAAAGTCCATACTTAACAATTATTTTTGTTTGCGGACAATTTGAGAGATGAATATTTTCTCATATCACAATAGTGAGGTACAACTGCCTATTTATACATAAGAGGAAGCGACAAAGCAATAAAAACTACTAAAAGCTAATAAAACCTATAATAAAGCTGATTAAGGCGAATAACTACTAATAAAGGTTGTACAATAAGGGCAAATATCTATAATAAATGCAAAATATTCCCACACTCCTCCTCAAATTGGATCATATATGTTAATCATGTCTAACTTACTTATGCAACTTTCAAATGTGGGATTGAGCAACCCTTTTGTCAACACATTTGTAGCTTGAAGATTCATTGTACATAAGTCAGACATATGACTCCTGCTTTCACTTTTTTCCTGATGAAGTTTTTATCTATCTCCATGTGTTTCGATCTTTCATGTTGAATAGGATTTAAGGCACTGCTTATAGCAGCCTTATTGTCGTAATAGAGTTTTAGTGGCAAATCCACTCTGACTTGTATCTCATCTAGGACCCATTTCAACCACAATTCTTCCAATATCTATTGAGCCAATGCCCTTAACTCATATTCGACATTACTTTTAGACACAAACCTTTATTTCTAGCTTTTTCCAAGTAACCAGGTTCCCCCATACAAAGGTGCAATAACTAGAGGTTGATCTCTAGTTGGGATATGTTCCTGGCCAGTCTATATCAATGTACGCTTCTACAGTTCTCTATTCACGTTTTTGGAAGAACAACCCCATACCAGGAGTACCCTTTAGATACCTCATAACTCTGTAGGGTGTGTCCATGTGCTTTTTCTTTAGCTCACTCATGTATTGAGTGGCCACACTTACTGAAAAGGCTATATGAGGTCATGCATAAGAGAGATAAATCAACTTCCTAACGAGTATCTAATATCTTCCTTTGTCAATAGCTTTGTTGGCTTCTTATTCTTGTTCTTCTCCTTCTGCTCCTCCTCCTTCTTCTTCTTCAATCTTATCATGATGTTTGGCCTCAAACGTACTCTTATCGAAGTTAGGTGATTCACACCTTTCCAAATTCGGCTGACTAGTACTGGCCACATTCGTCTTCCCATGTTTTGTCCAACAAGTATAACTCGGATCAATTTTATACATCACTAAGTGCGACTTGCAACTGTTTGGACCAATACGCTTCATAATGACACATTTTACACAAGGACAAATAATCATACTATGATCACTACTACAAAAAGGTTTAGAGGTGGCGCCCATTTTGTGGCCCTTCTTTAAAGAAGTGCCACAGCCTTTTTTTTTACTTTTTCTATTTAATATTTTTTTTGAAATTTTAGGCACCAGCTGTGGTGCTTGGCTGACATGGCGCTTCCTTCAGCCCAAATGGACTAGCTGTTTCGCTTGGTCAACCAAGCGCCATAGCTGGGCTGTGTGCCACGTGTGGCGCTTGCCTTGGCAAGGGCCACACTAGCCACCATGTGGTGGCTAGTGTGGCCCTTGCCAAGGCAAGCGCCACAATTGGCTAAAAGTGGATAAAGAATCCACTTCCCGCCAATCAGATTTCCCTGTTTAACTTTACAAAGTATCCTTTCAATTTCCCTCCCTCCCTCATCTTCATCTATAACGCATCGACGGTCCCCCCTTTTCACCATTTCTTCACAACAAACACACACACACACATCTTCTTCATCTACTTTTCTTAGTCCCTTTTTCCCTTTTTGTTCCCTACCGTGTGTCCCCACTCATGTCCTCAGTTGTTCCCTTTTCTTCCTACTCTCTGCCTCTTTTCCTCTTTTGAACCCCACTCCAGTTGGTCCCCACTCCACTCCACAGCTCACATTTCCTCGTCCTCCTCACTCAAGCTAGCATCACCAACGTGGTCCCCCACTCCCTACGTTGGTCAGTTAATTGATTTGTAAGTGTCTATGCCTTTTTAATTTTTATTTTTTTTAGGTTCTTTTATATGATAGCATGCTTTGTTTTATTTTTTTGGCAACTAGCTTGCACTTTTTATTAATCCTTTAATTTACTTAGTTGCTGATGTACTGCATATGTTCACATATATATCAATTAAGTTCTTGTACTGTGATATAGCTTGCGTTTTTTTTAAGTTTTTTGGTTTTTTTATTCCATAATTTGTTGTTACATGTGACTATTATGACTTGGCATTGTGTGCTAGAGAATATAATGTACTCTATGATAAATATGGTGATAAGATATAGTGGTATAATTAGAAGTTCATAAAGATTGAATGTTGAATTTTAAAAGTTTCATCGTGACTTGTTATTCTTAAATGAAAATAAATTAAAAAGTGTTGATCAGCATAATTTATAGTAAAATAATAAAAATTAATTGAATTTGATATACTTTAAAAAAATACTATAAATTGAAATTTAAATGTGAAAAAAATAAATGTTATATAAATATATATAATACATTTTAGATGGAAATGACACAAGTGAACGGAAATTTTTTTAAAACAAGTTTTAGCATTTCAATAATAATGATTTTAATTGTAAATCCTCTAGTTCTATTTTAAATAAATTTTATTATTGTTAGATATCTTAAATGAATGTGCATTTGAAGTTCAATTTTTTTTGGTGAAATTATATAAAACCCCTGAACTTTGGGTCAGTTGTAAATAACCCCCTGACTTTTTACTAAATTTGGAAAATTAAAGTAGTTTTTATGTGAAAAGAATTAACACTTGGAAAATACAAAATACAAGTAATTTTTGTAATAAAATATAATTATAATATATTAATATAAGGATGTCAAAATTATATCATTTTATAATTTAGTTGGAAAATAAATATATGTGTATATGTGAGATTTCAAAACATATATATTCTTGCTTGTTAGTATATAAAAAAACAGAACATATTAAACTATTTAGTTTGCTTTCCTATGATTCATAGTATCATGAAATAACACATACAACAAATTAATTTTTGTTTTCCATATTGCCAAAGCTTGCTTTCCTATGTGTTGGGAAATATGATTTCTGTCCTTATAAGCTATATTATTTGTCAATTAAAACATAGGGTTTAATTTAAGACTTAGAAAGCTTCAATTTTATTGTAAAATTGGTAAGAAAATGTAAAAGTAATTAGTAAAATAGTCATACAACTAACCACGTGCTTTTTTAAAAATAGATTGAAGGTATAGATGGATCGTAAATGGATGTCATCTAATCGATGTTCAAGGGAATATATAGATGGGGTGAAAGAGTTTATTACATTTGCAATAGGGCATACAAAAGATCCTGAAAAAATCTTGTGTCCTTGCTTATTATGTTGTTTTGGAAAGCAAATTAGTCCACTTGATGCTAGATCATTTAGTGTCTTATGGAATTGATCAAACATATATACAATGGACAAGGCATGGTGAGACGAACGGTGCATGTAGCGATCGGTGTAACCCCCTGCCGTAATTATATCCGAAATACGTGATTAAAATGAAATAGAGACCAATAAGAAACAAATAACATTTTACAAACCCATATACCAGACGGGGTTTTCATGAATACCTTTCGAAATCATTCATAACCTGATCTCACATTTAAATTTCGAATACAATTACATTATGCGGAATATCACATTTATAAAAATATCAGAGTACGCAATATAATAATCCCGGCAATCCCGGGTTCTCTTCATTAACTCAAGCTTCATAGGGCACATTAGCCCATACAAGCCCTCATATGGGGATTACACAATTCTCTTCAAATACATATACAAATCCTCATCCACATACATATATATACATCCAAATAACCAAATACAATTATCCAAATATAAATCCCAACTAAGATAACCAACTACCATCTTCAATCCCGAAGAAGTCTTCATCGCCCTTGGCTACTCGCTATATCCTTGATCCACTACCCTGTCTGAAAGGTTAGTAGGGGAGGGTGAGATTCTAGAGAATCTCAGTAGGTAAACAATATCAATATGCATGTACGATAGATGTTTAATGCATGACATGCTTGCATCACACAACTCATGATAACACAATGACAATTTGCAAGCTCAATGCTTCGAACAATATACCTATGGCCATAGCATAAATTGAAACATAGCTTCAAATTACACACAATTATGCAAAGCTAAGACATGCACCAACACACTAACACATATATCAAATACAAGCAGAAGAGATATGTTCCCTACCCTCTTTCCACGTAAGCTCCAGCACAGCTTACTCACGATCAGGCGAATATCGAACCACGTTCAGGGTGAACATCAAACCCTATAACCAAACAAGGACATAGGGTTAAATCCCTTTTCCAATTCCTCAACATACAAACACTTAATGTTGGTTATCATTTAACACCTTTAGGTGGCTAATCAAAGCCCAAACATATGCCTAAAGGCTTGGGAAACACTTGACCAAAGATCACCTTTTAAAAGTCCAAAATGCTGATTTTTAGGGGTGAGCCGTGGCCCACAATCCTTGGGCTGCGGCCCAAAACTGCCTAGAAACATTTGGGCTGCGGCCCAAGGCTGTCCAGAGATGCACAGAAACATTTGGGCTGCGGCCCAAGAAAATCCAGTTTCTAGCTGAACTTCCAAAAATCATAACTAATTCAGGAAAAATCGAAATGAGGTGATCCCAAAGCCCAATGAAAGCTATTCAAGTCCTCTACATAGGAAAAATACTGGCCAATACTGGAAATCACCATAAAAATACAGAATTCCCAAAAATTCAAGACTGTCCCAAAACAGAATCCATTTTCGACCACAAACTTTGGACAGCTATAACTCCCAGTTCTCAAAACGAAATGGCACACATTATATGTCCATTTTGAACCTTGGGATGTGAACTTTAAGACTGGAAAGTTTCATAATTTGCAGACATCATTTTCCCAGTCAAAACGTCCACACAAGCAGACTGCCTAAAACAGACTTTCAAAAGACAGAATTCCAGATTTGCACAATTGGCTTCCAATGATCCCATTTTCACATCAAACATCATTCCCACACAAATTTGCACAAGGAATCCATTGGAAATACTAAATCAAACAAATTCATTACACAAGACCATGATACACAGAGCATGATGCAGAATAGTGGGGTAACACTTGTTGCTGATTCTTAGCATAGATCAAGTGCTAAAGACATACACCCTATCTATGCATCAATATCATACTTGTAAGAGGCAAGCTTCACCCAAGAGGGGGGTGAATTGGGTGATGTTATAAATTTTTCGCTTGATGTGATGATATGAAAAATATAGTAGATAGAGTAGAGTTGAGAAGATTTGAACACAGAGAGTTATACTGGTTCGGCCTAACAACAAGACCTACGTCCAGTCCTCAGAGATCAAGACCTACTGAGATTTTCACTATACTTTCAAGATTCAATGGGCTCTCAGAACACCACAAAACAACAATTGTCCTTAAACGGACTACGAGCAGAAATATTCTCTTACTAAGAAATTTCTCTCCCCCTTACGACAAGTCTTACGTGCAGAAAAACAATCTATGGCTCTTCTCACTTGCTTATGTATACAAGACTTATGAGCAGCAACGTTCTCTCCTGCTTACACCACTGTAAGTCTTACGAGCAGCAACGTTCTCTTCTGCTTGTATCTTATAAGGCTTAAGAGTGGAAGACACAACAAGGGATTCTCTCAACGGCTTCTCTCGTAAGGAAAAACAACCCTCTCAAGGTCCCAATACCTTGAGATCAAATACACATAGAATTTTGAATTGTATGAAGACTCTCTTACAGAACTAATGAATAAACACTGAAGATTAATATGTATACAAAGGAAAATGATGAATAGCAGAAACTTAGTATGAGCTTATGAATGCATGTGCTACGTTTCGTTTTTGTTCTCCTTGAATCTCTGTATATATAGTTGCTCCAGTTTTTGCCCGTTTGGAAACTCTTCATTTGTGGAGCGGGACATTTGAAATTAATGGCAGACACGCGCATGTTTTGAATAATCTGAGTGTGGTCGGTGACAGCGTGTATATAATCATATTGTCTGCCGTTGTTTGACTTTTCCTCATGTGGTCCAATTCCAACGTTTATATTCCTGTATTATACTTTTAAAATAATCAAAACAATGTTAAACAATGATAAAGAGTAATGATGATATGAATAAACAATAATAAACTATATTCGGAATGAACGTTGTGATACTTAGCATTTTCGGTAGTCAAACAGGGCATCACTCGAGCATGAAAGGTTCACTTCGAGTGATCTCCTATTTTCCTTCATTAGCATCTGTTATCGGGTTGTGCTTGCATGGGATTTCAGAGAGACAGAATCTTCACTCGCGGGTGAAGAGGGGTCTCACTCGAGCACAAAACCTCTGCTCGAGTGATCTTGCAATTTTCACAGGGAATGTCCTCTCGGGTCATCACTCGCACACCTTATTGACAAGAGTGAGAATTTGTACTCGCGGGTGAAATGGACCCTCACTCGAGCACACTTACCTCTGCTCGAGTGAGACGCATATTCTCAGGGAATATGCTCTCAATATCATCACTCGCATCAGATTTTCAGAGGGATAGAATTTTTACTCGCGAGTGATCTGAGCCCTCACTTCGAGCACAATGCCTCTGCTCGAGTGAGAAGAATATTCTCAAGAATTATACCTTTTGAACAAGCACTTGCAGCAGATTTGGAAAGGGAATGAATTTTCACTTGCAAGCATTGATGTGTCACTCGAGCATGAACGGGTGTGCTCGAGCACACTTGCACTCCTATGAACTTCATGACTCTCGGCCAAGTGCTCGCAGAACCCTGCTCGAGTGAACAAAGGAAGCATGCCATTACTTGCTCTCGGCCAAGTGCTCGCAGAACCCTGCTCGAGTGAGTGAAGGAAGCATGCCATCACTTGCTCTCGGCCAAGTGCTCGCAGACCCTCACTCGCATATGTGCTCAAGTGATCTAGTGTTCACAAAGGGAGAATGCCTCTCGGGTACATACTTTCTAGCTTTCTCTCACACCTGCTCGAGTGCAAAGGAGATCTCTGCTCGAGCACAAACATCCTGCTCGAGCACTCAAGTGCAAATTCACAGCAGATATCAGCAAAACATCAAATATGCATTTGGTAACTTGGAAACTTTTCTTAACCTTCTAAAAACATGTTTTGCACATAATTGAGTTATTGTTATCATCAAAACTTGGGATCTAACATTCTCCCCCTTTTTGATGATGACAAAACTCTTTGTGATGAAGATTTAAAAGAAATTGATTGAATTTGAAAATTTTTGAAATTTCTTCAATGTTTCCAAATGCATATCATGTTTAAGTTTCAAATTCAAATTTTTCCTTGAATGTTGTTTCCTCTGGACACTTAACAACCAAGATTAGCATAATATGAGGTATATAACTTAATAAGAACTTAATAACTTGTAACATTGAAATTTAAAGTTTGAACCATATCATTAAACTTGGAAAAAAAACATAATAACTTGTAATTCAAAATGACATACATATCAAATCCTACCCAATACAGAAATCTACCCAAACACCCATATACACCCTTCAGAAGCTCAGAAAACATCACACACCCTTCTCCCCCGTTTTGTCAACATCAGAAGGGGGGCTGTGGAGGTGGAACAAAGGGTACCATGGCAGTGAGAGGGTCAATAGGCGGATCAGAAGGAGATGTTGGCTGTGGTAAAGGCGACCGATCAAAGGTAACATCGACATTAGACTCTAGATCAGTGAAAAGTACATGAGTCTGTGGATGAGTCTGTGGATGAGGTGGTGAGGTATGAGTGGTCTCTGGAGGCACCCCGGAAGACGAGGAGGGAAAATGTGAGTGCAGGAAGGTCTCCATATTAGTGATCCTCTGTGACATCTCATCTTGTGTTTTGAACATTAGTTCAAAGTTAAGATTGGCCTGGTCTACCAATTTAATGACTTGTGTTTCCATCTTTTCCACAAGCTTCTCATATTCATCTACCAACTCCTTCTTCAAACTTGATACAGCTTGATTAATTACCTCAGTCAGATGATTAGACAAAGAGGCATTGAGAAAGGAAGGAGGAGGAATAGGCCCTTGTGCAGATGATTGTGCCTCATCTCCTCTGGATGGAGTGGCTTCCCTCTTTGATGTGGCTTTGGTCCGACTCACCGGAAGATTGATACCCATGTGAGTTAATTGAGTCTTACCAAACCGTGAGATAAGTACCCTTTCTTTTCCTTCCAAATACCAAATTTTGTTTTTCATCAAGATGAAGGAAAAAAGTTGAGGGTAAGGAATGGTTGCAGATTTTGTTGAAGAGAATCTAAACCTTCTCATCTCATTAAAAATGATCTCCCCTACATTCCTTTGTTGTTTAGCAACCAAAGAAGCCAAGAGATAGTAATCCTTTTGAGCAAAGTGGGTAAAGTTCCTGGATTTATTGACTATGCTCCGAGAATAAATGTAATGAAGGATTCTGTGATTATCAGGCATCTCAATAGGCTTGAAAATAAGGGGGCCAATTGGGTCTTTAGGTCTTAAAATTTTAAAGGTTTCATTGGCAGAGAAAAATGGTGGATCAGTAGGAGGTGCAACATAACCAAGTAAATCATTTATGATTTTGGCAGAGATCATAATGAATTTCCCTCTAATAGTTGTAGATACAGCTTCTTCAATCAAATCACCAGATCTAGACATGATATTATGAATTTTCATGTTGGAATAAAATGTCTTGACAACAGTGGGGGAATATGGCAAATGGATTTCTAACCAGGGAGCATAGTATTGAAGGTAAGGGTACAAGTCTAAATGACAGTTATTTTTCAAGTAATCCAAATCCACAAACACTACAGGGCAGAAGTGTCTATGCTTAAATTCATCATCATATACCTTCTGAGATACTGCCGTAAGTTCTGTCACATTGAATCCCTCAGGAGGACTAGTGAGTTGATCATCCACTGGTGCTTGTGATGCCGAGGGTGCTCTAGAAACACTGGGTTGCTTAACTTTGTGTGAACTTGAAGCACCGGCTTGAGAAGCAATTTGCCCAACTATCTTGTCAAGTTTGGATTTCTCTATTGCTTCCTGGAGTTGTCTACTTAAGGAATCATCAGAGGAAGAAGATGATCGGGGTTGCTCTGACTCCTTTTTCTTCCCTTTTCCTTGCACCTCTTTGGATTGAGACCGGGTGATTATAGGTTCCTTGAATCCCACACCCTTTGATTTCTTTTGAGGAGGTTGGTCTCTTTTTGAAACTTGAGGTTTTGGGTGAGGTTTCTTAGCCGGAGTCCTCTTCTTGGTCTTGGGTTTAGGAGGAGGTGACGGTGAAGATGAAATTTTAGGAGATGGAGGTGTTGGTTCTGGGGTACCCGATTTACTGCCAGCAGACTGAGTAGGAGATGGAGAATGGGATCTTTGAGGAATAGAAGGTGTTTTGGTTCTTGCCATTGGAGAACAAGAAAGAAAATTAAGAACGCACAAATTTCGAATGTTAAGAGCAAAACGAAATTAGGGTTTGAATGGGAAATGCAGAAGGTAAAAAAATCACCTTTTATGGAAAATTGAAGAGTTGTAACGGTGATTTAAAGCAGAAAGACGTGATTGAATGGTGAGAGAACGGTTGAAGGTGAAGAGTTGTGTCTTTCAAGTGAGAGAGCACTTCGAGTGAGAGAAGGAAGTGCGACGTTCTGAGCTCCCCAGTAACTGATATAAGTGACAGTGCTCAGCATGAACCCTAGTGCTCGAGTGATGTTCATACTGTGCTCGCGAGTGTTCTATCTGTGCTCGAGTGATTTTCTGGAAAAATAAAGAAGCAATTAAAACGTACCTGGATTGTGAATTTCTTGACATATTTTTGCATCTTTGTACTCAAATCCTCCAAGATCATTTGAGTAACCATGATTTGAATAGCTTTTGCAAAGAGATTCTTCTTCTTCACTCGAGCAGGCATTCCTCACCTCAAGCATGTTCATATCATGCTCGAGTGAGAATTCCTCACTCGCGAGTGAGTTCAATTCTCACTGTTATTTCTGATGTATTCTCTTGGTATTCTTAACTCCTCTGTTAACCTCTGTTTTTCATGTCAAAGAGCAGAGTATCATAAATAGTGCTGTGCTCGAGCAGAGCTTCTTGTGCTCGAGTGACACAGCTCATCACTCGAGCAGCACCCTCTGTGCTTCGAGTGAGAATCCTGCAAAAACAATTTTTGACCACTCCGATGCTAAAGTCAGTATGGTTATCATCAAAATAATTATTTAATTAAACCTTTTTAACAAGAAAACTTACAACTCATTAGGATTAACCATTCCTAATTCTCTTCGAATATAGAGGAATTGCTCTTTTGCAATTGGTTTTGTGAAAATATCCGCAAGTTGAAGATGAGTTGGTATGAATTCCACTTTGACATCTTTCTTTTGAACATGATCTCGGATGAAATGATGTCGAATGTCTATATGCTTTGTTCTTGAATGTTGTACAGGATTCTTTGCCAAGCTTATCGTGCTAGTATTATCACAATAGATTGGGATTTCTTTTAAATAAATTCCCAAATCTTGAAGTTGTTGTTTTAACCAAAGCACTTGTGAACAACAGCTTGCCACAGCTATATATTCAGCTTCAGTCGAAGATAATGACACTGTGTTCTGCTTCTTGCTGAACCATGACACTAGAGAACCTCCGAGAAATTGACATTGACCACTGGTACTTTTCCTGTCAGTTTTGTATCCACCGTGATCTGAATCTGAATATGCCATCAAATACTCGTTCCCTCTTTTTGGATACCACAGACCAAGCTCAGAAGTATCTCTTAGATATTTAAAAATCCTTTTTACTGTCTCTGCATGAGATACTTTAGGATTGGATTGATACCTTGCACACATTCCTACACTGAACTGAATATCTGGCCTGCTTGCTGTAAGATAGAGCAATGAACCAATCATTCCTCTATACTTTGTGATGTTGAAGCTCGGTCCCTTTACATCAGCATCCAACAATGTTGTAGAACTCATTGGAGTATCAGCTCCATTAGCATTATCTAATCCATATTTTTTCAATAATTCTTTCAAATACTTTGTCTGAGATATAAATATACCATTCTTCTTTTGTTTGATCTGAAGTCCAAGAAAGAAGTTCAATTCTCCCATCATGGACATTTCAAATTCTCCCTGCATAATCTTAGAAAATTCTTGACACATAGATTCATTAGTAGCACCAAAAATAATATCATCAACATAAATTTGAACTATTAGAATATCATTTTTGTTATGTTTGATGAATAAAGTTGTATCAACTTTGCCTCTGACAAAACCTTGATCAAGAAGAAATTTGCTTAGTCTTTCATACCAAGCTCGGGGTGCTTGTTTCAAACCATATAATGCTTTCTTGAGTTTGAAAACATAATCAGGCTTTGTTTCATCTTCAAAACCAGGAGGTTGTTCGACATATACTTCCTCCATAATATAACCATTTAGAAAAGCGCTTTTTACATCCATTTGATAAAGTTTAAAACTTTTGATGCAAGCAAAAGCTAAGAGTACTCGTATTGCTTCCAATCTTGCCACTGGAGCATATGTTTCCTCATAATCAATACCTTCTTCTTGATTATAGCCTTTGGCGACCAATCTTGCTTTATTTCTCACAATGATTGCTGATTCATCAAGCTTGTTTTTGAAAACCCATTTAGTCCCTATAACCGTATGATCTTTAGGTCGAGGAACTAAATCCCAAACTTGATTTCTTTGAAATTGATTTAGTTCTTCTTGCATAGCAATCACCCAATCATTGTCAGATAAAGCTTCTTCTATATTAGAAGGCTCAATTTCAGAAATAAAAGCTGAAAAAGTTACCTCATTAAGGATTCTATTTCTGGTTTTGACACCTTCATGAATATCTCTTATAACTTGATCAATTGGATGATCTTTCATATGTCTCCATGCTTTAGGTTGAGCATGATCATCGACATCTTCTATATTTTGAAAATCATTTGTTTCAAAATCATCCTGATTTGAAATGGATTTGTTTTTCTTGATTGAATCCATTTCTTCTTCATCATTAAGTTTTGTCTGAGATTCAATTTCATCAAACACAACATGAATAGATTCTTCAATAGTACATGTTCTTTTATTGAAAACTCTATAAGCTTTACTTCTATTAGAATATCCTAGAAAAATACCTTCATCAGACTTTGAATCAAATTTACCTAAATTTTCCTTACCATTGTTATGAATGAAGCACTTACACCCGAAGATATGAAGATGAGCAATGTTTGGCTTCCTTCCTTTGTAAAGTTCATATGGTGTCTTTCCAAGAGATTTGCGAATATATGCTCTGTTTGAGATATAGCATGCAGTACTCATTGCATCTGCCCAGAACACTTGTGATATTTCTTTTTCATTAAGTAATGCTCTTGCCATTTCTGTAAGCACTCTGTTCTTCCTTTCTACTACACCATTTTGTTGAGGTGTTCTCGGGGATGAGAAGTTGTGATCTATTCCTTTGTCGTTGCAGTAATCTTCAAACAATTGATTATCAAATTCTCCTCCATGATCTGTTCTAATAGAGACAATAGGAATACCTTTCTCATTTTGAACCTTTTTGGCAAACATAATAAATTCAGCAAAAGTTTCATCTTTTGAGGCAATAAATATAGTCCATGCAAATCTTGTAAAATCATCAACAATTACTAACGTATATAAATTTCCTCCAAAACTTTTTACTCTTGCAGGACCTACCAAATCCATATGAAGTAATTGTAAAGGTTTTGAAGTAGAAATTTCATATTTAGTTTTAAAAGAAGATTTAGTTTGTTTGCCTTTTTGACATGCTTCACAAATCATGTCGTCTTTGAATTTGAGTTTAGGAAGACCTACAACTAAATCTTTTCTAATCAATTTATCAAGTTGATTCATATTGACATGAGCCAAACGCTTATGCCATAACCAACTTTCCTCTGATCGACTAAGAAAACAATTTTCAGAAGAATTTGAATTTAAATCAATAGTATAACAATTACCGTCCCTTTGAGCTCGGATCTTTGCTTTGATAGTTTCTTTGTTTAGGAGTAGATCTTTCTTGCTTACTATCAAGCATTCTTTTGAGTCAAAAATCACCCAGTTATCTTTGTCAGTGCTTTGGCTTACGCTTAAGAGATTGTGGCATAATCCTTCAACATAATATACTCCGTTGATTTGAATGCCATCGGTTCTTCCTACTTCACCAATTCCAGCAATACGTCCAGATTGATTTCCTCCAAATGTCACCTTTCCTCCTTCTTTAGTTTCAAACATGGTGAACTTATTTTTGTCACCAGTCATGTGTCTCGAACATCCACTATCAATATACCATTTGTTCGCTCGAGATGCTTTGAGACATACCTAGAATAAGATGATCAGGTTTTAGGTACCCACACTTTCTTGGGTCCTTTGTGGTTAGTACTTGAAATATGTGTTTCTTTCGGAACCCATTTATATGTTCCAACAACCTGTCCCTTTTTGAAATAACATGATGAAGTATAATGTCCTTTCTTATTACAATAATTACATGATACAAATGGATTTGATGTATGCACAGAATTCCTAAAATATTTAAGATAGTCTCTACTATTCTTTTTATTCTTATTATGCATAGCATTATATCCAATTCCAGATTTATCAAATGAAACTTTCTGAGAATTTAAAATGACCTTGAGTGTTTCACTTCCTTTAGTAAACTTTTCAACAATCTTTGTTAAATCTTCTATTTTCTTATCTTTCTCTTTACACATTTCATATGATGATATGACAATACTTTCCAATTCTTTTACTTTCTTCTTATAACTAACCATTTCTTTAGCAACTTTGATGAATTCTGTATGCAATGCATTATATTCAGATAACAATTCATCATAAGAGGGTTCAGAGTCACTTACCTCAGAGTCTGATTCTTCTTCCTTAGCTACCAAGCATAGATTAGCTACTTCGTCGTTGTCATTTTCTTCGTCTGACGAACTATCACCCCAAATAGATGATATATATGCTTTCTTTTTCTGCTTCTTTTTGTCTTTGTTTCTGAAGCATTCAGATTTGATGTGTCCTGGTTTCCCACATTCATAGCACACTATTTTTTGTTCTTTGTTTTCTTTCTTGCTTGGTCCACCTTGATAGTTCTTGAAATTCCTTTGTCCTCTTCTGTAGAATTTCTTGAACTTTCTCACGATCATTCCCATTTCATCATCACTAGGAACATCTTCATTCTCGAAAGTTTCTTCTTGTTCTTTGATAGCTTTAAGTGCAACTCCCTTTTTCTTTTTATCATCGAATTCTTCAAGTTCCTTTTTGAATCTCAACTTACCTTCATATTCAGAAAGACTTCCAAAGAGAGCAGCTACGGATCCCATAGACTCTCCTTTGGCTTCTTCGATGGCTGTCACCTTTGCTTCCCACTCTTTCGTAAGAATATTAAGAATCTTTCTTACCTGGGAATTTTGATCAAATGACTTTCCAAGAGCAGATAATCGATTAACAAGATGAGTATACCTTAGTTCAAATTCTGATATACTTTCTCCAGATTTCATACGAAATAAATCATATTCTGTAATTAAAGTATTGATTCTATTCTCTTTAATTCCAGATGTACCTTCGTGAGCAATTTCAAGAGCATCCCACATATCTTTGGCAGTAGGTAGAGTACATATACGAAAATATTCTTTTTGACTAAGAGCACTCTGTATCATTAAAATGGCTTTGCTATTTAATGTTACTAACCTCTTGTCATTCTCGTCAAACTCATCTGGGCTCTTTTTAACAGCTCTATCTTCGATTTTCTTCATTGGAACATAGTCACCATCTTGTATAACATTCCACAATCCATACTCGTTGGCCATCACGAACACTCTGAATTTGGCTTTCCAGAACGAAAAATGTTCTCCAGCAAAACCAGGAGGTCTAGTGATTGAGGCTCCATCAGGAAGGATATTTTCACCCATTGTTGCCACTTGACGGATCCTTCTCAAGCTGTTAGGCTCTTCGGAGAAGACGAGGCTCTGATACCAAATGTAAGAGGCAAGCTTCACCCAAGAGGGGGGTGAATTGGGTGATGTTATAAATTTTTCGCTTGATGTGATGATATGAAAAATATAGTAGATAGAGTAGAGTTGAGAAGATTTGAACACAGAGAGTTATACTGGTTCGGCCTAACAACAAGGCCTACGTCCAGTCCTCAGAGATCAAGACCTACTGAGATTTTCACTATACTTCCAAGATTCAATGGGCTCTCAGAACGCCACAAAACAACAATTGTCCTTAAACGGACTACGAACAGAAATATTCTCTTACTAAGAAATTTCTCTCCCCCTTACGACAAGTCTTACGTGCAGAAAAACAATCTATGGCTCTTCTCACTTGCTTATGTATACAAGACTTATGAGCAGCAACGTTCTCTCCTGCTTACACCACTGTAAGTCTTACGAGCAGCAACGTTCTCTTCTGCTTGTATCTTATAAGGCTTAAGAGTGGAAGACACAACAAGGGATTCTCTCAAGGGCTTCTCTCGTAAGGAAAAACAACCCTCTCAAGGTCCCAATACCTTGAGATCAAATACACATAGAATTTTGCATTGTATGAAGACTCTCTTACAGAACTAATAAATAAACACTGAAGATTAATATGTATACAAAGGAAAATGATGAATAGCAGAAACTTAGTATGAGCTTATGAATGCATGTGCTACGTTTCGTTTTTGTTCTCCTTGAATCTCTGTATATATAGTTGCTCCAGTTTTTGCCCGTTTGGAAACTCTTCATTTGTGGAGCGGGACATTTGAAATTAATGGCAGACACGCGCATGTTTTGAATAATCTGAGTGTGGTCGGTGACAGCGTGTATATAATCATATTGTCTGCCGTTGTTTGACTTTTCCTCATGTGGTCCAATTCCAACGTTTATATTCCTGTATTATACTTTTAAAATAATCAAAACAATGTTAAACAATGATAAAGAGTAATGATGATATGAATAAACAATAATAAACTATATTCGGAATGAACGTTGTGATACTTAGCATTTTCGGTAGTCAAACAGGGCATCACTCGAGCATGAAAGGTTCACTTCGAGTGATCTCCTATTTTCCTTCATTAGCATCTGTTATCGGGTTGTGCTTGCATGGGATTTCAGAGAGACAGAATCTTCACTCGCGGGTGAAGAGGGGTCTCACTCGAGCACAAAACCTCTGCTCGAGTGATCTTGCAATTTTCACAGGGAATGTCCTCTCGGGTCATCACTCGCACACCTTATTGACAAGAGTGAGAATTTGTACTCGCGGGTGAAATGGACCCTCACTCGAGCACACTTACCTCTGCTCGAGTGAGACGCATATTCTCAGGGAATATGCTCTCAATATCATCACTCGCATCAGATTTTCAGAGGGATAGAATTTTTACTCGCGAGTGATCTGAGCCCTCACTTCGACCACAATGCCTCTGCTCGAGTGAGAAGAATATTCTCAAGAATTATACCTTTTGAACAAGCACTTGCAGCAGATTTGGAGAGGGAATGAATTTTCACTTGCAAGCATTAATGTGTCACTCGAGCATGAACGGGTGTGCTCGAGCACACTTGCACTCCTATGAACTTCATGACTCTCGGCCAAGTGCTCGCAGAACCCTGCTCGAGTGAACAAAGGAAGCATGCCATTACTTGCTCTCGGCCAAGTGCTCGCAGAACCCTGCTCGAGTGAGTGAAGGAAGCATGCCATCACTTGCTCTCGGCCAAGTGCTCGCAGACCCTCACTCGCATATGTGCTCGAGTGATCTAGTGTTCACAAAGGGAGAATGCCTCTCGGGTACATACTTTCTAGCTTTCTCTCACACCTGCTCGAGTGCAAAGGAGATCTCTGCTCGAGCACAAACATCCTGCTCGAGCACTCAAGTGCAAATTCACAGCAGATATCAGCAAAACATCAAATATGCATTTGGTAACTTGGAAACTTTTCTTAACCTTCTAAAAACATGTTTTGCACATAATTGAGTTATTGTTATCATCAAAACTTGGGATCTAACATTCTCCCCCTTTTTGATGATGACAAAACTCTTTGTGATGAAGATTTAAAAGAAATTGATTGAATTTGAAAATTTTTGAAATTTCTTCAATGTTTCCAAATGCATATCATGTTTAAGTTTCAAATTCAAATTTTTCCTTGAATGTTGTTTCCTCTGGACACTTAACAACCAAGATTAGCATAATATGAGGTATATAACTTAATAAGAACTTAATAACTTGTAACATTGAAATTTAAAGTTTGAACCATATCATTAAACTTGGAAAAAAAAACATAATAACTTGTAATTCAAAATGACATACATATCAAATCCTACCCAATACAGAAATCTACCCAAACACCCATATACACCCTTCAGAAGCTCAGAAAACATCACACACCCTTCTCCCCCGTTTTGTCAACATCAGAAGGGGGGCTGTGGAGGTGGAACAAAGGGTACCATGGCAGTGAGAGGGTCAATAGGCGGATCAGAAGGAGATGTTGGCTGTGGTAAAGGCGACCGATCAAAGGTAACATCGACATTAGACTCTAGATCAGTGAAAAGTACATGAGTCTGTGGATGAGTCTGTGGATGAGGTGGTGAGGTATGAGTGGTCTCTGGAGGCACCCCGGAAGACGAGGAGGGAAAATGTGAGTGCAGGAAGGTCTCCATATTAGTGATCCTCTGTGACATCTCATCTTGTGTTTTGAACATTAGTTCAAAGTTAAGATTGGCCTGGTCTACCAATTTAATGACTTGTGTTTCCATCTTTTCCACAAGCTTCTCATATTCATCTACCAACTCCTTCTTCAAACTTGATACAGCTTGATTAATTACCTCAGTCAGATGATTAGACAAAGAGGCATTGAGAAAGGAAGGAGGAGGAATAGGCCCTTGTGCAGATGATTGTGCCTCATCTCCTCTGGATGGAGTGGCTTCCCTCTTTGATGTGGCTTTGGTCCGACTCACCGGAAGATTGATACCCATGTGAGTTAATTGAGTCTTACCAAACCGTGAGATAAGTACCCTTTCTTTTCCTTCCAAATACCAAATTTTGTTTTTCATCAAGATGAAGGAAACAAGTTGAGGGTAAGGAATGGTTGCAGATTTTGTTGAAGAGAATCTAAACCTTCTCATCTCATTAAAAATGATCTCCCCTACATTCCTTTGTTGTTTAGCAACCAAAGAAGCCAAGAGATAGTAATCCTTTTGAGCAAAGTGGGTAAAGTTCCTGGATTTATTGACTATGCTCCGAGAATAAATGTAATGAAGGATTCTGTGATTATCAGGCATCTCAATAGGCTTGAAAATAAGGGGGCCAATTGGGTCTTTAGGTCTTAAAATTTTAAAGGTTTCATTGGCAGAGAAAAATGGTGGATCAGTAGGAGGTGCAACATAACCAAGTAAATCATTTATGATTTTGGCAGAGATCATAATGAATTTCCCTCTAATAGTTGTAGATACAGCTTCTTCAATCAAATCACCAGATCTAGACATGATATTATGAATTTTCATGTTGGAATAAAATGTCTTGATAACAGTGGGGGAATATGGCAAATGGATTTCTAACCAGGGAGCATAGTATTGAAGGTAAGGGTACAAGTCCAAATGACAGTTATTTTTCAAGTAATCCAAATCCACATACACTACAAGGCAGAAGTGTCTATGCTTAAATTCATCATCATATACCTTCTGAGATACTGCCGTAAGTTCTGTCACATTGAATCCCTCAGGAGGACTAGTGAGTTGATCATCCACTGGTGCTTGTGATGCCGAGGGTGCTCTAGAAACACTGGGTTGCTTAACTTTGTGTGAACTTGAAGCACCGGCTTGAGAAGCAATTTGCCCAACTATCTTGTCAAGTTTGGATTTCTCTATTGCTTCCTGGAGTTGTCTACTTAAGGAATCATCAGAGGAAGAAGATGATCGGGGTTGCTCTGACTCCTTTTTCTTCCTTTTTCCTTGCACCTCTTTGGATTGAGACCGGGTGATTATAGGTTCCTTGAATCCCACACCCTTTGATTTCTTTTGAGGAGGTTGGTCTCTTTTTGAAACTTGAGGTTTTGGGTGAGGTTTCTTAGCCGGAGTCCTCTTCTTGGTCTTGGGTTTAGGAGGAGGTGACGGTGAAGATGAAATTTTAGGAGATGGAGGTGTTGGTTCTGGGGTACCCGATTTACTGCCAGCAGACTGAGTAGGAGATGGAGAATGGGATCTTTGAGGAATAGAAGGTGTTTTGGTTCTTGCCATTGGAGAACAAGAAAGAAAATTAAGAACGCACAAATTTCGAATGTTAAGAGCAAAACGAAATTAGGGTTTGAATGGGAAATGCAGAAGGTAAAAAAATCACCTTTTATGGAAAATTGAAGAGTTGTAACGGTGATTTAAAGCAGAAAGACGTGATTGAATGGTGAGAGAACGGTTGAAGGTGAAGAGTTGTGTCTTTCAAGTGAGAGAGCACTTCGAGTGAGAGAAGGAAGTGCGACGTTCTGAGCTCCCCAGTAACTGATATAAGTGACAGTGCTCAGCATGAACCCTAGTGCTCGAGTGATGTTCATACTGTGCTCGCGAGTGTTCTATCTGTGCTCGAGTGATTTTCTGGAAAAATAAAGAAGCAATTAAAACGTACCTGGATTGTGAATTTCTTGACATATTTTTGCATCTTTGTACTCAAATCCTCCAAGATCATTTGAGTAACCATGATTTGAATAGCTTTTGCAAAGAGATTCTTCTTCTTCACTCGAGCAGGCATTCCTCACCTCAAGCATGTTCATATCATGCTCGAGTGAGAATTCCTCACTCGCGAGTGAGTTCAATTCTCACTGTTATTTCTGATGTATTCTCTTGGTATTCTTAACTCCTCTGTTAACCTCTGTTTTTCATGTCAAAGAGCAGAGTATCATAAATAGTGCTGTGCTCGAGCAGAGCTTCTTGTGCTCGAGTGACACAGCTCATCACTCGAGCAGCACCCTCTGTGCTTCGAGTGAGAATCCTGCAAAAACAATTTTTGACCACTCCGATGCTAAAGTCAGTATGGTTATCATCAAAATAATTATTTAATTAAACCTTTTTAACAAGAAAACTTACAACTCATTAGGATTAACCATTCCTAATTCTCTTCGAATATAGAGGAATTGCTCTTTTGCAATTGGTTTTGTGAAAATATCCGCAAGTTGAAGATGAGTTGGTATGAATTCCACTTTGACATCTTTCTTTTGAACATGATCTCGGATGAAATGATGTCGAATGTCTATATGCTTTGTTCTTGAATGTTGTACAGGATTCTTTGCCAAGCTTATCGTGCTAGTATTATCACAATAGATTGGGATTTCTTTTAAATAAATTCCCAAATCTTGAAGTTGTTGTTTTAACCAAAGCACTTGTGAACAACAGCTTGCCACAGCTATATATTCAGCTTCAGTCGAAGATAATGACACTGTGTTCTGCTTCTTGCTGAACCATGACACTAGAGAACCTCCGAGAAATTGACATTGACCACTGGTACTTTTCCTGTCAGTTTTGTATCCACCGTGATCTGAATCTGAATATGCCATCAAATACTCGTTCCCTCTTTTTGGATACCACAGACCAAGCTCAGAAGTATCTCTTAGATATTTAAAAATCCTTTTTACTGTCTCTGCATGAGATACTTTAGGATTGGATTGATACCTTGCACACATTCCTACACTGAACTGAATATCTGGCCTGCTTGCTGTAAGATAGAGCAATGAACCAATCATTCCTCTATACTTTGTGATGTTGAAGCTCGGTCCCTTTACATCAGCATCCAACAATGTTGTAGAACTCATTGGAGTATCAGCTCCATTAGCATTATCTAATCCATATTTTTTCAATAATTCTTTCAAATACTTTGTCTGAGATATAAATATACCATTCTTCTTTTGTTTGATCTGAAGTCCAAGAAAGAAGTTCAATTCTCCCATCATGGACATTTCAAATTCTCCCTGCATAATCTTAGAAAATTCTTGACACATAGATTCATTAGTAGCACCAAAAATAATATCATCAACATAAATTTGAACTATTAGAATATCATTTTTGTTATGTTTGATGAATAAAGTTGTATCAACTTTGCCTCTGACAAAACCTTGATCAAGAAGAAATTTGCTTAGTCTTTCATACCAAGCTCGGGGTGCTTGTTTCAAACCATATAATGCTTTCTTGAGTTTGAAAACATAATCAGGCTTTGTTTCATCTTCAAAACCAGGAGGTTGTTCGACATATACTTCCTCCATAATATAACCATTTAGAAAAGCGCTTTTTACATCCATTTGATAAAGTTTAAAACTTTTGATGCAAGCAAAAGCTAAGAGTACTCGTATTGCTTCCAATCTTGCCACTGGAGCATATGTTTCCTCATAATCAATACCTTCTTCTTGATTATAGCCTTTGGCGACCAATCTTGCTTTATTTCTCACAATGATTGCTGATTCATCAAGCTTGTTTTTGAAAACCCATTTAGTCCCTATAACCGTATGATCTTTAGGTCGAGGAACTAAATCCCAAACTTGATTTCTTTGAAATTGATTTAGTTCTTCTTGCATAGCAATCACCCAATCATTGTCAGATAAAGCTTCTTCTATATTAGAAGGCTCAATTTCAGAAATAAAAGCTGAAAAAGTTACCTCATTAAGGATTCTATTTCTGGTTTTGACACCTTCATGAATATCTCTTATAACTTGATCAATTGGATGATCTTTCATATGTCTCCATGCTTTAGGTTGAGCATGATCATCGACATCTTCTATATTTTGAAAATCATTTGTTTCAAAATCATCCTGATTTGAAATGGATTTGTTTTTCTTGATTGAATCCATTTCTTCTTCATCATTAAGTTTTGTCTGAGATTCAATTTCATCAAACACAACATGAATAGATTCTTCAATAGTACATGTTCTTTTATTGAAAACTCTATAAGCTTTACTTCTATTAGAATATCCTAGAAAAATACCTTCATCAGACTTTGAATCAAATTTACCTAAATTTTCCTTACCATTGTTATGAATGAAGCACTTACACCCGAAGATATGAAGATGAGCAATGTTTGGCTTCCTTCCTTTGTAAAGTTCATATGGTGTCTTTCCAAGAGATTTGCGAATATATGCTCTGTTTGAGATATAGCATGCAGTACTCATTGCATCTGCCCAGAACACTTGTGATATTTCTTTTTCATTAAGTAATGCTCTTGCCATTTCTGTAAGCACTCTGTTCTTCCTTTCTACTACACCATTTTGTTGAGGTGTTCTCGGGGATGAGAAGTTGTGATCTATTCCTTTGTCGTTGCAGTAATCTTCAAACAATTGATTATCAAATTCTCCTCCATGATCTGTTCTAATAGAGACAATAGGAATACCTTTCTCATTTTGAACCTTTTTGGCAAACATAATAAATTCAGCAAAAGTTTCATCTTTTGAGGCAATAAATATAGTCCATGCAAATCTTGTAAAATCATCAACAATTACTAACGTATATAAATTTCCTCCAAAACTTTTTACTCTTGCAGGACCTACCAAATCCATATGAAGTAATTGTAAAGGTTTTGAAGTAGAAATTTCATATTTAGTTTTAAAAGAAGATTTAGTTTGTTTGCCTTTTTGACATGCTTCACAAATCATGTCGTCTTTGAATTTGAGTTTAGGAAGACCTACAACTAAATCTTTTCTAATCAATTTATCAAGTTGATTCATATTGACATGAGCCAAACGCTTATGCCATAACCAACTTTCCTCTGATCGACTAAGAAAACAATTTTCAGAAGAATTTGAATTTAAATCAATAGTATAACAATTACCGTCCCTTTGAGCTCGGATCTTTGCTTTGATAGTTTCTTTGTTTAGGAGTAGATCTTTCTTGCTTACTATCAAGCATTCTTTTGAGTCAAAAATCACCCAGTTATCTTTGTCAGTGCTTTGGCTTACGCTTAAGAGATTGTGGCATAATCCTTCAACATAATATACTCCGTTGATTTGAATGCCATCGGTTCTTCCTACTTCACCAATTCCAGCAATACGTCCAGATTGATTTCCTCCAAATGTCACCTTTCCTCCTTCTTTAGTTTCAAACATGGTGAACTTATTTTTGTCACCAGTCATGTGTCTCGAACATCCACTATCAATATACCATTTGTTCGCTCGAGATGCTTTGAGACATACCTAGAATAAGATGATCAGGTTTTAGGTACCCACACTTTCTTGGGTCCTTTGTGGTTAGTACTTGAAATATGTGTTTCTTTCGGAACCCATTTATATGTTCCAACAACCTGTCCCTTTTTGAAATAACATGATGAAGTATAATGTCCTTTCTTATTACAATAATTACATGATACAAATGGATTTGATGTATGCACAGAATTCCTAAAATATTTAAGATAGTCTCTACTATTCTTTTTATTCTTATTATGCATAGCATTATATCCAATTCCAGATTTATCAAATGAAACTTTCTGAGAATTTAAAATGACCTTGAGTGTTTCACTTCCTTTAGTAAACTTTTCAACAATCTTTGTTAAATCTTCTATTTTCTTATCTTTCTCTTTACACATTTCATATGATGATATGACATTACTTTCTAATTCTTTTACTTTCTTCTTATAACTAACCATTTCTTTAGCAACTTTGATGAATTCTGTATGCAATGCATTATATTCAGATAACAATTCATCATAAGAGGGTTCAGAGTCACTTACCTCAGAGTCTGATTCTTCTTCCTTAGCTACCAAGCATAGATTAGCTACTTCGTCGTTGTCATTTTCTTCGTCTGACGAACTATCACCCCAAATAGATGATATATATGCTTTCTTTTTCTGCTTCTTTTTGTCTTTGTTTCTGAAGCATTCAGATTTGATGTGTCCTGGTTTCCCACATTCATAGCACACTATTTGTTGTTCTTTGTTTTCTTTCTTGCTTGGTCCACCTTGATAGTTCTTGAAATTCCTTTGTCCTCTTCTGTAGAATTTCTTGAACTTTCTCACGATCATTCCCATTTCATCATCACTAGGAACATCTTCATTCTCGAAAGTTTCTTCTTGTTCTTTGATAGCTTTAAGTGCAACTCCCTTTTTCTTTTTATCATCGAATTCTTCAAGTTCCTTTTTGAATCTCAACTTACCTTCATATTCAGAAAGACTTCCAAAGAGAGCAGCTACGGATCCCATAGACTCTCCTTTGGCTTCTTCGATGGCTGTCACCTTTGCTTCCCACTCTTTCGTAAGAATATTAAGAATCTTTCTTACCTGGGAATTTTGATCAAACGACTTTCCAAGAGCAGATAATCGATTAACAAGATGAGTATACCTTAGTTCAAATTCTGATATACTTTCTCCAGATTTCATACGAAATAAATCATATTCTGTAATTAAAGTATTGATTCTATTCTCTTTAATTCCAGATGTACCTTCGTGAGCAATTTCAAGAGCATCCCACATATCTTTGGCAGTAGGTAGAGTACATATACGAAAATATTCTTTTTGACTAAGAGCACTCTGTATCATTAAAATGGCTTTGCTATTTAATGTTACTAACCTCTTGTCATTCTCGTCAAACTCATCTGGGCTCTTTTTAACAGCTCTATCTTCGATTTTCTTCATTGGAACATAGTCACCATCTTGTATAACATTCCACAATCCATACTCGTTGGCCATCACGAACACTCTGAATTTGGCTTTCCAGAACGAAAAATGTTCTCCAGCAAAACCAGGAGGTCTAGTGATTGAGGCTCCATCAGGAAGGATATTTTCACCCATTGTTGCCACTTGACGGATCCTTCTCAAGCTGTTAGGCTCTTCGGAGAAGACGAGGCTCTGATACCAAATGTAAGAGGCAAGCTTCACCCAAGAGGGGGGTGAATTGGGTGATGTTATAAATTTTTCGCTTGATGTGATGATATGAAAAATATAGTAGATAGAGTAGAGTTGAGAAGATTTGAACACAGAGAGTTATACTGGTTCGGCCTAACAACAAGACCTACGTCCAGTCCTCAGAGATCAAGACCTACTGAGATTTTCACTGTACTTCCAAGATTCAATGGGCTCTCAGAACGCCACAAAACAACAATTGTCCTTAAACGGACTACGAGCAGAAATATTCTCTTACTAAGAAATTTCTCTCCCCCTTACGACAAGTCTTACGTGCAGAAAAACAATCTATGGCTCTTCTCACTTGCTTATGTATACAAGACTTATGAGCAGCAACGTTCTCTCCTGCTTACACCACTGTAAGTCTTACGAGCAGCAACGTTCTCTTCTGCTTGTATCTTATAAGGCTTAAGAGTGGAAGACACAACAAGGGATTCTCTCAAGGGCTTCTCTCGTAAGGAAAAACAACCCTCTCAAGGTCCCAATACCTTGAGATCAAATACACATAGAATTTTGAATTGTATGAAGACTCTCTTACAGAAATAATGAATAAACACTGAAGATTAATATGTATACAAAGGAAAATGATGAATAGCAGAAACTTAGTATGAGCTTATGAATGCATGTGCTACGTTTCGTTTTTGTTCTCCTTGAATCTCTGTATATATAGTTGCTCCAGTTTTTGCCCGTTTGGAAACTCTTCATTTGTGGAGCGGGACATTTGAAATTAATGGCAGACACGCGCATGTTTTGAATAATCTGAGTGTGGTCGGTGACAGCGTGTATATAATCATATTGTCTGCCGTTGTTTGACTTTTCCTCATGTGGTCCAATTCCAACGTTTATATTCCTGTATTATACTTTTAAAATAATCAAAACAATGTTAAACAATGATAAAGAGTAATGATGATATGAATAAACAATAATAAACTATATTCGGAATGAACGTTGTGATACTTAGCATTTTCGGTGGTCAAACAGGGCATCACTCGAGCATGAAAGGTTCACTTTGAGTGATCTCCTATTTTCCTTCATTAGCATCTGTTATCGGGTTGTGCTTGCATGGGATTTCAGAGAGACAGAATCTTCACTCGCGGGTGAAGAGGGGTCTCACTCGAGCACAAAACCTCTGCTCGAGTGATCTTGCAATTTTCACAGGGAATGTCCTCTCGGGTCATCACTCGCACACCTTATTGACAAGAGTGAGAATTTGTACTCGCGGGTGAAATGGACCCTCACTCGAGCACACTTACCTCTGCTCGAGTGAGACGCATATTCTCAGGGAATATGCTCTCAATATCATCACTCGCATCAGATTTTCAGAGGGATAGAATTTTTACTCGCGAGTGATCTGAGCCCTCACTTCGAGCACAATGCCTCTGCTCGAGTGAGAAGAATATTCTCAAGAATTATACCTTTTGAACAAGCACTTGCAGCAGATTTGGAGAGGGAATGAATTTTCACTTGCAAGCATTGATGTGTCACTCGAGCATGAACGGGTGTGCTCGAGCACACTTGCACTCCTATGAACTTGATGACTCTCGGCCAAGTGCTCGCAGAACCCTGCTCGAGTGAATAAAGGAAGCATGCCATTACTTGCTCTCGGCCAAGTGCTCGCAGAACCCTGCTCGAGTGAGTGAAGGAAGCATGCCATCACTTGCTCTCGGCCAAGTGCTCGCAGACCCTCACTCGCATATGTGCTCGAGTGATCTAGTGTTCACAAAGGGAGAATGCCTCTCGGGTACATACTTTCTAGCTTTCTCTCACACCTGCTCGAGTGCAAAGGAGATCTCTGCTCGAGCACAAACATCCTGCTCGAGCACTCAAGTGCAAATTCACAGCAGATATCAGCAAAACATCAAATATGCATTTGGTAACTTGGAAACTTTTCTTAACCTTCTAAAAACATGTTTTGCACATAATTGAGTTATTGTTATCATCAAAACTTGGGATCTAACAATACTTTGGTGTCATTGAACGCATATGGGAGTTAGATTACTCTCTGTTCAAGGTCCCTGTCTTTATATGTAAGTGGGTTAACTACAGCAGTGGATTGCAGATAGATGACTTAGGCTTTATTCAAGTAGACCTTTCTAAGGTTTGGTATGAAGATGATCCTTTTATTTTAGCAGCACAAGCAGAACAAGCATTTTTCATTCCGAATCCTGCTAAGAAGAATTGGTCTATTGTGCTCCATCCAACAAGAATCATCAAAAACAAGTTGATTTTGAAAGTAATGAATATTTGAACATCAATGATGATGATCCTTTGTTTGAGAATTTGTGGTCAGTAGACATTGGCATAGATGGAGATGGAGATGGAGATAGACCCGTATATGTGAGTCATGATCATGAAGAGGGAATTTGAGTCAAGAGAAACACAATTCTCAATCCAACACGAATTATAAAGAATAAGATTTTAAATCAAACAAGAAAAAGGAAAAGATAATGAGTGCCTTGAGTTATTTACTTGTACGTACGTTTTTATATATTTCAAAATAATTTACTTTCGTTGACATGATTGACATTGTGCACTGATGTTTTATTTTGGTTTATTTCATTTTCAGGAGTATGGACTTACCACACAATGAAACTGATGATGTTCCCAAGAACATTGGTAGACAAAGATTTGTGGAGAATGTAAGACGTGTCAGGACCGTTATGGTGAGGTTGATCAATTTGAAAAGTAAAGGAATCAAGTTACAATTGGAGTTAAATGAAAAGGGAAACTCAATTAGCGAGAATAGTACCTCATTAAATAACTTGATTAGGACTATAGTTCGAGACAGAGTCCCTATTACAGTTCAAGACTAGCGACTGGTGGAGAAAAATTATGAGGATGAAATCTAGGATGAAGTATAAGTAACACATTAATTATATTATTGTTCGGTTTGCTTTGTTTCACTTAATTTCAATGTAACAAATTATATATGTTTTTTTTTAATGTTACAGAGCATTTTTATTATTGATGATGATCAGAAGAACTTTGTGCTAAGAAAAACTGAAAATTTATGAGAAAGTTTCGTTCCAATCTTTTCAAATACTTCTTGAGGGATGATAATGAGATTATCATTACTACACTACCGTCATTGCAAGAAGGAATCATCACTCAAGAAATGTGGGATGAGTTTATCAGAATACATACAACTCAGGAATTCCTGGTAATATAATATGTTTGACTTTCCTTATTACTTGTAATGTATGTATTTGTAATTAACATTTATATATTGATATGAATCATTTTGATCTAAATAGGAGTTGAGTGAGAAAAATTGTGCTAACGCGACCAATATGCCATAACGGTACACACAAGGACTTATTTCATACGCACAATTAGAAAGAAAAATGGTAAGAACTAATGATTATTTCATATGTACATAAATTGTATGAATATCATTTAACTTCAACTAACTTTGATGTGCAGATAGAAGAATCAAGTTCAGATATTTCAAGCATCAAATGCAAGAACTTCACAAACAAATGCGCTACAAGGAACAACGAGAAGAACAATTCTTAGAATAAATGTATTTGATGCAAGAACAAAATGCCCTGTTAAGAGCACAAATAGAATAGTTGGTGCAGTGTAGGCCAACACAAAATGTTCCCCTCTGTGATAACCCAAGTGTTAGAGATAGTTGTACTTCCATGCCTGAAGTCCCTTTTCCTTTGGTAATTAATTTCTTTTCTATTTAACTGATGTTACATTATAATTTAGCAAACTTTAACATATTAACTCTGGCCATTTTCCATAGGGCTAATTTCAATGCAAGTTATATGTCGGTCAAGCTTCCAAGCACGCGGGTGCAGTGGCTGCTGCCTACAACACTGATAAGGACACACTGCACAATTCACCGTTGCCCGAAAACACACTTCGAGTAAGGTTTGACATCTGCACAAATGAAGATGTGCTCTTACCGATCTCGTCTTGGGATGAGAAAATAATGGTGAAAGATGCTGTAGGTGGCTATGTTGCTTGGCCAATAGGTCTTATCGAGCCATATGAAAATGTCATTCATTTACAATTCCCTGCACTTTTCCTTTGTACTTTCATCTAAAACTATGATTTAATTTTCTAATTTTCACAAGGTAGACAGTCTAGAGATAAACAATCCAACCTTATGGTAAGATTTCAAAGTGTTCGACAACACAACCCAAGTCGAAAGCATAGGCTAGCTAATAGATCAAAAGAAGACTGACCTCATATCGCGATCGATTAGTATCGATCACACTACAATTGATCCGTGAAGGAGGACTGGAAATACATTTTGATAGACATATCTACAGTGTTAGTAGTCTAGTTGATTATGTTAATGGTGATGTCTTGCACGACATGTAATCGTGACTGGGTTAGTGCTTCGGCTATCAACATTTAGATAGTGTACTTGACCATAATCATTTATCACTATTATTAATATTTCTCGTTCCATTTTTTTTTGTTTTTCATGACACTGTTTGTTTTATACCAGGCATTTATACCATGACATCTTCATGGATACAATTAGGGTCCAATTCGTATTTGTCAACCCTTATCTCGTTGGCCAGCATGGGGGCAAAGTAGATATACATGTACAATATAATGAATTGAAAGATTACTTCAGAAAGAAAGTGACACCAACTACGCTATTTTTAGTGCCATACAATGTGGGGGTAAGTTATTAGTGGTACAATTTTTGTTTTTATTGTTTAACTTTTATCATAACATGATTGTTGAAACAAATTTTTTAAAATATTTTAGGCGACATTGGATATTGATAGTTATTAGTCCAACGGAACCTTTAGACCCTCACATTTACTATGTGGATCCTTTAATTAATGGTCTTTCACAAAACCATTATGATATGTTGCTATTGTTCAATAGGTAAACGTACATGCGTATGTGTAAATATTTGCATATGTGATTGAATAACCAAAAGTAATCAGTTTCTATTTATTTTGTTAGCGCATTGACTGTGTATCGGTTCTCTGTCTCCTTAAGTTATTCTAAAGCTACTAACCCTCACCTTAGCTATCCTTAGAAGAAGATACAGGTATTGATATGTGAATTTACTCAAACTTTGTTAGTAAACAATTTTTATTCATAAACAGAGTTAAATATTTCATTATATTTTTGCAGTGTCCTTTTCAACCCAATGACAATGATTGTGGGTATTACATCATGAAATTTATGAAGGATGTAATTACGCATGATCAGCCATTTATTCCTCAAAAAGTAAGTCATTTAGTTGCACTTCATATTGTGTTCTAATTAAATTTAATTAGTGCCTGATAATTAAGTTTTACTAATTTTAATTCGTTTTAATTTGTGCCTGATTGTATATATGTGTAGTATTATGAAGATCAACGTTGTGACACTTTAACTGTCCATCAACCTAATGAAGTGATCAAGGAATGGTGTGAATATGCGTTTAGGCAAATCTCTGAGTAGCTATACTATTTAATTCACTAGCTGGTCTTTGTTGTGTTGTTGTTTCTTGCCAATTGTTGTGCCATGCATTCAAGTTCAATTTGTTGTATTTCATTCACCATATATTGTATAACTATTTTTAGTACTACTTTAGTAAATTAATCATCTGTTTGCTATACCATTTTAAAGTTATCTTTCATTGTTGTTGTTTGCTTTTCTTCATTCTGCTATGGATATATATAGAAAATATTTAAACGATGTAGTGAACTATTGCAATTATGGGAGATATGAACAAAAAAATATGGTAAAAAAAAATTCCTGTGGCGCTTCCTTAAACAAGGGCCACAAGAAGAATGTGAAAAAGAGAGAGAGGATAGTGTTGGAGATTGTTCCCTAAGGGCTAATCATTGTACTTTGAACATTATTATTTTAATGAAATTTCTCCATTCTGTTATCATATTATTTGCATGTTAACTGTGATAATTGTATCATTGGATAATTCATAAAGATTGTCTTAAAATGTCCCTGGTCAGTCATCTATGCGGGAGTAGAGATGAAACAAGATCAGTATGACTTTGAAAAGATATAGAGATACGAATCAAAGTCTTAGGCACTTGTAAGAGTACAAGGTGCTGGACCGACCCACTATGAGAAAGCTCTATGGATCAAGTCATAAGCTTTTCTCATATATAACCACGTCACAATGCCCTTAGACCTGAGGTCATCATGGATTCCTAAATGAGAGTTGCTAAGCTTTGAACTAGTCAAAAGTCACTTTTGACCGGGTGATGATAAAGGCTACGATCGGGTTTGGTGGTTTTTCATGCAGAGGAATATGAATGATCAAGATGGAATTTGTCCCTCACATTAGTAGAGAGATATTACTGGGCCCCTCGATGAGTGAGTCTGAGAAATGTATGGCCATACTATGATAGAAAGGAGTTTCCGTCTCTATTATCAGGCTACTCAGGAATCGAGAAAGTAATGGTCAGGAACAAGAGGATGACATTATCCATGCCTTATCCTTGATCAATATATCGTGTGACAAAAGGGACGTGACATGGTTGTATGACAGGTTGCATCGTGATAACGATCCTCATATGAATTGGGTAGTCGTAATGTCTTGCTAGAGGCCGCTTGCGACTTTTGGGTTAGTATAGTTATTAGCCCACTGCCAACTTCATATGGGTTTACAGGGTTGCACACAAGAATGGCCCAACACGAGATAATGTTTAATTTAGGGTGGACGAATTTTATATATATATATATATATATATATATATATAAAATATAAAATTCATTAATAATATTATATAGATAAATATTTTTGAAATATATATATCTTATATATATATATGTATATATATTATATGATATTATTATATTGTGTTAGTTTTAAATTTAATTTATTAAGATATATTAAATTTAATAACTAACATGATAGAGATATAGTATGTCAGATTTAATTTATGAAGATAAATTAAATCTAATGGCTCTTTATTTGAATTAAATAAATAGGTTAAATTAAAACTGTTGGACAAATTTAATTTAAACTAAATTTATTTAATTAGCTCATCAAGATAATTAATAGTTAATTAATTTCAAAATTAATGATGATAAATTTTGAAATTTGAAAATAGCCCTCATAGGTTATAAACTTGATAGAGCAGATATATTGATATGCACATGAGAATTGAGAGTCGCAAGGGAAACCCTAGGAGACATTAGAGGCGCTAGCATGCAGTTTCGGTTGGAGAGCATTCGTGTGGATACCGGTAGAGGGAGCGGACCTGACGTGTTGGCTCTTAGAGATCGTGAAAACCCTGAATCATAAAATGTATGAATCCTTCCAAATCGGTTTAAACGCTGTTGATAGTTCCTCGATTAGGATTGGTAAAATTTTAAAATTCTTCCGCTATGCCTGCTGATCCTAACAAACAGGACTTCCTGTGGCACTTCCTTAAGGAAATGATGCCCTCCTGTGGCACTTGCTGACGTAATCGCCACAAGAGGGTATTTTTTTAAAAAAAAAAATTAAAATGTTGTAGCACTTCCAAGTACCATAGCTTTTTTTAGTGGCATCCTGATATGTGGCACTTTTCTAGCACCACAGCTAATGCAATTATAAGCGCCACATCTTTGTTTTTTTGCAGTAGTTAAAAGATATTAACTAATCTTTAGTCCTGAACTATAAATGACCCACTTAAAAAAGTTATTTATAGTATAACTATAATATAATTACATTTTGAAAAAATTATTTTATAAAATTTATTTATAGTATTTAATTACAATTATGACATGTTATATTTCAAATTTATTTGTTTCACAATTAGATTCCAAAACTTTTTATTAATTATGGCTTCTGGTGCTTACTAAACTGATTCCATAATTATTATTGTTATAGCATCTTAATTATGACATCAATTGAATATACAACCGATGTCGTATTGTACATTACGGTATCAATTACACTTAAAACAGAAGTGAATTTATGTCACATGAATTATCACTTATGTTCTTCAAGTAACTGACGCCATATTGTGCATTATCACTTCTGTTTTTCAAGTAACTGATGCCATATTTTACATTATAGCGTTAGTTATACATAAAACAGATGCGAAATTATGTCACATGAATTATCGCCTCTGTTCTACAAGTAACTGATGCAAAATCATGTAGTTAAATTAGTGCTTTGCACTAGTGAGTCCACTTTAGGCATCCCAATTCAAATTGGGGACGCCTAAACATACTCAATTCCCACCTATAATTACGAAAACACCACCGCTTTTATTTTTAACTACCCTTTTTAAAAAAGAGATATCCTTTAGGGTAATAATATCTATATTTTGTAGTAGTGTTATTAATACAAATTGTAACCTGCATGCGTTGTAGTATGCTCAAATAATATAATAAGTAATTAACAAATCATAAATTTAAATATTATATATAGTACTATTAGACAGAATCTGGGAGGATATTTTTTTCCAAATTATTTAACAATTTGGTATTTTTATAAATATACTATTAAATATGTGTGTGTATCTGTATAATATTATTTTTATTTAGTTATTATAACAATGGTATGACCGAATGATCCAACCAATTCGATTGTTTGAACAATGACATGTTGCCCTTTCTGACTCGATGTTCAGTCTGACTTTTAAAATATTGACTACAACAGATAAGCAAAAATTTGAATACAAAATATTCATGGTTCCATGTATGGAGTCACTCCATCCCATTCATAAGTGACTTATAACTTAAATTAAGAAAAGTTAATGAAATGATTAAAGTTGGCAAAAAATTGTCGGATTTCATCTTTACTCCTAATAAATACAATAAACTGTTAAAAATCTGTTTATGAGCAGTGGTATTTCAAAAGTTCTTGCTTGTGTGTTTTGTTTTGATACCATTTTTTTAGCATAATATATTATATTATGGTATATTTACCATATCAACTGTCATAATAGGCATGATATGTAAATTATTTTAATGGTGTTAGCGCTACGTCAGACGAATTAATACTGTTAAAGGCAGGATCAAGTCTTTTTCAAATTTGAGAGACTAATAATTATAGATGGACGAAACTTAAGAAACCAAAAACAAATTCGAATCAAATTTTAGGGATAAAAAATTATGTTAACCCTCATCAAAAGGTCAAATCTATTTTAAATTGGAGATTGGATATTGTTGGTAATTCCAACGACAACATGACTACTTGAACACCGAAAAAAATCTTAGCATTCATCCGATGCAAGTTGCAACAATCTTATCTGGGTTGTGGTTGTGGGGCCGATTCCAACTTGTCTGCGTCTGAGGTTGACGTAATTAATGCATTTTCCAGTAGTTGCAACAGATTGTCTGAGTGGTTTACGTTTTTAATTGTATATTTAATTGGAAGAATTATTAAAAAAGACCTCATTAATAATTTATTTGTTAAATAGGACCTAGGAAGATATTTTACATATGGAGGGAAGATATTTACACACGGAGGGAAGATTTCTGGACATGTAGAGAAGATTTCTGCACACGTATAGGGAAGAATTTTGCACACAGGGAAGATCATCTGCACATCAGAGAAGATATTCTACACATGTGGAAGATAATCTGCACGCGAAGGTCCCATTTGACAAATAAATTGCCAATAAGGGATTTTTTTCACGATTTTCTCTATTTAATTTCATACCAAACTTCTTAAAAATATGCTACAATGTCTTGATTCGATCAGAAGGATTCAGATTATATATACTTTCTCTCCCTCTCTTTGCCCTCCATAATATAAGTTACTTTTAAAAGAATGATTTCGTCCACAATATAAGTCACTTTAAAAATAATTAATGATGATTTGTTAATTTCATCTATGTAGTTAATGTTTAAACCTGACTCATTATAGTTTCCTCTCTCTTTCAAAACCGTATTTAATATGGGTAAAGTTAGAAATTTATTAGGAAAATCCTATTAAAATACAATTAAAATTGGGAAAGGACAAAATGGTATTGTGAATTTTTGAAATCCCAAATCAGAGTGTTAGTAGGAATATGGGATTGAAAATTGTGATGAAAATACAAAAATGCCCTGAGTTAAGCGGCCAGGAAAAGAAATAAGAAGGCGCACGAGTAGGAAAGAGATGCTAATATAGAGACAGGTGTTGTAATTCTCCCTCCAACTTGTTAATTTTACACTTTTCCCTGGGCATGTTTTGGATTGTCAGATAGAAAGTTGTGAACCAAGAATCTGAAGCCGTTAATGAAAAATATAATGTTGTTAATATAGCGACAGGTATTTTTATTCGCCCCCCAACTTATTAATTTCACACTTTTCCTTGGGCATGTTTTGGATTGTCAGTTAGGAAGTTGTGAACCAAGAATTTGAAGTCGTTAATGAAAAATATGGTATTGTTAATATAGATTTAGATGTTGTTATTGGCCCCCCAACTTGTTAATTTCACACTTTTCTCTGGGCATGTTTTGGACTATCAGATAGGAAGTTGTGAACTAAAAAAGTGGAGTCATTAATGTAAAATATGATGTTGTTAATAGAGATACAAATGTTGTTATTTGCCCCACAACTTGTTAATTTCACACTTTTCCCAAGGCATGTTTTTGATTATAAGAAAAGAAGTTCCTCGGGCATATATTTTGGACTGTCAGATAGGAAGTTGTGAACAAAAAAATGAAATCATTAATGTAAAATATGGTGTCGTTAATATAGAGACATGTGTTGTTATCCCCCCCCCCCCAACATGTAAATTTCACCCATCGAAACACAACAAGATTTCGGGCATCCGGTTTTTGTATTTTAACTTAAGTCAGGGCATTTTTTTCTTCTGGTCACAATGTCAATTCCCAGATTCCTACTGACGCTCTGATTTGGGATTTAAAAAATTCACAACACTAGTTTGTCCTTTCCCAATTTTAATTGGATTTTCCCAAATTTATTTTAATTTAAGACAAATTTACTGAGTTAACGGCCATTTTTTTGTTTTCATGAATTAGTTGAAGTGACTTATATTATGGACCAGAAGAGTATATATTATTCATTATATTCATCATCATTAGTTTTAGAATTTTATCATTATAAGATAAATTTTTTTCATATTATTGAATCTTTTTAAACAAATATATCTGAAAGTTAGGATATTCAGATATTTAATGTAAACGATTTCAATTTACCTTTATAGCATACTTTTGTACTGCTGCTTCGTAACCTTTTGCCACGAAGCAGTGGGCTATCCAAATCCTTCGTTGATTTTCCCTTTTTTTTTTTTTTGTTCAAAATTGATTTTCCTTTATCAATGTCATTTTCTTTGCGAATGAAGAGCCCTCCATATAATAATGCATTACGAATTTCTTAACTATATAATTAGTATACGTATGGTAAAATATATGGTAAAATACTCTAACCACTCCTTTATTTTACCTTAATTATATATACCTCTCCTTTATTTGGAAAAGCTATATAGACCTTCATTGAAATTAAAATCTATGTTATATAAATCTCCCTTATATTTTGAGATTCTGTTTTCATCCTCCCAAACTTTTTATTGACCGTTAAGTTTTACTTTTTGACTTTTGTTTTATCAAAATTTCCTTCTTTAACATTAGAATTATTTAAACATATATCTATGTATAGATGGGCCAAAAAACATTTATGCCACCAAATTTTAATTCTAATAGATTTTTTTAACTTTCTTATATGTTAAAAATTTATTAATTTTGAGACTATAAAATTTATAATTTAAAATTTTCACTATATTTATTGAATTTTATTTATTTTTAGTTTCTTAAATCACTAAAAATATAGATCAAACACATTTTTTCTATCAAATATATTAAACCATATATGTTTGAGAGATTGTATAAGTCATTTAAATTTTTAATTTCATGTTTTTTTCTACAAACATTTAAAAAACTTACTCGAATTTTTAAAAGTTTGTGATATTTACAAGTTATCAATTAAAATTTGGGATTTAGTATTAAGGGTAAATTAGTAATAAATTTTATTTTGTATACAAATTTTAATTAAAAGATATACTTTTAAATTCTTTTTATAATATTCTTAATGGAATTAATGATTTGGACTTAAGAGTATGTTTTCAAAATAAAGGGAATGTTTGTATAATTAGGGCAAAACATAAGGGTGATTAAAATATTTTACTCTAAAATATATTACTATTTCAAGTTATAAATATAACTTCCCAAATTTATGATTTTTTTACCGAGTACAATTTTATTAGCTATTTCTAAATACACTCATATTCAATTTATGTAAAAGTGAATAATATAATAGAATCTACATATTATCTCAATTTTCCAATAAAGAGTAGTACAAAAAAGCTTAATTTTGACCGCCATTTTCAAACTAGTTGTGGAGGATAAGGCTTAAAAGGTATGATCGGTGATATTTCACTATTACAGAAAAGTCCATACTTAACAATTATTTTTGTTTGCAGACAATTTGAGAGATGAATATTTTCTCATATCACAATAGTGAGGTACAACTGCCTATTTATTTTTTATTTTTTTTTGGATACATAAAGTGGCCAAGCTAGCTTGGAGAATAGATACAATAAAACATATTAAACATCAAAATAAGTCAAAACGACTGGAGCAAGTCCTCCTGCATGAGAGGGATACACCCCGAATGAGGTACTGGCAAGATAACCATCCTTTGAACCAGGTTTTGAGCGTCTCGGGCTAAGTAATCAGCACACCTGATTGTGTGACGCGGTGTATAGCAAAGTTCAATGTCCTAGTCGGAGTAAAGCAAATCCCTAACTGCATTAATCTCTAGTCTCAGCGAGTGGTGGAGGCCGCTATCCTACATAACCAGCTGGTATGTCTCAAGGGAATCCGTGTAATCAATAACACTCGGAAAACCATATTGTCTGCATAACTGAAGACCTTGGTATAACGCCAAAAGTTCAGCAGTGGTCGGTGGGAGGAACCCTAATCTTCGCTGGAAACCAAGGACGCACTTGCCTCACTGATCTCATACAAGTCCTCCGCACGTTGTATTGTAGTGAGCGTCAACAGAACCATCTGTATCTAGACGAACATATCCTTCTGATGGTAACTCCCAGGAATGGTCGTCTCCACCAGTGTAGCCGAAGAGCTGGTGCTTCAAACTGTCTGAAGTGGCAGTTTCCATGATCTGATACATGCCACCATGAAGGATTTCATTAGATTGACCTCAGACTCTCTCCATGACACCGTTACATCTATTTTTCCATAAGAGCCAACAGATGATACTGAATAGACGGGTCCACGGCCAACGCCGATAATAAGACTTTCCCAGAGAAAGTGACAAATTATCCTTGAGCCATACCTGCAAATTAGAGCGAAAAAAACTAAAACGATAGTTAGGAGCAATAAATTGAAGCCACACTACTCTCGCAAACTCGTAGTCACGAAGAATGTGAATAACGGTTTCAGGTTGTCTATACTGAAAGGGACACTCCTCACTGTCTGATAATCCTCTCATAGCTCTGAGTGAATTGGTAGGAAGTCTCTTATGGATAACCTGCCAGAGGAACATCTTCACTTTTTTCAGCATAGGTAATTTCCACATCTTCTTCCACAGAGCCGAGCCATTCCTATCCCGCAAAGTAGAAATAAAAGTATACGTAGCCCGGACACTAAACTTGCCATCTGACGCATTTCTCCAGCAGAAGGGATCGTCTCCCGTTTCGCATGGTGGAGGACTCCAAATGATAATATTAATTACCTAGTCTGGAAGAAATTCCTTCCATTTCAAGGTATGCCACCTTCCTGAAGGTAGGACAAAGTCCTTAACTTTGGCACAAGGATCAAGGCAGTGATGATTATGAGTGACAAATTGGATTAGAGGTTCCTCCAATGGGGTCCATAAGTCCCACCAGGCATTAGCGGTATTGCCACTCCACAAAGTTCTCCCAATTCCACCATAAAAGGTATCCGAAACTGTAGCAATACTACGCCACACACTAGAGGAATTTGAGATTTTCCTAACCATGGGGTAGGCACTATCCCCACATCCGTACTTTCCCTTTAAGTAGCGGACCCAAAGTGCATCGGGTTGTGTTAAAAGGCCCCAACAGAGCTTCATGATGAAAGCCCGATTCTGTTTCTGGAGATCTTTAATACTTAAGCCTCCCTCTTCTTTAGGCTGTTTGATTTGGTCCTAGGAAATAAGATGCATTTTCCGACCTTGTTGTCCTTGGTTCCATAGGAAATTGCGACTAACTTTCTCCAATTCCTCCAATATTCCTTTGGAGAGTAGTATGGTTTACATTTGATAACTAGGCAGAGCGGATAAAACTGCCTTCGCAAGTACTGTTCTGCCTGCCATAGTTAGATATCGCCCTTTCCAACCTGTCAATCTCTTGTTTGCCCGCTGTATGATGGGGAAAAAATGGCCTTAGTAAGTCTGCGGTGTAGAAGTGGTAGACCAAGATACTTACCAAGATCGCCTGTGATTCCCACCCCCAGAGCCTGACTTAATTCAACAGCCCTATTAAAGTGTATATTATGTGAAAAGAAGGCTTTCGATTTGGACAAATTTGCTTGGTGTCCTGAAACTTCATAGAAGGCTCGCATTGTATGCCGCATTAGTTCAATCTGGTCCCCTGTAGCCTCACCAAACAAAAGGAGATCATCTGCGAAAAACAGATGCGAAATTGTAGGGGTATGTTTGTTGAATCGAAGTCCCTTCCAACGACCTTCCCTGACTTCTTTGTCAATCAACTGACCCAGTTGCTCCATACAGAGCACAAATAAGTAGGGGCTTAGGGGGTCACCTTGACGAACTCCACGGGTAGGGCTGAACTCCGGAGAGTCCATACCATTCCAAAGAATTTTCATAGACACCAAGGAAGTACACGCCATGATGAGGTTAACCAATTCTTCTTTTATCCCAACACTTAGGAGAGTGGAGTACAAAAACTTCCAATCCAGGCGATCGTAAGCCTTTTCCATGTCAACCTTAATTGCAACCACTGCTTTTTTCCTTCATCTACTTCGCATAGTATGGATAGCTTCCTGCGCAATAATAATATTATCACAGCTCTGGCGGCCTGTAATGAAACCACATTGTTGGGGTTGAATCAAGTATTGCATGGCTTTCTTCATTCTCTCTGCAATAATTTTTGGAATAATCTTAAAGATGACATTACAAAGAGAGATAGGACGAAAGTCCTTAAGGGTCATGGGATTATCAACTTTTGGAATAAGGACAATGTTAGTGTGGTTGATATCCTTAACTCTTTCTGGTTGATGCCAAATCCCACAAATAAGCTGACATACCTTATCTCCAATGTGGGTCCACTAGGTATGAAAGAAGTGTGCTTGGAGACCATCCGGGCCAGGAGCTTTTAATATGCCAATCAGGAAAGCAGCATTCTTTATTTCCGTATCCTCTACTTCCTTATGTATGAGGGCAGCATCAGTGGGATGTAAGGGCAGAAAATTAGTATACCAGTGTATGGAGTCTGGAACCAGGCGGTCCCTAGTATAAAGGTCTTTAAAGAACTTGGCAGCCATGTCTCTCAGTGTAGCCGAGTCCGCAACCCATCTTCCATCATCATCTTGAAGGGCTTCAATGCGTTGCTTTTTTCTTTTAAGTAGTGCAGAAGCGTGAAAAAATCTAGTGTTCTTGTCCCCCTAAGCAAGCCATTTACATCAAGATTTTTGATACCAAGTAAGTTTCTTTTGGGCACATAATTTGCTATAGTCTTGCAAAGTTGTTTTTCTAATTTAAATAGGCCAATAGAGACAAATTATGTCTAGCTCTATCAATTCCCTCTAATCGATGAAGAAGGTGCCTTTTTTTCCTAGGAATGCTACTAAGAACATTAGAGTTCCATTTGGAGGCCTCTTCTTCAAAGATAAATCTACCCTGATTCCAATTCCTATTGTCCTAGGATTGGCAGACCACTGCAGAGAAACTCTCTTCCGAAGCCCAGACAGGGTGGTAAGAAAAGCGACGTTTGGTGTTTTGGCTTGGGGAGTTGGCACCATTGGAGACAAGCACAAGGCGATGGTCAGACTTGTAGCGAAGTTGGTGAAAAACCTTTCCTTGTGGGTGTTGAAGCTCCCACTCAAGGTTGCCAAACACCCAATCCAGTTTCTCTCTAACCCCTTGTCTTTCCCATGTAAATCGCTCTCCAGTAACAGGTAGCTCCAGCTGGTTCGAGGCATTAATACAATTTGAAAATTGAGTCATAGCCCGAAGAGAAGGTAAAAAACCTCCTACCTTATCTACTGGAGTCAAAAAGGTATTAAAGTCCCCAATCACCATCCAAGCATCCTCAACATCCTGAGCAATTGTTTGCAAGGTACACCATAAATTCTCTCTTCTGCTAACCGCTGGTTCTCCATACACAAAAGTTACAAAAAAAGAATCTTTTGTCTGTTTATCCAACACCTTACAGTGAACCAATTGGGTAGTGGAGAATAAATAATCAACTTGAGTCTTACTATCATCCCACAAAATCCAAATGCCTCCCGCAAAACCAGTGGCCTCCAATCTAATCCAATGACTAAATCCTAATTTATGGGTAACCTTTTCCACCTTATGACCACTAATACGAGTTTCCATCAAGGACAAAATATCAATATTATTATTATGAACTAAATCTTGAACGATGCGAGGAAAATTTCTACACCCCGTACCCCTACAATTCCAGGAAGCAATTATCATAATATTAATGATAAAATATTAGGAAACGGAATTGCTACTTACTGGTCACCAAGAACCAAGTCAGCTCGTCTATGGTGCGCTGCCTCAATATATGGATTTCCTCCCTCAAGTGTAGCCTCCAAGAAATCATCACCAATATCATCATCAAATGAAGCGGATAACGAAGCCATGAGACCTTTACTTGGATCAACACATAGACTTTGCTCACATTTTTCCTTAGTGAAGGCTTCATTTGTGGCCATGTCCTTGTGACTAGGGCCTTCTAATAAAAGGAGAGGTTATGTGTTTGGCCCAATGTGCTGCTGTGGTGTTAAAATGGAGGAGTTATCAATTTGGGTTAGGGTGCCACCCACCACTAAATGCTCTCTTCGGCCTACATGAGATTTAGAAGGCCCATCACGTTTTTTCTTCCTTTCCTGACCCATTGCGTTTTTTTCTTTGTGGCTATGGACCTTCCCTCCTTGTCCTCGCCCATCACACACAGCAGGCCCATTCTTCTTATTTTTTTCCTTTCCAAAATCCTTGATCCAGCTTGCTTCCCTCTGCTGCAGCGTTAACCTTCGGCCCCCATTCCTTGAAGTTTGTCGATGAACTGAACCCAAAGTATGGTCCACGTCATCATGATCTTCAGCAGCGCCCTACATCTCTGACCCATGTCGTCCCATTACTCTCTTATCTTCTACCTATAGGTCGGCTAGAACGTCGAAGCGCGTGTTGCCGTTGCCACTCGTCGAAGCTCTCAGCGAACGCACGGCACCGCTGTTAGAGGCATGGCTTCTCTTGTCCGACGCACTCCCCGCCTGAGGCTTTCTACTCGAAGGTCAATAACGGCGTGACTTTCCCACAAGAATCCACTCCCCAAATGGTGTTTCGATGCTGGGCTTGTGTAGTGGAGCCTCGGTTTGGTGTGATCAAATTCTTGGTATCTGCGATGGTGGCATGGATGAGCAGGCCGGGTGCATCGTGGGTGACTGATTCGGTTGCTCAGAGTCACGATATGCCCAGGGACATAGTTCTTTACGGTGACCGTAGCGGCCACAAGAAAAACAAATGATCCCAAGCCCTTCATATTCAACCTAGTAGACCGAATGTGCTGCAATCACTCTTGACACAAGCTTTTTTTGAAGGTCAAGCTCCACATAGATCCGCGCATACTTGCCTCTCTCAACTTTTGCTGACTCTGATATAGTGGCAGAGGGGGTGAGTAGATCCACTTTCATTGCTTTTCCAATGCAATTTCCCAATTTGGTAATGAAATCCTTGTTATAACACTGTATTGGAACACTGGGTATCCTAATCCAGGTAATGCCTCTGCCGAGTGGGTTATTGTACGGGTCAAAATGAGGGGACCATTTTTGTACCAAGATGGTGTGTTGTTGCACCACACATGGACCCTCATATAAGACCTGTTGGTATAATTGCCCCCACCCCTCTTTCTGTAAAAAACGAACAAGGAAATAGTTATTTGGCATATCCACAATGTCAAACTCAGAAGTATGCCAGATACGACTAAGATGATTCTTTAGTCCATAGACATTATATTTCTTGCCCAAAACCGTTAGAATCAAAGCCACATTCCATGAGCGGCACCAATCATTATACTCCTCAACCGTAACTGGGACCACTGGGTGGATCTGCATCAGCTCACGCACCTCCTCAGATAGCTCAGGTAATTCCCATTCCCTGTTAACAGTATCAGATATAAGGTCCTCCTCTTCCATATTGTCACTACTATTGGCTATACCATTAAAGCTCACTAAGGAAGCTTTGTAAGAAATAGCATTTTGTTGGGGTATCTGGCTTTGAGCCTCAACATGTGCCTTGGGGATCTCAGTTACTGGAGAAAGTTCCTCAGGCGTAGTAGTATCCATGGTAATGCGAGTTGAATTATTTCGTGGTTTCTTGATGCTACCACTGACTAGGATATCAGAGGGCCGATCTGGTGGAAGTTTCCGATGGTCTTGAGCATCCATGCCAGGTGAAGTGAAGATGGCGCTATATTCAAGAGAGAGCAACCAAAAAACTCAGAGCGTTACTAAAATCTTTTTTTAATCTTACAACTGCCTATTTATACATAAGAGGAAGCGACAAAGCAATAAAAACTACTAAAAGCTAATAAAACCTATAATAAAGCTGATTAGGGCTAACAACTACTAAAAAAGGTTGTACAATAAGGGCAAATATCTACAATAAATGCAAAATATTCCCACACTCCTCCTCAAATTGGATTATATATGTTAATCATGTCTAACTTACTTATGTACTTATGCAACTTTCAAATGTGGGATTGAGCAACCCTTTTGTAAACACATTTGTAGCTTGAAGATTCATTGGTACATAAGTCAGACATATGACCCCTTCTTTCACTTTTTTCCTGATGAAGTGTTTATCTATCTCCTTCTTTTCGATCTTTCATGTTGAATAGGTTTTAAGGCAATGCTTATAGCAGCCTTATTGTCGCAATAGAGTTTTAGTGGCATATCCACTCTGACTTGTATCTCATCTAGGACCCGTTTCAACCACAATTCTTCCAATATCTATTGAGCCAATGCCCTTAACTCATATTCGACATTACTTTTAGACACAAACCTTTATTTCTAGCTTTTTCCATGTAACCAGGTTCCCCCATACAAAGGTGCAATAACTAGAGGTTGATCTCTAGTTGGGATATGTTCCTGGCCAGTCTACATCAATGTACGCTTCTACAGTTCTCTGTTCACTTTTTTGGAAGAACAACCCCATACCAGGAGTACCCTTTAGATACCTCATAACTCTGTAGGGTGTGTCCATGTGCTTTTTCTTTAGCTCACTCATGTATTGAGTGGCCACACTTACTCAAAAGGCTATATGAGGTCATGCATAAGAGAGATAAATCAACTTCCTAACGATTATCTAATATCTTCCTTTGTCCACAGCTTTATTGGCTTCTTATTCTTGTTCTTCTCCTTCTACTCCTCCTCCTTCTTCTTCTTCAATCTCATCATGATGTTTGGCCTCAAAAGTACTTTTGTCAAAGTTAGGTGATTCACACCTTTCCAAATTCGGCCGACTAGTACTGCCCACATTCGTCTTCCCATGTTTTGTCCAACAGGTATAACTCGGATCAATTCTATACATCACTAAGTGCAACTCACAACTGTTTGGACCAATATGCTTCACAATGCCACATTTTACACAAGGACAAATAATCATACTATGATTTTCAGCATTATTAAGAACCAACAACCTTATGACAAAACCCTATGCACATACAAAATCATTCAAAAAACACTATTTCTAGAAACTTTACTCAAATCATTACTAACAAATAAAAATTTTAATTACAAAAAACACTTAAAATCAATGGCAAAACTCTAGGCACATGTAAAATCACTCATAAGAATAATATTTTTAGAAACTTTACTCAAATAAAAATCCGCAAAATGCATCAAGAAATCTAAATCAAAGAAGAATGAAACTAAACTCATCTTTAAGAAGAAGAGACGAGCTCAGAAACCAAACACTCCAACCCTAGAAGAAGAAATGAACTCAGAATCCACAAGTAGGAAAACCCATGAATCCAGAAGAACTCCAGAACCCACAAACCCATGAAACAACGAATGACGAGCGATGAAGGAGAGCGATGGAGGAGAACGAAGTAAAACCACCAAGGGATCGATGGAGGAGAGAGAAATGATGACAGAGAAGTTTGAATGGAGTCGTCAGAGGTGTTGGGAGTAAGCTCTTCGTAACTTGTAACTTTCAAATGTCAAACAAAAATGGGTCTTCACTACTACAGAAGGGACTTTTAATGACCGTTTTTATGCCCTTTAGATGACTATTTTCAGGGGGACGTTTATGTGAGTGTCGTTGAAAATTCAAGAAAAGACGACTGTTGTTAAACAGTCGTAGTATTAGAGTTACAAAAAACAGTCGTTGTAACTATTTTTTTTAAAAAAAATTACTTTTAACTCATTACAACCACCAATGCCATTGGAAAAGCACCAACCCTCTTCAAAGTTCTATCATGACATATAGCGCATATATCATCATAACATCATTTGAATGTTCAAACTTCAACTTTCAATGTAAGTCATGACAATCATATGGCCAAAGAGATGACATGCTTCCATGAAATCCCTATGCTTCATCATCATTTTCCAAAGTGTTCTCTATAAAGCATAATGCCTTAACAAATTCAAAGTACTCATAAAATAAGAAACAAGGAAAAGTATTTGAATATGCAAACTTATACAGTAATGTACAAAACCGCTGCACTATGTAAAAAACCTCTACACATAATCACATTTCTATGTGTTGTAGAAGATGTCTTGACAAAAGGTTTCAGATCAAATTAATGTCTTCGATTGTGTATGGGTCCTGATTACCAAAAATCTGTACATAAAAAGGAGAATATGTTAACATAAATCAATAAATTGAATGAAAAAACTAACAATTCAATTACAAGAAAAGAAATAAAATTTAGTTGAGAATCAAGAAATGATCACCTGCTCAAAATTAGTAGTAGGGCCACTGAAAATGATGTTATACATATATAGTATAACATAGAAGCCGCACTCAGTTTTCCCTGCTTGCCGAGGGCACTATACATTAAAAGCAAACGGTAAAAAAGAATAAAGGCCTATGTAAAGCAATAGTCAATCAAAGAACTTGAATGTAAAGAACTTACCTTTGGCCAGAATCACTTTGTCGGACCATTTTTACCTTCACGCTTCCCACCCATTATATAATATGTCTTCAGTGCACTGTAATAATTAAAATGGTAAACAGAAGACATTAAAACAATTGAGCAAAATCAAAAATCAATGATTGACAAACAGATTAACTTACGTGTTAAAAATGTTTTTGATATCTCCGTATGGCTTGCGACCCAATGAGTCAAACCAAATACTCGAATGATAACTATAATCACATATATAAATTAAAATGAGGTTAGATAACATGATACTTCTTAGCAAAGTTATTGCCCTTCAATAATTGGTGCTAGATAACAAGGTAGTTGAGTCTCGCCTGTTGTATAGCCTACATAGCTCATCTGATCTTCCAACCTCTGGTTATTACACCGTGACATATTGTCAGGACATAAGAAGCCATATGTAATGTTGAGCTCTCGTTTGACACACATTTTATGGAAGCAGCTACCACATAAATAAAATGAGAAATGACTCGGTAAATGTAGAAACCTAAAAGTCCTAAATATCAGTGCATTAATTAAAGTTAAAAATTATAAGTAAACTCACATGATTGCAAATGTGAGCCATCCTATGTCTATCTCCTCTAAAGATAGGAACTCTCTAATATCTTTGTTATCAATTCCATAATTATACGAGATTCTCTGACCCATAATCCCACAAGGTATCTGCAAGTCGACCTTGTCAATTTGTTGATGAATATTTTGCAGTTGTGCCAATAAGGGAAATGTTTTTGCTTCTTCTTCATCCTAGTAATACACAAAATAAAGATTATAAGTAAGATGTCAAGGATTAAGTAACAGTAAGGTGTTCCTACCATTGGAGGGGTTGGCACAGTTTGAACAAGATGTTGAGGCCACAAGATGAAAGATCCTATTGCTAACCTAGTCTGGCAACCTCTTCATTAGGAAATGGGACATATACACCTTCCTCCCTCAGTCGAACACTTATGACATTGACCTTACGTTGATCGTCCCGAATTTGGTTATTATGGTGGGTGGTAGCATGCGTGTATACAACAGCATCAGCAACAACATGCAGGTACGAGACATCCAAATACAGAGTGCAAGGTTCTCCAGGCTCTAGTGAAGGACTAGGGTTGCCATGTCCAACCTCTGGTGGATTGTAACTGCCTTTGGTGCTGGGAAAGGCCGGGGATTCTTGAGTAAGAGAAATGAAAGAATTAATTAAAACAATATAAGGAAAAACTCAATATTATATTAAATGACTGTTGCTTATATGCATCAAACACATCTATGCCATCCTCCCACAACTTCTTTAAGTCCTCTATCAAAGGTGCCAAGGAGACATCGATATCGTTCCCTGGCTGTTTTGGTCCCAAAATCATCATAGAAAGCATCATATACTTGTGTTTCATACACAACCAGGGAGGTAAGTTGTAAATCACCAATAGAATCGGGCATGCACTATGTGTACTGCTAGAAGTACCATAGGGATTGATTCCATCTGTGCAAAGCCCAAGCCAAAGGTTTCTAGGCTCGCTGCCAAATCCGGGATACATTTCATCCACTTTCTTCCATTGTGGAAAGTCAGTCGGGTGCCGAAGGTATTTTCCATCACATACTCTGTCATCATAATGCCATCTCAACTTCTTTGCTTCTTTCGCATTAGCAAACATTTGTTTGAATTGCGGTATGATTGGAAGATACCACAAAACCTTTAAAAGTTGCTTTTTAATTGTCTCATTACCACACCTAGTACCTTTCTTCACTTTGTATCTAGAAGTTTTACATTTCGGACACTCACTTAATCCTTCATACTCATTTCTGTACAATACCCAGTTATTAGGGCAAGCATGTATCTTTTTATACTCCATACCCATAGTAGACAATATTTTATTGGCCTCATACATACGATTTAGAAGTACATTATCCTTTAGAAACATATCACACAACAATTCAAGTAACAATATGAAACTACAATCGGTCTACCCACAAGTTGCCTTTAAGTTGACCAAGTGCAAAATACCTGACAAGCGTGTATACTTAGTACACCCAGGGTACAAAGGTGTCTCTGCATCACTCCACATACTATCATATACAGGTGATTGTGCAAAACATTCTATCTCAACATCATGAATCATTTTCTCTATTCTATCATCATCTCCAACCTCTAAAACTTGCTTCTCGTGGGACGCACAAGGGTTACTTCCTCACCATGCCATATCCATCTTTTGTACCGAAGATTTATTCCATCACAAAATAAGTGATCTCTTATATCATCAATATCTCGTAGACTCTCATTTAAACACTTCACATATGGGCAAAAATACTTCCCATTTTTACTAGGCGCATTCATTCTTGCAAATTTAATAAACTCTTCCACCCCATTCTCATATTCTTCATTAGTTCTCAAAGCATTCATCCAATAGTGACCCATTTTACTACCACCTATGCCATTTTCAACAATACTCAATTTTAAACCAATTGTCATTATGATATGAATATGGATCAAGAAAAGGGATGCCATGCTCGTTTTTTAAAAATTTCAGTATCTTTTGTGCTTAAATTCAACAATAAGAATGAAGGACAATACAATACACTATATATATATATATAAATAGTTGCCACAATCTAATAATAAGGTTTCACCTTTATTATAAAAACAATACATTCTTCAAATTTCAAACACAAAACACGATGCATATCTACAAAAATTTGAAGGCTTGGGTTGTATTGAATTGAATGATTGAAGGGTTTTTCCCTTCAAATAATTAACTTAATCAACTTTTTCCATACATGCAAATTAGTTATCTAGTTACTAAATGTATGACATGAGGGAGTACCATACATTTCCCATTAGTCTCACATAATGTTTATATCTATATGTAAGTTGAATATATGTTTTATTTTTATAAGTACATGGTACAAAATAATTTTTTAAGGGAAAATTATTTGAATAAGCCTCTATTGTAAAATTTATTGTATGAAGGTGCTTGTAAATATATGTTTTTCTTTTTTTTCCCTGTAGAATTAATTACAATGGACTGGTTTGTTTTAAACTTGTAAATAAGGAGCAATGCTTAAATCACCATTTTAATACTTTAAACATGTATTATGCATTTAAGATAACTATTAAGTATGGCAAGTATCTAATAGCAATTACGTACAAATCAATTTTTCCACCTTCAATTTCAAACTCATAAGTCTTAACACCTACACCAACGATTCAGCACTTGCAAATATATATCCAAATCATAAGTTATTCAGCACTTACAACTCAATTTTTCCATCTTCAATTTCAAACTCACAGTCCAAATTAGTTTTAAGCTTCCCACTTTTTGGCTTCAAACAATAAGTTAAGGTCCACACATGTGAAAGTCCAAATGAGTAACGCCAATCTCGCAACTTACCAATTAAGATGGACAAAAAGCAACAAACAGGGATAAAAAAATCAAACAATCAACATAGCTTGTGAGAGAAGAGGGAAAACAAGGATTTGCAAGCTCAAAGGATGAAACAAAGAACCAAATTAAATGAAATTTAAGTTCCGTGCAATTACCTAGCTTTCCGCGGGACGGAGAAGAGGGAAAATAGGGAGGACGGACCTAGCAGCTATAGAATCGACTGCAAGAATGGAGGATTGAGAGGAGGAGGGAGAATGAACACAATGGAGACAAAACCACTTCTGGTTTCAACGGAGAAGAGGCGGGAGAACCGAAAATGTAGAAATGTAGGTGTGCGCCAATGGAGAAAAATGGAGTATGAGTAAACAAAACAGCTTTACTCTTTTGATGATTTACACTGCTCTGACATGCTCTGCGTCAAGTTTGACTTGAGCTTATTTTAGATGACTGGTTTCGCATACCAGTCATTGAAAACTGAGGTTTCAATGATTGGTTTTCCAAAACAAGTCGTTGTATCAATTTTCAATGACTGGTTTAAAAACCAGTCGTTGTATCTAAGCTTTCACAACTGGTTTTTAAACCAATCATTGTATCTATTTTTTTTATATCAATGCTCATCAGGTGGAGGGAGATGATACAACAACTGGTTTCAAAACCAATCGTTGTATCTCATCTTACAACGATTGGTTTCAAAATGACTCGTTGTATCCTGTTTTGTTTTTAAAAAAAAACTGCATGCCATGGCGAATGTAATCTGCTGGGGGGAGGAATAGTTTCAACGACTGTTTCTTAGACCAGTCATTGAAACTTTACTTTCAACGACTAGTTTTGTGAAACAGTCGTTGAAATGTAACCCCTTCATCTTTTACTACTGTTTTTTAATAACGGTCGTTAATTTGTGTCGTTGAATCACCCATCTTTAGTAGTGCTTGTAAGGGTGTTTTAAAGGCTATACTTCACGGTTACTATTAAATGGCTGTGAAATATATGATACTTTACGGTTTTTAACATGCAACTGTTAAATATTTATGAACGTTATTTTACGGTTGTTCACATACAACGTTGTAACCCCCTTCACGATTACGGCCGAGATTTAGTTCATAAACACGTAATTGATGTGGAATTAGAGACCTTAGATGATTTTGGGACTTAAACAAAATCAAACTTCCCAAAATCATGGCTTACAAAACTTTTACAAAATTTATTCATGACGGTCTCATATTCACATTTTAATACTAAATGGCCTGTACAAGTTGATTTCATTCACAAATATCAGAGTATAAGGCAAATTCCCGACACACTCGGGTTCCATTCATTAAATAAGGGATTTACAAAGGCTCCAAGCCCATAATTCAATACCCTTAACTTGAGGATTATACAAAACTATACTATCAATCCCGATTTACACAATTGTTTCCCAAAAATATCCAGAAGATATACATGATAACCAATAAAACCAAAATATGCTTCTAAACCGGAGCACTATCCGCTCTTCGTCGCCCGCTTTCCCTTTGATCCTGCTGCCCTGTCTAAAACATGGTTTTTGGGAGAGTGAGATTCTAAGGAATCCCTGTAGTAACAAATCAATCATATAATGTACAATAATAATGCATGTAAACAAATCATTAACCACAACAAGCAACTACAACGGCAGTTACAACGGCAATGGTTAGTATGACACATGTCATCCCTTACGATTGCTCAAGCTGAATTGCTCATGTTGCATTGCATCACAACAATCAACACAGTATAATTCACCACAGCTGGGATCCATATAAAGCATATCATAATCGCAAGCCACATAGGCAAGATACACACACACAGCCCACGGCTAGTTTCACAAACGCCGCCCCCACGGGTCGGATTCACAAAGATCCATGTCAATTACGACGACAGTTCAACGGCTGACCTAGAGATGACCACTGTCAATCCCTACACGGCTCACGCGGACCTGCTCACGCCGTAATGGACCATGGCACACAATTCACAAGTTCAATGATAAGATATGCATACCAAAACATCATACAAGATATGAGAGAAAAGTCACTACCTTGATCCTTCCGGGCGTGTCCTAGCGCCGGTCTCTCCCGAGGAAGGCAAATATCGTATCCTAGAATCATGATTAGGGACGAAGAGTTATATTCTATTCCAAGACTTAATTAACTTGAAACACTTAGTTTTGGTTATCATAATTGACTCTTAAGAGGCCCCAAATGCCTCTAATAAAAGCCCTAAAAGGTTGGGAAACAATAGGTTAAAGATCCCCTTTCGATAACTTAAAGTGCCAAAACACAGGGTTGGGCCGCGGCCCACCATTCCTTGGGCTGCGGCCCAAACATGTTTAGAAGGCCTTGGGCTGCGGCCCGCCACTCGTGGGCCGCGGCCCAAAACAGGCCAGAAAGGTTTGGGCCGCGGCTAGCCACTCTTGGGCCGCGGCCTAGAAGTTTCCTGACTCTGGGCTGAACTTCGTAAAACCATAACTAATTCTAAAAAATTCGAAACGAGGTGATTCCAAAGCCAAATGAAAGGTATATGAGTGCTCTTTCAAGGAAAAATATAGCCCTTCACTGGAAATCACTACACAAATACAGAATCACCAAAAACTAACCACTACTCCAAAACAGAGTTCTGTTTCAATCCCAAACTTTGGACAACCATATCTCACAGAATTCTAAACGAAATGACATAAAATATATGTCCATTTTGAAGCCTGGGATGTGAAATTTAAGAATGAAAAGTTTCATAATTTTCCAATACCATTTGGTCACTCAAAATGCTCGTGTAAGCTGACAGCGAAAAACAGAGCTTAAACAAGACAACTTTCCAACTTTTCTCAAGTGATTCAAATGAACCCAAAATCAATAACCAAGCTCATTCCCACACAAAATCACTCAAGGAATCCATTGGGGATGTCAAAATCACCAAAATCCTATTCCATTATCATGCTTTGGTTTTGGGTAACATTAAACACTAAACTCCCAAAATCTCCAAACTTAGCAATTTCAAACCCAATCAATTCTATCTATCCAAAATGCATTCCAAATATACAAATTCCATACCAAACACATACCAAACTCCTAATGGCCTTCATTTTCGAAAATGAGCCCAAAATTCCAGAAAATTCAAAGTATTTCAAATGGTGTGAAACTTAGATAGAAAGATAGGTCTCACTCACCTTATCAACTTTCTCAAAGGGAGTTCTTGATTCTCCAACAATCAATTTTCGTGTGGCACAAATCACAACCAAATGACCAAACTACACACACCAAAATGAAGCCCATTACTCAAGGATCAACTTTAATGAAGGGAGTTTGAGCAAAGGAAGGCATTTACTTACCCAAAAATCAAGCTTTCTTCTTTCTCTTGCCTTCAACAATGGTGGACTAGAGAGAGAAGAGAGAAATGAGAGAGGGAGCACGAGAGAGAGAGAAAAGAGAGAGGGAGCACGAGAGAGAGAAATGAGATGGAGAGGAGGAAGGCAAAAAGTGATCATTTGACCTCATGTGCTCATATCCAACCACCCCCATATTGCCACTTGTCAACATCTCATGCATTCCCACAATGAGCTCACCACATCACAACACAGGATTCCGACCCCCGGTCAAGGAATCACAACCCTTGATCTTAAATACCACTCACATGCACCAATATTTCCTGTAATATCCCAAGAAGTGATTAAGGGCTAATGACTTTAAAAGTGGATATAATTATTGTTGAATAAATACTTTTGGAGAATGTGTGATGGGAATTTGGATATTTTAATGATTCCAATGGCTTCCTTGTGAAAATTCATGTGGGGAGAGTGTTTATTGTGAAATTGGAACCATTGGGAACAATCGTGCTACAGTTGAAAACTCTGTCCATTGAAACTCTGTACAGGGCAGCCAATTTGTATGGACATTTTAAATAGACAAATGGTGTCTAAAAATTCTGAAATTTTCCAGTATTAAAGTTCACATGTCAAGCTTCAAAATGAACATATAATTTGTATCATTTTGATTTGTGACCTAAGAGTTTTGGATTTTTGAAGTTTGCCCAGCGAAATTAATTATTTTCTGAAACAGTATGCAAAGATTGAAATTCTGGGAATTTTGTGGTGATTTTCAGTAATGGCCAATATTTTTCCTATGAATAGGACTTAAATATCTTTCATTTGGCTTTGGAATCACCTCATTTCGAATTTTCTAGAATTAGTTATGATTTTTCAAAGTTTGGGCAGAAAATCTGCCAGAAAATCCGAAAATGGGAATTATGACATCATCTCATTAAAAGATGATGTCAGCATGGATTATTAATCAAATTGCTCATCTTCTTCAGCCATTTCACGCCATTTCCAGCTGAAGATAGTGAGAGAAAGTTGAGAGCTCTTAGAGAGAGAAAGAGGAGAAATCTCGCAAGGTAAGCCGATTTCTCCGACGATCTAGCTCCTAACGCGTATAACCTTGTTCCTAAGCTTCTCTTCTATGTTATTTAAGATGTTTAAGAAGACAATTTGGTGTTCAAGGGGCTAGGGTTTTCAGCCACTCTTGAGAAAAGCTAGAAGGAGCTTGAGGTAACTTCCAAACTTTCGTATATTGCTTATTCTGGCTGCTGTGGGCAATTTAATCGGTGAAATTTCGCCGGATTGCCATTGGTTTTAAAGTTTGGAAATGATGTGGCCTAGGGGTTATGCTGCCCAAATTGGGTCTTAATGTTAGTTGTAACCTAATGTAATGGTTAATAAAGTGGTTAGGAGTAGAAATGAACGCGTTTACGGAGCCGAAATCGTAAAACCCCAATTTTTCCCGGAGAACATGTATATTTCGGCCAAGGCTGTAAATGGGTCTTAGAGTTGGATTTTCAATGATTTGATGATTCCATTGGATTCAGTGGGCGAAAATAGGTGGGGTTACAGTTGGGCACTTTTTCAAAAAAAGCCGAGAAAGCATAATTACGGAAACACCCCTAAAACCCTAAAAGTAGGGCTGCCAAGGGCAATTTCGTAATTTGACATTGAATTTGATAATTCTGAGTACGGAAATGGATTCCTTGGGCGGAAATATGTTAGGATAGCCCATATTAGAATTTCGAGAAAAGTGCAACCGGTCCGGGTATGGCGGGCCCAGGCCGGGTCCCCAGGGGTATTTTTGTAAATTTTCATTATAGACTCATATAACCCTAAGTAACACTATGGAAGTGTCTAAATAGTGCATTTGGAATTGTAGGATTCGATATTTGCCGCCCTCGTGAGCCAACTGCGCTGAAGGACGTCAGGAAAGGATCAGGTAGTGACTCTCTCTCTTATACTATGTGTAATGCTCTGTATGTGTGTGTTATCACTGTTCTGTGATGAATCTTTGATGCTGCTACGGTTACAGCTAGTGATAGCTGTCGTTTACAGCGCAAGCTGTCGTTATTGTGATTACAGCGTAAGCTGTCGTGATGGTGATTACAGCGTAAGCAGTCGTATTGTGTATACAGCCGTGAGTGCTGTCGTTTGTGGTGAAAACCATGTATCTTTGAGATTGATGTTGCTGTTGTTGCTGGTTGTGATTTATATACATGCTTGGTATTTATACATTGTATGAGTGGTTTGTTACTACTGAGATTCTCTCGAATCTCATTCCTTCCTATGCTAACCTTTCAGACAGGGCATGTGGCTCAAAGGAGAAGAGGCCGACCCGGAGCACTTAGGACCCTTAGGGGTATAGTTGATTTTGGAATGTTGGTTATATCTTTTGAATTCGGGATTACTGTATAATCTGAAATATGAATAGTATATTCAATTTTGGATGTAATCCCCTAGTGGATACTTAAACCTCAGGTTATATATGTATAGAATCCGGGAGTTGCCGGGGAATTGGTTTTACACTCTGTCATACGTGAATGTAGATAAACTGCACAGGTGATTATATTCGAATTTTGAAATGGAGACCAGGAACAGGAAAGAGATTTTGAATGATTTTGTGAAAACCTTACCACAAAGTAGGAGATTGAAACGAGTTTAAGTTATCCGAAGGTCTCTAATCTACTTTAATTATTTAATATCGAATTATAATTACATGATTAAAGGCAGGGTGTTACATTTCCAATTTCCACTAATTATGACATTAATTAATATAGTCATAAAACACTTAATAATCCCATTTAAATTCATAATTATCCATAATAATCATGATTAACCCATAATCAAAAATTGGGATATTACAATTCTCCCCCCGTTCAATAAATTTCGCCCTCGAAATTTCTTACACATCATGGGGCATAAAATTAGGAAATCTCTTCTTCATGTCCGCTTCCGCCTCCCAAGTGGCTTCCCTTGGAGACATTCCCTTCCAGACCACCTTCACGAAAGGTAAGCTTCAATGCCTGAGCTTCCGCTCTTCTCGATCGATGATTCTCTCTGGCTCTATCGCATAGGTGAAGTTATCTTGCAATTCCACTTTTTCATACTCAATGACATGCTCATGGTCTGGTTGGTACTTCTTGAGCTGCGAGACATGAAACACATCATGCAATCTACTCAAACTCGGGGGTAGGGCTATTCGATATGCTACAGGTCTGATTCGTGCCAGAATCTCAAATGGACCAATGTATCTCGGACTTAGCTTCTTCCGCTTGATCGCTCTCCCGATGCCTGTAACTGAAGACATCCTCAAGAAAACATGATCCCCCACTTCAAACTCAAGAGGTCTTCGCCTCTTATCAGCATAGCTCTTCTGACGACTCTGTGCTGTAAGGAGCCTCTTCCTGATAACTCGGATCTACTCAGCGGTTTGGTCAACAAGATCCGGCCAATACAACTTCCTCTCAAACAACTCTGACCAGCACAACAGTGACTGGCACTTTCTCCCATATAGCGCCTCATACGGAGCCATCTGAATGCTCGCATGATAACTGTTGTTATATGCAAACTCAACCAATGGAAGATAGTAGTCCCACTTTCCTTTGAAGTCTAGGACACATGCTCTCAGCATATCTTCTAAAGTTTGGATAGTCCTCTCTGACTGTCCGTCGGTCTGAGGATGATAGGCTGTGCTAAACCTCAATTGAGTACCCATAGCTTCATGTAGAGCCCTCCAGAATCTCGAAGTAAACCGAGGATCTCTATCAGAGATTATATTCTTCGGTGTACCATGGAGTCTCACAATCTCTTTGATATAAATCTCAGCTAGCCTATCAGGAGAATAGCTAGCGTTGATAGGTATGAAGTGCGCAGACTTCGTGAGTCGATCAACAATCACCCAGATTGCATCATAGTTCTTGATCTTGGGCAAACCCACACTAGATCCATGGTCACACTCTCCCACTTCCATTCTGGAATTTCTGGACTCTGAAGTAAACCTGGCGGTCTCTAGTGCTCAATCTTCACCTTTTGACAGGTAAGACACCGCGCCATATACTTCGCCACATCACTCTTCAGCCCTGGCCAATAGTACATAGCCTTCAAGTTGTGATACATCTTGGTCATACCGGGGTGAAGAGTATACTGACTCTTATGAGCCTCATCAAGAATTCTCAACCTCAACTCAGCCTTCAGTGGGACATAGATTCTCTTCTGGTAACACACCAGCCCACTAGATAATAGGTCGTAATCCCGAGTCTCTCCTCGCTCAATCTTAGCTTGAATCGACTGGGCTAGCTCATCATGCATTTGAGCCTCTTCAATCTCAGTCTTCAGGTCATTCTCCCCTTGGACCACACCATAACTGGCACACAGGATTTCCTTCGAGAGATTCAAATCCCGAAAATCCTCTATCAGCTTCCATTCCTAGATCATCATGGTTGCCACTAGCACCGCCTTTCGACTCAAAGCATCCGCGACAACATTAGCCTTACCCGGATGGTATTTGATTTCCAGGTTATAGTCTTTCAGCAACTCCATCCACCGACGTTGTCTCATGTTCAACTCTTTTTGATCATACAGATATTTGAGACTTTTATGGTCGCAGTACAATTCCACAGTCACACCGTACAGGTAATGACGCCAAATTTTCAATGCAAACACTATTGCCGCAAGCTCCAGATCATGAGTGGGGTAGTTCATCTCATGCGGTTTCAGCTGTCGAGAGGCATAGGCCACCACACGTCCCTGCTGCATCAGGACACACCCTAACCCCTGCTTACTCGCATCACTGTACACGACGTAAGCCTCACTGGGATCAGGTATAATCAACACTGGTGCCGTAGTCAATCTCTCCTTCAGCTCAGTGAAACTCCGCTCACAACGTTCATCCCACAAAAACGGTTGATCCTTCCTCGTGAGCTTGGTCATCGGCAATGCAATACGCGAGAAGTTCTGAATGAACCTCCGGTAATAAACAGCAAGACCCAGAAAGCTGCGAATCTCAGAAACAGTTTCTGGTCTTTTCCATTCAAGTACTGCTTCCACCTTACTGGGATCCACTGATACCCCGTCTCGAGAGATCACATGGCCAAGGAACTTCACTTCTGTAAGCCAAAACTCACATTTGCTCAGCTTGGCATAGAGTTGCTTTTCTCGTAGAATTCTCAACACAATTCTCAAGTGTTGCTCATGATCCTCCCTACTCTTGGAATAGATCAAGATGTCGTCAGTAAACACAACCACAAACTGGTCAAGATGCTGTCGGAAGATGCGATTCATATAATCCATGAATACCGCCGGTGCATTCGTCAACCCAAAGGGCATTACAAGGAACTCATAGTGCCCATATCTTGTTCTGAAACCAGTCTTTGGAACATCCGCCGCCTTCACACGCAACTGATGATACCCCGACCTTAGATCAATCTTGGAGAATACACACGAACCAGACAATTGATCTAACAGGTCGTCAATCCTTGGGAGAGGATACTTGTTCTTAACAGTTACCTTGTTAAGTTCTCGATAGTCGATGCAAAGCCTCAAGCTTCCATCTTTCTTTTTCACAAATAATACTGGAGCTCCCCACGGTGATACACTGGGTCTGATGAATCCTTTCTCAAGCAATTCTTCAATTTGCTTCTTTAACTCCGCCATCTCGTTAGGGGCCATACGATATGGGGCTTTCGATATCGAACCAGCTCCAGGCACAATCTCAATTGGAAATTCCACTTCCCTTTCCGGAGGCAATCCACTAAGATCCTCTGGAAATACCTCAGGGAATTCGTTTACAACAGGTATACCCTCTAGAGCTTCACCTGACTCTTCCTGAACGGAGAAAAACACCATATACCCTTGACATCCTTTCTCAAGATATTTCTCTGCTTTAGCCGTTGAAAGTAAGTTCAAACTAGCATGTGCATTGCTATCCCACTGTGCACTAAGGAAAGTGATCCTTTTATTACCATAATCAAGCAATACATCATTTGCTGTCAACCAGTCAAAGCCCAAAATAACTTCCAATTGTTGAAGTGGCAAACAGATCAAATCAACTGTAGACTCACGACCCTCAACAACTATCACACAATTTAAACAGACTTTGGCCGCCACGGCCTTGACACCCATCGGCGTCGACACAACCAAATCAAATGGTAGTCTATGCACATGCAATCCCAGACGCTTTACACAGTCATAAGCTATGAACGAATGACTTGCACCCGAGTCAAACAAAGTATCTAACTCATTATCACCAAGAAGAATTTTACCTTGGATCAATTCAGGCGACTTCCGGGCTTCCTCATGCGTCATGGCGAACACTCAACCCTGATTCCTGGGCCTTTGCTCTGTCGGCTGTCGTGGGCACTTAAAAGATACATGACCTACTTGCTTACAGTTGAAGCAAATCACCTCCCCAGCACAAGTTCTTCCCGGATAGTACTTTCTGCACTGGTTGTACATCGGTCCCGCTGGAGGTTTCTGGTCACTACGACCCCCAGGTTGATAGGGCTTCTTGTTACCACCCCCATATGAGGATCCTTGCCCCTTCCGCTTCTGGGAAGTGTTAGCCTTGCTAGGCTCATTGCGACTGTCTTTACCCTTAGTTGGGTACCAATCCCTCAGATTGTTCTCAACAATCCTACACTGCTCCACCGCCTTGTTGAAGTCAGTAAACAGGTGAGAGGCTAATATCTTCTTCAGTTCTCGCCTCAAGCCCTTGATAAGCATATCAGAGCTCCACTCCTCATCATCCTTTTCCCGGAGATGTGTAGAATACCGAGATAGCCGGACGAAACGGGAAAGATACTCATCAAAGCTCTCTGTATCTCCCTGCCTGATAGCCAAGAACTCAGACTCTTTCTCCAACCTCACCGACTTAGGAAAGTACTTCTCATTGAACTTTTCTTGGAACACTTCCCAAGTCAATGGCACATTCCGGCTTTGAAGTGTCATGGCGATATTCCACCACCACCGGTCTGCATCCCCCTCTAGCTTATACACAGCTAGCTTCGCCTTTACCTCCGTAGAGCACTCAAGGACCTCAAAGATCTTCTCTAGGCGATTCAACCAGTCCTCAGCGACTTAGGGCTCAAACCTCCCCCTGAACACTGGAGGTAGATGCTTGCAAAACTCAGAGACCCAGTATTGTAAGCCTCTTCCCTCACGAACCAGTACCCCTTGAGACTCTTGGTTAGGCACCGTGTGAGGTAGGGATTCATGGGACCGATTGGACCCTTCAGCTGTCTCCTCATAATACGTCTCTGCTTGAGTCTCCTCACGAGTCGACTGGGCCTTTTCCTCATTACGTTTGGCCCTTTCCTCCCGGAGCTCTTCTCTCAGCTCATGGATCATATCTCTTTGTTCACGCACGAGATCCATCATCTCTTGCATTGGGTCAGGAGGATTGTCATTCAACTCCTCCACATCTGGATCCCCTTGTCTGCCTCTAGGGCGAACCATGTTGTCCTTTACTCTACAATGATTCACCATGTCAGTACCTTAGTCAATGTATACACATAATCCATAGCATTCATCTCAATCCACAATTAGTAGAAATACTCATGTGTATACGCAACAAGCACATATCAATCATTAAGCTACCCTAAACTCAAAGGATTAAGGTCAACTAAGGAGCTATCCTAGCAAATGCTCACCTTGCCAGGAACTACAGCTCTGATACCACAAATGTAACCCCCTTCACGATTAAGGCCGAGATTTAGTTCATAAACACGTAATTGATGTGGAATTAGAGACCTTAGATGATTTTGGGACTTAAACAAAATCAAACTTCCCAAAATCATGGCTTACAAAACTTTTACAAAATTTATTCATGACGGTCTCATATTCACATTTTAATACTAAATGGCCTGTACAAGTTGATTTCATTCACAAATATCAGAGTATAAGGCAAATTCCCGACACACTCGGGTTCCATTCATTAAATAAGGGATTTACAAAGGCTCCAAGCCCATAATTCAATACCCTTAACTTGGGGATTACACAAAACTATACTATCAATCCCGATTTACACAATTGTTTCCCAAAAATATCCAGAAGATATACATGATAACCAATAAAACCAAAATATGCTTCTAAACCGGAGCACTATCCGCTCTTCGTCGCCCGCTTTCCCTTTGATCCTGCTGCCCTATCTAAAACATGGTTTTTGGGAGAGTGAGATTCTAAGGAATCCCGTAGTAACAAATCAATCATATAATGTACAATAATAATGCATGTAAGCAAATCATTAACCACAACAAGCAACTACAACGGCAATGGTTAGTATGACACATGTCATCCCTTACGATTGCTCACGCTGAATTGCTCATCTTGCATTGCATCACAACAATCAACACAGTATAATTCACCACAGCTGGGATCCATATAAAGCATATCATAATCGCAAGCCACATAGGCAAGATACACACACACAGCCCACGGCTAGTTTCACAAATGCCGCCCCCACGGGTCGGATTCACAAAGATCCATGTCAATTACGACGGCAGTTCAACGGCTGACCTAGAGATGACCACTGTCAATCCCTACACGGCTCACGCGGACCTGCTCACGCCGTAATGGACCATGGCACACAATTCACAAGTTCAATGATAAGATATGCATACCAAAACATCATACAAGATATGAGAGAAAAGTCATTACCTTGATCCTTCCGGGCGTGTCCTAGCGCCGGTCTCTCCCGAGGAAGGCAAATATCGTATCCTAGAATCATGATTAGGGACGAAGAGTTATATTCTATTCCAAGACTTAATTAACTTAAAACACTTAGTTTTGGTTATCATAATTGACTCTTAAGAGGCCCCAAATGCCTCTAATAAAAGCCCTAAAAGGTTGGGAAACAATAGGTTAAAGATCCCCTTTCGATAACTTAAAGTGCCAAAACACAGGGTTGGGCCGCGGCCCACCATTCCTTGGGCTGCGGCCCAAACATGGTCAGAAGGCCTTGGGCTGCGGCCCGCCACTCGTGGGCCGCGGCCCAAAACAGGCCAGAAAGGTTTGGGCCGCGGCCAGCCACTCTTGGGCCGTGGCCTAGAAGTTTCCTGACACTGGGCTGAACTTCGAAAAACCATAACTAATTCTAGAAAACTCGAAACGAGGTGATTCCAAAGCCAAATGAAAGGTATATGAGTCCTCTTTCAAGGAAAAATATAGCCCTTCACTGGAAATCACTACACAAATACAGAATCACCAAAAACTAACCACTACTCCAAAACAGAGTTCTGTTTCAATCCCAAACTTTGGACAACCATATCTCACAGAATTCTAAACGAAATGACATAAAATATATGTCCATTTTGAAGCCTGGGATGTGAAATTTAAGACTGGAAAGTTTCATAATTTTCCAATACCATTTGGTCACTCAAAACGCTCGTGTAAGCTGACAGCGAAAAACAAAGCTTAAACAAGACAACTTTCCAACTTTTCCCAAGTGATTCAAATGAACCCAAAATCAATAACCAAGCTCATTCCCACACAAAATCACTCAAGGAATCCATTGGGGATGTCAAAATCACCAAAATCCTATTCCATTATCATGCTTTGGTTTTGGATAACATTAAACACTAAACTCCCAAAATCTCCAAACTTAGCAATTTCAAACCCAATCAATTCTATCTATCCAAAATGCATTCCAGACATACAAATTCCATACCAAACACATACCAAACTCCTAATGGCCTTCATTTTCGAAAATGAGCCCAAAATTCCAGAAAATTCAAAGTATTTCAAATGGTATGAAACTTAGATAGAAAGATAGGTCTCACTCACCTTATCAACTTTCTCAAAGGGAGTTCTTGATTCTCCAACAATCAATTTTCATGTGGCACAAATCACAACCAAATGACCAAACTACACACACCAAAATGAAGCCCATTACTCAAGGATCAACTTTAATGAAGGGAGTTTGAGCAAAGAAAGGCATTTACTTACCCAAAAATCAAGCTTTCTTCTTTCCCTTGCCTTCAACAATGGTGGACTAGAGAGAGAAGAGAGAAATGAGAGAGGGAGCACGAGAGAGAGAAAAGAGAGAGGGAGCATGAGAGAGAGAAATGAGATGGAGAGGAGGAAGGCAAAAAGTGATCATTTGACCTCATGTGCTCATATCCAACCACCCCCATATTGCCACTTGTCAACATCTCATGCATTCCCACAATGAGCTCACCACATCACAACACATAGGATTCCGACCCCCGGTCAAGGAATCACAACCCTTGATCTTAAATACCACTCACATGCACCAATATTTCCAATTTCCACTAATTATGACATTAATTAATATAGTCATAAAATACTTAATAATCCCATATAAATTCATAATTATCCATAATAATCATGATTAACCCGTAATCAAAAATTGGGATATTACAAACGTCACGTACATGATACACTTTTTTTCAAAAACCCCAAACTAATATAATATTTTTGTCATATACAACAGTCAAATATTTGCGCATATAGTTGTTCAAAATAACTATCAATTATTCCCGTAACTCCGCCTCTTTATATTTCACAGTTTCATTATAACCGTGAAGTATAGATCGTAAACTCTAGACAACCCTGTAGTAGTGGACAGTCACCAAATTCAATAAAAAATGTAATATATATGACCAAATGTAGTATAACTAAAAATTCAAATGCTCCCTTTGATTCTAAATAGAGGAGCTAATTAACAAATTTGCTTTATGCTTAAATACAAGATATTGACATTTTTTGTGGCAAAAAAGACATCAATATCTTTTAGGGAGAATGACAGAAAAATACCATTTAAACTTCAAAATCCAGCTGACAAGAAGAATAATGGGATTGACAAGAATAGTAATGGGATTGACAACACAAATCTTTATCAAATGACTAATTTGAGATTTTGAAGTTCAAATGATATTTTTCTATCATTCTTCCAATCTTTTATCCCTCACGACAAGTGAATGAAACATTAATCAACTTCATCTACTAAAGTCAAATGCTCTTTCCTTTTAAATATGAACATAATTTGAACCGAGATAAAAAAAAACAAAAAGAAAAACTTTTTGTTTTCCTTTAGAAGCAAATACTGTTATTTTTATTTAATAAAATATTATTTGTTTTTATTTTTAAATTTTAAAACAATTATTTCTTAGTTTTAATTTTCTACCTATCACCTATTTGATTGTGTACCAAACTACCCTCTTCTATGTTCCAGATACAATGGAATATAACTTTCAAACATAGCTTTTAAAGTTTCTCTATAATTGCACAATTCATCACCAATTTCACTTTTTATTCCCATCCCTGATCAGTTCAAAATTGAAATGCCCTCTTTGGCCCAATAATAATGGGATCATCAAAACCCATTGTTACAAGCCCTGGATTTCTGACGATGTTCTTCGTCGTTGTTCTGATCAGTTTCATAAGACCAAGTACTGCTCAAGCACCAAACTACGTTGGAGATGACTGTCATAACAAAACCCCACAAGCACTTACAGACTCCTACAAAGCTAACCTTAACCAGCTCCTCTCATGGCTCTCGACCGACGCAGCCACAAGCAAAGGCTACAACCATACATCCGTTGGCACCGCAACCAACGCTGTCTATGGCCTCTATGACTGCCGTGGTGACGATGCCGGATACTTCTGCCAGTTCTGTGTCTCCACTGCCACTAGAGAGGTTCTCCAACGTTGTCCCAATCAACTTTCTGCTGTGATATGGTACCAATCTGTCTATCTTTCATGGACGCCTTTGTTGATTTAAAAGTATATACTTTTATATATTCTTTAAACTTTAGAGATTTGAATTTTTTTTTAAGTAATTCAACAATAATAAAAGAAAAAATATACAAAAGTTCACATGCATTTTGGATGGTTTTAGTGTTTTCAGATACAAATTGAAATATTATGTCAAGATGAAACTTTTTTCTCTTCACGTTAGTTAGGAAGTTTTTTGTAACGAGTCCTATTATTGGGTGATGAGTTACCTTGAAAGAGGGGTCTTATAAAGCCTTTGATTCCCCAACTCTAACAACTATCCTTTTTGCGTTGTGGTTACATTATCCGTGCCAATACATGTGAGCATCGAGTTATTTAGAGAAAATTCATGACTGGCAAGTAGAGGAAATTATTTTTCCGTTCTTCTCTTCTCTATTATATTTTTATGCAGTTCAGTTTAAATAAGATGAATTCAAATTTAATTTTTAATTGAAGTTTTGATCTTTGATAATTATTTTTTATGTATGCACTCAAAACTTTATTTTTATTATATGATTAAATTAAATATATTAAAATTAAGAAAAGGAATGAAGTATTAAAAGAAAAACAATGAAAGTTAATAATGGGGAGAGAGTAGACTATAATGAAACCCAGTTGACCAAAAAAAAAAAAAAAAAAGACCATGATGAAACCCGCTTTTTTGGCAAAAATTGATCTTTCGTTGTTAGTGGTAGAATATTCGGTTTCACTAGTGAACGCTAAACTTCCTATGAACTAATGAACTCTTTTTTGTACTTATTTCAGTAAAAGGCTGAACTTTTTGAAAACTCAAGCTTTACATTCCCCTCACAATATATAGGAAGGTAACCTTTCGAAAATTAAATATAAACTGCATTTTTTTTTTTGCCAATAAATATAAGCAGCATTAAATGCATACATCAATTTTTCTAATTAATGCAAATGTCTACATATGGTGGTAACATAGGTATGACTTCTGCATCTTCCGGTACTCTAATGAGAACTTCTTTGGGAAGGTGACGACAAGCCCATGGTGGTCTGCCGGCAGAGCGCAGGCATCTGATCCGGCGGAGGGGAAGAAGGCGGAGAGTTTTATGAGGAGCCTAATTGGAAAAGCGATGGAGAACACAACGGAGCTGGGCGCTAGGGGAGAGTTTGATTTGGGTGGTGGAAGAAAAAGGTATGCATTGGTACAATGCAGTAGAGACCTTAATACCGAAGGATGCAAACAATGTTTGGAAGCTATGGTGGATAGGATTTCTCAGTGCTGTGAGCAGAAGCAAGGATGGCAAGTTTTGGCGCCAAGCTGTATCATCAAATATGATAATTACATGTTTTATCAATCAACCTCTTCACTTAATAATGCTCCTAATCATACAACTACAGGTATAATATTAACAAACTTATCCCTTTCTTTTGCTAATTATAGTTTTAAATTAGGGTTTCTTTGCACTTTGAACTTCGCACAAGGTATGTCTGCTCATTATTCATTATTAGGTGCGAAATTAATTATAAAATTTTTTGAAAAGAGAAAAATGCATCATATTTCATTATCAAAATGAAAATGTGAGAAATAATATATTTTTCCTCTTTGTATTACTCTATATGTGAGCTCAATCTACAAGATCATGTGATATCAAATAAACCTATAAAAGCATAATTATGTATGAAAAATAAATAATACATCTTATTTTTTGTATAACTCTATGTATTGGGCATCCTTTTACATTAAGAAATAAGATTACTCAAAAACTAAACATTTACCCACATATATTTAATTTCTTCTATTTTTAACTCTTTTTTAATAATATCTTCTATTTTTAACCCTTTTTGTACTCTCTAATAAGCTTATACTATAAACAAATTCTACACCCTTGCTCATATATACTTCTTTGCGAACAAACTATATATTAAAGAAAGTATAAGAAACAGAAGACAAGAACATTCAACCACTCCCCTAAATTGTGTTGATATTGTGCGATATGGTGAGATCACCTAAAATGCTACATCCTTATCCACATATAGTGAAGAAACTATTATAAAAACAGATGACAAGTACATTCAACGAGTCCCTTAATTGTGTGTGAGAGAGGGAAAGAGTAAACAGAAACTTCATTGCTCTTGATGTTTTTCACTTGGTCATCAAGCCTTTGCTGAGAGCATCAGGAGCAGATAAGTCAAAGGAGTTGTTGAGATTGTGTGGTGTGAGTTCAATAAGATAGAACTTTTTAAAAAAATTCGGTGTTAAAAGATTATTGACTACTATATAAAAATTATTATTTCTTGAAATTGATCTCACCTGAAATTCTCTTAAACTAAAATGAGTATCTTGCATTGACATTCTTGAATTACACACACACACACACTATATTTAAATATCATATTGGGTTCTTTGAATTTTTCAAGATATAAAAATTTATCATTTATTAACTTTTTACATACATTAAGGTTAAAATCCCATTCTTTATATATTTTTTCTTTTTAAAGTAACTTTTTCTGGATTATTTCAGAATTTTAAGCTTTATGGTGTGTGTAAGTGGGTAGGTGGGGCCAATTAACATGCAGCTTCAATGTGTGAGCAAGTACCGTATGTTATAAGTCCAATTTGTCAAAATTTTCTTGTACTAAATATAAGTTCACTCTGATAATCATCAGTGATTGTTTTTTTAATTTAGTAAAGTCAATCAATTTAAGACATTAAATGCCTTAACTTTTATTTTTAGGTATGTGAGATTGGGTCAAAATTTCGAGGATAAAAAAAAAATATTAGGTCAAATTGGACTTATAATACCTGTTTATTTTAATTCCGAATGCACCCTGAAAAAATGTATAAAATTGCTCTATTTCAATTTTTTTACCAGTCACTCACTTTATTTAACTGATCTACTGCTAATTCCCCATGCCCTAGTCCTTGTTATACCAACTTTATCTGTATAATATCTCATATTATATAATTGATTATTTTATAAAAACAAAAAAAGCAAATGCTTATGCTAATTAATTTGTCAATAATGCAGCCAAAAAAGGAGTTAACAAGTCAAAAGCCTTGATCATAAGTTCAAGTGTATTAGTGGCTGTCGTTATAATAAGTTTCTCTGTCTACCTTTGGCGAAAGAAGAATAGAAAAGGTAATTATCATAATCTATGTGGTGAACTTTCGATCCAATATTTCAGGCAAAAAAATAATAAAAAGAAAAGGAAATTTCAATCCAATGTTAGATATATATATATATATATATCTCCATTGCTTAATCTGATTTTTCACTTTTCATTTGACCAGGTTTAAAAATAGTGCCATTTCACAATTTGTACAGTGAACCATGCTGTCATAATGACAGACGATAAATCAAAGATAAGGGAGTTTTTGATATCTTTTAGATAAGATTTGAATAAAAAATCTACTGCTTTCCCCCTATTCTCTCCTATTTTAAATATAAGAAAATTTTTCCAGGATCACTGGTTCCTATTTATCGAAGGCCCTAATAGTTTGTCTGAAATTAGTACATTTTTCATTTTTGCTCAATTAATTATTGGTTAGTCTCATTAAATTAATTAACTAATTTCACATTTCTCTCTCACTCTCTATCCATAAATAAGGGAGTTTTTGAAAAATAAGTTGCATTTTTTACATGTTTATTATCTTTAACTAATGTTAACTAAATTTTTAATCTACATAATTTTGTTATCTGTATCTTATAAAAAGTATAAAAAAAGTGACACTATATCCATATTGCCCTATTCTAATTTATCAAGTTTCCTTTAGCTCACTATTTAACATAAGCGTATGTCTTGTAGATGAAATGCCATTGGAGAGGACTCATGTGTTTGACGACATCTCTCAAAAAGAGAGTTCACTGAACACAGACCTTCCCACAATTCCTCTATTTGTGATTCAACAAAGTACACATAATTTCTCAGAAAAAGCTAAATTGGGAGAGGGAGGATTTGGTCCCGTTTACAAGGTACCAATATACCGGATTTTGAGGTTATGAACTTATGATTATCAGATGGATTGATTATTTTCTTTGCTTAATGTTTAATTTAATTCTTACTGTGACCCCTTTTTTTTTTTTTTTTTGCTTTGATTGGTGATTGACTAATAATAATTATTTTTAAATAAGTAGTTTGGCCCTTCTTATTAAACTTATATTAGTATGCTGTACTACTAAAATGGTCGGTTAAGTGTTGTTTTAACATCTTAAGGCTACATGATATATTCGTGTGAATTTACTACGAATCAATCAAGGTATATACGCCATAAATTGGTATCATTCTATTCTCGGTCTTAAGTATAAGATAAAATTGATTTTTTTGGAGAAATTAAGGAAACTAATTAAATTACTTTAGAATATTTTTATTTTTATTTTTTTCTCAAAACTAATTAGTTTGACTAATAAACTAATATATAGTCTAAGGATACACAACATATGATATAATCAAGTAACTTATTTAGCTTTCTTAATTTCTCAAAAAAAAAAAAAAAACTCAACTTTGTTTTATATTTAAGACCGGAGGGAGTATTATAAATGTTTTTTTTCCTTTCATTTGTCATTTATATTTACCATGGCATATATAATTGGTCAAGTAATTACTGACAAAATAAAAAAAATTAAAACTAAAAGAATTAAAATAAAATAAAAATATAAGAATTAATTGATCAACTAAACATTCATCTCAATTTGGTGAAAGCTTTTTGTTTGTTTGAATGTAAGGGTGAAAATAGGATGGGCTTTAGTCCAATATGCTTGAGCCTGAGTAAAAATTTAAAGCTTGGACATGGAACTATATATAGGTTTCTTTAGGCTCAAAGCTTAAGCTTTCAAGAGGCCTAACGTGGCTTAAAATGAAAACCTTTAAATAGGTTTCAAATTCTATGTCTCAAAAGTAGGGTTGGGAATTAGGGTAAGTCCTTTTAGGCCTGAGGTCAGAAAAATTGCAATTTTTTAAGGCCCGGTCCGAGAGCATGAGGGTCAGGGCCTGCCCGTAGGCTTGGAAGTTCTTTTCACAATATTTAACTACTTTTCCTGAGTTTTTTCCCCAAAGAAATATAATTAGTAAATAACAATGATTAAAGTTCTAATTTAACACATAAATATTGTCAACATTAAGATTTAAACAACACGTCTCATGCAACAAACAAATATAGTTACTAATATATAATTAAAGGTAAAATCATGTCCATAAATAAATCACACAAAGGCCAAAACATAAGAAGGTAAGAAGCTAAACACTCTAACTTATAAGCAACATGAGTATGATGACTATCATCTTCATCTTCTTTGTCACTATCATCAATTTCAAGGATATTTGATTATGCTTCACTTTGAGTAGTAAGCTCAAGTAGTGAAATAATCACAACCTCCATTAAAAATCGTACTCTATTAGGCAGAATAGTATACAATATGATTTTATTCTAGATAGGTAAAACAATATACTAAAAAATCATACTAAAAAAATCACAATTTGATTCAATTAGGTAAAGCAGTATATTCAAAAATCATACTCTTTACAATATGAGGACAGAGTGACATATAGATTTAATAAGGTAATTCAAAAAGGTAACACGGATTTCCTTTCCAAGCAAAAAAATAAATAAATAAACGGGCTTAACGGGCCAGCCCTTTTAAGACCTCGGCCCTGTAGGACCGGCCCTTTTAGGCCCGACTTCTTTTAGAGGCTACAATTTGCAAGCCCGGCCCTTGAAGGGCCGGGGCCTAAACGGTCCTGCCCGATGGGCTCAGACCTTTTTCCCGACTCTAATCAAAAGTCATGCATAACCATTCGAGCCATATACAAAAGTCTACATTATATCTTAAATATGGCTTTTAGGCTATAAAAAGATTAGATAAGATTTAATTATTTAAATAAATCTAATTTAATGTTTCAGTAGAGTAATAAAATTCCTCTCATTATAATATCTCATAAAGACTCAATACAATAACAAGTGTACCATAATATTTTGTAAAGTTGATTTAGATTATATTATAATATATATAAAATCATAAATAATAATGTAAATTTAAAATAATAAATATGTAAGGTTTATAGGCTAGGCAAGGCTCAAAGTAGATTATGTTGTAGGCCCCTATTAAGGGTATAGTCTATTGTGCCCTTATTTGAATGCATGTCTCATAAATTTAAGAAAAACAATTTCAGCATTTGCATTCTAATATTTTAAATTAATCATTGATATATTGAACTTGATTAAAAAAATAATATATAATTAAATTTTTTTATTACATTCATTTCAACAACCCCAACTCTGCTTGTAGTTGATAGTTCTGAGTTCTGACCCAATGAAAAGCCTATCTGTACGAAGCTAAGTTAGGCACAAGTCAGGATAAGTACATTACTTAAAAGAAAATGTTTTTCTTTTTGTTGTTTTGTGTGCGTGTGTGTGGGGGGGGGAGGCTGCAATGATATTCTACCTAACTCAATCAGTGTTGCACTTTCACGAGTATATATAATGATCATCTAGTATATTTTTGGATTTTGTGTGTGTGTGTGGTACCTTTTTAAAAAATTTTGTGTGTGTGCGCTACCTTTTTAAAAATTTCTCTTCAACCTTTTTCTGTTAGGGAACAATGCCCGATGGGAAGGAGATTGCTGTGAAAAGACTCTCACGAACTTCTGGTCAAGGTTTAGAGGAGTTCAAGAATGAAGTTATATTCATAGTGAAATTGCAACATAGAAACCTTGTTAGACTTTTGGGTTGCTGCATCGAGGAAAATGAAAAAATTCTCATCTATGAGTATATGGATAATTCAAGTCTTGACTTCCACCTTTTCAGTAAGTATTCTGACTTATGACTTGTTTTTTTTACTTCATATGCTCTTGTTAGCAAATCTTTTACTTTGTAAAATTCTTGTTAGATGAAGAAAATAGAAGGAAACTAGATTGGAAACAAAGGCTGCAAATTATTAATGGGATTGCAAAAGGACTTTTGTATCTTCATGAAGACTCTCGACTCAAAGTCATTCATAGAGATTTGAAAGCTAGTAATATCCTTTTAGACTGTGACATGAACCCAAAAATATCAGATTTTGGATTGGCAAGAACCTTTGATGGAGCCCAAAATCAAGAAAAAACAAGACGAGTGATGGGAACTTAGTAAGTTTTGTGTACAACTCATTTTATAGGATTTAATGTGCTTGAAAAATGTTATCTTATGTGGATAATGCAAGTATTAAATTGACTTGATTCACAACAGTGGTTATATGGCTCCGGAATATGCAATGGAAGGGTTGTTTTCAGTAAAATCAGATGTGTTCAGCTTTGGAGTGCTTCTTCTAGAAATCATTTGTGGGAAGAGAATTAGTGGTTTCTATCTCTCTGATCATGGCCAAAGTCTTCTTATTTATGTGAGTATTCTTTCTTCGCAAATTCTCATACCATTAGGAATTTTAATTTTACAAATTATGACCAAATTTTACCTCAATAATCATTTCAATTAAAAAATTATGCTCTTATGTAGAAGTCCAAAAGTAGTTTTAAGTTTTAAAAGTTCTTCCATGGACCCTCAGAAGAATCTTGTATGTTTAAAGTTAGACTTAAAAAAATAGGTGTACCAATTAGTTATTTTAATCTCAAAGAATTTAAATTTGAATGAATAGTTGTATCATCTCAAAGAATCTACAATTTCTTGGTAGACATGGAATCTGTGGCGTGAAGGCAAATGTTTGGAATTGATGGACCCAATGCTGGAAGATTCTAACATTGATGAAGGTGAAATTTTGAAATGCATACACATTGGATTACTTTGTGTCCAAGAAGATGCATCAGATAGACCAACCATGTCCACTGTTGTAGTCATGCTTGCAAGTGACACAATGACCTTTCCCAAGCCAAATCGTCCTGCATTTTCAGTTGGAAAAATGTTCCTCGGAGATTCATCGTCTACATCAAAAAAGTCCAAAGATCCTTCTGTTAATGAAGTAACAATGTCAAATATCACACCCAGGTGAATAATCTAATCTGATCAACATAGATCGATGCTTTGCAATGGCTACACAATTCAATAAAAGAGAAATAGAAAACATGGTGAGATGTTCATGTATTATATTGTTTCCAGAGAGTCTGATAGAAACCTACAAATATTGTTTTGAAGTCTTAACCATTTAAATTTTGGACATACTACTGTAAAGAGAAGGCCCTTTATATCATTTCAGATAATTAATTGTGTATAATTGATGTTAATTGTAACACTTTATGTCTCACTAATTAGATGAGTTATGACATGACGAATTCGAACCACTAAGCCAGGTTTGGTCTTGGTAAAACACTTTCAAAAATAGTTGAAAACCTAGCCCAAATATAAGGTTTGAACTTGTAAATGAATGGGTTTTTTATGAAAAATTTAAAAATTTTTAAATCATTTATTCAGTAGTTCAAACTCTTCAGTATAGCTCATCAATCCTTCAACTTAATTTGATATTATTAGAGTTTTACTTTGCTCTTACCTAAGTCTATCGCTAGTTAAGTTATGGGCTTGTATCATGCAAATGCCCATCCTCGTTTTGATTATTGAGCTTAGTATTATTACGGCGATCCTTACCTTACACGCTAATACTACTATTATGTGTACTACTTTCACTACTACTACTATATGTGACATTTTCACTATGTACATATTTTATGTTTGTGTGTTTATATATATACAAAATTTGTAGTCACATGAGGCTACTTCAAAAATCCTATGTCTAACAAAATGATTATATAGATAACCAACAAAACAAACTAATTCTGCAGCCACCTTCTCAGTTATCGGCGATAATAACTCCTTTCCCTTCGAGCTGCTTGCCTTAGCTGTATGTCATTTAATAAAAAGGGGTGAGATTCTTGAGACTCTTAGTAGTAACAACAAACCATCATAATATATGCAAGTTCACACTACTACAAAATATAAATATTACTACCCTAAAGGACATCCATTTTTTAAAAAGGGAAGTTAAAAATAAAGGATGTAACCCCCTTCTTGCTTAGGCCGAGATTAAGTTTATAAATACTTAAGTATGTGGAATTTGAGACCATAAAATGATTTGGGACTTAATAAAAGTAAATTTCCCAAAAATAGAGTTTTCAAACAATTTTCTAAACCTATTCAACTATGGTCCCATATTCACACTTCAATTACACAAATGACCTATACAATTCGATTCCATTTATAAATATCAGAGTACAATGTAAATTCCCGACACACTTGGGTTCCATTAATCGAATAAGGTTTTATACGAGGCATAATGCCTATAATCTACTTCCCTTAACTTAGGGATTACACAAAACTACACCATATATCCATTATACACAATTTTTTCCCAATACATCCAAATAATCTTACATGATAACCAATATCCAAAATAGTTTCCTATACTGGAGCTCTATCCACTCTTCGTTGCCCGCTTTCCCTTAGATCCTTCGGCCCTGTCTAAAAATTATTTTTGGGAGAGTGAGATTCTAAGGAATCCCCGTAGTAACAAATCACTCTTAGTATGCACAACAACAAAGCATGAAAGCAAATCATCACACACACATTGCAATTACAACGGCAGATACAATGGCAGGGGTAGGTGTGATAACCATCACCCCCTACGACTGCTCACGCTGACCTGCTCACGCTGTAATGCCCTACGGCCGATAACACACAATGGCCTCATGCCATAGATTTTCACAACTAAACAATGATAAGTCATGCATACCAAGCATCATACACAACATGAGAGAAAAGTCACTATCTTGGTCCTTCCGTGCGTGCTCTGCCACAGGTCTCTCTCGAATAGGGCAAATATCATATCTTATAATTCATAGTTAGGGACGAAGAGTCAATTCTCTATTCCAATACTTAAAATGATTTCATATCACTTAGATTGGCTATCATTTATGTTCTTTAGGAAGCTACAAATGCCTCTAACAAAAGCCCTAAAGGGTTAGAAGAACTATCTTTAAGATCCCCTTTTGGAAGCACAAGAACAGAATTTTCACTGTTGTACTCAAGTGAAGATGGCCTTACTCGAGTGATGATGCACTTTGCACTTGAGCACAAAGGTTAACACTCGAGTGATAGCCAAATGCCCACTTGAGTTCTAGGAAGTGAGGTGCAAAAGTGTTAACCGAAGAGCATAAAGGAATTGACAGAAACCAGAATTGCTCGATGCACTCGAGCATAAACCAATTCACTCGAGTGGAAGCCAAATGCTCACCCGAGTCCCCAAAAATACTGTTTAGGAAGTGCTCACCCGAGAGCACAAAGAACTTTCAGTAGAAGAGAGCACTCGAGCAGAGATGATTCCACTCGAGTGACAGCTTAGCACCCGCGAGTGCTAAGGCTCACTCTTGAAAAATGGATGTGAGTGACCACCCAAGACACGAGCTTACGGTGTCTCATATACCTTCACTCGAGTGGGAACCCACAACACTCGCAAGTAAGACAACACTCTTGCCTTTACACATGGAAGTGCATCAGAAAACTGAAGGAATACAGAGGAAATGCAGCACTTCACTCGAGTGAGACCCTCATGTAGTCGAGTGATGCTCATCAGAAACCAGAAAACGCAGAAAAACTGACAGCTCTTTCCAAAGTTTGCCCAAGTGATTTCAATGAACCCAAAACCTCAACCAAAGCTACTCCCACACAAAATTGCTCAAAGAATCTAATGGAAATATCAAACTATCAAATTCCTACTCCATTATCATGCTTTAGTTTTGGGCAACTCTGAACACCAAAATTCCAAAATCATCAAACTTAATCATTCAATCCCGAATCCCTTTCTATCTATCCACATACATTCCAAACATATCAATTCCATACCCACAACATGCCAAACTACCAATGACCCTTATCCAACGAAATAGGCCAAAAATTCCAGAAATTCCAAGTTTCATCAAATGGCATAAAACATAGATAGAAGGGTTTGTTTCACCTACCTCTTCAACTTCTCCAAAGAGGTTTCTTGATTTTTCAAGCTCCAAAATTCCTTGAGATCTCAAATTAACACCAATGGGCAATCTACCACCATAGAATTAAAGCTCTCAACCCAAGGAATAGATTAATGAAGTGAGTTTTTCCATTAGAGGTCAATAACTTACCTTAATCACAAGCTTCTCTTCTTCCCTTTTCCTTCAACAATGGCACCGGATGAATGAGAGACAAGAGAGTGATGAGATGAGTGTGAGAGGAAGAAGAAATCATCATTTTTCCCTTACCCATGTTGCATTAGCCGAAAAGGTGGAGGGAAGAGAGAGAGAAAATATTAAACAATAGGATTTGACTTTTCTCTAGCCTTTCTCTTCTTCTTCACTTGACACATGTCACAATCTCATTGGCTCTCCTCAAATAAGTAACTAATAAGTTACTCTAACCACTCCATTAGCCATTTAGTCACACTTCTCACTTTTCTCCTAGTTAGTAATTAATTTTTCCCATTAATCACCAACTAACTACCCAATAATTCCATTCTTTCAATTTTTTTTACTAATTATGGCATATTAATTAAAATTGCCACAAAACACATAATAATTCCAATTTAAATTCACAAATATCCATAATAATCCTTATTAGCCCTTAATCAAGAATTTGGGGCATTACATAGGAGGTGGTATTTTTGTAATTAAAGAAGGGGACTGTGTATTTTTAGGCGTCCCGAACATAAATTGGGACATCTAAAGTTTTGAATTTTGCCTCTCTCGTGCCAAAATATGAAACTTTAGGGGACTTTGATGTCCCTAGCAAGACTGGGGACGTCTAAAGTGGACTTTAGACGTCCCCAGTCTAACTAAAGATGCCTACAGTCGTCACTTTAGGCTTCCCTAGTCAGCCTAGGTAGTCTTAAGTGGACTTTAGACTATGCTAGGCTGACTGGGGAAGCCTAAAGTGATGACTTATAGATGTCTAAAGTGCTTAAAAGCCTACCCCAACATCCCATCAGTCAGCTCCACCCTACTCTAACTTCATTCTTTCTCTTGTTCAATGTGCTTTTTCTTCTTTATCCATGTTTCCCTCTCTCTTCTTTCTCTTTGTTTCCCTTTGTTCCAATGATGCTCTTCTTGTTTGTCCAGCGGAGCTTTATGCTACCAAGGAAGGGACAAGTGCGCTATTGTTTCTCTCTCCCTCTCACAACCATTGTCTAGCCGGTATCATCGTGGGTCGTCTCCTTCTTTGTCGTTCACAATTTTGTCTCTCACTCTTACAACTTTGCTTTCTTTAATAAAAAAAATGCTTGGAATCACTAAAGTTATGCTTTTGTTACAAAAATGCTTGGAATTACTATCTCCCTGTACACCTTGATAGCTAGTTTCCTTGACACCATCGACCATTGGCCCTGTTGTTTCTGTTATTAAGAATTTAAAAATAAAAAGTGCCCTTTAGTTATTAAAAAAACAAAATTGAAGATACAACCACATTGTTTGCACACTACACAGAGGTCCTGACATGGGAAATTTATAGGAGGCGTTTGTAATAATCCAATGGAGATAACCATGGTGAATTTATAATTGTTTTAATTTAATAGTAACTTTGATTTATTGGAGACCTCTAATAAATAAGATTTAATTTGAGTATTATGAAACACCAACAAAATCGTTATTATGAATTCCATTGGACTTGCTTTATAAATGTAGAAGGATACTTATAAAAGTGCTGGATGTTTCCTTACCATGTAAGGGACGTTGTGGTTTATTATGAATTATTCGTTGATCCTGTTTCTACAGTTTTAATTTGTTGGGCAGTGAAGAATATAAATAGTCATTTTAAAAAAAATAAAACTTTAGACGTCACCATTTTAGAATGGGGATGTCTAAAGTTTTTTTACGGTCGTTATGGCCATTTATTTTCTACGTCACTCACATAGATGTCCCCCTATTTTTAGACATTAAAAGGCCTAAAAAAGGGACTTTAAAAGCGTTTTTTAGAGTAGTGTCATGAAGCATATGCAAATCAAACCATCAAACAATAAGCATTCAGCAACCAAGATTTAGCACAATCAGCAACCATAGGACACACAGTCCAATACAACACAGATTGTATGTATGGTCTTACAACCCAGGGATACACACTACTACAAAATATGGATTTAGCAGCGCCATTCTTATGGCACTTCTTCAAACAAGTGTAGGAGGAGACTTCTTATTTTTCTTAAAAAAATACATGTGATAGCTACGCGCTTGAGCAGGAAGGCGCCATAGTTACTTAATACATTATATGGCGCTTGCCTGAGAAAGCGTCATACAAAGGGTTATTTTTATAAAAAAAATTAATCCCTTTACTACTATTAAAAAACACGTATGTCAACTATAAAATAATTGAATATCTGTAAGTGTCAAAGCTCCATTACTATGATAAGATATTTTCTTGAGAAAGTTTGTCTATACTAAAAACAAATTAAATTTAAGAATCGGTTTAGAGGTCAAATAACATCCCTATTAAAAAAGATTTTAAATTTTTTTAATTAAAGCCCTTGGACAGCGCTTCATAAAGAAGTGCCGTCCAAGATGTGACCTTCGACGGCACTTGGAAAACAAGCATTGTCCAAGGGTTAACCTTGGACAGTGCTTGTTTTCCAAGTGCCGTACAAGGGCCTTGAATTAATTCAAGGCATTGAGCGCCTTAGACGGCACTTGTAAAACAAGCACTGTCTAAGGCAAATTCCTTAAATATTCAAGGCACCTTGCCTTGATATTTTAAGGCGCCTTAGTAGGCGCTTGGAAATCAAGTTCCGTCTAAGGCTCAATTTTGGATAGCACTTGCTAATCAAGCGCCGTCTAAGACTTATTTTTTAAAAAAAAAATTGGCTATCAATTTTTTTAAATTGAGAAGGTTTGGCGCTTTGAAAAAAAAATGCCATAGCTTCTGGTTTTTTTAAAAAAATTGGCCATCATTTTTTTTCAAATTGAGAAGCTTCGGCATTTTGACAAAAAGCGTTTTAGCTTCTCCCACCTTGTAATTTAATTTCCATAACCCGCCATTTTCATTTTCATTTTCATTTTCATTTTCATTTTCATTTTCATCTTCCCTCTTTCTCTCTAGCTCCCCCATTTCCCAGAACTCAGTTGTTGTAGGAAGCTTCGTCTCCCATGTGTTTTTTTTCTTGTCTCAGCCTCCTTCAGAAACTCATTAGCCTGTATGTGTTTTTCTTTTTTTAATAGTTGGTTCACATTTTCTTTTAATTAAAATCTATCATGGATCTTATATATGTGCTCATAGTTTTTTTTTTCAGGTATTTATTTGATGTATCAACTCTATCTTCTTGAACTTCTTATACATTGTAAGCTTTTTAATTTTTGAGCTTACAAATATAATAATACTCAGTTTAATCATCCGTAGAAGTAACGTGTATGGCTTAAGCTTAAGCAACTTAAATAATGGAGTTCTTTTATGCTTGATACATGAAGGCGCAATATTACAAAATATACGTGCTATGTTATTTCATTTTGCTGTATATCGTATTGTAAATTGCTATGGATTGTGGACTGTAAATGGAAGTTTTCATCAGGAAAATAAAATAATTATGAAAAGTTATTTTTTTAAAAATAAAAGACTTCCTACAGTGCTTCTCTAGGGAAGTGCCGTAGGAAGTCATAAAATTATTTTTTCAAAAAATAAAAGACTTCCTACAGCGCTTCTCCAGGGAAGCGCCGTAGGCAATCATAAAATTATTTTTTTAAACAAAAGACTTCCTACGGTGCTTCTCCAGGGAAGCGTCGTAGGAAGTCATCTACCTTCCTATGACACTTCTCTGGAGAAGTGCCCTAGGAAGTTATAATTTTTTAAAAAAATAATCAAGCTATGGCGCTCCATATATTCAAGAAGCGTTGTAGCTTGTTTTAATAGCATTGAAAGCTACGGTATTTCCCAAACACCATAGTATTCTTTAAATTAAGCGCCATAGCTTGTGTTTTTTATAGTAGTGACACCATATGAAAAAATGCACATCAGGACTCACAATCTCAGGACACATAGTCGAATATAACACAGATTGCATATAAGGTCTTACAGCCCAGGGATACAACCAATGCAACAATGCACATCGGGACTTACAGCCTCATACTAAATGCATATCAGGTCTTACAGCCCAAGAATACACGCCATGCACAAATGCACATCGAGACTCGTAGCCTCAAGACATACAGTCCAATACAACTTAGATTGCATATTAGTTCTTATAGCCTAGGGATACACCCCATGAAACAATGCACATCGAGACCTATAGCCTTGGGACACACAGTCCAATAATCAAACCATATATTCATGAAACGAATATAATCGATGGAACAAACGAACATGTAGAACAATTACATAGTATATGAGATAGAGTTACTACCTGTCGACCTTTCTGTTAGATCTGATTAATCATACAAAAGATTTTTTATTATAAACAAAAGGATTTGAACAAAGTAACTAAGTTCTTGGTGATAGGGAAAAGCATTACTCGATTAGCTACTCAAGTAATGAAGATATAGGAAAAGACAGAGCACAGAAAAAAAGAACACTGTGATATTTTTGAAGATATTACTTGAGCGAGCCCTCGAGTAATGACTTCATTACTCGAGAGACCACTCGAGTAATGGATGAGAAATTGTTCCAGAAAACTCTCTGTCAAGAATTAAGTGGGATTACTTGAAGGGATCACTTGAGTAATTTGCAAAGTTATTTAAAGCATTACTCGAGTGACCACTCTAGTAATCAGGTAAGTCTAATAGAAAATTGCTCTTGGCCAAGATTTTAATGCCATTACTCGAGGGATCACTCGAGTAATCTCTAAAGTTATTTGAACTATTGCTCAAGAGACCACTCGAGTAATCAGCAGAAAAGGAACACTTACTCGAGGGATTACTCGAGTAAGCAAGGTATAATCTAGTCAGACAATGTTGACTTACGCTCTGGCTTATTTTTCATGAAGTTACTTGAGGGACTACTCGAGTAATGAAGCATAATTACTCGAGTAGGCACTTGAGTAATGTAGTACAGAAAGCATGATTGTAATCCGATGCTCATTGATTTGATCTATATGATTAGCCTTTCATTACATTAGTTTCCTAAGTATATTTTAGAGAAACAATGAAGATATCATGCATTAAGACAAAAGTAAAATATATCGTCTGCAACATTTGAAACGCCTACCTACCACAAAAGGCTAGTTTTCAAATTTGAAGAACGATCAAATGAAGCTGTGCGACTCTAATGGACATGTTTTAAATTCTTCTAATAGACATCATAATTCATCTATATATATGGAGCAAAGAACAAAACATAACAACTGAGAACATGCAAACTTACATCGATCATTATATTCTTAGTGTTATGTTTTCTTATACTCATTCTTTGTACTTTAGTGATTATATATATTTGCTCTGTGAGAGAGATTTTCATTACAAACTCAATAATTGTTATTGAAACAACTTAAGGTTGTGGAACCTTGAGTTGGGGATTTGATTTAAACATGTAAGTGGGAGCAAGTGTCCAGTGAAGGAACTTGCTGTGTACTGAGGTGCCAAGAACCCACTGAATCTTGGAAGAAATAGTGAAACTCTTAGAGAAGCTTTAAGGACTAGACATAGGTCAAAGTGGTTGTGGCCGAACCAGTATAACTCCTGGTGTACACTTCGGTGATATTTCTCTTAGCTCTTAATTGCTTTAAATTTCCAGTCAATGTTTATATACGCAACAAAATTTCTGGTATCACCCAATTCACCCCTTCTTGGGTGAAATACTTGCACTAACATTTGGTATCAGAGCGTAGGTCTTCTTATTCAGGTATAACAACCTAATAAGGATCCAATGGCAAGCATGGGTGAAGGAATTCTTCCAGACGGAGCTTATATCACTAGACCTCCAGGTTTCAGTAGTGAACACTTTTCTTTCTAGAAAGCCAAGTTTTGAGTATTCGTAATGGCTACAGAATACAGACTATGGGACGTGATTGACAGTGGAAACTACAAACCTAAAAAAATTATAGATTCACAGAGGGTTCCTAAGGCACCAGCAGAATATGATGAGAATGACAAGAAACTCATCACACTCAACAGCAAGAAAATTCTAATGATTCTAGTGCCTTAAGTCAAAATGAGTACTTTAGGATCTGCACACTTCCAATTGCTAAAGAAATGTGGGAAGTGTTAGTATTAGTAGGCACAACGGAAGAACTTTAAAAATTTTCACCGATCCTAATCGAGGATCTATCAATGGCATTTAAACCAAGTTGGAAGAATTCATATCTTTTTGATAATTCAGAGTTTTCATGATCTCTAGGAGCCAACATGTCAGGTCCGCTCCCTCTACCAGTATCCACACGAATGCTCTCCAACCGAGACTGCGTGCTAGCGCCTCTAATGTCTCTTACGGTTTCACTAGCAGCTCTCAATTCTCATGTGTGTATCAATATATCTGCTCTATCAAGTTTATAACCTATGAGGGCTATTTTCAAATTTCAAAATTAATCATCATTAATTTTAAAATTACTTAACAAATAATTATCTTGATGAGCTAATTAAATAAATTCAATTTAAATTAAATCTGTCCAACAGTTTTAATTTAACCTATTTATTTAATCCAAATAAAGAGCCATTAGATTTAATTTATCTTCATAAATTAAATCTGCGATACTATATCTCTATCATGTTAGTTATTAAATTTAATATATCTTAATAAATTAAATTTAAAACTAACACAATATAATAATATCATATAATATATATACACACATATATATAAGATATATATTTCGAAAAAATATATATCTATATAATATTATTAAATATAATAATATCATATAATATATATACATATATATATAAGATATATATTTCAAATATATATATATCTACATAATATTATTAATGAATTTTATATTATATATATAAATATAAAATTCATCCACCCTAAATTAAACATTATCTCGTGTTGGGCCATTCTTGTGTGCGACCCTGTAGGCCCATATGAAGTTGGCAGTAGGCCAATAACTATACTAACCCAAAAGTCACAAGCGGCCTCTAGCAAGACATTACAACTACCCAATTCATATGAGGATCATTATCACGATGCAACCTGTCATACAACCATGTCACGTCCCTTTGTTCACACGATATATCGATCAAGGATAAGGCATGGATAATGTCATCCTCTTGTTCCTGACCATTACTTTCTCGATTCCTGAGTAGCCTGATAACAGAGATAGAAACTCCTTTCATCATAGTATGGCCATACATTTCTCAGACTCACTCATCGGGGGGCCCAGTAATATCTCTCTACTAATGTGAGGGATAAATTCCATCTTGATCATTCATATTCCTCTGCATGAAAAATCACTAAGCCCGATCGTAGCCTTTATCATCACCCGGTAAAAAGTGACTTTTGACTAGTTCAAAGCTTGGCAACTCTCATGTAGGAATCTATGATGACCTCAGGTCTAAGGGCATTATGACGTGGTTATACATGAGAAAAGCTTATGACTTGATCCATGTAGCTTTCTCATAGTGGGTCGGTCCAACACCTTGTACTCTTACAAGTGGGTAAGACTTTGATTCGTATCTCTATATCTTATCAAAGTCATACTGGTCTTGTTTCATCTCTGCTCCCGCATAGATGACCGGCCAGGGACATTTTAGGACAATCTTTATGAATTATCCAAGGATACAATTATCACAGTTAACATGCAAATACTATGATAACAAAATGGAGAAATTTCATTAAAATAATAATGTTCAAAGTACAATGATTGGCCCTTAGGGCACAATTTCCAATAGGAAGCCCTGTAAATAGCACACGAAGGAACTTCGGGAATAAAATAAAACCAGATCAATACTCTGGTTACTAAGTTTGATTTACTTCAAATGAAATCAGGTGAGTCGATAGCTGAATTCAAACTTAGATATACTCATCTTGTTATCAACTTGTAGCACTTAGGAAAGTCTATGATCAACATACCCAAGTATAAAAGACTCTGAATATTCTTTCTAAAGACTGGGAGGCCAAAGTCACCACAATTGAGGAAGCAAAAGGTGAATCAATGTGATCAGTTACTTCTCTATTCAGAAGTCTTTTTGAATATGAAAGTAAATTAAAGTTCAAGCAAGAGCTAGATGATATTGCTGACAAGAAGAAGAGAGGTCTAGAACTGAGAGCAAAAAAAGAGATTAAGATGAAAATGAAGAATTTGACGATGACGAAATGGGCCTAATGATAAAACAATTGAGAAAGTTTTACAAGAAAGGTTAAGGATTAAAAAACTTTCAGAAATGAGGAACAAGCAGTAAAGAACACATCATCTGCTATGAATGTGGAAAACTATGACATATCAAATCAAAATGTCAAGAACTGGCTCAAAATAATAAAGAAAAGAGAAAAGGCAAGTTTTATAATAAGAAGAAAGCCTTTATATCTGCCATATGGGGAGGTAATTCTTCTGACAAAGATAACGATGATGAGGAAGTAGCCAATATCTGTTTAGTCGCTCAAGAAGAGTCAGAAGAAGAAGAGGTAACTAATTCTGATCCTACATATGATGAATTCCTTTATGAATATAATGCTTTACATTCTGAATTCATCAAAGTAGTTAAGGAATTAGTTGTTTTCAAAAAGAAAAATAAAAATCTTGAAGAAAAACTCAAAGATGGTTTAGAAAAGGATTATGAAAATTATTTGTCTTTGAAAAAGAAAAACACTAATCTCATAAAAACTCTTGAAAAATTCACTAAAGGGAGTGAGATGCTAAATGTAATTTTAAGAGCTCAACGATTTGTTAATAACTGATCTTGTATTAGATATGATTCAAAATCAGATAGAAGGAAAGGAAGGAAGAAAGCAGGAGGTAAGACATACTTAAGTTACTTTAAACATTCTATTCATACATCAAATCCTTTTTCATATTGCAATTATTGTAATAGAAAGGGTCATTATACTTCATCATGCATTCATAAAAAGAAAGGAAAAATAGGAACCTACAAATGGGTACCTAAAGGTTCATATGTTTAGAAAATATTTTGTACTAACCCAAAAGGACCCAAAAAGATGTGGGTACCTAAGACTTGATCGTATTTGATTGCAGATATGTTTTAAAGCATCCAAAAATAACAAGTGGTACATAGACAGTGGATGCTCGAGACATATGACCGGTGATTTCAAAAATTTTACAATGATACAACCTAAAGAAGGTGGAAAGTTAAAATTTAGAGGAAATCAATCCGTAAAAGATAGCAGGAATTGGTTTAATAAAAAGTGATAAAGGCATGCAAGTCAAAGACGTTTATTACATTGAAGGCTTGTGTCATAACTTGCTGAGCATGAGTCAAAGTGCAGATAAAGACAACTGGGTAATATTTGACTCAGAGAAATGTCTAATTGTAAACAAGAAAGACTTATAATTAGATAAGAAGAATCTCAAGGCAAAGCTCAAAGCTAAAAGGGAAGGTAACTGCTATACTCTTGATATCAGTAAAAATAATTCTGAAAATTGTTTTCTAAGTAATGCTGATGAAAGTTGGTTATGGCATAAGAGGCTAGCTCATGTCAACATGCACCAAAAAGCAAGTTACTTAAAAAGGGTTTAGTGATTGGATTACCCAAAGTAAATTTCAAAAATGATTTGATTTGTGACGCATGTCAAAAGGGTAAACAAACTAAATCTTCTTTTAAATTGAAAAATGAGATCTCAACCAATAGACCACTTCAATTATTACACATGGATTTAGTTAGACTAGCAAGAGTTAAGAGTCTTGGTGGCAACTTATATTCATTGGTTATTGTTGATGATTTCTCTAGATTTACATAGACTATTTTTTTGTCATCAAAGGATGAAACCTTTGGAGAATTTATTGGTTTTGCCAAGAAAGTGCAAAATGAGAAAGGTATGACTATTGCAGATATTAGGACAGATCATGGGGGAGAATTTGAAAACCAAGCCTTTGGAGACTACTGTGATGTTAATGGCATTGATTACAATTTCTCCACTCCAAGGACACCTCAACAAAATGGAGTCGTGGAACAAAAGAATAGAGTACTTACTAAAATGGCTAAAGTAATGCTGAATGAAAAGAATGTGTCTCAAGTTTTCTGGGCCGATGCAATGAGCACAACATGCTACATTTCAAACAGAGCCTATATCAGAACAAAACTTGGAACGACACCATACGAACTATACAAAGGAAGGAAGCCAAACCTTGCTCATCTGCACATCTTCGGTTGTAAGTGTTTCATTCATAATAATGGTAAAGATAACTTAGGAAAATTTGATTATAAAACAGATAAAGGATTTTTCCTAGGCTATTCTAATCGAAGCAAAGCATCAGAGTTTTCGATAAACGAACATGTGTTGTTGGAGAATCAATTTATGTTGTATTCGATGTATTTGAATCCTCTGACAAAACTATTGACAATGAACAGGAAGTTGTTTTAAATTAAGAAAATAGTCAACCTAATCCTAAATCTCTCATCCCAAAAGTTGATCCAGCCAAGGAAGAAGATCAGTCACTAGGACAACCTAGAGCCTGGAAATATAAAAAAAGGCATCCCCTAGAGCAAGTCATAAGAGATGTAAATGAAGGAGTCAAAAATAGAAATAGAATTTTCAATGAAGTTAGTTTCTTTACTTTTATTTCTGAGATTGAACCTTCTAACATTGACAAAGCCTTATCAGACAATGATTAGGTAATAGCAATATAAGAAGAGTTAAACCAATTTGAAAGAAATTAAGTTTAGGATTTGGTACCTTGACTTAAGGATCATTCGATCATTGGCACTAAATGCGTATTCAAGAACAAACTTGATGTATCCGCAATCATTATCAGAAATAAGGTAAGATTGGTGGCCAAAGGTTATAATCAGAAAGAATGAATTGATTATGAGAAAACGTATGCTCCAGTGGCTAGATTGGAAGCTATACGAGTACTTTTAACCTTTACATGCATCAAAGGATTCAAACTATATCAAATGGATGTAAAGAGTGCATTCTTAAATGGCTACATCATGGAAGAAGTGTATGTAGATCAACCTCCAGGTTTTGAAGCTATAACCAAACCTGATCATGTTTTTAAATTAAGAAAAGCTTTATATGGTTTAAAACAAGCTCCTAAAGCATGGTGTGAAAGGCTCAATAAATTTCTCATCGATTAAAGTTTTGTACGAGGAAAAGTTGATACAACGCTTTTTACAAAATGAAAACGAGATGATATTTTAATTGTACTAATATATATTGATGATATAGTTTTCGGTGCTACTAACGAAACCTTGTGTAAGGAATTTTCTGAGATAATGCATAGGGAGTTTGAGATGTCAATGATGGGAGAATTGAATTTCTTTCTCAGTTTGCAAATCAAACAAAGAAAGAATGGAATTTTCGTATCTGAAAGAAGTATTTGAAAGAGATATTGAAGAAGTATGGAATGGATGAAGCAAATGGAATGGACATGCCTATGAGCTCAACTATGTTGCTTGATGCTGATGTCAAGGGAAAAGACTACAATATCACAAGATATAGAGGATTGATTGGATTATTACTCTATCTCACTGCAAGCAGACCTGAGATCCAACTCAGTATTGGTATGTGTGCAAGATATCGATCGGTACCAAAGGAGTCACATGTTGAAACCGTCAAACATATCTTTTGATATCTTGCTGACAGGGTAGAATTAGGTTTCTGGTATCCTAAAGAAAGAAGTGAATATCTAGTTGCATACTCAGACTCTGATCATGGAGGATACAAGACAGACAGAAAGAGTACCAGCGGAGAAAGCTAGTTTCTTGGAGGCTCACTTGTGTCATAGTTTAGCAAGAAACAAAATACAATGTCTCTTTCGTCAACAGAAGCTGAGTATGTTGCAGCATCAAGTTGTTATACACAAGTGTTATGGCTTAAGAAACAACTCCAAGATCTTGGTATTTATCTAAAGGAGATACCAATATACTGTGACAACACTAGCACGATAAGCTTGGCAAAGAATCTTGTTCAACATTCCAGAACCAAACATATTGATGTTAGACATCACTTCATCAGAGATCATGTCCAAAAGACATATATCAAAGTGATTTTCATTACAACTCATCTTCAACTAGCTGATATCTTAACAAAATCTCTTGCAAAAGATCAATTCTTATATATTAGAAGAGAATTGGGAATAGTAAATTCCAATGAATTGTAAGTTATTTAGTGTTTACAAAATATTAGATGATGTTATTTATTGATGTTTTAATGATTACTAACTTAAGCATTGGAGTTTCCAGTAATATGTTTTGTAGGCTCTTGATATTCTATTTTAGAATATGGAAAGCAGAGGTTAATAAAGTACTATATCACTTAAGGGACAACTTCAAGTAACTTATATTACCCGAGTGATAACTGGAAGTGATGGTAAACATCACTCGAGTAACCACTTGAGTGATAACCTTGAAAAAGAGGCAGAGAAGCATTAATTCAAAGGAAAACGGCAAAACAGTTGAAAGTGAACAAGTCAACAAGTCAAAAGATTGATCACTCGAGTAGCTACTTTAGTGATGCCACATAGTCACTTGAGTAAGCCATAGAGTGATCATGAAGGCAGATCTCAAATCAACTTGTTTTCAACTCAATTCTGCCTTAAAGTGCCATCAAATGATCGAGGGAATATATATAATTAATTACAATATTACTTATGATAGGAACACATTTAAATTTGCTTTATTTTTAAATTTTTGATATGATCACTCGAGTAGCTACTTGAGTGATGGTCAAGATCACTAGAGTAGGGCCTCGAGTGATGTCGGGCGCTAGGGCTTTAATTGTCGCAACTCGGACATTTTTCATAAATTCTCCTCGAGTGAATCTCCTAGTGCTCTCCTTAAAACTTTTCACAAATACCTTTTTAGCTTATTTCCATCAAAACCTAATGTTTTTCACTTTCAAAAACTTCTCAAATCTCTAAAAATTGCCTACCTTAAACCTTCGATATACGTAAGCCAAACTTCCAGAAAGTCTTGATCAAAATGGTTAGAACTAAAAATACCACTCCTAATAGTCTTTTTGAGTCTTCTAATCCTCAGAATCTTTTGAATCTACTCCATCTCCTCCAGCAAAAAGCAGAAGCTCACTCCACGATCGAAAACTAAAATAAAGCCACAAGCCAAACCCAAGGTGAAGGGGGTAGTGATCAAAGAACCCACTGCCTTAAGAGCTTAATCTAAGAAGGATATTCCTCCTGATAGAGGCAAAGAGGCTATGGCACCATCTCCACCTCCTTCTAGTTCCCCTGACATACCATCTTTCTCTGAGAAGCCACCAAAAAAGGCTAAGTTTGATAGGAAACTTGTTCAGGCCATGGCAAATGTACTGAGTGAAGTTCACAAGTCTAGAGGAGTGAAGCATAGCCAATCTTCAATGGAACCAGAGGAAGAAGAAATCACATTCCCACCAAAGGGGTTCAATGTGAAGAAGATTGAGGAGTCTCAAAAATTCAAAAACTTTTCAAGAAGAAGAGTGTGCAAGATGCACTATATTGACTCCAAGCTTCTTCAAGAGTTATTGAAGTTTAATCTCATGCCCTACCTTGAATCTTACATGCCTTGGCTCTCAATTAAAATTCCTTTTTGCACCAAGATAGTTAGGCCTTTTTATTGCAATCTTGAGCCTGTGAATGATCCTCTTCGAGATGCCTTAGAAGAAGAATGGTTTCTAAGGTTAGAGGTCAGGAAGTCCTTATTTCACCTTCCAAAATAAAAGCATGGCTAGGAATAGAGGATCCCCCTGAAGATATTTATCCTACTCTCGACTTGAGCTAGTTGTCTTTAGTTTTAAGACCTAGAGAGATTGTAGGACCTCTCAATTTTAACCCAAGTGACATATTTGATTTTCATCGAGTTCTATGGTATATCTATTCGAGAGCCATAGTCAACAAATCCAATACTTCACTCATTTCATAGAGAGGGACTTCAGAAAATTTGCCTTAGTTCTCCTCAAAGAGAAAAAGGACTTAGGAGGATATATCTTTATTGAAATCAAAAGATATAGATTTGAGGGAAAATCCACCACTCCAATGTCTTATCTTTAACTTATATCCTTGTTTCTCAAAAAGAACAAGATTTGGTATTTGGAGAAGGGTAAACTAATTGAGAGGCTTACTCCAGTGGGTCGAAATCAGATTGAAAAGTTACACATTAACATTCCCCTGAAAACTCCTCTTGAATCTGGTCCCCAGAAGAAAAAGACTGAGCCTGAATCCAGTAGGTTGGATGATACTCAGTCATCTGCTCTTGCTTCCACTTCTGCTCCATCTTTAATTGGTTTAGCATTACAGACATTTATGGAGAACCTTTTCAAGGGTTGTCATGTGGACATTGCAAATACCAATGCTGAATTGATAGCCTACATGAATTTCAAGATGGGAGAACTTGTGGAGAAAATGGATAAGAGGCATGAGGGGTAGAGCAGTGGGTATAGGGTGAGCTTCTGAGATCACTTCATGCTAGACTTAATGCTTTGGCACCTGGTTTATCCACTCCTGATCCATTTATGCCTACATCATTTCCTGAGCTAGTATCATCTTCTGAGCCTCGACCTTCTGATCCTAGAACTTATAAACCTAGACTCTCTGAGCCCGAACCATCTTCTTTTCTTCCTCCTATATTGCCTATCACCATTTCTAGAAACATGCATTGATGACTCAGTTCCTCTACCTATTGCATCCACACCTATTGATGACTCAGTTCCTCCAGTCCAGCTAGCTCAGCCAGAGCCAGAATAGAACAGAACAACTGAAAACATGCAAACGTACATCGATTATTATATTCTTAGTGCTCTATTTTCTTATACTCATTCTTTGTACTTCAGTGATTATATATTTGCTCTCTGGGAGAGATTTTCATTACAAACTCAATATTTGTTATTGAGACAACTTAAGGTTGTGGAACCTTGAGTTGGGAATTTGATTACAACGTGTAAGGGGGAGCGAGTGTCCAGTGAAGGAACTTGCTATGTACTTAGGTGCCAAGAACCAAATGAATCTTGGAAGAAATAGTGAAACTCTCAGAGAAGCTCTGAGTACTGGACGTAGGTCAAAGTGGTTGTGGCTGAACCAGTATAACTCCTGGTGTACACTTCGGTGATATTTCTCCTAACTCTTTATTGCTTTAAATTTCCAGTCAATTTTTATATACGCAACGAAATTTCTGGTATCACCCAACTCACCCCCTCTTGGGTGAAACGCTTGCACTAACACTTTCCTGCAATTTACCTTCACCAATTTGCTTTCTCTTCGAGCTCGGGCAGATATCAAATCATATAATTTTGAAATCTATATAGTGCTGGGTCATTACTCATTCCAATCTTATTAACGTAATTAAACCTTTGTTATTCTTGACCTTCTCATAGCTCTTATCCTTTTATTTGGAATAGTTGGTTATCTTTGATAATCTTTTGTACTTAGGTTATTGTGTATCTAATTAAGACATATTGAATGTCTTTTCTCTTATAATTTAGACACTCAATTTAATTAGGTTAACCCCTTAAACTTGTCCCCAATACTCTCAAATGATCACTAACTTTAATTTCAAAAAAAATGTGGTCAATTTTCATCTTAATCCAATTCTGCTTCTACTTTTTAGGGGACTTTGAAAACAATCATAACTTAAGCTAGGGAACTCCAAATAAGATGGTTCAGGTTCCTATGTAAAGCTCTTTCAATCCTATGCAAAGGAAAAATAATATCCAATATTAAATATGGACCTAATTTACCAGTTCCCACATGCATACTGACTGTCCCTTTGGTGAGTAAGAATATTCTAGATTTCCTACTCAAATTTTGAAAATTCATAACTTACAATATATACATCCAATTTTTGAGTTCTAGTACCTATAAGAATATTTTAAAGAAAATTAACCATAATGAAAAATTACAAAAGTAAATTCATGTAATTTGCATATTTACTTACTATCTAAATTTTGAAAAACAAAATTTTTCCAGTTTTCTGTCCAAACTTGCAAAAATCGTAACTTTCATTCTAGACATCCAATTGAAATGTTCTAGGACTCATTTTAAATCTTAGGATGTGTATTATCTCCTTATCAAATTTCATAGACAAAAGACACGATTTGCTCTGTTAAAACCACGCCTGATTCCAACTACCTCATTGACTCAACAGAACCGACACCCTATCATAAAACCTCAAAAACACCGCATATCTCTTCCTAATGTGAGTTCTTCTTGGTTCTCTCTTCCAAAACACATGTTTAACTCTTCAAACCTCAAAGAAACCAAACCAAACCCACTCAAAAATTCAAGTTTTAGCTTAAGAAATCACATGCATGTGTACTATGGTTTTCAGTAATGAAAGATAAGAAGAAAGAATGAACATGCAAGCCCAAATTTGTGGCTGAAACTCTAGGATTTCAACACATATAAAACCCAAAATGCATGCTCTATTTTAGTGGGTAATTACATAACCAAAGGACCTTAAAAAATCAACTCAAATTCAACATGCATGAGCTTTTCTCAAGCTTTCTTGGTGACAGAATTTCTTTCCCAACATTCCCAACTTTTAACAACCAATTTTTACCCAAGAAAATCACCAAATCAACCGAAAGAAAGTTAGAAGAGGTATATTAGGCTCACCTAAGTCAAAATCTTAGGTTGCGTGTGGCTTTTCCAACCACCTTCTTCCTTTTCCGGGTAGCTCTCTTCTCTCTCGTTCTCTCCCTTTCCTTCTCAACTCTCGGACTCTCTCTTTCTTTTCTTGTGTCCAAATTGCTAATGAGGTAAGAGGGAGCTGATTGAATGATTAAGAGTGTGTTTGGATTAGCTTTTGGAGAATTGCTTCTGAAGAAAAAGTGATAAAAGTGATTTTAGAGAATAGATTATGAGTAGAATAGGTTATGTGAAAAAAGTGATTTTGATAAAATGATAGTGTTTGGATATTGTTACCAGAATCACTTTTTTCATGTTCAAATTACTAAAAAGGACATTAAATTTTGTGATAATTACATATAAAGGATAAGATTTTATTTTAAATATTTTTAACAATAAATTTCATAATAAACCCAAAAAATTAAATAAATTTGTCTACAAAATTAAAATTATAACATTAGTCAATTATATAACATCATAAAAAATAGCTCAAACATATATGTATTAATAAATTGTATAGACTAAAATCATTTATACCTAGTAATTATCCAAAATAATGTACTATATTTTAAATTGAAATACGCATTAAATTTTGACATATTTTTTTCTAATTCAAGTCTGCATTCATATGACCATATCATATTTGGTTGTCTCGCTTTTACAAGCTTCCTTTTCTTAGAAGATTTTTTTCTATTAGTAAAATAGTCAAGAGTTGAATAAAAAAGAAATGGGAACAGAGATTCTGATAAAAAAAAGGGAACAGATGGGACTATGGAAGGAAGAAGAAAGAGAAGATAGGAAAGAGAAAAAAAGGAGGATAGAGAAAGAGTTGTTGGTGGAAATTACGATGCCAACTTCAGAAAAAGTGAAAAAAAATAAGATTTTTCAAAACCATGGTTTTGGACCCCAAAACCATGGTTTTAGATAAAAAAAAAGTTATTAGTAGGTTTTTTTATGTGTTTGGATACTTTTATGTCAAACCATGGTTTTCATCCCAAAAAGTGTTTTTTTTGTTTTGATCCTTAATATTTTGTAAGGATTTTCTTCCTTAATTAGCTTCTTTAGGCCATAAAATAAATTCTCTGAAAATTTCAAACCAAATTATAACCTCTAACTATTTTTTCTTGAATTTTCGAGAAAAAAAGGCCTTTAAATTCCTAGAATTTAACTTTAAAATTATTCAATTCACTTTTTAGGGAATTAAACCTTTTAATAATTTTCAAGACGTTACATTAATTAGTTGTGTATAACTGATGTACGTGTTATATTGAGTAATTAAATAATAAAAAATTCGATCTATTGAAATCTAGTTCATAATTTCTATTTTAATTTAGATATTCTCTTAAAGTCACATTGGTTTCAATTTAAAGCAAGGATTTTAAAATTGAACCCGCCATTAAAACCAGCAAGTCATTGATCTAAGGGTTAATAGTAGACTTGGATTAGTCAAGATTAATTTATTATATTTCTAAATTTATATGTTAAATATAGCATTAGATTTGAAAATTTATAAATTTAAATTTAAAGGGTGATTTTAAATAATTTTTTAAGCATTAGTTTGAAAATTTATAAATTTAAATTTAAAGGGTGATTTTAAATAATTTTTTATTATTAAATATCATTTAAAAGGTATATATATATATATATATTTTAAAAAAGACAATTTATTTAACAAAACAATAAAAAGTTACATAGAAAACCATAAACTGATCTTGAGATAGGATCAAATTGAGGCTTCATAGACTAAAAATATAAATGCATTACAACATACTAACATAACCACAAACATAATAACATCTAAAACGAACAAAACAAGGAGTAGGAACCAAAGCCTGATAGACTGCTAGCATTCTAAAGACCCGCCAAAGCTTGGGTCTAATCTTGAACTAGCTACAACACCACCAAACCTCACACTACTTGAAGTTCTATAACGCAAGAGTAGAAACTACTTGGTGACATCGATAAACAAGGGACATGGGAATATGCCACTCCGGACCACCAACCTACATAAGCGACCCATGTTGTTGATAGCTTTGGAGCTATTGAAAGGGGTCTTTACACAACCCTGTTAAGAAGTTGAAGTAGGCTTACAAGCCTCACAGAGAGAGGCCGACAACCTTGATGGAGTGAAGGTGGGGAGGAAAGCAAACTAGAAAATGCAATCTCCTTAATATAAAATAAAACACACAACAAAGCAAGCAAGCAAACAAACCCAAAACATATATCATTACAACAAAAAAAGAAAAGGAAAAACTATCAAATAGTAGCAACATATAGTTTAGAAAGAACCCAGACTTGGCTTCCTACATTGAAGCCAACTCCCCAAACATGAATGCCCAACCAATAAGTAGTAGCAAGAGGAGGCCAAAACAAAACTTTCAGCATGCAAAAAACCAAAGTTTCCACCCCCATCAAGAAAAACATCTAAGGAAGTTTTGAATGCAGTAAATAGATGGGAATGAAAGAAGTCGATGGAGAGAAAGGAAATAGAGAAGTGGTGGTGGAGACAAAGGAAAAGGAGTAAGGCGGTGGAAAAAGAAAAGAGGAAAAAAATAAAATTTGAGGAGTAAATGAAACTAAAGGAGGGGACAAAGCTTGAAGAACAGAAATGAAGTCGAAGAAATGAGAAAGACAGTAAAGAAGTAGGAGAAAGGAGGTGGAACACAAACACTACAAAAAAAACGTGATTTGGTAGCAGTTAAAAATGGATATTAGTAGTGGTTTTAACCACTACAAACAATATTAGTAGCGGTTAGAAAAACCACTACTAAATCGTATGTTGCAAGCTGTTTTGTAGCGGTTTTATATAACCGTTACTTAAGGAAAATAACTGCTATATCCTTTGTAGCATTTCAACCCAACCGCTACAACATCCCCATGAGCGAAATTTTTTTCTAAGATATTTGTAATGGTTATATAACCGCTATAAATATAAAAAATTGAAATTTTGAACGTGGGAAAAGAAAAATGAAATCTTTTTTCTATTTTGTAGCAATTAAATCAACCGCTACTAATTTTGAATTTTGATGAAATTTGTAGCGGTTATAGAACCGCTACTAATTTCATCAAAATTCAAAATTAGCGCAAAAAAATTAATGTGTTTAAAAAAAACTGCGTTAATTAGTAGCGGTTTAATAACTGCTACAAAAATTTTAAAAATGTTTTTTAAGAAAGTATGATCATTTGTTTCTGTTTTTTTAATATTAAATTAAATAGTTTATTTTTTTATTAGTTTATCTAATTAAATTAGCTTATTATTCAATAGTTTAACTTATTTATAAATTAAAAGGAATAATTTAATTTAAAATGATTAGTATAAAAATTGTATTGGTAATATTATTAAGGATAAGTAGGTAATAAGGAACTATTATGTTGTTTACTACAATGTAATTGTGTATGAAAAATAGATGAAAATGAGATAAAGCTCTGAAATATCTGGAAAAAAAATGGTGAGAATAAATTTTATACAAAAGAAAGAAGTATTGAAAAACAATTAAAAAACTTGTTACCATATTTGATCATATTGTTCAGATCCTCAACTCATACAAAAGAAGTTGTAAATGAGAGAAAATGAAAGAAAGGTAAGGTGAAAAGAAATGGGGGAGTGTTTGAAATGAGTTGTGGTAAGGGAATTTATAGGGATCCACGTACCATTTGTGATGGTTAATGTATCCATTTTGTAGCGGTTTTTAGTTAGTAGCGGTTATTTTTATTTTTGTAGTGGTTTTTAATTAGTAGAGGTTATTTTTATTTTTGTAGCGGTTTAATAACCGCTACAAATATTATTTTATTTTATTTTTAAAGACAAAAGCATAATTTGAATTTGATCACTCATCCTCGCCATCTCTACAGAAATTATGTAGAAAAATTATTGTTAGGGATGTATTATTAAATTTAAAAAATTTAATTTAAATGATGTGAACTTAAAAAAACTCACCGCAGTAGAGGTAAATTGTCATCACCTTCAGGGAAGTAGTTTTCAAAATCGGCTGGCTGAAATAGCTCACTCTTGTAGGCGATGTTATCGCCTTCACCCATGTCGTAAAGGTCTCGTGGCTTTAAATGAACCACCATGTGCCAATCCCTGTGCCTCTCGTCCTCGACATAATAAACCTGATGTGCCTCTGAAGCAAGAATATACGACTCATCATCTTGAGAAATACCAGTATGAATCGGCTGTGAGAAATTGACTGATGTGATCCCTAAGTCGTTAGTTGTCAGTCCTCGAGAAGTAGTGGTATTTGCCCCCAAACACTTGAACAGTGTCACAGTGAAACGACCTTGATAATTAAGTTCGATCACATCAAGAAGCTTGCCATAGTAAGGGACGCCTTCAAACTGCATGTTGGCGTCACTGCTGCTCGTATAACTCCTCAACGATCAAAACCTTAGAACACAACTTCTGAAAGAAAGAATAAAGTTCCACCAAAACGATGGAAACATAAGGAGGAAGTGCATTCTTTATAGCCAGAGGGAGTAACTGCTACATAAGAACATGTGAGTCATGACTCTTCAGGCCAGCAACCTTTCGAGCCTGCAAGTCAACACATCGAGAAATGTTGCTTGAATACCCATCAGAAACTTTTAATTTCATCAACGTCACAAGGAAAACTTCCTTGTTCGGTTTTGTGAGGGTAAACTTTGCCAACTGAAATTTGTGATGCTCATCTGGCCAAGCATCTTCACGAACTCCCATGTCGTGTAAATCTTTCCTAGCTTGAAGGTGATCTTTTGTCTTGCCGGGTTCGTTAAGCAGGGTATACAGCACATTGTCGCAAACATTTTTTTCAATGTGCATGACATCAAGACTGTGGCGAAGTAAATTAGATCTCCAATATGGAAGAGTGAATAAAAACTTATCTTCTTCCACTGCTGGGGCACCGAAGTCCTGCGCGTCTTTTGGAGAGTTTGTGCTGAATCGTCACTTTTGCCAAACTCGAAGTCAACATGCTTAAGCTGCTGTAAGATATCTGTACCGGATAAAGTCTGAGGTGGTCCTCTTTTTTCTGGTTTCCCATTGAAGCGATTCCATTGCAATATGAACTTATGCCTTCCATCGAGAAACCTCTGATACCCTATAAAGCACCACTTTCGGCTGTGGGAAAGGCGCACTGCGTCAAAGTCAAAATTACAAGCTGGACACACCAACCCAGTATGCACATTCCAACTAGATAATGTGCCAAGGCCAGGAAAGTCACTAATCATCCACATCAAGGCTGCACGCAAGTTGAACAAAGTCTTGCCGTAAGCATCATACGTCTCTATGCCGACATTCCATAGGTCAAGCAATTTCACAATAAGCGGTTGGAGATACACATCGATGTTATTGCTGTTAGATCTCATGTTTTGGTGATAACAAAAGAATGGTTTGAAAAGGAAATGTTTAATAATCAAGCTTGAACTAAGTAATGACAGGAATAAGCTTTACTTGAGGAAAGCATGGAAGTAATGAAGAGAGGCCAAGAGATAAAGCTGAGAAACTTGATCAGAAGCAAGTTTTCTAAGGCATTACTCGAGGCGGTACTCGAGTAATGAGACAAAACTTGAAGTAATCAAAGACAACTTCCAGTAGCCAGGCAACGTTACTCGAGGAGCTACTCGAGTAACAGTGTAAAAGTTTTTCAGGATGCCATTGATACTCGAGGAGCTACTCGAGTAACCCTGTTTCTAAAAATGTGCAGCTCTCGGCATTTAGTACTACTGCAACATTACTCGAGGAGCTACTCGAGTAACCATGTGAAAAACTTCCAGTTGCCTTCAGGTTGCCAACGATACTCGAGGCGCTACTCGAGTAACTCTGTTTCTGAAAAGATGGAGCTCTCGGCACTTTGTACCACTGCAACATTACTCGAGTAGGTACTCGAGTAACGCACAAAGGTAAGCAAAAACTTGAAGGTGGTACCCGATTAACTTGATCTCTCTTTATTTCATGTTCCTCGAGTCCTTACTCCAGTATGCATATATTTAAGTAGATTCCTCTAGTAAGTACCCGAGTATGCAGAATATTTTCAAAGACAACTTCAAGTCTTTACCCGGGTAAGTCATTGACAAAAAGCACAGTTACTCGAGGTGGTACCCGAGTAACCTATGGAACAATGAGTGCATTACTCGAGTACGTACTCGAGTAATGAGGTAAGTGCTCTCGGCATTGAAATCCTGCAACATTACCCGAGTAGAGCATCGAGTAACCAAAAGTTTATTTCAAGTTTTACTCGAGTTGGTACCCGAGTAACTCATAAAGTTGTGAGTGCATTACTCGAGTAGGTACCCGAGTAAACATGTATTTCCAAAGGTTTGAAAATTGGTTATTCCAGGCACTACCCGAGTAATCTTATGTTTATTCATTAACCTGCAATTGATCAAAGATTTCCCGAGGTTACTCGAGTAGGTACTCGAGTAACATTCAAGCAATACTCGAGGAGATACTCGAGTAAGCTTACCTAGAAATTTTGAAATCATTCAAACGTTCATAGATTTGTTTCCTATATGATTAATCTTTCATTGTATTAGTATTCTTAGTCTATTTACAGATAAACAATGAAGAAAACACTTCAAGAGATTGAAGTCAAAAGAAACGTTCAAATGCCAACCACCGCCAACGGATATTTTTCAAAAACTTGAAAAGTCAACAGTGGCTGCGCACTCTCCAACGAACGAAAGAAAATGTTCCAACGGTCATCACCAACATATCTATATATATGTGAACATCTAAACAGAGAAAGAACAACAAGCACACACACAAACGTATTATCAAGTTTATTGCTCTGTTTTCACATTGAAATTGTATTTCTATGCTTCAGTGATTCTTATTCACTCTGTAAGAGAGATATTTCATTCAAACTCAATATTTGTTATTGAGGTAACTTAAGGTTGTGGAACCTTGAGTTGGGATTGAATTACAACCTGTAAGGGGGAGCGAGTGTCCAGGTATAGGAACTTGCTTGTACTGAGGTGCCAAGAACCCACTGAATCTTGGAAGTTATAGTAAAACTCTCAGAGAAGATCTGAGGACTGGACGTAGGTCAAAGTGGTTGTCACCGAACCAGTATAACTCCCGGTGCACACTTCGGTGATATTTCTCCTTACTCATTACTGTTTTTAATTCCTCTGATAAAGTTTTATATTTCCAACGAAATTTTAGTATCACCCAATTCACCCCCCCTCTTGGGTGAAACGCTTGTTCTAACAATTGCCTGGTGCCTTTTTGCCTCGAATGATCATAGACATAATGAAAGATCTTTGTTTCACACACATCCATGGGCTAAGTTGTAGGGAACTAAGACTTCCGGCCAAATACTATAACTTGTGCTAAGATTTCTAAAAGGATTGAAACTGTCAGCTGCCAACGCAAGCCGAATATTTTTGGGGTCAGTTGTGAAATATGGAAAGTCATTGTCAAACATTTTCCAAGTGTATGCATCCCGAGGATGTCTTAATTTTCTGTCTTCATTCTTATTAACGGCATGCCACCCATGTGCTCCACAGTTTTAGATGATATAAATAATCTTTGTAGGCGAGGTTTCAAAGGGAAGTACTTGAGAATCTTTGCAGGTTTCTTCTTGCGCTTTTCTCCTTCTGAATTGTCTTGTACCTCGATGTGTGGCATCTCTTACAAGTCTCCCTGCTGGAATCGTCACCCCAATACAGCATACAATCATTGGGGAATGCATCAATCATTTGATAGTTTAACCTCAACCTGTTGATAATCTTCTTGGTCTTGTAGAACGTTGTAGGAATCTCAACGTTGGGGAATGCATCTTGCAATAATTCGAGAAACATCGACATTCCCTTACACAAGCACTTGATATGATACAATTTGATCAAGAAAGATAATTTAGAATATTTTTGACAACCTTGATATAAAGGACGATCTGCTTCATCCATCAAGCTGAAAATATCCTGAGGTACTTCATTCCTCATAAACACCGGGTCAGAACCGTGCACTTCTTCGTTGAAGTTGTCGCCTTGGAATCCAAATGCATCACGCACAGTATCATTCACAGGATCATCTTCATCTAGTTGAACGCCTACTTGAGAACTTCGAGGAAGAGCATCATCATATCTTATGCCGGCCTTCTCACCATGAACTGCCCAGAACGTATAGTCCTCAGGGAAAGGCTTCAAAAGCAAATGTTCCTTCACAACATTTCGTGCATGCCACTTCTTGAACTTGCATTTTCAAAATGGACAGACGATCTTGCCGTTACAGCTGGCGTGAGTGAATGCGAAATCTAAGAAATTGTTTAATCCGTACAAATATTCTGGAAAATTGCGCGGCAACCTGATCCATGACTTTCCATAGCTACTAGAGAGAGAGAGAGAAGAAAGTATAGAGAAGAAGATGAGTGAATAGAGAATGACGAATGCTTGAAATCTTATATTCTGAAATTCCAACGTTTAATAATTTGTACTGGTTCAAAAACCGCTACACTAACCGCTACTAATTTTCAAGTCGTTGGAAATTTGCACTAAGTGGTGGGAAATTCAAAATTGAAAAGTTGAGTTTTGTAGCGGTTATATATATAAAACCGCTACTAATTTTCAAGCCGTTAGAAATTTGCACAAAGTGGTGGGAAATTCAAAATTGAACAGTTGAGTCTTTGTAGCAGTTATATGAAAAAAAAAAACCGCTACTAATATTAAATCCGTTTGGAATCAAATTGAAAAATTAGTTTTAAATTTGTAGCGGTTATACATAAATAACCGCTACAAATTTGCACAAAGGAGGCAAATTTCAAAATTCAAATGTTGATTATTTGTAGCGGTTATTATTGTAAAACCGCTACTAGAATGGAACGTTATTTATAAATATAAAAAAAAATTATATATTTGTGGCGGTTTTACCAAAAAAACCGCTACAAATATAACAACATTTTATTTATAGTGTCATTGTAATAACCGCTACAAATATGTATATTTGTAGCAGTTTTTATTGTAAAACTGCTGCAAATATACATATAATTTATTTTTTTAAGGTTTAGAAATATAAATAATATTGTTGCAATTAATTCACAAATTCAACAACGCGGTCTAAGAATATAAACATAATTATGGTAAACACAATAAGAATTTAAGTTCTGAAATACAAAATTATAGATATATTTATTTACAAATGTTTCAACAACAAATAAACTAAACTAAGTAGCTGGGGGCTGATCATCTGGTGCTCCCTCAGGTGCTGCTGGATCGGGCCGCTGGGCAGAGTGAACCACGCCATCATCATCAGCAGGAGGAGGAGGAGTCTGGACGACGAACCGAGGGACAGGCGGAACCTGAGGATACTGCTTGTCAAGGAACAGGTGAGTCCATCCGTGCTTGAGCATGATGTTCATGATATCACACCACTGCGTCTGTTGAGCGTAGATCAAATCAGCATGCTGCTGTAGCTGCTGCTGCTGTTGAGCCGCTGCAGCCTGTGTCCGCTCCAAATCTGACCGCAGCTGCTCAACAAACTCATCCCTCAGACGTCTGACCCCTCCAGAGTTGCCAGCCTCAGAGGCGGCACTCCTGCCGTAGACCATTCTAGGCCTGCCACCTATCCCCATCCCCCGCATGCATCCGGGGTGCTAAGCCTGAGCTAGACCGGCCTTCAAAGGAGCCGTCAGGTCCATTGACCCTTGTGACTCCTCGGCTTGGGTCTCTCGCAGCTCAGCCTGCGACTGCTGTATCTGCTTTTGCCATTTTATGAAACAATTACTAATTAGCTTTTTGCATTAAGTTGGTTTTATAAAAATTATAATAATGAAATTACTTACAATGGTCGCCTTTGCCTGCTGAGAGGTTAGAGTCCCGTCACGGTGTCTATGTGTGATGACGTACAACTCCCCATAGTCTGTCTGACAGTTCTCCTGTTGTGCCTTCCTCGCCTAAAACAATTACAAAATTCGATTAGTATTATGAAATAACCAGCTAAAAGTCAATCATATTTTGAAAAGTTACCAGCACGCTGTAGGTGACAGCAAAGGTGTTCGATCCTGCTGTGTGGTGGATCGTCTGCTGCCCACAGATCCTGGTGTTCCTCTGAGAAAGCGCCTGAAAAAAACAATATTAAATGTATTAAAAATTTTAAAATTAATAAATTTCAAATTAAAATTAATTGAATTGATAATTTAATAATAAACAATTACAAAATTATATATAAATAATCTAATAAATACATTACCTGCCCCTCAGCAGTCCTCCTAAACTGGACGAAACTCGCCCAGTCGTTCGATGGCACGCCATCCGAGACGCTTTCAATCAGCTGCTCCAGAGGCATCGTCCTGTCCTTATCCACCCTGTGGAACAGACGGTTCCTCCTGTTGCTCCAGCCGACACCCATCTTCACGAGGGTGTACCTCTTCTGGTTGGCCCAGACGGCAAACCGCAGCTGCAAAAAAATTATTTAAATATAAATAACTACAAAAATCCTATTAAAAATATTAATTAAATAGAATTAATTACAAAAAATATTAATTAAATACTACTAATTACCTGAACCACCTCCTCCCAAGCTTGGTCCTTCGTCCCCTACGGAACGTGCCTCCATATCCTGAAGTGAAAGGGGAACTGCATCCAATTCAAGCCCAGCTCATTTAGGAAGCGGTTGAACAAATGACCTCCATTGTCAATGGCCTGGTCCATGCCCTCATTCCACAGCACTATAACTCACAGTGGCCGGTCCATGCTGTTCAGACCGGCCACATCCAGTCTCCTCGTCGACAGGTTCCCCTGCTCATCTTCACAATTTACCGTACGTTAGATAAATTGTAATTCAAATTTAACATTTCAAATTTAAATAAATAATTTATTAAATAAATTACCTTGGACCTTGACCTCAAACCTAGTGGACCGCGAAGACGACCCTTGTGGGTTGTTCTGCTCCCGAGCCTCCTCCTCATTGAGGAGCTGCTCCATCTCCCTGATCCCAATTGGGATATCGAAGTCCTCCTCGTTGTAGTCCTCGACGCTGATATCTGCCCCCCAAACTCAGGCACCTCTGGTGTGGTCGTCTCCTGTGGGATCGTCTGCGGTGCCTGTGGTAGGGTCGAATCCTGTGGGGGGATGGGTTGAAATGCTGCGGTTACCCTCCCTCCGCGCTGCCCCTCCCTCTGCCCCCTGCTCAACTGTTGCCACCTTTAAAAATCAGTCTGGGGACCTCAGGTGCCTTCCCCTTATCCTCTCTTGAAGCCATATCAACGCTTAAATCTAAAAAGAAAACACTCAGAGAAACTTCAAGAAACAAAATGAGCAAATAGAACAATAGAGAAGGGAATGATGCTTTTATAAGCGGGACATTTGTAGCCGTTATTAAAATAACCGCTACATCAACCGCTACAAAGCACTTCGGGCGGCTAAATTTTGTAGCGGTTTTAAAATAACCGCTATAAAGTACAAAAACATTTGAAGTTTTGTAGCGGTTAAGGTAGAGAACCGCTACAAATTTGGAGACCTCTGAAATTCTGTAGCGGTTACAACCTAATAACCGCTACAACTACGCAACGTTTGGAATTTTGTAGCGGCTTGTTTTGGTAAAACAGCTACACTGTTGGCGCGTCTTAGTCGGGCCATGTGGCATGAAAACTGTAGCGGTTATTATTTATTAACAGCTACAATTTTTTGCGGGAAATTCGCGCCATATTTGTAGTGGTTTTCTCCAAATAACCACTACAAGAAACGATGCCAATCTGTCGCGCCACTTGGCGCGTAGCTTGCCGCTGCAAATTTATAGTGATTTAGGTTAAAACCGCTGGAAATGTTAATATTTGTAGCGGTTATAATTAACCGCTACAATGTCACCGCTACAAAATACCATTTTTTTGTAGTGAAAGTAGAGAAAGTAAGCTAAGTCTGGAAAGAATGATGAAGGAAGGGATGGAGGAAGGAGAAGGAAGAGGTGGAAAAACCACCTAAGGAGCATCATAATGGTACCAACAGTGCCAAAAGGAAAGCACTCATAAGCATTTAAAAATTATATAAGACTGAGTTAAGATACAAATCTACCTATGAAGTATTACCTCATGAGCACTTTAATAGTTTAATTGGGTGCAAAAGGATACATGAATGTTCCAAAACAACACAAAATATCTCCATTAATTCAACCAATATTTATTATTTAACAAATAATCCTCACACACATTGTACCATGATTTCATTCCTAGTGTCCTTGTCCACCATTACGAGGTCTTTCACATGAAGCAATCTATACAACCCTCTCATTTTCTCTAGTTTCTTTGATGTCAATGTATATTATAACAGGATTTGGGTGTATTGATTTTTGTAACAACAAATGAGTCATCCTCAACCTTCTATTTGTCATCTCTCTCTTTGGCTTCTTCCACCACATGCCTAATTTATAACCATAAGGCCTCTATGAGGTCTTTTGCATGAAGAAATCAACACAACCCTATACTTTTCTCTAGTTTCTTCGATGTCAATTATGTTATAAGAGGATTTGGTTGTGTTGATTTCAGTGACAATATATGAGTCATACTCGACCTCCTATTCGTCATCTCTCTTTGTCTTCTTCGAATACATGGCTAATTTATAACAATAATGCCTATATTCCCCAACTGGTTATCTTCAAGGCAAAACCACTAACAAAGAAGAAACTAAAGTAAAGCACAGTGGATGAGACAGCTGGGGGAGGAATAGTGTTGGCACTAAGGAGGTACAACCATTGTGTTGTGCAGAATATGTAGCACTCCAAATTTTATATTCACCAAAAATATATTATAATTATTCGAGAAATTCAATAAAATGGTGAATATTCATGAGAAAATGGGCAAATTAATTCAAGAAAGGAATTAGATTACAAAGGTAATAGCAAAATCATAATTTTTCTAATTTAGCCCAAGATTAATTATTTTCCAATTAATTGAAATTAAATTTCAATTAATTAATGAAAATAAAGGGGAATGTATATTTGGAATAAATCAAGAGTTGTGAAATTAGAAGGAATTACGCACAATCCATTTAATTGAATTATGGAAATGTTGAGACAATTTTATTTCCCTTTCTCTTGTAAATTTATCCTACCACAAGAAAAATGGAGGGAAAATGATGTTTGGGATTAAACATGCCAAGTGTCATTATTCTATGATAATGGGATTAGTTTATAATTGATTAAGATGAGCACATGTCTAATTGCATTTAAATAATGCTACTTGGACATAGTAATTATGATTATAGTACAATACTTGAGTGCATAGTTGGATTAGTTGGAGGAAACCCATTTGGTTAGGGAGAGCATTAGGGGGGATGGTTTTATGCTAACGAAAAGGAGGAGGAAATTAGTTCAATGCTAATGGAGCAATTATGACACAAATGTGAATGAGATAAGGATTATAACAAGTGTCCCCATAAGATGCTTTGATGAGATCATATGGTTAAGGGTGATTGGAGGTGTTTTATTAAACACTCTTCCTTCCTCTTCCCTTCATATTTTTGATCAGCAACAAGAGAAAGAAGAGAGAGAGAGAGAGAGAGAGAGAGAGAGAGAGAGAGAGCTTGAAGAACTTTGGAGTTCTAGAGAGAAGGAAGAAGAGGCTTAAGGTAAGTATTGATCTCTTAAGCATTTTCTTTGTAATCTTCCATGAAAACCTTCTCTAAACCTTTCTCCTTCATGGGATCCATGGTTTTGAAGACACATTTTGAGTTCAAGGAGAGAGAGGAGAGGTCGCCTAGAGAGGGAGAACTCAAGAACTCAAGAGGTAACCTCACAAACCTTAGATCTATTCTTGTATGATGTTGTTATTGAGGTTTGTGGTTGGATTTGGTGATTTTTGATTAAGTTGTAAATTTGGAAAGTCCTAATCCTAAGGGGTTATGCTACCCAAATTTCTTTAAATCATGATTAGTATGTGTTTAAATGAGTTAATAAGGGATTAGAAGTGCAAATGTACAAGCTTTGGAAGCTAAAACACAAAAGATCAATTTTTCCTTTTTCTTGACCTATGTTTTGGCTAAGGTTAGATATGGGGGAAGGAATTGGATTTTCATTAAATAGATGGTTTCATTGGATTCAAGAGGCAAAAATAGGTGGGGTTATAGTTGTTCACTTTTTCGGAAAAGCCCGAAAAACATAATTATGAAAACGCCCCCTAAAACCTTAAAACGGGGCTGTCAAGGGCAATTTTGTAATTTGACACTGAATTTGGTAATTTCGATCTAAGAAATGGATTCCTTGGGCAAAAATGTGTCAGGATAGCCCTAGTTAAAATTTTGGAAAAACGTGCCATTTGGCCTGGTATGGCGGGGCTGGGTCGGGGTCTGAGGGGCATTTTGGTAAATTTTCACCATAGACTAATATAACTATAAGAAATACTATTGAAGAGTCTAAAATGATACTTGGATAGGTTATGACCTATTTCTTGTACATTTAATATTTTAGGACCGAGTTGGAAGCTGGAAGCGACACTTTTTACGAGGCATATTTAAAAGGGGTTAAAAGAACTTTGAGGTAGGGACATGATCCTTCATACATCATGCCATAGTTATATGAATGTGTGGATGCCATTGTTTGTAATTGTACTTTATTAATCAACATTTTTGCCTAGAGAGGGGCAATTAGTGTTAGGGGCACTTACACTAGAAGTTGGTGAGAATCCAACCGATGCCGATTAGTGGGGCTGAGCCCTACTCATGTATACATGCAGATTATGTATTTATATTATTCATTATTTGGTGCATACATGGCGCATATCATATTTGCTTTTCACATTTTCTATGAATGATAGCATGTTTCTACTGAGATTCGTTAGAATCTCACTCCTTTTTCTAAACAAACATCTCAACGGGTGCCAGTGGACCAAAAGGAAAAGGCGTAGTCGCCGAGAAGTGATTGGCATGTGTCTCGAGGCAAGGTTGAAGTCGGTGGTTATAATTAGTTTATGATTAAGATGTTTTGGGAAATCCTGTATATATTGAAGTTTCCGCTATATTCTGTATTTTGTCTACAAATTGAACGACCTTGAGATTGTAAATGAATATTGTTATCAGTATATATGTGCTTTTCTATATGCCCATGGAATTTCGTCTTTATTACTCTTCGGTTATCAAAATGGAAATGGGTGTTGACAGAATACCCCCAGGTAGCGGTTAAGTGATTTCAAACCTTTAGTCGCCACGAGTTAAATCAAAATAAATCAAATCATGTAGTAAAGGGCATAATTCAGATCGTGTTCTTATAAAGAGCCTTTTATTTAATTTATAGGGTAGACTAAGTGACAAAAGCATGGAGATGTGTTTTGAAATTGATTTTTGTCCTAATAAAACTACTTGCAAAATTAATGAAAAGCAACATAAGGTAATATTTTTGTGATTTTTGATTGAATGATGAACTAAGTAATCAAATTGGATTTAAGAGAATAAGATGATGAATGCTTCTTTGAAAATGGAATATGAGTTATCCGTATTCAAAATGATCTGGGAGTTAAATTATTGACTAAGTCAAAAAACAAACCTTAGTAACTCTCTAAGTCTAGTGACATAATTAGTGATTACCCCTAGAACTCTAACTAGCTAATCACTCCTTAAAACACTATTAAATGCCACTTAGTGTACAATTAGGATTGGAATAGGGCAATTTGTTCCTCTATAGATTAATCCTCTACTAAGACATTATTAGAATGCTCAACTGAGACACTCAATATCCAGCACAACACAATTATAAAACCTAGCACAACTATGCTAGATAATTACAATATCATTGACTTGAAAGGAAAATACATAAATTTTAAACTCAAACTACATAATCCAATCAACACCACAATAGTTTAATACAAACTAAGAACTACAACTCACAATCTTCCTTCAAGTAACGAAGGTGTTGGAAATTATGCCCTAAGGGCCAATCATTTTACTTTAAACATTATTATTTTAATGAAATTTCTCCATTCTGTTATCATATTATTTGCATGTTAACTGTGATAATTGTATCCTTGGATAATTCATAAAGATTGTCCTAAAATGTCCCTAGTCGGTCATCTATGCGGAAGTAGAGATGAAACAAGACCAGTATGACTTTGATAAGATATGGAGATACGAATCAAAGTCTTAGGTACTTGTAAGAGTACAAGGTGCTGGACCGACCCACTATGAGAAAGCTACATGGGGGTGCGGGATGGTCCCCATAAGTCACTGTGAATTGTGGAAAAGGGTTTTGAGGCTTGGTATGGGATTTTTGGGAATGAAGTACGATGATGCTTAGCCTTTTCACATGAATCACAATGAAAATCAGAGATGCTTTTATTAGAAACGAGGGATGGAAATATTTGAGACATGTAATTTAAATTAGGATGACCTAAACATTTGTGCCATAACTCCAAGTCACTAGTGCCAGGGAGAGACACTTTATTACAAGATTTAGTTTGAGAACAATCACTTTCATCAAGGTAATAAAGACCATCAAGCTCTTTCGCACTCCCAATCGTCGTCCCCGTCAGCAAATCCTGAAAAATACAGTAGGTAGCAAAGAAGTTAGCTTGACAATGTTCATCATTAGCCAATTTGCTTATGGATAGTAAATTACACTTCAACTTTGGAACATGTAATACGGAGTGAAGAGTAAGTGCAACTGAGATTTTGATGGAACCAATTCCAGTAACAACAGGTTCAGAATCATCAGCAATTCGTATAGTTACACCCTTGGTGATAGGAGTATAGGATGAGAAGAGAGCCTTATTGTCAGTTATATGATCTGAGGCACCTGAGTCAACAATCCAACAATTCCCTGTACATTGTTCTTTTATCACAGCCAAAGCTTGAAAGAAATTACCTCTCTTGACCATTGCGGTAGTAGGCTTTGTCGTAGTCTGTAGTGTGGCTAGCATTTCCATGATTTTGTGCAGAGGATCACTTTGGGATGGGTCCTTAGAAGTTTTAGCCATGTAACCTCGTCCTTTCCCTTTCTTCAGCTTCCAGTCAGCAGGTTTACCATGGAGGTTCCAACAAGTGTCCTTAGTGTGCCCCTGTTTCTTACAATGATCACAAAATGGGCGACCTTTAGAACCTTTTGGTTCCTTGGATCGAACAGCAAGTGCTGAGGCCTCAGAAGTAGTAGCAGCAGAATTATTTGGATTTTGAAGCATTGATTTCCATCTATCCTCTTTATTTCGCAAGAAAGTATAGACTTCACGCACAGACGGTAAGGGTTCTTGATTAAGAATTCTAGCCCGAACATCATCATAAACCACATTAAGACCAGCAAGCAACTCATATACTCTCTCTGCTTCTTTTGCTTTGCGATCTTCTTGAGCATCTTCCCCACAATGATAAGTTTGATTTTGTAGGGCATCAAGCTCTTACCAAAGTGAGGATTTTTCTAAATAATAATCAAGTGGCATGTGGTCCTGTTTTAGCTGCCATATCTTTTTCTTAACATCAAATATGTGTGACCTATTTCCCATAGGACTGTATGTCTCACGAAGAGCTTCCCAAATTTCTTGAGCTGAGGGAAGATACATAAAACTCTTCTTAATTGAGGATGTCATTGCATTGATTAACCAAGAGGATACTAATGCATTTTCAGACTTCCATTTGCAGAACTCCTTGGTTTCTGATGTTGGTGGCCTTTTTGCTTCACCAGTTATATACTCGAGTTTGTCACGTCCATCGAGGGCAAGAGTCATAGATTGAGACCACTCCTAATAGTTATCGCTAGTAAGTTTCTCAGAGACAAGAAGGATCGTGGATAGGTCATTAGAACTAGATCTAGGCACAGAGGAAGAGGCATCTAAAACTGTAGACATAATGACTGGAAAAGATGACAAAGTGGTTTTTCCAATTTTAGAAGTACCAGTTTGGTCCGTCCAATTTTCAAAATGCCAGTTTGGTCCTTCAAATTTCCAAAATGACAGTTTGGTCCTTTGAATTTCCAAAATGACAGTTTGGTCCTTTGAATTTCCAAAATGACAGTTTGGTCCTCAGATTTGCAAAATGGCAATTTTTCCACCGAGTTGTGAAAATGAAAATTTTGTGCCAACCCAATTCAATAATTGAGCGAGTCTTCGAACGGGAATTGTGAAAGATTGAGAATATGAGATCACGAGAGTGGATCTGAGAGTCGAGAAGCGGTGCGCCTCGGATGAGAGTGAATGTGGACCGGTTTCGTTACAGTCCTAGGAGGCATGGAGAATGGGCTGCGGATTGCGACAACGGAGTCGCCGGAGGTTCGAAAAAGAACGGAGCTTCTGTCAATTCCGAGCTCATCGGTGGGGCTGGTGACGGAGACTAGTGGAAGTGACTCTGAAGGGACAATTCAGGAGACAGCGATGAAACTGTATGTGGAGAGACGGGCCGTGAGTTTTGATGACAGTACGGTGGAGGTGCTCAACAGCACAGTAATGATGATGCTTGACGGAGGAGGTAGTGCCAATGATCCAAGTAGCCTCACCGGTGCTCTTGACGGCGAGGATTGAAGAAGATGAAGGTTGCGTCTGCTGATACTTCAATCTTGCGGCTTGAGGATGTGGAAGCACAGTGGGTCGGTGTTAGAGGATGTCGAGACAGCACTGGACAATATTGAGAACACTGAGGACGCCGATGCTGGTTCTGACAGATACGCAAAACACAGAGGGCGAATGAGATGGGTATGAATCAACTAATCCCTCTTATTGCTCTGATACCATGAAGAGAATTAGAAGATTGAATTTGATTATATTGAACTGAGATGATTTACATGGTATTTATAGGAAAAAATATAGACAAAATAAGAGTTATTAACGGAAGAGATAGAGAGATAAATTCAACATAATTGACTAAGAGGAACATGGAAGTCAGCAATATCATACTTGCACCGAAAGAGCTTTTGACTTTTAACATTAACTCTGCCCCTTTTTTGAACCTATTGTGGCTATTGTCGACTGGAATGATAATTGTTTGTTTGTTGTTACTATTAATGAACAAAGTTTTCCGTTCTTTGGATTTATATGTATGCATCATGTGTTTTAATAGGTGTTTATTTTATAATTATGATAGTTTGCCTATGCTTACATCAAAATTTCCTTGGTTGGTCTAGATAAAAAAGATGTAGCTTCTGAAATTTGTCAGTTGTTAGAGAAGAAGGAAGGCATCTTCTACCAGAAAATGATGGAAAAAAGGGTTAATTTTGCATGCCGCTCTGTGATATCTCCAGATCCTTATTTAGCTATCAACAAAATTGGAATTCCCCCTTATTTTGCCTTAAGATTAACTTATCCTGAGGTGAGAGTTGTAACTAATCATTATTTGATGGACACGTTTATATTTTTTTCTCCATTTCCATCAACTTCTGACATTTAATCAGTTTAGCAATCTGCATATTTACAACATTTCTATGCATAGAAGGGAGAAGGGTGTCTCCACTAACTTCTCTCTCCATTTAATGTCACAACCATTGGATCATGTTTTCATGGGTGAGATTTAATGCTATGTAACAATGTTAGAATTATAGATTTTTAATATATGTAATATAATAATAAAATTTTTTACATAGCATTAAATCTCACCCATTAAGACATGATCCAATAATTGAGACATTAAATAGAGAGAGAAGTTAGTGGAGACACTTCTTTCCATGTATATATAGAACTGATAGAAGTATGTATTCTGTAGTTGTGCATTGTGCTTCATTTCCTTGAGCAACTTGAATACTTCTACTGACAACACTGTGCAATTGAATCCAAAGGTTTAAAACCGCCAAGACTTGTTTTGGGTGATTCTGGTAGAAATAGGATGTTTTGGATGATTAATTATCGGTGCTTCATGATATAATTTGAAAGGTCTTGGGAACAATTTCAGTCGGCTTTGCTCTGTTTAAGATTTTTTCCGTCTTTATTCTTAATAGGATTTATCATCCTTCTTCGTATATGTATTCTCTCTCTGAAAAGATGATTAAAATTGAAAAGTCTAAAATAAAAGTGGCTAAAATCAAAAGTATATTGTGCTAGAAATCTAGTTGGATATTTGACCTAAGGGATTAGTCTGCCAATTTACCCTCTAAATATGGGTCCTTTAGATATTTAACCAATTTATTTTGCATTTGACTGAGAGACGATTTTGTTTGGGAGAAGTACTATGATTATAATTTCGTGCCTTATACAATATAAAGGTAAATTTGTACGTTTTGAAAGTAGATAAAAGTTTCCGAAACTTTTTTTTTTTTTTGAATAAACTGCTGAATATCATTTCTCAGTAACCAAGAGTACAAATAGGGATTACTAAGACATTACCATCCTTCATCATTTTCCACCTCTTGGATGTAAGGTGGAGGATGATCAAAGACACAAAAGTTACCCGTAATGGTATGCGCTAGTTTTGCCAACCTATCGGCAATGCTAATGTCCTCTCTAGGAACATGTACAAAAGTAACCTGCCAATCTCTATAAATCAGAGTCCTAATCTCATCCACAAGATCTCTAAAAGGATACTCTCTATTACAACCTCTAGTTGCTAAGTTAATAGCCTCAATACAATCAGGAAAAATGCAAAGTTTATGTATACCCCTACTCCAGCTTAGGTACAAACCAAATCATCCCTATCAGCTCAGCAATGGCCGGTGGAACCCCAATGAGTCTACAAGGAAGTTATGAAATAAAGACACATGTTTTTGTTTCTTATTCAACTCTGCTTGGAGGTTTCCCTAATTATCTCAGCTTTTGTTGTGCATGCCTCTTATTTTGTTTACCGCCCCACCCTTTCCACCCTAAATTCTATGTTAATACCCTGCAGAGAGTTACACCTTGGAATGTAGTGAAGTTAAGAGATGCTATACGTAATGGCCCAGAATCTCACTCAGGTGCCACACACTATGCTGATAAAGCATCCACAATCAAGCTTAGCCAAAGTGGGAAAGTTCTTTCTATGGCATCGAGGAAGCTGTCATCTTCAAGAGGGGTTATCATGCAACATGGCAAGATACAAGATCATGAATTTGAAGGCAAAATTGTGTATCGGCATTTGAAAGATGGAGATGTTGTGCTTGTCAACCGACAGGTACTGCATTATCTAATTGGATATTTATATATAGAGTAAAATACTCTAACTTTTACCTCCCTTGCGTTTTACCTTAATTACATAGATCTCTCTTCTATTTTGAAAACAAACACTGAAGTCTAAACCATTAACTCCGTTAAGAATTTTTATTTTTAATTAAAAGGTATATTAAAATAAATTGTATTAGCTAATTTACCCTTTATCATTACTAATTCCCTTCAAGTAATTTAAGAGTTTTTTTTTCTTTTTCTTAATTATTTTTTACTTTTGCAATTAGTTATTTGTTAAAATTTTTTTTCATATTGAGATAAAGTCTGCATTAATTTTATTAATGCAGACATAAAAAACCTAATTAAAAATAGGATTAATTCTTTTAATAGAGGCATACTTAAATAAACGTGTTTATAAATATTTGTGCAAAAAATGTATTCAAAAATTAAAATTTAAAATTAATGTAAGTTATACAATATCACAAATTTACATTGCTAATAACATATGGCAGATAAAAAAATACTGAATGAATGAGTTTCAATAATCATGATAAAAATTGTAAAAATTTAAAATTTTATAATATAATAAAAATTAATAAATTTTATAATATATTGGAAATTTTGATCATATATGTGTTAGGATTATTTTTTGTTTGTGTAAAAAAATTAATTTTGGGCGAATATAAATGTTTATTCATTTGTTGAAAGATGAGTATTTTGGTCAAAGCAAATGTTTAATAGTCAAACTTAATAGTCAACTAACAGTTTGGTGGATGGAAATGAAATCTCAAATATATAAGAAAAGTTTCAGTAACATGCATTTTAATTTTAAGTAAGGTCTATATACGTTTCCAAAATTGGAAGGGGGGCTTGTATAATTTAAGTAAAATAGAAGGGTAGTCAATGTATTTTACTTTTATATATATTTATGAATGGATATATTTGAACAACATGGTAGTTGCCGTTTATTCCTTTAATAAATTATTGTTTTTATTCATATGAATGCTGTTCAAATGCTTGTTGTTTGCAAAATGGCAACTTGTGGAAATTAGTCTGGTTTTTAAAAGTTTCTCTCTCTCTCTCTCTCTCTCACATGTATTTTTTTGGATGAATATCTGTCTGAATATGTGGAATTTATACTTTTTAGTTTCACATTATATTCTATTGCAGCCTACAGTTCATAAACCCAGTATAATGGCACATGCAGTCCGTGTCTTAAAGGGGGAGAAAACAGTGCGTATGCATTATGCAAACTGCAGGTACTATGAAATTGTATTATTTAAGCTTGGTATGGTTTTGGATTGAATCAATAAGTATTGCTTTGAATATCTTACAGTCCTTGTGAAGTCATTGTGATAATTTCATATTAATCAGTTGATGTACACTTGTATAATTTGTTAAATATTAATATAGTTGCTAACTTAGATTTGATTTTGTTTTTCTTACCCTCTTAATTTCAGTACTTACAATGCTGATTTTGATGGTGATGAGATTAATGTTCATTTTCCACAAGATGAAATTTCCCGTGCTGAAGCCTATAATATTGTAAATGCCAATAATCAATATGTCAAACCTACTAGTGGTGATCCAATAAGAGCCTTGATTCAGGTATTTACACAATAATATTATTAATACAAACAATAACAATGATGACAACCACAATCTTCATGTCCGAAGTGAGAAGTTCTTTTCTGATTTTGAGAGCCCCTTATTTTGAATAATTTTGCCAGGATCATATTGTAAGTGCTGCACTTCTTACAAAGAAGGATACTTTTTAAAGTTATGAAGAGTTCAATCAACTTCTATACAGTGCCGGTGTATGCACTGCTTGGCGAGGCTCTTTTCATGGGAAGCCTGGTCAGAAAACTTTTACATCAAATTCTGAGAGTGACATATCACTACCTCCTCCAGCAATATGGAAGCCGGAGCCAATATGGACAGGAAAACAGGTTTTTATCTGTTAGTCTGTTAGTTAAAATTTATCTCAGTTTAAGTTCTATATCACGCTCAAAGATTAATAAACATTCTGACAACTGTTGGTCTTCGTTCTCTTGTGGGGTACTGTATTAAGCTGTAGAATCACTTGGGGTTTAACTTTGGTATCCTATTTTCCTGCTTGGTTATGATGCACTTATCTGATCTAAATCTTGGTTTCTGTTGTCTCTGTAGGTTTCAGTGCCCTGCTATATTATATTGCCAGTTGTCATGCCCCATTTACAGTTGAGAAGGGTGCAAAAATCCCACGTGATTTTTTCAAGACTCAAACTGGGGAGAGGAAAAAAGGCACAGGAGGAGGTGTGTCAAGAAAGAAGGAAGAGCCTGATGAGGATAAATTGTTGATATATAAAAATGATTTAGTCCGTGGTGTAGTTGACTAGGCTCAATTTGGTGACTTTGGTATGGCACATACAGTGCAAGAACTTTATGGCTCAAATATTGCCGGCAATCTGCTTTCATCATTAAGTCGTTTGTTCACAGCCTTTTTACAGGTTAGCTACCAATTAATTCAAAGTTTTAGTTCTTTCTCTTCCATCCCCCTTTTTAAGTTGCTTTAGTCATCATGATCATGCTTGATTACTATCATTTAGATGCATGGGTTCACTTGCGGAGTAGATTATCTTCTGGTAACTGAAGAAAAGGATGGTGAAAGGAAGAAGTAACCTGAAAGCTGTGAGGAAATTGGTGAAATTGTTCATCGTGAATTCATTGAAGCCATGGATGGTGCTGAATTAGGTACCGTTACCTAAAATATTTGTATTGTGAATCATATCAATATATAATAATCTGGTAACAAGGTTTTGCATAGCCAATAAATTTTGGTTACTACCAATTTTTTCTTGTGTTGTAAAGTTGTGACGTTTCTACATATTTGGCTCTGCAGACCCTTTCACACTTCAATTAAATATTGAAAAAACAAATACGTGAAAATGGAGAAGCAGCCTTATCATACTTGGATAGGAAGATGATAAGCGGTCTTAACTCCAAGACAAGCTCTGGGATGTTGAAGGTGCTGCTTTCTGAAGGAATATTGAAACCTTCTGGGAAGAATTGTATTTCTCTTATGACTACATCTGGAGCAAAAGGTAGTATGGTAAGTTTACTGCTCTAACTCATGCTGATTTGATGGCCCCATGTATTACAAGAGAGTATCATGCATGCTGCATGTGCTGTTCTAAAAGGGGAAAATGTTAGTTTTTCATGTCCTTGAATAACATTTCCTGTAATATATGTATGTGACCAGTAATGATTCAGTTTGTACATTGCATATTAGCGTTACACTTTGATGATCAGATCCAGGAGCATTAATTTTATGTTGTTTAATTTTTTAATACTAAATAATTTTTTATTTATATATTTTTGGTGATGTCCCTTGTTAGGGACCAAGGTAGTACATGCTGTCAAAGTCCCACATCGAGTAGTATGGGCTACTTGATGAGGTACTTAAGTGCCTTAACTCTCCTACTTCAATAGCTAACTTTTGGAGTGTGGTTCTCCAAGGTGCTTGGGTGCCTATCATTGGGTATCAGAGCCGGTGACTGGTGGACCGGAAAAGGCTACCTCCCCACTTCACTCGGTTCTACCAAGATATTGTAGACCCTCAAATTTTATTAATGTGAAGTATATCTTCATCTTTCAACTCATTTATCCCCTTGAAAAACATCTAGGGAGCCCTTCAATTTTATTCCAACAAGTGTTGGACTAGAATGAAATCCATTACATCATGCGTGATGGGATGAAAGAACCTATTGAAGACAAAGTAGATGATGCACCTAATCAATTTTGATTTTATATATTTTATTGGCGATGTTCCTACTTTCTACAAGCACGGTATTGGGGACTATCAAATTTTTTTTATACTACGAATCTCCTTATCTTCCAAATTCTTGTTCTCAAACACAGATTAAATTTTCTTCTCTTACATTTTGTAAGCCCAAGTTTTATGTGTAGTAGTCTAGACCATAATGAAAATCATTACATCATGCTTGATGGGATGAGAGATCCTGTTGTAAACCCAAATTCTTTTGGAATGAAGCTTAAAAGTAGAAAAGCTTCGCTGCCATAGAGATTTCAGGCCAGCAGCATATTTTAAAGCCTTTATTATCGGTCCTTAATGATATCTATACAAGGTCAGGCTATTTCTCTACAGTGTTTGACAGCTTTTTGCCCAAAGAACTGATTGAAGTCTGGTTTCTAGCTTGTACATTCAACTGCATTTTCATGTCTGTTTCTATGAACTTTTTCTTATGTTAGATTCTCGTCTTTCCCACAGGTACAAATTATGAGTGTGTCCTATTCATTGTGTTTAACAATTCCAAGTCAATTGCTGTGTCTTTTACAGGTCAATTTCCAGCAAATATCTTCTCATTTGGGTCAACAAGAGTTGGAAGGAAGACGAGTCCCTCACATGGTTTCTGGAAAGACCTTACCATGCTTTCCTCCGTGGAATTGTTCCTCTAGAGGAGGAGGGTTCATTACTGTAGAAGTATATCTTGCTGGAGTCAAACATAAAAACAGCATTAGAGTTTTTGTACCTTTTTTTATACTTGGCAATAAAGCTCTGAATGCATTATAGGAAGAAATGCTTTAGCAAAACAAAATGAAATAGAAGAGAAACAAGTAAGAGTCTGTGTCTGAATCTCACTCGTCACCGTTTTGTTTTTACATGGAAGGTATAATATCTATTGTTGGCTGTCATATGATTACTTCTTCTCACCTATTAATGTCTTTGCCTCACAGATTAGTTGATACGGCAGTCAAAACATCACAACATCACGAAGTGGATACCTGCAAAGATGCCTAATAAAAAACCTTGAATGTCTAAAAGTTTGTTATGATCATTCTGTCCGTGATGCTGATGGATCAATTATTCAGTTCCGTTATGGAGAAGATGGGGTGGATGTACATCAAACAAGCTTTCTCACCAAATTTGAAGCATGGTTATCTGTAAGAATTTTTTTATTAGTCTCAGAATCATAATTTACAAATAGAATCTGTGTCTGGTTATTTATTCAGTTGTTTATTAATTTCAGAATAAGGAAATGATTTACAGCAAATGTCACAATGAGATAGACAGATCCAGTCCTTATATTAACAAGTTGCCCGATTCTCTTAAAGAAAAAGCAGAAAACTTCATTTGTGATATCTCTTCTAAGCAGAGTATTTTCAATTCAATTAATCGAGCAGAGTTCTTGAAGTTGATGGGGCACAAATATGTCTCAAGTCTTGCCCAACCAGGAGAGCCAGTTGGCGTGTTGGCTTCTCAATCTGTGGGAGAACCGTCGACACAGATGACGTAAGTTCTTTATATCTCCATTGAAGTTTCTTCTCTTGTGGAAATTACTTGTACTCGCCATTGCATTAGTGAAGCATGCATGAAGTTATTTTACTGTTGATAATACCAGTTGTGATCAGTGGAAATAGCTGCTGCAGTCAGGTGAGAATGATACTTAGAGCTGATATATTGACCTTCGCATGGACTAGAAATAGCTTATTTCTAGGCGAAGCAGAATCAATCATGCATGACTGTTGAGATCTGGAAATAAAAATTTGGAGGGACTTTATGCCTTTATATGGCCATGGTTTGGATTTAGAGGAGCTTTTTCAGTTTCCTGACAGCATGCAAGAAGGAAATTCTCCCTATTTGGAGGGAAGAATTGATGAATAGAAAAAATAATCATCAATTATAAGAACGAGGTGGGATAGACGATAATATAAACATGTAAATATAGAACAGTCAAAGGATGCTGATTATGGCTGTATAAAATGCTGGCTAAAATTACACCAGCTCTGTCATGTTCAACTACTTGAAGGCACCATGATGGAAACTGATTAAAAGCATAGAAACAGTCTACCATATCATGAGAGAATCTAGCCAATAATTTTCACATTCATTGGTTTCCTATGAACAAAGCTCACTGTGATCATGCCCATCTCTACCATCTTCATCCTCCACACTTTTCCTCAACTTTCCATCTTGATCCAGCCAATAATTTGGTTTTTGACTGAGCTCAATGACGTCGTTTGATCCATGTAGCCAACCCCACCTAGTAGGATAAGGTTTTGTTGTTGTTGTTGTTGAATGGAGGTGAGCTTCACCAAGATAAAACAACAACAAGCAGCCTTATCCTGCTAGGTGATAAGCTTAAAATGACAAACTGGTGATTTTAGAATGACATGATAATAATTCATGTTTTGTAAATACTCCATCTTTGAGGATGAGAATAAATGAAGAGGATGAGTAGTGATCCAGACTCTAGCCCTGTTAGTGTGCCAGAGCATCATGTGAAATAGTACAACTAATTCAGCCATGATTAGGCCATGGTCTGACCATCGAATGGTGAAATGGTACTTCAGTCAATTCAGTGACTGATCTGTGATTCTAATAATGCTGCAAGATTCAAACATGTAGTGTAATTTGTATTTTGCCTTGTTCTCTCTGCCCATAATTCCTCATATTGGGTCATGCACATTATAAAGGTGAAGTGGAAATAGCATGGTATTTTACTATTTATATTGTTGATTACATGATAAAGGCATGATCCATTCTTTCTTTACGGATTAATTCCCCTTTTCCAGTTTAAATACATTCCACCTTGCTGGTCGAGGTGAAATGAATGTGACTCTTGGAATTCCGAGACTGCAAGAGATCTTGATGACTGCCTCTTCTGATATCAAGACCCCAGTCATGACATGCCCTTTGAGACAGGATAAATCCATGTGAGATATCAACATGCTCTGTTTGCTCTGCTTCTAAAACTCATTGATTGCTTTACATTTTGGGCACATTTCTTTTCATTGATATCTTGCCTATTTGATGTTCATAGGGACCATGCCATTCGGCTTGCTCATAACCTAAAGAAAATAACAGTAGCAGATATAATAGAGAGTATGAAAGTGTCTGTTGTACCGCTTGCTGTTGATGGTGGTGGGATTTGCAGTATATATAAATTGGAGATGAAGCTTTACAAGCCTAAACACTACCCAAAATATGCTGATATATTGCTTGAGGACTGGGAGGAAACTCTGGAAGCTGTCTTTTTAAGAGAGTTGGAGGATTCTATTGAAAATCACGTACAACTGCTCTCTAGAATAATAGGCATAAAAGACTTCACGTCAGATACTTCAACTGCTTCACAAAGTTTAGAGGAAGATGATTCTAGCAATGGTTCTAAACACGAAAAAGCTCAAGATGATGGTGGTGGTGGTGGTGGTGGTGGGGAGAATGCTGAAGAGGGTGAGGATCTTGGTACTGATGCACAGAAGAGAAAACGACAAGGTAGAGATGAAATTGATTATGAAGATGGTGCTGGAGAAGAAACATATGAAGGAGAGCAGTTGGAGGAAACCATTGGAGAGGATGGTGACCATGATGAGAGTGATATTGAAGTCAATGAGAATGATGTCACTCGAGTACTTGGATCCACGCACAGCAAGTCTAGTGATGAAAAGCCTAAAATGAAATCTAGAGTGACAGAAAAAAAAGGATACTGACAGGGCAGTCTTTGTCAAAGCAAAAGGGATGCATTTTGAGGTCCATTTTAAATTTACCAGAAAAGAACCCCATATTTTGTTGGCTCAGGTAATTTTGAATGCACCTCATTTTCTGTTAATGTTGGTGTTCATTTCCTTGATGTAGGGTGTGGATAGTTGACTATTTACTTATTGTTACTGCTCTTGTTAAAATGGGGATGCTCTAAAAGAGTGCATGCCATCCTTTCCTCTGGCGAATAACAGTCATAGAAACAATTTAAGTGAAGTGCAATTTGGAAGCATATATATTGGCCAATAAGAAATTTGTTTCGTGTTTAGCCGTTCTATTTATAAAACCTGAGCTTTTCAGGTCAATGTACCATCATTTTTTCTTAGGCCTCCAGAGTAGCTTGATTGAATTCAGTGTTTTATCTAATTATATGCAGATTGCTATCAGAACAGCGAAGAAGGTTTGCATCCAAAACTTTGGAAAGGTTGACCAATGTAGAGCTATTACGTGCAAGGAGAGTCAAGTAATCTACTATGGTAAAGACCACAGGAAAAGGGAAGATATTCCATCCTCAGTAAAGGAGAAAATACCAGCACTTCAGACGACTGGAGTAGATTTCAATACATTCTGGGAATTGCGAGACCAACTTGATGTTAGGTACATATATTCAAACAACGTCCATGCTATGCTAGAAACGTATGGAGTGGAAGCTGCCAGAGACCATCATCGGGGCAATAACAAATGTTTTCAAATCTTATGGTATATCCGTTAATATTCGGCACTTAACCCTTATTGCTGATTATATGACGCATACCGGTGGCTATCGTCCAATGAGCAGAGTTGGGAGCCTAGCTGAGTCCACTTCTCCTTTAAGAAAAATGTCTTTCGAGACAGCAGCCAAATTCATAGTTGAAGCAGCCTATCATGGGGAGCTTGACTGCTTGGAGACGCCCTCTTCTAGAGTCTGTCTTGGTATGCCAATGAAGATGGGTACTGGCAGTTTTGATTTGATACAGAACACCAAACTCGCTGAGGGGGTACGATCTTCTACACTAAAACATCGTTCCTGGAGTTCCTGCAAAATTTTGACCTGTGTAATATATTATTTAATTTAGAGTCATTTTTCAGCCGAGAAAGGCAATTAATGTATTGATAGAAGTTTCAGGCCTAAAAATATATTGATATGGGGTTTTGTCCTGGGGGATGCAACTCCCCTTGCACAGTTTATTCGCATGGAATGAGTGGTGATAATCTATCCTGTTATTTTCCCGTTACCAAATGAAGAGAATGGTGCATTGTAGTCTTTTGGTGAAAGTCTCAGTGTAATATGACATTGTCATAGTTTTGACAGCATGAGCTAATATTACTTGATTTGCATGCATTACTTGAGTCTGCTTACTGCAGCGGAAGGTGAATACTGAACGAAAAGAATATTATCCCCCAAAAAGTAACAAGACAAAACCCTAAGAAGTAAGAACTAATAAGTAGTTGACAGTTGTGGTAACAAGCAAAAAAGAAAAAAGAAAATAAAGGTAAAACACGGTCCAGATGAAGACTTAAGAGAACCATACGGAAAATTAAAGGACGCTTTACAGGTTCTATGGGCTGACGGTAATGAATAAAATTTTGTGCCCCATTAATTATTTGTGGTAAAATTTTGCATGTCTTAGACAGTGAACTTATGAACTAACCCTCGTAGTAATTCTGATAGATCAGAAAAAGACACTACTAGAAAAAATGGTTTTAATGTCCTCTTTTTTGGTCTTTTAACGTCTGAAAAATAAGAGACGTCTATCTGAGGGTCGTGGAAAAAAACGTCAATAAGGTCCATAAATGGGGGACGTCTAAAGGCAGACTTTAGACGTCCCCAATTATACTTGGGACGTCTAAAGTCCACATTAGACATCCCCAGTTTCACCTGAGGACGTTTAAAGTGGGACTTTAGACGTCCTCAGATGGAACTGGGGACGTCTAAGGGGACTTTTAGACGTCCCCAGTTTTAACTGGGGACGTCTAAAGTGTTGCCTCCCACTCTACCACGTTCCTTTTTATTTAAGGACGTTGAAAGTGTTTTTTTTTAAATGGCCTTTTTTATATTGCACTGTCTGGAAAATGTAAACTGCAGAAATAGGATTCCAACAACAGAATAAAACAACAGCAGTTCAGCAGAATGGAAACAACTTGAAACATAGTGATCAACCCAAGGCTCTACTACATGCAATAATTTTAAGGAGTAGCAAACTAATTAACTAACAAACCACACGAACTACACAACAATCTATATCCAAGTCTGTTATTGCACTAAAAAGACTATATCCAAGTCCCCAGTTTGTACAATAACCAAGACTAAATCCAATCTATATCCAACAACAATAACGCTAATTATATATATAATATATAAAACTACCACAAAAGTATGTCCTACACAAACTACTAAAGACTTTACTCTGGTATACGTTGAAGAAGATGTCCAGCCAAAAAGTCTTTGATCATATTTAAGTCTCCATATGAGTAGGCATCTTCATTGTCAAAAATCTGTAAATTAGAAAATAAGCTTAGATGAAATAATGAATCAAGTGAATGAATTGCCATTGAATTACAACACCAAGAATATTATCCTCTGAGAATGAAGAAGCGATTACTTGTTTAAAATCTATCGTAATGCCACTCTGAATAATGTTAAACATATAAAGTACGACATAATATCCACATTCCCAACCGCCAGGTTGTCGAGGGCACTATAAATCAAAAGCAAATGGTTAAAATCAATAAAGGCATATCTAAAACGACCGTGAATCAAAAGAACTTGATTTGAAACTACGTACCTTTGGAAACAACCATCTCGGATCTTTGCCACCTCTACGTTCACATGGCCCGCCAAGCGCTCGATACGTCGTGCATGCCCTATCATTAAAATGAAAATCAACATAAATTAGAATAATTCATTAAGTCAAGAATCAAGAAGCAATGAAATACAAAAAAAATAACTTACGTGTTGAAGATGCTTTTAGTTTCTTTGTCTAGTCTTCTATTTAAGGAATCAAACCAGTAAACAACGTGGGACCGAGGACAGAGAACACACAAACTCCAGTGATAACTATCACAACATATACAGATTAAAATGAAGTTAGATGGCAAGGCAATTATTTATTAAAAATCTCAAATACACAAAATTAAAATGCGTACCATTGAACAATCGGTGCTAGATAACAATGATAGTCGTCCTCTGCCAATGTGAAGCCCACATAGTTCGTCCTTCTTTTCAATGTATTCCCAATCCTTGTCGTATGTGCAGGAGACAAGAATCCATATAAATCAACTCTTTGAGAGTCAATGCATATACGACGGAAGGAGCTATAATAGAATTAAAATGATGAATGTATTAGCTAGTTAAAATCAACTTAACTAAATGAAGGAAAAAATGGGAAATAAAAAACTTATAGGATTGCAAATTTGCCCCATCCAACATCTCTAATTGGGACAATATGATATAACCCTCAGCTTCCAGTTCATCCAGCTTTTTAGTGTCAATGACTTTGTTATAGATAGCATTAAAGAAAACACACAATCTTGTCACAGTGGTTCGAACTTCATCTTTCATAATGCCTCTAATAGCTACTGGTAACAGTTGTTGCATCAACACATGATAATCATGGGACTTCATTCCTACTAACTTCAAATCATCAATTGACACACACCTTCTCACATTCGAAGAATATCCTTGTGGTGCCTTAATTTCATGCAAACGCGCACACAAACTTTGTTTCTCCGCTTTTGATAGTGTATGCGCTGTTGGCTCTATGTATGCCCTCCTACCATCATCTCTTAGCTGTGGATGTAACCGTTCTCTTATTCCCATATCAACAAGGTCTAGTCTCGCACTAATACCATCCTTGGTCTTCCCTGGAATGTGCAAAAACGTACTGACAAGGCTATCACAAACGTTTTTCTCCACGTGCATCACATCAATACTGTGTCTCACGTCAAGCCTACGCCAATATGGAAGATCAAAGAAAATTGATCTCTTCTTCCATATGTTCTTCTCACCCGCAGTCTTCTGATTCTTACCGAGTAAGACATTGATATGTTCAACCCGACTGTAAACTTTCTCTCTGGTTAATGCCTTTGGAGCCATTCCATGCTCCGGTAAGCCGTTAAAACACTTTCTTAACCTACGATACGGGTGGAACCTAGGAAGGAACCTCCTGTGACCTAGGTAGACCGTTTTTCTGCCATGTTTAAGTTGGTGGAAGTGAGTGTCTGCTTCACAGATCAGATATGCTTTATGCCCCTTCACACTGTGCCTTGAGAGGTTTCCGTATGTAGGGAAGTCATTTATCGTGGTGAAAATCATTGCACGTAGCTTGAAGGACTCATTCTTATATGCATCAAACACATCTACGCCTTCCTCCCACAACTTCTTCAAGTCCTCAATCAAAGGCGCTAGGTAGACATTGATATCGTTTCCTGGCTGTTTTGGTCCATAAATCATCATAGAAAGCATCACATACTTGCGTTTCATACAGAGCCAGGGGGCAAGTTGTATATTACAAGGAGTACTGGCCACGCACTGTGTGTGCTATTAAGAGTTCCATACAGATTGATGCCATTTGTACAAAGGCCAAGCCAAAGGTTTCTCGGCTCGCTGCCAAATTCAGGGAACATTTCATCTATTTTCTTCCACTATGGAGAGTCAGCTGGGTGCCGAAGATATTTTCCGTCGGATATTCTATCATCCGAATGCCATCTCAACTTCTTCGCTTTCTTTGCAGTGCCAAACAAACGCTTAAAGCGCGATATTATTGGAAGATACAACAAAACTTTTACAGGTAGCCTTTTAGTTGTCCCATCGCCACAACCACCATTTTTCTTCACCTTGTATTGTGCAGTTTGACACTTAGGGCACTCACTTAGACCTTCATACTCCTTTCTGTACAGTACGCAGTCATTAGGGCAAGCGTGTATCTTTTTATACTCCATACACATTGTAGATAGGATTTTCTTGGCCTCATACATACGATTTGGAAGTACATCATCGTCTGGAAACATATCACACAATAGTTCAAGCAGCAAGTTAAACTACTATCGGTCCACCTACAAGTTGCTTTTAAGTTAACCAAATGTAATGTTCCTGTCAGCCGTGTGTACTTACTCCCAAGGTACAACAGTCTCTCTGCATCACTCCGCAGGCTGTCATATTCATGCGATTGCGCAAAGGATGCTACCTCAACATCGTGAATCATTCTCTCCATTCTATCTTCATCTATGACATCCACAGCTTCCTTCTTGTGTGACGGACAATCAGTTACTTCCTCACCATACCATATCCACCTTGTGTATCGAAAATTTATTCCATCACAAAGTAGGTGACCCCTTATAACTTCAACATCCCGTTTTCTCTCATTTAAACAATTGACACAAGGACAAAAATACTTCCCATTTTTGGCTGGAACGTTCCTTCTAGCAAATTCAATAAACTTTTCAACCCCATTCTCATATTCTTCGCTTGTTCTCAAAGCATTCATCCAACTATGATCCACTCTATTACCACTTATGCCATTCACATTCAAGTTTAGAATAATTGTCAACACTGGGAATTGCCTTTTACTATTTTGTTTTCCAAAATTTTGGCAGCATTTCCCCTTAAAAGTGAGACATCCTAAAATCAAAATAACAAACCATCTCAGCTTAATTTAAACAAAACTAAACTAATTAAGAAGAGTAAAATAAAAATTCATAGCACTAAAACAAGAGTAAAAAGCAGGAAGCTAACATTAATTCTTCTAACCCAAACAAAAGGAGGAATACTTTAATTAGTGCCAAGAATTTCAATGAAAAACATGAAAATAATGAAGGGATATTAACTCAATGATAACAATCTCTTAGTCTCTCTTTCTTTGTTTTTTTCTTTCTTGTTATATCCTTTTTCTCTTTTCTTTTTCAATTTCTCTTTTCTTTTCACTATTTAAAAAAATTCACATAGCATTATTTCTCTTATTCATCAATCCCTTCACTGTCTTTCTTTCTTATATCACTTACACTTAATAAAACAATAAATGAATGAGAAGATAGGGGGAAATTGCAGTAACTCAAACATATGGCTAATTAATCAATGCAATTTTTCTTTAATGAAAGTTTAGGCTCAAATGGTTGAAACAAAGGATTCATGAGATAGAAATGGACATTTGGCCAAACAAGCTATAAAATTAAATGCCTAAATTATTTTTGATCATTCAAAAAGAGTTTTAAATTTTAAAAGAGATTCAAGACTATAAGTTCTAGAGATGAAATTGCACTAAATATACCCTCTCTTAAAAGAAATAAATATTTAGCCTCAATTCCTCACTAGTCTTTGGCTTCCTAAAGTTAATTACCAAAGCCAAATTCTATGCCTACCTACTAACACTCTAAGAAGATAGAACCAAATCCTAATCAAACTCAATTCTTTCAAGATCAAATCAAACAACTTTTAGAATATTCATAAATCAAAATCCAAACTTCCAAAACGCAATTTTTTTTGTTCAAAATTTTTCAAAAAAATTTCTCTATATGTATAAAAGCAAAGAAGACAAGTTATGCAAACTCAATAGTACTAGTTATAAATTTTTATAACTTAAAAAAAACACAATTTAACAAGTGAATATATAGAGTGACCCGAGAACCATGTCAAGTTTTGAAGTTTTTTATTTTGTAAGGGTTTTGTAAGGGTTCAGTTGGATCGCAAGTGATTCTTAAATGTCTAAACAAATATGATAAATGACTCCAACATACATAAGGTTTGACATATTCTAACATTAATTCAAATTTTTCTTAATATAAACAACTCATTTGAATCACATGAGCTTACATTGTAAACAATATCTGTTCCCCAAAATAATTATTTACATTACACAAAACATACGCACCTGATTTTCTCAGAAACTAAGGCAGAATCCAAGTGCATGCAGCAACAATATAACCCAGAAACGCAAAACCAAGTGCACACAGCAACAATCCAGAAACGCAAAATCCAATTGCAGCAACAATCTAGAAACGCAGAATCCAAGCTTTTCTGTAAATTCTTAATTGCTACACATAATAATCCAACTCACGCCTCATATGCACATGATTTTAGGAAACCCAGAAACGCACCTGAATAATTTTGAGAATGCAGCAGCAGCAGCAGCAAATAGCAAGACCCACACGGCTACCGGAATGGGATAAGAGGGAAGACAAATGCAGGGGAGGGGAGGTGTGCCTTTGTTCAGTGAAGGAGTTATGAAACTCAGCTCACGGGTTTGGGAGAAGAGAGAAAACGAATGCAGCAGGGGAAGTAGAAATCTGGAGACACTCACGAGTATGGCTTTGGCACACAAGGTAAAGCTGCCATGTATAGTGAATGAAGTGATGGTTCTGCATGATTCTGCGTCCCCAGTCAAAATGGGGACGCCTAAAGTAAGCTTTAGACGTCCCCAGTCAAAATGAGGACGTCTAAAGCCCACTTTAGACATCCCTAGTAGAAATTGGGGACGTCTAAAGTGTTGGAAATTTTTTTTGTCAAATTCATCCAGCGTCATATCCTCCCACCAAATATTGAACTTTGGACGTCCCTAACTTAAAAAGGGACGTCCTTTAGGGTCGTAAAAAGTCTAGTTTGTAGTAGTGAGAAAATAGTAGCCCACTAAAACGTCAGTGAAAAGTAGGCCTAAGAAAATGGCCATGGTCTAGCAGCGTTCTTTGTTTTTTATGGGTTAACGCCTAATAGCTTTTATTTTACTTGATGAAATTTATGTCTGGCAGCTTTTCTTTGCCGAAAAAGAAAACCCTACTGTTTTATTCATCTTCGTGTGCGGCTTTATACGGCTGTAGCTTTCAAAGGTATTCGAACCAAGGGTTAAAAACACTAGAACATGTTTGCTATAATAAATAAATGAGTTTGTAGTTATGATATGATCTGTCATAGGCAATGGAAGAAAATGACATTATTCTTTGGATTTCTTGGAACAGTAATGACTGAACTGAAACTGTTGTCTCTTTCATTTTCTTATGAAGGAAGCTGAGTTAGGGAGGAGCAGAAACAGCTCTCTCTCTCTCTCTCTTTGTATTTATTGGCTGATTAGTAGATAGGGCCCTTTAACTTCATCATTCTCAATCCTGCTCTTGATCGTGATTGTTTATTTAACCTGCTTCACATAGTCCACCTCACATGATAGCCTTCTTAGAACTCATTTCATCACCTTGTATAATGAACAATTGGACATCTCACCTCAAAATTTACGGTTCAAGCAAACTCCATTTTCTTGGTCTAAACTTGATAGTGTCTCTGTCCAAAAAATCTCTTGATGATGGTGTCAAGAAATATATAAATAGGTTAAATAGCTGTACTCATGTAAAGGCTTTTGAATAGAGTAGAGAGCCAAGCAGTTGGATGAAGATGTTCACAACTCATCACTTATATAATAACCTTAGAATTCAGGCCCCTCTATTCCTCTTCTTTACTCTCTCTCTCTCTGTGAGTGAACCCAGTTAACCCTAGAAAGAGAGAGACGTGTCTATATGTGGGTAAGAAGGTATTGATGATGTCATAACTTTCTTTAAACAGTGCGTCTCAATCACCAAACTAATTTGGACCTTCCATGTACACCAGACAGAATTTTATTATTTGTTCCCTTCCTCCTCTATCGGCTACATCTCTTTTCTTCTTCATCAATCTTTAATTTCTTTCACGCCTTATATTCTCTCCTTCGCACGCACAAATTTTTATTAGACAAAAGTTGTCATCATTATTCATAAAAGGTTTAGTTGTATTAAGTAGTCGTTTAATTATGTGAATTCTTATTATGTTAATTAAACTTCATCATTCCTTCTAAAAGGTTGATGATACATTAATTAAACTTCATTATTCGTTTAATTGTTGGAAGCTTTGATCACAATCGCGTGCCTTTCTCCTTTTGTTGGTAGGATTTTTTCTTTTCATAGTCGTTAGAGATTCTGTACACAATCGCGCATCTTTCTCCTTTTGTTGGTAGGATATTTGCCTTTTGATTCTCTCTGCTTATTGCCTTAATATGATTCCTGATTTTTGTTTCATAATCGTTATTAGATATATAAGGTCAATTCTGATAATGTTTAATAATATGAAATAATGTAAATCAATTTTCACAAAAATCCTTATAACGGTCATAAAACAGAGACAGGTAATAAATTGATTTTGTTCTTGATAAATCGATTTATCATTATTGCCATAATGACATAAATCAATTTGCCTATACCAAAAATTGATTTATCACTCTTTCAAGACTTGTCTCATTTTTCCCAATTTATATAAATCGATTTATCAATCCTTAAATTGATTTACTTTGTATCATGAACTTTGGTAAATCAATTTACTCATTTTTTAAACAGTTTGTTGGAAATTTTGCCCCAGGGACCAATCATTGTATTTTGAACATTATTAATTTAATGAATTTTCTCCACTATGTTTTCATATTATTTGCATGTTTACTATGATGACTGTATCCTTGGATAAATTGTAAAGGCTGTCCTAAATGTCTTTGGTAGGTCATCTATGCGGGAGTTGAGATGAAATAAGAACAATATGACTTTGATAAGATATGGAGATACAAATCAAAGTCTTAGGCACTTGTAAGAGTATAAGGTGCTAGATTGACCGCTATGAGAAAGCTGCATGGATCAAGTCATAAGCTTGTCTCATGTATAACCACATTGCAATACCCTTCGACCTGAGGTCATCATGGATTCCTACATGAGAGTTGTTAAGCTTTGAACTAGTCAAAAGTTACCTTTGACTGGGTGAGGATGAAGGCTATGATCGGGCTTGCTGGTTTTTCATGCAGAGGAATATGAATGGTCAAGATAGAATTTGTCCCTCACATTGTAGAGAGATATTACTGGGCCCCTAGATGAGTGAGTCAGAGAAATGTATGGCCATACTTGATGGAAATGAGTTTCCATTTCTATTGTTAGACTACTCATGAATCAGGAAATTAATCGTCAGTAACAGGAGGATGACATCATCCATGCCTCATCCTTGACCGAAATATCGTGTGACAAAAGGGATGTGACATGGTTGCATAACAGGGATCGTGTTAATGATCCTTATATGAATTGGGTAGTCGTAAGGTCTTGCTAGAGGCCGCTTGCGACTTATGGGTGGTTAGTACAGTTGTTGGCCCATTGCCAACTTCGTTGGGCCTATAAGGTCGCACACAGGAATGGCTAAACATGAGACAATGTTTATCTAGGGTGGACGAATTTTATATTTATATATATAATATAAAATTCATGCAAAGAAAATTAATAATATTATATATATGTATTTTTGAAATACATATATATATATATATGAAAATATTATTATATTATGTTAGTTTTAAATTTAATTTTATTAGATAAATTAAAATTAATAACTAACATGATAGAGATATAATATCTCAGATTTAATTTGTAAGGATAAGTTAAATCTATTGGCTCTTTTATTAATAATAAATAAATATATTAAATTAAAACTGTATGATAGATTTAATTAAACCAAATTTATTTAATTAGCTCATCAAAATAATTAAGAGTTAATTAATTTTGAAATTAATCTTGATTAATTTCAAAATTCGAATACAGCCCTTATGAGTTATAAAAATGATGAAGCAGAAAAACTCATGTACATATGAGAATTCAAAGCCGTGAGAAAACCCTAACAGACATTGGAAGCGCCAGCATGCAGTATGTGTTAGAGACACATTTATGGAGATACCGATAGAAGGAGCGAATCTGAGGTGTTGGCTCCTAGAAATCGAAAACCCTAAATTTGAAAAGGTACGATTCTTCCTAACTTTGTTTAAACGCCATTAATAGATCCTCAATTAGGATTGGCAAATATTTTAAAATTATTCTGCTATGCCTGTGAACCCTATCACATTTAGTTCTCGGTCAAATTTGGCAAATCGATTTAAAACAATCATAAATCGATTTACTTCATATTTGATCGTTTGATTTCTTTTGCGATTTTGTGTAAATCGATTTATATGACAAAAAAATTGATTTATCTCACATCTAAGGAGCTTATAGCTCTCGGTCAGCTTTCATAAATCGATTTACATGTAACATACATGGATTTTCTTCATGTGTATAGTCTTGACTACTCTCGGCCATCTTTTGTAAATCGATTTATAGCATTTGTAAATCAAGTTACTTCATTCTTGAAGATTTAGTTGTTCTATCTAATGTGGTTAATTGATTTACAACACATATAAATTGATTTACTTCATAGTTCAGAAGATCTTGCTGTCATAAATAAATCAATTTATGTAAGACATAAATCAACTTACTCCCTGTTTCAACACTTAGCTTTTTCTACAATATTTGTTACTTGCTTGCCGAATGTATTTGTTTTTCCATAGTCATATAGTTTTGTTATCATTAAAACATTGTGGTATGGGAGCTAACATTCTCCTCCTTTTTGATTATGACAAAACTTTAAATTTCAAAGTAGTGAGAGCACAACAACATAATTGAAACAAAAAATGGTTAATCATTACCTTGTGAAATGTTTACATAAGTTAATCTTAGGACAAATGCAACAGGTAAGACACATACACAAGTAATTAACCACACAAATGCAAAATAAATATAAAACATAAGTTTTTGAAATCAACACACTAGTTCTCCCCCTTTTTGTCATCAGCAGAAGCAGAAGGGGGATTGTTAGGAGGAGTAAAGGTGTGGGAGCGAGTGCTTGTGTCAGATGAGTGAGTAGTGGATGATGATAAAGGAGAAGGAAAGGTTGGTATAGGTTTTTGAGGAAAGATGATTGGAGTTGGAGTAGGCTCTGCAGTGGTAGGAGTGGTAGTGGATGGTGGTATAGTAGGCTTAGTGTTGAGTGGTGTATCTGAAGAGATAGGTGTAGAAGTGATTAGGGCATTAGCAGGAGGATGTGGCTGGATATGTGAAGAAAGGACTACGAGTGCTATAGGGTCTTAGAATAAAAGAACAATAGTAGGAATTAGAATCTGGAGATACTGCCTCATCATGTCCTCCATCCTATCAATCCTTAATGTCTGAGCAGCGTGAAGATCAAACAACTGCTTTAGGTTGGTGTTGAATTGCATATTGTAACCCCCTGCCTTAATTAGCGTAATTATGACTCGATAACGCATAATTAAAATAGTTTAGAGACTGTTGGATAATTTAAAACTCTTTTCAACCTCCTACTTCATCGTTAGGTTTTCACAAAATCGTTCAAAAATTTTCCCTATCCTGGTCTCAATTTCAAATTTTCGAACATAATTACCTGTGCAGTTAATTCACATTCATACATATCAGAGAGTATAGCCAAATCCCCGGGAACTCTCGGGTTTGCACATATATATATACTAAGGGTTTATAGGTTTCCCCCAAGGGGATTACATGACCAAAATCAAATGTAACGTCTACACCTCAAAATATATAGTAATCCCAAGTTCAAAAGCAGATAACCAATAACCCAAAATCAAATAAACCCCAAAGGGTCCTAATCGCTTTGGGTTGACCACCTCTCCTTAAAGCCACTTGCCCTATCTGAAATGTTAGTCATTGGAAAGAATGAGATTCAACAGAATCCCAGTAGTAACAAATCACTCATACAGTGCATAAACATATAGCATATAAAGTCATGATAGCAGTATCACAATGAATCGTGGTTCACACCACATATGACAACACTCATGGCTGTAAACACAATATGACAGCTTTCGCTGTAAACTCTATGCATCAGCTTTCGCTGTAATCTCGAAGCATCACAATACCACAATGTATTCTCAATGCATGACAAACATACATACAATGTTTCACACACAGTATAAGAAAAGGAGTTACTACTTTGCCCTTTCCTGATGTCCTTCGGTGCAGTAGGCTCACACAGGCGGTAAATATCGAATCCTATAAACCAAATTAGGGACAACCCATCAATTCCTTTTCCAAGTTCTTAATTCAGTAATACTTTAAATTGGTTATCATTTAAACTCTTTGGGTGGCTATTACAAGCCTAAACACAAGCCTAAAGGGTTGGAAAAACTATCCTAAAGGTTTTCCTTCCTAGAAGAAAACACTGATTTTTGGCACCATCACTCGAGTGAAGGAGGTCTCACTCGAGTGATACTCCCTTTTGCACTCGGGTTCCTGTGAGTGAGGCATAGAATGTGTGCACCTGAGAGCACCAACACCTCATAGAGTGACCAACGTACTCGAGCACTCACCTGGGCACTCGAGTGATAACCACAAAGTCACCCGTGTCCCATCGAGTGAGGTGTAGGAAGTGACGACCCGAGAGCAACCAAGGCTTCAAGGTGACAAGTGCACTCGAGTACCAACCCTAGCACTCGAGTGACCTCCCAAAACTCACGAGTGCTCACACGCACTCTTGACCATTTACTCGCGAGTGAGGACCCAAGATGCACGCCTATAGTGCTACATGCACATGCACTCGAGTAACATCCCTTGTATTCGAGTGACGACGTACGACACTCGCACCTACAGCCTAAAACTCGACCTAAAACAAGGGAAATGTCATACTCCACTCGAGTGAGTTCCTGCCTCACTCGAGTGATGCGTATCAGAAGCCAGTTTCACAGCAACTGATACACTTTTCCAAATTTACTAAAACTGATCCCAATGGTCCTAAAACTTGCTCCAATAGTTCAAACTCACTTAACCTCAAAACACTCAAACTAACATCAAAATGACACATTATCCACTTTAACCTCCAAGGTCATATAAAACCACAAACCACCATACTTCCTCATTAAATTCCAAATCAAACCTAATGACATTATAACACATCCCATTACTATTTCCTACACATTACCATTCCAGACTCCTCCATTATCCAATTCTCATAATATTAGGGAAAAATTCCAGAATTCACTAAACTTAACCAAAAATCATAACATATATACCAAAAGGTCACAAATGCTTACCTCTTTAACTTGCCAAGATCAAACCTTGATCTTCCAACTTCCAAATTTGTTCAACTACCCCAACACCACTTAACAAGATTCTGAAACCATGGCAAGGAAGCCCTCAACACCATGACTAACTTTAGTGAATATAAGATGAGCATTTGAAACCAAATACTTAACTAAAATTCAACCCCTTCCTTTCTCTTTCTTCCTTCCTTCCACCGGAAATGGAGAATGGTGAGAGAGATGAGTGATGATAGTGATTATCTCATTTTCCCATTTCTCATTCCTCCCAACTGACTTGAGAGAGAGAGGGAAGAGTGTTTGAAAATTTGACCAATCCTAAGGTCACCATGTTGACACTTGGCAACATCTTGTTCTTCCCCTATGAATTCACATACTCACCTACATACTCAATTCCATCCCCTTGATCATCCAATCTTAGCCATTGGTTCCAATTACCTATAAGACTCCTCTTAGGCAACTGACCAACTAGTCAGTAAATTTACCACTTTGTCCCTGTTTTTCACAATATGTACTGAACCATCATCAAGCATATTTCATTCCACAATTCACATCATATACTTCAAAAGTGCTTAATTAACATTAATTACATCACCCTGAAGTTATTAGCCCTTAATTACAATTCAGGATATTACACATATACCATAACCTTTACTTGATAAGTGACCAAGTAGATGACATCTTTATTGGACTTTTTCATCTTATCAATACCTTTACAAGATAACTCGATAGAGAAGAGGGGCCTGGAGGTCCTGCTTGTGAGGTTTGTTCTTCCTCTGCTAGTATTGTCTTTTGGCATTCCGTAAGCTTTACATCTACCTTTTTCTTCTTCTTTGGTTGAGATTGCATACTCTTATCCTGATGCACCAGTAGGATACCTATCATGTTCAGTTGATGCTTACCTAAAGGTGGTATTTGAATTACTGGTTCAATGGGATTAAGGTGTTAGATTTTGTTCAGGAAAAGAAAGTGGGATACCAGTTGTGGAAATGGGATTGTAGTTCTTGTGGATGAGTGGAACCTGAATCTTACTTTCTCATCATATATCCACTGGCCTATGTTTCAAGGTTTATGAGACAATATCGATGCCATGTTGATGTAGTCTTGATTGGTGATGTAGGAGAAGTTCTTTCCTTTATTGATTAGGCACCTTGAGTAGATGTAGAAGATGACCCTATTGATGTTGTTCATGGAGCCAACTAAGATGTTCGAGGGACCTACTGGCTCTCCTGGCATCAGTAGGTTGTATATCTCTCCCTATATGAAGCCCTAGGCGGTAGAGGAGGTTCATCAATGTCAATGCCCAGAAGACTGTTGATGATAGTCGGTGTGAGAATGATCTTTTAACCATGGACTGTGGTCTCAATCGAGTCATTATCGCCAGGGCTTTTCTTTATGTTGCTATAGAAGTGTCATACCATTGACTCAGAGTAAGGTGTCACAATCTGTAGCCACGACTCAAATTGACCAACATATGAAGATAGGTCAATGTCATAATTTTTAGTGCAAGAGTTTCACCCAAGAGGGGGGTGAATTGGGTGATACCAAAAATTTCGTTGCGTATAAGAAAATTGATAGAAGATTAAAAGAAGTTAAGAGCAAGGAGAAATATCACCGAAGTGTACATCGGGAGTTATACTGGTTCGGTCACAACCACTTTGACCTACGTCCAGTCCTCAGAGCGTCTTGGCACCTCAGTACACAGCAAGTTCCTTCAATTGGACACTCGCTCCCCCTTACACGTTGTAATCAAATCCCCAACTCAAGGTTCCACAACCTTAAGTTGTCTCAATAACAAATATTGAGTTTGTAATGAAAAAATCTCTCACAGAGCAAATATATAATCATTGAAGTACAATGAATGAGTAGAAGAAAAATAGAGCACTAAGAATGTGTTGATCACTGTATGTTCGTGTGTTCTCAGTTGTTGTACTATGCTCTTTGAATGCTCCTTATTTATAGATGAATTATGGTGTCCATTGGAAGCAATTCAAATATGTCCGTTAGAGTCGCGCAACAATGGTTGAATTTGAAAACTATCCATTTGTGGTAGGTAGAGGTAGGTGAGATCTCAGACTCTTTATTTGACTTTCCTCTTATGTCATGATTTCTTTATTGTTTCTCTGTAAACATACTTAGAATACTAGTGCAATGAAGAGTTAA